>WNWU01000005.1:29903574-29933892 GCA_012654045.1 Ptyas mucosa | reverse complement strand
TCCACATCGGGTATAGCTATCATGTTAGACAATTGTTTGATTAACTGGAAATCAATTCGTCAAAAACATATTAGTCTTTCGACTATGGAGGCAGAATTTTCCTGTTTGTCACTCGTTTGCACTGATTTGATTTATTACAAACAATTAATGATGGATATTGGTTTAAAGATGGATTATCCAATTGTAATACATGAGGACAACCAAGCTGCTATAAAAATGGCAACAAATTTAGCAGTCAAAACTAGAACTAAATATACTGACATTAGGTATCTTAATGTTCGTCAATGTATCCAAAGCGACATGGTTACGTTAGAATATTGTGTGTCGGAAGACAATATTGCTGATGCGTTTGGGATAATGACTAGTTGGGAATATATTTAAACAAAGTATTGTAACCTGGTCTGTTAGAACTGCTGCTGCTGCTATGAACTGCTATTGTGACTGAACTGCTATGAGCTGCTAATGTGAAGGAGTTGCTATCTGTTGATGGATCTGCTACCATCGTGGTTTGCTAACCAGAGTGAGTTGTTTGGACTGATTTACTGGACTGATTTATTGGTGAAGACTTGGGATTTGTTTATGACTACGCTACTGCTTTTCCTATGATAAAGTACACTTTTGCTAAACCAGTTTTCTTATTCATTGCTCTCAACGTTTCCTTGTGCAGTTACTCTGCTGGTTGGTAAAACAACATCAATATCCTTAACAATATGGTTTGCTAAATAACCCACATTAACTGGATTTATACAGCATGTTAAGCTAAAATTAGTTTTCTCTAAACCTTAATTGGCTGGCTTCACTCACCCACCAAACCAAAATCTTAGCATTGTGTGTGAAAGCAGCTTATAACCATTGGTAATTTCTCAATGTGAGTCAAATCTGCTGACTCCCAGATATTATTGAAGCAGAACGATGACGAGATGCAAAACAGCAGGAGAATAAAATAAGCTACTTATATTGCCTATGTGCTGAGATATTACAAATCAAAACTATGGCTTGGTCCAGAAGAAGGAAGCTTTCTACTCTGGCGAGTATGCAAAACGCATGCGTGTGCTTTGGGCACTCAGCACCAAAAAGGTTAACCATCACTGACTATAAAGTCAAAACTTAATGACAAATGCTAAAATCGTCTAACTATTAAAACTTAGCAAAAGATAAGCTGCTTTACAGTTTTCTTAAACATAAACGTAGAGAGTCAAATGAAACTCCTTCAGAAGCATGTGTTATGCCTGGAAGCAATTCAGTAGGAAGATGGCCAGAAAAATGGGCATCTTCAAAAAATCAGATCTTAAAAACCAAATAAGGACTTAACAGAGAGGTAGTCCCTTAGTCAGTCTGGCCCTAAACTGTTTAAGGACTTTGAGACTCAGGACAAACAACTTACAATTGTCCCTAGTAAGCAGTTAACAACCTGTATCATATTATCAGAGGAACTGAGGCAAATGACAAAATGAGCATTGCGGCATTGTGACATTTTTGTATGTGTGCTGTGACATTGCATGGATATACATAAGGGTAGAGTTTGCACTGTGACATTGCAGTGCTTTTTTTAACCATCCTTGGGGGTGGGGGGGAAGGATTCTGCAGATTCCTCTGGAATATGACCTTATGCTTTGTATTGATTGGTGGATTAGTTACTGCATTTTTTTTATCAACAGCAACCTCTGGACACTTTTGAAGGATATCTTCAAAACAGCATGAGTAGGTTGTAGTGAAAGCAGGCAATGAAGGTGTGGTTAACCGCTCAGTCTAAGCAGCTCAGTTGTAGCTGGTGCACTTGGCAGATTTGTGCAAAAGTATTCCTTGCCATAGCTTGTTATAGCTGTTGAGTCTAGTGACAGCTGAGGATTGGTAAATATTCCAAGGCTGCAGATCTGCTTTCTTGTGGAAAGGCATCCTATCTAAAAACAGGTTGAACTTTAATCCATAAGTGACATTTCCTATTCACCAATAGTTTCTATATTTGCCAGGATTTAATCAATTCACAGATGGTGAATATATTGCCCCTGCCTTTAAAGCATTCTTTTAAAATAAAAAGTAAACACTTTTTGTAAAATTAATACATACTTGACAATGTTTAGTAACCATGTTTTATTTATTTTTTTCTTCCAGGAAACTCAGGCATATATGAATGTCTTTTCCTGTTTTCTACCACACAGTATTTGATCCTTCTAACACCCCAATGCAGCACATTAGACTAAAAAAGTGCCTGGTGGCGTAGCAGATTAAAGTACTGTTATTAACATTCATTAACATTCAGCTGCCTGCAATTACTGCAAGTTCAAATCTCACCAGGCTCAAGGCTGACTCAGCCTTCCATCTTTTCTAAGGTAGGTAAAATGAGGACCCAGATTGTGGGGGCAATAAGCTGACTTTGTATAAAATATACAAAAGTATGACAGCTATTGCTTAACGCACTGTAAGCCGCTCTGAGTCTCGGGAGAAGAGCGGCATATAAAGCAAATTAAAAAAAAAGAGTGACTGATCCCAGATGACCTTTGTGAATAAGTAATTGCTCATAATAATGTATTTGGTTTTAAACCACTGCTTCAATTACACGGAGCAAGATCAGCACTCAGTATAATTTGAGCACAGGCTTAAATAATAAGCTTTTTCCCACCAAAATATTGCATTATGTTTTGAATATCACATTATGTTTTCAAAGGAAGGTGTTGCATCTTTGAAAGACAGAAATGTCACCCTTTAAATATTGTTAAAACTTATAAAACATTTCAAAACTGTGTTGGATATTTCTAACCACTGGCCATTCTCTTATCCTACTAATCTAGGCTAATGAAAAGAGACACAAATGGAGCAGACATTTTAAGTGTACATATTTATGCTTTTATATAAATTAATGGTGTTATATTCAGTGCGCGGGTGGTCAAGAATGGAGGTGAGGCGGCAAAGTAAAGCTAACACTTTTATTCTAACAATGGTTGCCAAACGGGGCTGCTAACACAAAGCCCGCTCAGCTGATGGCAACCAGGAAAACTCCGTCTGACAGCTCTTTTATACTGAGCTGTCAGACGTGGCGGCCAATCACATTCGAGCATAGCACCCTCTAGGAAGCGGACCGGAGTGGAGACTCCTGAAAACAACAAATAGAAATATGTTCTCATGAACATAGGTGCTACTTCCATTCATGGAAGTATCTGAGATCCAGTGAAAACTTCTAATGCGAGAAAAAGAAACAATATGCAATCATTTTACTTTTCCATTTCTCCCTTCCACAAAGAAGTCAACCAAAGGAACACAAGCAAGGTTGTGCTGGAAGGGCTGTGGAAGAAGATCTTTATTAGCTTTTTACTAGCTGGAGAAGTAACCAAATAAAATAGAATGAAAATAGTTACTCTGACTATTGACTCTGACATATATTCAAGGTTTTGGGGAATAAAATCAAAATATTTGATTGAAATATTTAAATTATTTTATAAAGAGGAGCTATGGAATATGTTTTCAAAATTGTTGCAACATCCTAAAGACAGTAGTAATAATGCTTTTCTAAACCTGGTGTTTATATATATGTTGCATTACAAATATATATTATATTACATTTCCTAACATCTCCACAGAGTTGGTATTCAGCCAGTTCGCACTGGTTCGTGCAAACTGTTGGTGGAAATTTGGCCACGCTTGCCAAACTGGTAGCAATGGCCGGCTGGCCACGACCCCAAACTGGTCCCCCGGTCGCCACTCACTTGCCCTGCCTGCTATGTTTGTTGCTGCCATATTCTTTGCGCATGCGCATCCCATTGCCTTGCAAGTCCAATGGGATGTGGATGCACGAACATGGCGGTGATGGCAGAAGCTTTTTCCGCGACCTCCAGTACTTTTCGGGAGGTTTCTTTGCCAGCTGCTTTCCAGCAGTGGTGGCTGGCTGGGGGCCACCAAAAACTCTGGTCAGCTTGCCTTCTGGACTCTGGACCAGCTGTCATGGAAGGTAAGCAGTCTGAACAAAGAGGCAGTGATGGGGGGAAAAGCAGGATTAGGACCGGGGCCACTAAAGGAGGGAAAACGGGGATGACTGGCGAAGGGAGGGCGGGAGTAGATAGATGGAAATTCCAAAATGTTTCTACCTTTTCCTGTGGCCGTGGCTAGGTGGGGATCATGTGACTGAGTGGGCATGGGTGACATCAAGTTGTCCACGCCCACTCAATCACATGTCCCCCACCTAGCCACACCCACCGAACTGGTAGCAAAAAATTTTGAAACCCACCACTGCATCTCCAGCCTAACATTCCCTTTTGGGGGACCCTGAGTTTTAAGTTTAAGTGCAATTTTAAGTTTAAAGTATTAGTATTTACAGTTCTTGGAAAATCAATGTTGGTCATCTGTTCTAAATCTTAGAAGACCAAGATGTCAATGTACCAACTTATCAGTCTGAAGTACAGTAGTGTTTCCAAATCTGGGCTGCAAAAAATTCATACACCACTAGATGGCAGCAAAAAATTAGTTTTCTATATCTCTGCACTTCTGCCATCTCTTGACCACATAGATTTTTGCATCTCAAATCTGGCAGCTACACTCTTGAGATATCAATGATATCTTTTCAGTAACATGTACAGTATCTGTTCCTACCATGGGATATATATAACTATTGCCATATATAACTATTTTCTCTGACTGGGAAAAATACTACCAGGCGGCAGCATTCACGTAGATCAGGGAGTGGATTAATTTAAAAAACAGGAGGCTGCTAGCACTGGAAGGACATGATATGCAAACTGGGTGGCACGCAATCCTCTGGGATGGGAAACATAAAACACACCAATACTTCCAGAAACACCTCATCAAAAGAGCTCTATTGAACTTTTGGATTAAAACTAAGCAACAAAATTAAATAGAAATTCCCAATTGGCTGTCGATTTTGGAGATGTTTGTACATCCAAATTTTATGAAATTAGGAAGAGTGATTACGTATAAAGACATATTGAATGAAAAGGGAGAACTGAGGTCTAGACAGGACTTACAAGAAGAAGGGATAGAACTAGAATGGTAGGCATATTTTCAGATTCAATCCCGATACGTGAGAGATAAAAATGAATGGGGCATAAGAATCGAACCAATAGAATTGGATGAAATCTTACAAGGGGCAGATGTGAAGATGATTAGGAAATTATATAAATATTTACTGGATTACGACATGATAGAAGAGCAAGTGAAAGAGACCATGCTCACCTGGAGTAAGAATTTTGGGTATGGCATAGATCAAGATAGCTGGCAAAAACTATGGGAGAGGAATAGAAAGCTTACCCTAGCCACTGCATATAAAGAAAACCAGGTTTTAAAGGTGGCATTACCCACCCACAAGACTGGCCAAGATGTGCAAAAATTGGTCACCGAAATATTGGAAATGTAAAGCAACATTAGGCACCTATTATCATATGTGGTGGGGGTGCCCAAAAGCCAAGGACTTTTGGTGCCAAATAAAACAGTGGCTAGAAGAGATGTTAAATAAGACGATAGATATGACGCCAGAACTCTTCCTTCTGGGTATAGTAAGGGATAATTACAAAAAAGAAGAAATATATCTTATGGTACACATACTAATGGCAGCGAGGTTGATATTCGCACAAAATTAGAAATGCAGAGAGAACCCACAGGAGGTAGAAATAATTAACAAAATATTGACCTGTGCAGAAATGGACAGGTTAGCAATGGAGCTCAAAGATAAAGATGAATCTGAATTCTATGTAACGTGGAATACATTTTATAAATGGCTAGAGAAAAGGAGGAATGTAGGGATAGAGAATTAGAAAGAAGGTGAAGGGAATATGTATGTAAAGTGTGATTGAATGTACAAAAAGTATATATGGAATATGCATGATATTATATTGTAATATACACAAACGAAAAAGTGCTAGAAATGTACCAGACAAGTCGCATCAAGTCTAATGTTTTTAAATTGTATATTTAATAAAATTAATTAAAAAAACTATTGCCAAAAAGGGAGCGCTCGTGTGCCACCAAGTGCCGAAAAGGGAGCACTTCGCACACTCGTCAGGGTTGCGACCAAGAAGAGGAGCTGCCCAGGGGGCATGCGCTCTCCGGATAAGATACTTCCAGTTTCTGGCATGTGCATGCGCACTAGCAAGCAAGTCTTCCGGTTACTACCGCGCATGCGCAGATCAGCTGGCCTGCACGCATGCTCATGCTGCAAAACAGAAGACCAGCTCTTTCAGTTTCCTGTACTTCCGCATGCACAAAGGCCAGCTGATCATCACATGTGCGTGCATGCCAGAAACCTGGAAGAGGAATGGGTGATGCCACACTTGCCAGGCGACATGGTTCCGCATGCCATAGGTTCGCCATCATGGAGATAGACACATCATATTAGGGCATGGTTTGCTTAACCCTGATTTCTTGAACCCCACATGGTTAGGTTCATATAACATTATAAGCCAAAATCAAGCCAATCACATTTTTATTCCTCATACTGCTTTTCAGTCACGCCATATAAAATTATTTTGATTATAAAACAATGCAGAGAAATTATGTTCAGTGACTATTCATTCAGTTAGTCTGAGCGTGAGGGTATAAAGCAAATTAATCACATTAATGGAACCCAAAGCAGATAAGTTGTTCACTTAACCTCCTCTAGGCATACTTCAAATATGTTGGTGAGGCAGTATAGAATGGTTTTCATCTCCATCCCAAATCCTGTAAACTCTGCCTTGTTTTTGTGTCATGTTTTCAAGTAGAGCTTTTAGGCCTATAGCTGAAATCCTGAGTTTACACGTCATGCATATCACAAGATAAAATTACAAGCTACTGGTCTCAGTTCCTCAACAGTGTTGCTGATAGTAGTGGATACAAGAGCTCTGCCTTCTTTTCCCACTGTACAGCTAATGTTCACAAGAAACTAATTTGGTGATGGTTTCTGGGGGAGAGAGAGGAGGTTAAGATGTGTCTGTGAGTGAAACACAGAGAGTATAAAAAGATATGTGTTCATGGATATACGTGGGAGCCATACCTCCAAACTTGTAGCCTATTTGGCGATCAAAGCCACAAATATATCCAAACCTTGTAAAATTAAGCCACAGGTGCCCAAACTGTGAGCCATGACCCCTGAGAAGTTGTGAGCAAATTCAGTGGGTGGGGGAAATGCAGCTGCCAGAGCCAATAGGGGAATGTGCTTCATCATGGCTCAGCTGTCCTTCCACCCACATAGGTGATGCTGAATGATTCTTGCTTCTTTCTCAGCCGCTCAGCCTTCCTCTAGCCTCAACGCTCTTCTAAACCGTTGGGCTAAAACAGTCTCAGCAACATCACCCAGGATAGGTTAATAGGGAGGCTAAGCCTGCCTCCATCCAAGGATGAGACTGCACATAAGCTCACATTGTCATGAATACACACCACACCCATGTTGCTTGGACTTGTGCATTTGGTCATACAATATCCTAGGGCCCCTGGAGGTTTGCAACCTTAAACACTGAAAGAGCCATTTGGACCCGTTTCCCACAGAAAACAAAACACCAGGAGCCCCAAAACCCGGGTGGGCATTGCCAACTTGACATCACTCTCCCACCCAGTCACATGATTCCCCTAGCTACCCCTACCCAGCTGGTCATTAGGGCAGAGAACTGGTTGTTAAAAAGCACAGGGAACCACAAAACCCTTTTGACATCTCTCTGTCTCTCTCTCTCTCTCTTTCTCTCCCCCTATCGCACCCTCTCTCTCTCTCTCTTATGCAACAGAATTCCAGAAAGGATGAGGATGATGACAACACACAAGATAATGAGATTGTATATAAAGAAACAGGCACTGGAAAGTCCCCTCCTCTTCACATTTAACTTAGTCCTGCAGAAGGATTATTAGTGGAAAAACGGAAATGGGTGTGTGTGTAAGAGCAAAGATGTGAAAATTTAGAGAATGAGTTTATTTTGCACTTTTTTCTTCTTCATCATCATCACTGTATCATTATTATTATTTAAATATTATTTTATTAGTATTAACGCTATTGTTAGTTGCTTTCCAATGTGACACTGATGATGAAAATGTTATATAGTACATTGGAAAAAAAATTCTAAACACTTTAGCCCATCTCAGCTGGCCTTCTCTAGGCCACTTGTTCTTTGGCACAGCTCTCACATTACCATCCCCAATGGGCAGCCACGTTGATTTTCTTCCAACTCCTGTATCTCTAAATAGAGAAACTGTTCATGTTGTTATTTCAATTATCCCGAATGGGAGAAGTGGCTGTCCTGAGCCTGCTCTTTTTTTGGAATGAAGATTCTGTAAATATGCACCCAGTTTGGGGAAGAAATACCTCTAGTTCTTGTTGCATCTGGAATTAGGAAAATGGATGTTGCCCAAGACTTTTGTCTGTGATCTCTCCTCCCTTGTCAACTCTTCCTTTTAGGGAGGGATCACCTTAAATAAACTGGGGCTGTGCTGATTCCTATGTGGTATCCAGTGTATTGGTAAATTGTATTCATGGGAAAAGGGGGCTCCATATAAATTCATGTATTATTTTAGGGGGATCATGGCACCATAAAATTTGAGAGTAACTTGGTTAAGTGAACAGAATAAAATTACACATCATGCAACATTCCATTCCCACCAGAAGATTGTATTTTAAAGACTCTACTGCTGTTCTGAGTACAATTACTGTGAATAGGAGCCATGAGCACAGTGAGATTAATTTGTAAGCAAACAAGCATTTGATTGGCCTGTATGTCAATGTTAAAAGCTGATTAAACAAAAAAATACCATGGCAAATGGGAATTTTCCCAGGCATTTTAATGAAGTGACAATGCAGACAAATGTGAGAAATCTTTTTTAGGTGGTTTTTTTTTAGAAAAAAACATTTTTAAATTTTTTTTCCTAACCCCATATTATTTTCTTAAAAATTCATTTCATTTTTAATATTCAGTACATGGTAATATTTGACCTCTAATATAGTACTGAAAAGCAATAAGGTATTTCCAATTATGTAAATATTTGATCTTGAATATATCACATCAGGCAATTAGGTATTACTAGTAATTTTGGTAGATTCCCAAATGCAAAAGGATTTTCCTTTACTTTCAAGCCAAAATAAACTAGAAGGCCAAAAACATTGAGTATTTTCAGGAATTGACATTGACAACTAACGAAGCACCGAATTGTTCTGGCATGTTAATTCATGTAGCTAACCTTTTCAGGACTAGATTTATGTTATTTAACTGAGTCAATTTACCATGGTAAACTAAGAAAAAGTTCCGTCTTGTTTTGTTTAGTTTTTGCATCCTTGTTTTGTTGACTACCCACTACGACTGCTGGAAACAGGCTGAATGAAAGCATATGATTTAAACATTTTTAATGCATTTTAAATTAGCTGAGGTTAAGTGAGTTGAAATTAAATCTCTTCCAGTGACCACTGTGGATTTGTTATTTATGTTAATGTCCACTCTCCCATATATTTAGTTCAAAAATATGTTTGAGTTTTTTACATTTTTCAAGGAGACTCATTCATTTCATCAGATAGTATCCTGCAAGGTAGAGATTGAGACACAATAAACTACATCAAAAATTTCTTCTAAGGCACCTAGAAATAAACCACAGAACATTGCAAGAAAATTATTCATGTACTGGAATTTATAATCCATTAGGATTTCCTTGCCTTTGGTGCCATGAGATAGAAAGTGGGATATGTGTTTAATAAAATAAGTGAAAGTTTAATAAGATACATTTGTGATCATTTATCTATTTTGTTGTAGATAGGCTCAGGTTAGAATTAAGATTAGCTCAACTTTGGCAAATAACATTATAAAGATAAATCTCTGCTTCTTTTACAAATTATTTAACCATTTATTTGAAGAGTTCATTGACTCATTTGAAATCAGGCAAACCATTTTGTGAACATCATTCCTCAGACAGAGCACTACAGTTCAAGAACTAGCTTTTTTTATTAACACTGTACAATAATCTAGAACCACTGGAGAAAAGACCTAGAAAATGATGTTTGGGCATACTTCTGAAAGAATAGGCTACCTTTCTGCATGTTTATCATCCTTTGGCAGTATAAATATTTGCCATATAAACAACCTTCCATTCTATATTCTGAATTCTTAGGAAAAAGTCTACCTTCCAGAAGTCTTGGCTATTTGTTTTAGCAGATCCTATCTCTATCTTATTAAAGGTAATTCTCGATTTGTGACTGGTCACTGAACAGCCATTCAAAGTTCTGACAGATCTCCAAAATGTACTTACAACTTGGATTCAAAATTCTGACAGCTGCTCTCCACCCAACCCCCAACCCCTTATGTGATTGCATTTTGGGTGCTCAACAACTGGCCCTCATTTATAGTCATTTGCAGCATCCTGTGGTCTCAAATCTGATTTACACATTTTTCTGGATGGAAACTGGTGATTACTTCCAGCAAAAAACACCTATTTTGAACAATGAGTTTACTTAACGACCATGATTGTAAGATTTATTATTGTAAGATGCATAGAGTTACCCTGTGGTAAGATGGGTAGCCAATAAATTTTATAAACAAATCTATCCATCCATCCATCCTACCACTGCAAAAAATGTCATAAAATCAGGCTAGTCACATGGGTGCCTCAACCTGAACAGCCTTGGATAGTACAGTGGTCTAAAGCACCCTGTTATTAACATCAGCTGCCTGCAATTATTGCAGGTTCGAATCTCACCAAGGCTCAAGGTTGACTCAGCCTTCCATCCTTTCTAAGTAGGTGAAATGAGGACCCAGATTGTGGGGGCAATAAGCTGACTTTGTATAAATATACAAAAAGTATGAAGGCTATTGCTTAGCGCATTGTAAGCCGCCCTGAGTCTCCGGAGAAGGGCGGCATATAAATCAAATTAAAAAAAAAAACTTACAACCATCATGAGATATGACAAAAATTCCAGGTTCCAGTATAGTTGTAAATCGAGGACTACCTGCATAACATTTTCTAATAGTTGGACCAGTCTGAAATAGAATGGTCCAACTATTTTCTGAATTGCATTATGTACCCTAAAATAGGTTGAAATAAGATTTTTTAACTGAGTGAATTATTCAACTCAAGGGGCAGAAGTCTTCAAAGAATTATTTAGAGCATACAGAGGATTATTCAGAAGAATTATTCAAAGAGAGAGAAGTATTTTCAGGGATATATATTTATATTTATATAGTACAGAAAATTATCTGTCACTATTGCATTCTATATTTGACACTATAGCATATTATTTTTAAATGTATTTTCCAACGTATATTCCAGCTATATATTGCAATGTCAACATAAACATTATTAACATCAGCAATTACAGGAATATTCTAAAGATAAAACAAAAGATACCAGTGCTATAGTCAATAAAACAAGATGCCATTGCTTTTTACTATTTTAATACTTTATTAATCATTTATGTTTATGCCAAGTTAGTATTACGTTGCTACTAGAGCAGCACAGGACAAAAATATTAGTATTTTTTAAATTGTTATTGTCTATATGGGAATCTATGAGAGAATTAGATGGACATTATTTTAAATCCTTACCACAGTTAGTTGTTAATTATCATTTTGCATTTGATATAAATCCCCTACTTTTGCCAATAGCTCAAATTAAGTTCAATAGATAATGTGATTTAACTTTGAATCCCAACTGCCTTTAATTCAATTTATTCTCTGGGCAAACAAGAGATGGGATGTTTTAGAAGACAGAAACATATACTATTACTTTGTCTAAAGTACAACAGCCACTTATAATGCCACTTCTAGTGCTCTTCCTGATTAAATTAGCACACAGATGATGCTTACCTGAACTGGTTGACCTGAGAAGTCCACAAAATGGTGATGGCAATAAGTTTCCTTTATAGTCCCCCAACCATTCTTGGCGCTAAGCAGACCCCCCTCTGGCCACTACAATGGTCAAAAACAGAGGCTTGCAATTCACACTAGAACAGCTCTCAGAGGAATCAAGCAGCAAAGAGTGGGCCTCCCCAAAATAGATCACATACAATCTCTCTTCTTTGAAATAAATCTTGGTGTAGAAATTATTTAAGATTCCATAAAGCCTTTTAAAGAGATCCTAATACTTTTGGTCTGAGGTTTTCAGAGCTGACAAAATTCATGACATGAAATGAGTAAAAGGTAATTAGATTTCAGTATGGTACCAATTTCACACACTGAGATTAAGAGTTTATAACTGCTATTGCCTCTATAATTATAGAGAATAATACATGAAATTATGTTTGGTATGCATGTAAATCTATGTTCCCAAAAGAGATATTTTCTTGGCAATGTAACACAGTCCTTGCCTTTTGATATTCCGTCTGTTACTAATATCTCTCTGTCTTCTCTTACAGTAACAGTGAGAATATCCTGAAGTAAGTTTTCTTAGCAAAAACAGCTTGGTCATTTATATCATATTACTCTACACAGAATAGTTTTACTAACCCTAAAAAGCTAAATAATGTTAAAATAGTTATTTCCTAAATATCAGGATATCCACAAACCTAAGCAGGCAATATAGAATTTCTACTATAATTAAAGAGGTTCACATTTTATAAATATGATTATGATCACAGCATAATAGAAACTAGAGAATGAGTTTGGTGTAAAAGTTAAGGTATAAGGCTAGAAATGAGGAGACTATAAGGCTAGAAATGAGGAGACTATGAGTTCTAGTCCTGCTTTAGGCATGAAGTAATTTATATCATATTACCCTACACCAGTGATGGCTAACCTTTTTGCCATCGCGTGCCAAAAACGGGAGGAGCATGGTGGGGTCACACGCACGTGTGCCCACATCCATAATTCTATGCGCCCTGCCCCGCCCCCGTGCTCCCCCCGCTTTTGGCACACGATGGCATGGTGGGCCCGGTAGGCCCATTTTTTGCTCTCCCCAGGCTCCAGAGCCTTTATAGGAGCCTGGGGAGGGCAAAAACGGCCTTCCCCACCCCCTCCAGAGGCCGGAAACAGTGTGTTTCCTGACTTCTGGTGGGCCCAGAAGGCCCGAAAATCAGCTGGCTGGCACATGCATGCATGCTGGAGCTGAGCTCGCGTGCCCACTGATATGGCTCCGCGTGCCACCTGTGGCACCTGTGCCATAGGTTCGCCATCACGGCCCTACACAGTAATAGTTTTACTAGATGACTTTGGGTCAGTCAATACTCTCAACCATAGGAAGCAAGCAATGGCAAACCACTTCTGATATGCTTGTCAAGGAAACTGCAGGGACTCCTCTAAGAAATTTTCAAGAGTCAATGTTGATTTGAACACATTCACACAAAATAGAAACTAGCACCAAAATCTAAAATACAAGTACTCTGAAATCAAAGGGATTTACTTGTTCCATATTATACATAACATTGCAGAAAAAAATCCTATACTAAATAGTTTATTAAAAACTATCAAAAGAAAACTCTATAATATTATTTTCATATTTCATATTCCTGAGTCTTTCGGGAGTAGGGCGGTATACAAATCTAATAAATAATAAATAAAAAAAATATTCACTGTTTATTGAGATTACACTCTTACATTTCTTTACTGATTGATTAATCATGTTTAAAAGATATCCATGTCTGCAATTTTGGGAATTCTTTGACACCTTCCTTGAATCAAGCTCCCTTTTTTTAAATCTCTGAAAGTACAAAGATAGCAATAAAGTTGGCAAAGAGGTAATTTGATTCACTTTAATCACATTTAAAATGGGTACTTCTACATTCCACTCAGCTAGGACTCCAGAAAGGATGGTGGAATTGTTCCATGTATAATATTGGAACAATTAATTATAAAGAGGAAGAAAAACATTTTATAGCTGGCTCCCAAGGAGACTCTGTTTGCAGAATTAACTCAACCATGGTTATTCAACTCAGCTTTCTAGATTTACATCATATATAAAACCACAAACTAATCACAACGAATAGATTTTCACAACTTGCTAGGCAAAAATATGATAAGACTATTGTGCTTTATATACACAAGTGAAAAGTCAGATATAGCCTTATCAGATCTAACTGAGAAGTCTTCATTTCAGAAGACAATATAGTACCTAATATAAATCAGGAAGAGTTTTTAAAAAAACAAAAGAAATATAGGCACACTTGGAACAAGAAAAAAGTTGCCTCCCTAAACACATTTTAAAATTTGTTGGTTTTAATTAGCAAGGGAAGAGTTCTTAAGTTAATGTGTTTAGTCAGTTTGTTTTAATTTTCTTGCTTTCATCACTGCTGTATTCTAGTACTTCCCAAACATGAAAACAATTATAAATTGCTTTACTCTTTCATCTCCTATTGTTATATGACAAATGTTGAGGAACCATGGAATGAATTATCGTTTCCTACCACCAAATAAGCAACTCAAAGATGGAAAGAAAAACACTTTCTGTTTTTCAAAACTAATAAATTTATTTCGGATTTTTGACATGTGCTGTAGTTAGTATGCATATTAAAGCTTCTACAGCATTTATTTATGAAATTTATATATTGCTGCAATTCAGTTGGACTGTAGTAGAACATAATCTTGAACCCTGGTTAAAATACAGTATTTCAAGAAAACTCTGCCCACAGCCTGGAGTTTGATCCTGATGGGGCTCATGGTTGCCTCAGCCTTCCATACTTCCAAGGTCAGTAAAATGAGAACCCAGATTGTTGGGGGCAATATGCTGGCTAAGCAAGTTTACAAACTTGCTTAGATAGGGCTGAAATACACTATGAAGCGGTATATAAGTCTAAGTGCTACTATTGCAATTGCTGTTGAGACAGCAGCAAATTTGATTGAGTTAAAAAGGCCCATTGACTACATTTGGCTTATTTTTTTCCATTCTGATGCTGCAAGTCATCCTCTTCAGCTCAGATTGAACTCGGCTCCACTATAGTTAGGTCATGAAAGCTAGGACCGCTCATTGCTCCAGATATAAGGCTCTCATACAGCCCTCAATCCCTTTTCTGAGACTACTCTTACTATTTGTTAGGATTTCAAGACAGTAGAACATAGCAGAATGATATATAAGCTGTGTTCCTGCAACATATTAACCAAACAAATTAAACAAACCATGGTTTACAGTATTCAAGTAATCCAATTTCTAGATTTGTGCAATGCAAGCCATAAATTAATTACACAGACAAAATTCATTCCCCATATTTGAATGAAAAGTTTATTAAGGATTCAACATGAATAAACCCAATATATAGTTTATAGTGGCATCTGTGGAGGTAAGGATTGTCAAAATCTGCAGAAGGGAGATAGATTCAATGGCACAATCTAAACATCAACACTTTTCTACCTGTATTAATGTTACCTGCACATACAAAAGGGGCAGGGCTTCTATTGTGATGCTAAACACATCATCTTTCAGATAACAGTTCCTGCCTTCCTGTGAACACCCTTGGTATTTTATGATCATCCATATACAGCTTCCTTTATTTCAATGAATCATTTCCTGATGCAGGCCAATTTTTTTTTAGATTGCTTTATCAAAACTTTTGATCTTTTAATAATTCTAATGATAGTCAATACTGGAATAAAAATCATGTACATTTGTCCCAAACATCTGCTCTTTGCTAGGGTTCACAGAGTACACTATCATAGGATAGCATTCTTCAAACTGCTATCATGTATGGGACTCACATTTTCAGAATTACAGCCACTGGCCACGCAAATTGGGGATTTTTGGAGCTATAGGCCTCAACCTATCCAGTGGGCATAAGCTGAGGAAGACTACTATGAGTTGTTTATAATGCTTTCCTATCTTTGCAGCTGCCATTTCTCTCTTTCTGAGGCCTAACCCAGGTATCAAACTCGCAACCCGTGGGCCTGATGCGTCATGCGCTGGCCACGCTTACCCACGTTTTAGCAAAGGGGAAAAAAGTCACGATACGTCACGTGACGACAATATGATGCCGCGAGTTTGATACCCCTGACTTAATTGATTAATGCATTAATCTACTGATTTTCTTCAAACTTATTATATTGAGAACTATGGCACAGTATCTTGTGAACGCTTGACAATTTTTACTTATTCTTTTGATTCAACCTCAAATTAAAATTTGATTTTGCCCTTTCTGATGGACAATGATGAATTATGGAAGAGTAGATAAAACTAATAAAGCAGATCAAGTCTTGACCTGCATATACAAGTGAATTGACATATTCCTTTAAGAGCACAGAATGATCCATCTACCAGATGCATTATTGTTCCTATCCTCTGTTTTAACTGACAGCCTCCAATTCAGAGTCATTTGTATGAATGTGTTTGCCATCTCTATAAATGCAAGCCTAGCTACTAAATTGTCAAGAACAGAGAGTGAATGTAGAGAAATTGCCATAGGCGATTGAATAAAATTAACCCATACTCTGACAGGATGACACTCTGACAATTTAATTGCTGCATCCCATCTATAATTAAATACTGCATCTAAAAGCAGTTACGAAGTTGGAAAAAATATAGGGCTAAACCTAGATGCAAGAAAATCACAAACAGCTTTAAGAACACACATCATTATTTTTCAGATGACGCAATGTAAAATACTACAGATAAAATGAAGTACTGTATGTTCCAACTCAATTAATATATGGGATTCAATAAACTGGGAATGAAGATCCTGTGACTCTCAGAGGTTGCTAAATTCCAATTCCCCAAAGCCTCAGCTAAGATCTAGTGCAGCAGTTCCCAAAATGTGCCCTGGGGATCCCTGGGGATTATCAGAGACTCTTTCAGGGGTGGGGTGGGGTGGGGTCTACAAAGCCAAATAAATATGTTAACATTTCTCAATTTTAATTTCTAATTCAGTAATACAATAGATATAACCCATATAAACCAAAACTCAATCATTGTTAAGTAAAGGAGTTCTGAGAATGAAACGTTTGAGAACTGCTAAGAACATAGGTATCCATTAGAAGGCACATGATGAATGTTGTTATGCCTTTTATATGCATTGTCTCTAATGTTCATAAGGGATAGAAACTTGAATTACAATACTAATTTGGTCATTTTGATGAAACCATTGGATGCTGTGGATGTCTCTCTTTGGAGTGCACAAGTCCCTACCCTTAATGTTCAGGGCCTAGCATTCTTATATAAACGTGATAAGAAACCTGTGACCTCCTAAGTATTGCTGAATTAGAAATCCAGGTTTCTTTCATTACTGCCCAAGCTACCTCTAGATTTATGTACTTGCTTTAAGACCATCTTCATTCTTACACCAGTCAATTATGGGGTTCAAGTGCACCTTTTATTTACATTGGTAATACAAAGTTGTCAAGGTCACGCCGCTAATGCTCAAGCCTCACCTGTGGGATTATATTTCTCAAGAAACTTTCCAAAATTTCAAATCAGATGTCTTCTGGCAGTAGCACAAATACCTCGGATTATAGACTTTATAGGTCTTGAATAGCTATTTATTTTATTAATCACATTTATATGACCATCCATGATCCATCCCACAAGAAGCAATTCTGGGTGGCATTTGCAATACTGTAAAGCATGATCACTGAGTAGAACCTCTTTGCCTAGAAGCAGAATAGCTATTTATTCATGAGCTTTCCAGGAGTATCTGTCCGAGTCAAGCTGAAGACAGAATGTTGGACCCAAAAGACACTTCTGTTTCATGAGCGTCTCTTGACCATTAGGTCCACTTGCAAATATGTTAATGCAAGATAGACAGCAAAAGATAAAAGCCTTCATCTGAGTTCATGCAGATTTTACATTGATATTTAAGGACAAGCGAATCCAAACTTCACTTTTTGAAATGCCCATAAGTAACAGCTGAAAATACAAACAGAGAAGAAATATCCTTACTACGAAGCTCATGAAAAGAACAGTGAGCAGAACTCAGCTAAGGCAACACCCCCTTTCATTTCAAACTTCCTTTCAAATTGATATCCACCTTCACAGCAGGGTTGAAAAAATATATGGCAGTTCCTTTAGCTGAAGAAATATGGTATCTCTCTAGGTTTATGAGCTCTGAGTTTTATCTTACAGGATTTGGACCATGTGCTCACTTTCAGTTTTCTGTGCTCTCTGTCCTTTCCTTTGAGGCAGTTAAGGTCACAGCTGCTTGACTATACAATAATCCAGTGTTTGAGCAGACATTTATTTTTAAACTTGTCCACCCAGAAAGCCAGAGTTAAAAAAAGAAAGAAGGCATAAAGAACACTCTTTCAAAAGTTACAGTGTGGATTTTTTAAAAAATCAATAAAATATTTTTGAAGGAAAGAATTGTAATGTAGTTTTGCAAGGAATATTTAGTTGGCAAGTGAGTTCAGGAGACAAAGCTAACCCTGGTTTTTTTTCCTACCCAGATGCTTAAAAAATAAGAATTCCACATCAATCTAATATCTCCATGCTGTGACAATGGAACAAACCTAGGGAAAAAATATAATATTCCAAGAAACTGTAGCACTGTAAAACAGTGGCCTCATGCCTGATATCTTTCAAACACATCAACGGCTTTGTCCATTGGAAGATGATTCTTCATCCAAAACGGGGATGAAGATGTTCACTTGGGGCTCTTGGTAAACTTTGTTATAACATCCTCTCATATTTGGTCTTTGTTTTATTACAGAAAAGCAGTGGTGCTGCAGTGGGACCTGTCATCCATAGTAAGCATGTTTCTCTGTAGAGCATAAATGCTGATCTCTAGCACTTTCCAGCATAGTGGCTGGTAACTAATTTACAGATATATTACTAAGCTAAGTTTCATTCCCCAATCAAGGTTTGCTGAGCTATGGCTTGGTTCACACAGAATTCTAAACATCACTTTCTTGTCCAACATTATTATTGAGCTTATGCATCATGAAAGGCAAAAATAAAGCTCATCCTAATATGGCTCAATGAAATATATCTTTCCCCAGCTGAGAGCCACCCTAGATGATTTTAATCAGTCTCTTTCAGATTAAACTCCTAACTAAGCTCACAGAATTTTCAAATAAGATAGCATGGACAATACATATTGCCTCAGGCTCTTTATCTCCTAGTTAGTCACTGATTTTTTTTTTCATTTTTTCCCCTGGATACTATCAGCTGTCACAAGCCATTATAAATCTGGATGTGAAAAGTGCATGCATATTAGCTCCACATAAGGAAGGGAAGTGCGGTTTGGAAAACTACACACATAAACACAATATCAGATCTCCCCATCAGGCTGTGAACAGATAGTGTAGCCATTCCCAACCACGTGCCCTCCAGGGCTAAAAATCAAATACGGCTAAAAAAAAAACCCCCGCAAGCGAGGAAGCGCGTTCTGGCAATACATCTGTCCGTAACTCTCTATGCAAAATTCGTGCTTATTCTGCAAAATCCGTGCTTATTCTGCCACTCACCCCAGCCTCCCCCTTTGCTCTGGTGTCTCCTCAGCTAATTACTACCTCGTTCCCCCCAAGCCTGCCGATTCCTTCCCGTTATGCTCAACGTCGGAATCCACCGATCTCGCACACAAAGCAACCTCCATCCTTACAAGCACTGGGCGGCTCCCCGCGCCCTCCTCGTTCTCGGTTGCACACGCCAAGAAATGTGGGTTGTCAAAAAGCATATCCTACCAGGCCGGATTGGGGGGATGAGGGGCGAAGGAGAGAACCCGTCTGGTCCTCGTCCCTCCCAGCCAGTCAATTCAGCGCCTTGCCATGTCTTGAACCCGTTTGCGGTGGGCGCGCGCGACCTGCGAAGCCCCTACCCGTTCTCTCTCTCTCTCTCTTTTCTTTCTTTCTTTCTTTTTCTTTCTTTCTCTCTCTCTCTCTCTGCCGGTTGAGCTACAGCCGTGCGGCAACAGCAAAGCGGCGGGCAAATATATATATATATATGTACATCCAAGGGACAGCCGCGTAGACTGCAAAGAGAGCCAGTTGCACCAGTCCAGAGAAACCAGCAGCTGCAGCGGCGGCGGGAGCACCAAGCAACTTACAGGCTCCGCCGAAGCTCAAGGATTCCGCTTCGTTCACCCTCGGTCACTCGCTTTCTCGAGCGCGCGCGCGCGCGCAGATCCCGAGCTCGCGCTAACCTTCCTGCGTGCGCCGGCTCAGCAGCAGGAACTGCAACAGTGGCGGCAGCTGCCACCCGGAGGCAGGCAGAGACAGAGACGGCGGCGGCAGCGGCAGCAGCAGCTGGTTGGGGCACGGAGGCGCCTCTCCTGTGTTTCAAGGCGGCCGCAGCACCTGTGACCGCTTGTCACCTAAGAGCGCCCGCCTTCAGCGGCGCTTTCTCCTCCTTCTCCTCCTCTCTCTCCTCCCTTCACTCTCTAGTAGCTGCGTCGCCCCCTGACGGGGAAACTGTTCGGTCTCGACGCCAGCCTTACCCAGAAAAGGGAATGGGAGACGAGGCGGCGGCGGCGGCGGCTGCAGGCTTGCGAAGGCGGTAGCCTCTTCTCGCCTCGTCAGCAAGAGCAGCCCCGCTGAAAGAATGCAGAAGGAGCCGAGGTTCCGGCCTTTTAGGCAGGTCGGCTCAGTTGGCAGCAGGCGAGGCGCTGCCTCCGTTTGCCTGAGGAGCGAGCGGCGTGGGCTGGGGGTTGTGTGGATAGCAGAGGGAGGATGACCCCGGGACCGCGCTACTACAGGACTGAGTGGCCAGAGGTGGAGTGACGTCATTGGGTTCTGGGCTAGTGAAGACTTTACTTCTGGGAGGAACTGGGCGGTAGGAGAGCTTGAGGATCCTGCTAGGAAGAGTAGAATAGAATAGTAGCTTTTAATCACGTTGGAAATTGCCTCTTAACTACACTATTAGAAACCTTCACACCCAGAAGTTTGAGAAAATGAGAATGGAATGGTATGGAATAACTGAGTTGGAAGGGACCGTAGAGGTCTTCTAGTCCAACCCACCGCTCAGGCAGTATACCATTTCAGACAAATGGTTGTCCAATCTCTTCTTAAAAACTTCCAGTGTTGAAGCATTCACACCTTCTGGAGGCAAGTTGTTCCACTGATTAATTGTTCTAACTGTCAGGAAATTTCTTCTTAGTTCTAGGTTGCTTCTCTCCTTGATTAGTTTCCACCCGTTGCTTCTTGTCCTGCCTTCAGGTGATTTGGAGAATAGCTTGACTCCCTCTTCTTTGTGGCAGCCCCTGAGATATTGGAACACTGCTATCATGTCACTCCTACTACTACTGTTCATTAAACTAGACATACCCAACAGGATAGTCCTTCAAAGGTTTTTATCTTTTAGGTGGGTAGCTGGGATTTTGCAGGCATATTCCTTTCTCCCTTGGTTATTAACATGCAATGGAATGTAGTATTGGCCAACCTCTCCTTACTTTAAAAGTTCTCAACTCAGTACCAGTTGGAAGCAATTACCAATATTCTGGTAATGTTCTTGACTTGCTCTGTCATGCCTTCTTTTGGGGAAAGACTCATGATCCAAACCTAAGTAATACTTAAAAGCAGGAGAAGAAACTTCAAATACATTCCATGAACATAAGGTTTTAGCTGGATTCTGAGGCATACAACCACCACTGTCAGACTCCAGGCCAGATGCGTTACGTGCTGGCCATGCCCCCACCTCAGTTTAGCAAAGGAAAAAAATCCCGATACATCATGTGATGCTGCAGTGATGACATGAGTTTGACACCACTGGTATAGTGATAGTGATACAATAGTAAAATTGCTAGATTTAATCACATTCACACAACCACCATGCTTTCCATCTTACGTTCTGTTTCATGTCTTGCCTTTACATTATGAAAACATCTCAGTGCATAAATAAATATTGGCATGATTTTGATGCAAACAGTTAAAGTAAGTTATAAATAATGTAGGTATGACTCCAACTGTATTTATTGATAGTTTGCTTGCACTTGATTTAAAAAAATACTTGAAGAAAACATTCACTTTCATATTTTTGAATCAATTCACAAAATGAAACTTGAATAGTACTTGAAATTCTCAATCATTCATATTGTATTTTTTTTTTACCAAATACAATTCTAGGGTCGCCTGACTTCAGAACTACTCTGGGTTGTTTACAAATTAAAAAATGAAGAGACCTCATAACATAAAAAATGGCACTAGTCATCCAGAGGATACGCCCTCTTTCTCAATTAAAGGGGTCTGATAATCCCTCTAGTTTAAGACCTGGAAAAAGAGCCATGTTTTGAAGACTCTTTTAAGACAAGCAGAATGAGAGCAGTTCAAATCTCGTCTGGGTTGCTCTTGCAAAGGGCAAGTGCTACAACAGAGAAGGCACATTTCCTGAATCCTGCTAGATGACAATTTAATTGATGGAATCCAGAGCATGCAAATCTCTGATTGTATCTAGTGGGAAAGAACCATGGGAATTCATGGTCTCTTAGATAATTAGGCCCTATGTAATGTAATGCTGTATAATTATTAATCAGTACCTTGAGTTACCTATAAGTAACCAGTGCAGCTTACACTTGACAAAACCTGAAAGAGATGAGCATAGCAATATTTGTCCATCACTATTTGCATTGCCACACCTGCAAGCTTCCAAGGGATACTCAAAGGCAACTCAATGTAGAGTTCTCTGGAATAGTCTACAGATGAGATGACTAAGGCATGAATTGCTCTAAAGAGAGTCAAGAGGTTTAGGAATGGGCACAGCTGGAACACAAGATGGATCTGTGCAAAGACTTCACTAGCTATAAGTGCCACTTGCTCCTTAAACAGGAGCTGAGGGGCTAGGAACCCTCCCATATTGGGCACCAGGCCTTAATAAAAAAAGTGCAGCCTATTCATCCCCAAAGGTAACCCCACCCACTAAGCAGAGTAGCTCAAGAACCCACAGCTGAGCCGGTGCCTATTCTTCTCCAGGCCCACCCCAGTTTCCAACCAGTAGTGGGTTAGGGTTAGGGTTCAATTTTGGTCGCTACTGGTTTGCAGGCATGTGTGCGCTCATGTGTGCACAGAGATGTCCGGGCGGGTGGGCGGAGCCTCCCACCTCCGCCACTACTGGTTCACCCAATCCAGGGTGAATCGGTAGCAACCCACCACAGTTTCCAACCCCTAGTAGCCTCCAGGCACTTGACAACATTCTTGGTTAGTTGGTTGACATAAATAATTGGGTCATATTCATATTAACATTTATTGTAATGTTAGAGCTCTCCCATACCCACTATGATTCTGGCAGGTGCACATACATCATCCAAGCAAGTAAATCAATTCTTACATATACATGTTCTTTCTACATGTTTTCTTTAAAATGTAGTGTGTTTTAGGCTTCCATTATGGATAGTTTTGGCTCCCTAATGGTATGCCTGGAAAATATTCAGAAATGGTTGGGATTTTTTTTAAAAAAACTTTCTATTTATTGGAGACACACTTCATGGAGAAACATTCATCATAGCTAATGCTGAATCAAGCTTTTGACACATGCAGTTTTATAAACATTGGCATTCATATAGATCTGTTTTAAAAATGGCCTGGTCATTTTTGAAATGGCAAAAGAAATAGTGCCAATTTAAGAGGAATAACATTGGCTTCACCAGAATGGAAAAAAAGGAAAGGGAAAATAAAGGGAAGGAAGGAATAGATACTTCTTCCTAGATATTTCTAGCAGGTTACTGGATAGAAAATGCATAAAAAGTGTTAGAAATTTTTACAAATACTGTGAATACTTCTTAGCTAACATTCTTTAATTTTTTCCAATGACATACTCTCAGAAATTTCTATTGGCAAACACCTAGACTTTACACTTTGACAGTTTTATTAAAGTTTCATTTTTCAAAATATGTTACCTTTGGCACTGGCAATCCAGTGCCAAATGGCAATGGATTGAAAATATAAAATATGCTGCAAGTCTTATTTAGACTAAGAGATTTTTTTTTAAAAAAAATTCCACATAACATATTCATGCCAAGTGCAAGCATCAGGAATAAAATACACGTAACTTCTTTTACTTCAGACGCGAAACAGTATTTTTCCCACATATAGATACATACCTTTACTTGACTTTTATGTTTGAAATATAGTTCATTACCCTCACTGCAAAAAATGAACATGAATTAAAATAATTTAAAAATGTTTTTAATTGTGCTAAGAAGATATAAATATGTTATAATCGGTTCAGAGACACTGATACGAGCTAATGTTAGTTGGCTTCCCAGTTTGAAGATACAACTTCGTTTTGTATCACTCTAAACCTGCAACAATATGTACAAATAAAATTCCTTAATAACTAAACAACATGTTTCTATTGGGGGGGGTGGACTCTTAACAAATATTTTAAAACTAGCTTTGGCATTTATTAGAATATCAATAAGCAGACACACGAGAGCTTCAAAATTCAATTTTATGTACTTTAGCTATCTGAAGAGAAATAAGCAAACTTTATGTCTTGTGAAAGGTTTTTTTACAGAGATTATTGTAATAATGAAATGAAAAATGGAGACAGTCACAGAAAAGTTCCTTGATACTTCTAATAACATCTAATACTTCTAATAACATCTATATAGCATTCTCAAAATGCTTCTCATTCTATTAAAAGCATAATGCAGATGAATATCTCATTAATAGACATTAAATACTCTAATAATGTTCTTTGACTCTAAAGAAAAATAGCATACATGATTGTACATGGCCTTACATTGTAGTGCATTCAAGATATTTCTAATAAAGTATATTGCAATAAAAGTTGAAAGTAAATGTTTTCTTCAGGTTAAACCTAACTTCCGGTAAACTTTGGCAACATACTATGAGAAGTGTTTTTGAACTGCAAAAAACAAAACAAAACAAAAAAGGATTATGTAGTTGTAGGTATCTATGAGCTGCTAGTTGCCCAAACTACATTAAGAAAGGTTTTCATTAAGTAAATTGATAGTTTAATATAGACAGATCCTTACAAGCAACCTAATTTAATATTTTGCCACAAGACGAGAACATCTGCCTAGATCTCACAAAAATAGATGAATCCTAAAATACGCTATGGAAATTGCTCACAGGGGAAATAGGAAATGCCTTGTGATGAACTATATATTGTATTCAAAATTCATCACTAACTTCCATAATTGTTCTCCAATTGAAAGCTTCATAGAACTAGAGATGTTGGTATCTGCTTCCATCTGCTTGAGTCAATTATCCATTTTTCCTCTTTCAGTTTATGTAGTCAGCATAACACACAAAGAATATATGTACTACATAAAGCTGCTTTTTATCAAATAAGCTTGGGTTTTGGGCCAAGGGCAAGATAGGAAATCACCAAGGTACTTTGTTTGAAGTTGGTCTCTTAGAACAGCACAAGTTTCTTCTCTGATAATTTTGCTTCTAAAGCCCAGCATAAAAGGAGCATGTTGCAGGAAAGGGCAAATTAGCTCCAAGAGATTCAGTGCTGCTGATTTGGCCTGGCTAAAAAGCCTGCTTGTCCCAGCTATAAATAACCTGAGTGTGAGGAAAATCTGAGCTTCCCAAGGAAATTGTATTAGGATATGACAAACAGAAAATAAAAGCCATTTAGAAAATGTGTCAAACTTCCTCTGACAAACTGCTTGCACGTTTTTTTCATTTGGATATAAAAATTGTTGTACTTCTCTAGGCTGATAGATATCTTCTCATGCCATTTTAAAAACAGAAAATCCCAATCTGGATTTCATTTTCATTCTTTTTATATTTAAAACTATTAAAAATAATACAAAGTTTATACATGTGGTTGGCTCTGATTATTTAAAAGAAACTCCTCTCTGAAATATTTTAAACTGAATACCTAACACACAGTATGAAAACTCTCTGGAAGGCTATGAATCAGTTTTTAGAATCTTATATTATCATTAATCTCCTAGCAATTTCTTATTTTGAATTACACTACTGCAATTCAAAATATTGTCAGAAAAACGGGGAAATGCCTTTTCATTGTTCAGAATTTACTTACCTTTCCCAACTTGGTGCCCTCAAATACTGCAGCTTCCAAATTACCGGTTGATGTGGCCTTCAAATGTTTGAGCCATTTATACTTCAGTCTTTACTGTTTACATATTTGTGGATTATAGTGTAAATTGGCATTCCTAAAGACCCTCTTCCCATTTCAGGATGAATGGATGTTGGGTGGTTTGGTGAATCCTCAACTGTAGTAAAACTGGTTCTGCAGCAGAAGTAACCATAGGCCGAGGGCATCTTGCAATTCTCTGCTGGAGAGCATGATTTCCAGACAGAGTGAATGTCATGAAAGGCCTCAATATCCAGTGGGCTAGGCAATTTCTTCTACTTTTATAGTAACTACTATGTTTCCAAAGTTGCTTCCTTGCATGTACCAAATACCAACTTATTTCAGTCCAAAATTAATCATTACTTTGAAATAGTATTTATCACTCAGCGTCTTTAGCTCCAAAGGCAGTTTCGTGCATATTTTTCCCTGCATGGAAACCAATGGGTACACTGTTTTCATGTAAAAGATATTTCCCCATAAGAACACTGAAGCTTGGACTTCTGGCCTTGTTAAGGGATGAGTTGGATGTATGTTAAAACTCATACCAGGTTGTTTCCTAGAGATACATAATACATTAAAACATTGATGTGCAGATACTGTATAATTATCATCTTCTGAACTCAAAATAAAGCTCCTTCAGGACAGATTGACTGATTGTTCCTACTTTCAATGGCAGTAAGAAGCGTTTTGTCTCATATCTTATAAGTACACAAGGTCTGTGGGTGTATGGCTTGCTTTGACTCCATCATCCATTTAATCTTTCAGTAGTAAGCATTTGTTTTAGTTGGGAGCAAGTAGATACTTACAAAGAAACACAAAGAACCCCAAATACACAGCACAGGGAAAACATGCAAATTATTATTTTTTTCTGAGACTGCTAATTGCTAAAAAGCATATGTCCCAGCATGGAAACAAAAGAACCATGGTGGTTGTGTAGCAGGGCAATAGCTAGCCCAAAAGAATTGTTTGAACCAGTCTGGGCTATATTCTTTAGCCATGGGAGACCAAAGGAGGCACTCACCAGGCCTGTCCTAACTACCTATCAGCTTTCTTGAAGCTGATTTAAACTGAGACAAAAAAGTAAGTCAAAATTATAATGTACCCATTGCTCCAGCAATCTATGTTCCAGATCTATCCCAAATCAAGGAAGGCAGGTTTACAGTTCCCTCAAGCCCTTTCTAAATAGGAAACATCTTGGTCTTAATTTAATCAGCATGCAGAGTTCCATTTGGGACCTGAGTTGCATAAGAAATCTTTCTTCCACAAAGAACTTCTACGAACTGATAGCTACTGAATGGACATTACCCCCCACTGATCATAAAGACTGCATTTTTTTAAAAGGAGGTGGTTTTAAGTCCAGGACAACAAGCAAGCAGCACAGCTATGATAAGATACTACACCCTCCCCCCCACTCCTCTCTTCTTGTATCCTTTTGGTTTGACTTTATACATTTGCTTCTTTGCTGTGCTGGTTTCAACAAAGCCAACAATTGCTTCTCTGCCATATGTGCGATACTAAAGACTTGGCTGTGTCTCCTTGCCTTGAAGAAAAGAAATTCTTTATACAATCTACTTGATTATGATGAAAAATTATGCCTGTTTTTTCCTCTGTTGAGTAATAACAGTAGACAAAAATAACTTTAAACCACAAAAATTTTGCACAGTTTGTTTGTTCATAGCTCCGATGACTTTATTTCAATGTTCTAAACCTATAACAAATGTTTATAGTTCTTATCATTCCTAAGAGACCTTTGCTGGATCCAACAGTTATGGACAATTTTCATCCAACTTCTAACCTTCCCTGTTTGGGGAAGGTTATGGAGAAGGAGGTCAGTTTACATGTGCAGAGGCCTCTGGGACAAAGAGAGCCTGGATTCATTTCAGTCGGGATTCAGATCTGATTATAGTAATGAGATGGCATTGACTGCACTTACTAATGACTTTTGGTGGGCTTACAGTGATTTTGATAGTACAGCCATCCTGGTCCTCCATGTTTGCTCAACAGCCTTCAATATACTCAATCATAGTATCCTTCTGGACCAATTGAGGGGACGTGGAAGTACTGTTCTTCAATAATTCTCTTCCTTCCTCTGAGGCTGATTCAATATATCCTTGGAGTATTCATTTCTAGAGATCTAAGTGCCAGAGCCCACTGTAACAACGTTGCCAAAAAGGCATTAAGAGTTGTTAACCTAATCTTGCGTAGCTTCTTCTCTGGTAATATTGTACTACTAACTAAAGCATACAAAATATTTGCTAGACCAATTCTCGAATCATCTGTCTGGAACCCGCACTGCATATCGGACATTAATACAATTGAGAGAGTCCAGAGGTATTTCATGAGAAGAGTCCTCCATTCCTCTACCCACAATAAAATAACTTATGCCACCAACTTATTGAAATTTGGGCTTAGACAACTTAGAACTATGCCGACTTCGGTCCGACCTAAGTGTAGTACATAAAATTATCTGCCACAATGTCCTACCTGTCAATGACTACTTCAGCTTCAACCACAACAATACATGAGCAAATAATAGATACAAAATCAAGGTAAATGGCTCCAAACTCGATTGCAGAAAATATGACTTCAGCAACAGAGTGGTCAATGCCTGGAATGCACTACCTGACTCTGTGGTTTCTTCCCTAAACCCCCAAACTTTAACCTTAGACTGTCTACTGTTGACCTCACCCCATTCCTAAGAGGTCTGTAAGGGGCGTGCATAAGCACAACACAGTGCCTACCATCCCTGCCCTAATGTTTCGTTTTACTCGTATCCTTTTCATGTATTCAAATTATGTTTATACTTTTAACTGTTACCTTATATATGCTTGACAAATAAAAAATAATAATAAAAAAAATAAATTCAATATTGGTAGGACAGAGAGCAAGCCCCTGCCATATGGATGCCCTAGAACTCCACCATCTTTCCATTTCTATTTAACATAAAGCTACCTGGGGAGATCACCTGCCGTCATGGGATATGGTATTATCAGTACGCAGATGTACCTAAACTGTACATCAGCCCTGGGCCAACTGGGTAGAGCTTGTTTCCCAGTGCCTGGAGGCTGTTGGAATTTGGATATGGGAGAACAGACTTCAGACCAACCCTGGAAAGACCAAGCAGCCATGGGGTTTACAGCCTCCCTGGACATGAAGATTTTCCATATTTAATTATAACCTTAAGTTGCTGAACTCAACATCTTCACCATATCAGTATCACCAAAGCCAGCAGTTGAGTCTCTGCCGTAGCTGGGACCCTAAAAACACAAAAGGTTTCTTATAGTGTTTTCAAAATATGTATTACCTAAAATAGATGTGATGCATTTTTAAAAAAACACAGGGAAAGCCCCTGAAAATAAATAAAAAAAACATAACAAACTGACAAAGTTAAAACTAACCAAGGAAAAAGGTCTTCCAAGGAATGACCAGAGATAATCTCAGCATATAGGGATAGGAGTACTGGTGAAATCTGAACCGGTTTGCTACCGGTTCGCTGGCAGCGCATGTACGCTATGCACCAAGTGCGTACAGCATGCGCACATGTACAGTTCACACCAAATGCACACTGCGTGCGCATGCACATTACATACCAAAAGGAGCTTGGGAAGGTAAGTAGAACAGCGTGGGGGGAGAGGAAATCAGCTGACTGATGCGCGATCGTCGGAACCTTTTTTAAAAACTTTTTAAAGCATTTTTTTACAACTAATTTGAGCGAATAGGTAGTAAAAATGCTTTAAAAAAGTAAAAAAAGAGGTTCCAACGATCACAGCTGTGCCGCACAATCATTGGAACCTTTATTTTCATTTTTTAAAAGCATTTCTTTACTACCTATTCGCCCTAACTGGTAGTAAAAAAATGCTTTTAAAAAGTAAAAAAAACAGTTCCAACGATCATGCGGCACAGTTGTGATCTTAGGAACCTTTTTTTTTTTACTTTTTTAAAGCATTTTTTTACTACCTATTCACCCGAACCGGTAGTAAAAAAATGCTTAAAAAGTAAAAAAACCCAAAAAACAAAGTTCTGACGATCGTGTGTCGCTCAGCTGATCATCAGAACTTTTTAAAAACATTTTTTTACTACAGGTTCGGTGAACCTGTAGCATTTTTTTACTACCAGTTCAGGTGAACTGGCCCGAACTGGTAGCATTTCACAGTATTTACAGGGACAGAGGAAAGAAGCTTTAAAAAGTCAGAAGGGCATTCCCAACCACATGACTGAATTCACCCTCCCCCCCTTTTGATGTGCATCAATGTCATGGCTACCATCTTAACTTTTTATACACTTTCCCCAAATGATCTTTTTCAGGAAAATATGAAAGAGAAAGTATGATGCAAGAGTTCTATCAGACTGGGCACTGCATAGTTCTTGCTTCCCCAACAGTACTCACAGGAATTAAGTGCCTAGAACAGATTATTTTCCTCTGATTGAGCTTAAAAGATTTGATTAAAAAAAGCAATTGTTTTTGATAAGGATGAGATAGATAGATAGATAGATAGATAGATAGATAGATAGATAGATAGA
>WNWU01000005.1:29800101-29903564 GCA_012654045.1 Ptyas mucosa | reverse complement strand
AGATAGATAGATAGATAGATAGATAGATAGATAGATAGATAGATAGATAGATAGATATTTTTAGTATCTGGAGATTTTCTTGTTAATTGAAAGCATTCTGCATCTGAAATGAATAATAAAGACATGTGCTGTTTTTAATATGAATTAGAATATATAAGAATTTTGCTGGCAATTATTTATACTAGAATTTTTTTGTTGTTGCTTTTGTTGTAAAAAAAATGTAAGAGGAAGTCATGCAGCAAGCAATTCCAGTTCTTTGTTGCCAGAACTTGTCAAATGATACTTGAAGCTCGTCACATTAAAACAATGCATTTGATATCATCATCTTCATTACCATCATCAATTACCAGCTTGTAAGGTAGACAATGACATGGTCACATCCAGTGTATACACAAAGCCATTTTATTAATCAGCTTTTCTTTCATTGTTCTTAGTCTGAGCTTGGAAAGCAGCTTCTGCCCTACATTCCTAGGAAGTGAATAATATCAGTGGAGATTACCCTCTAGTACCACATCTATTACTAACAGGCCATTATACAGATTGAATGCAACCTAATTAGGAAATGCTGTAGTCAGCTGGGTGGGGATGTGGGCTGGTAAAGAACTGTTTTACATGAGCTTTGCTTGTTATAAAAAGAGTGTTTGTAGTGAAGGATTTGTGAAAGGTATCCTATGTGGTTTTCAGTGTTGAGCTTAGATTTCACAATCAGATCTCACATTCCTTATATGAATAAGGCCTGACATCTTCTCATATCTGATGGTCAGGATTTAAAGGCAGGAACATGGAATTTATGTAAACCAAATTTCGCTATCTACTTACTTGTGTTTAATTATGGGGTATTAATGAGTAGGTTCTAAAATTTTGAGCACTTAAGGGAGTATTCCATTGGGGCCTGTCTCTATCATCCACAATTCTCTTTGGATTGTCTCTGAGAATCTGGGCTGGAGTTAAGGTTTGTTGCCATTGGAAAAGGTGAAAAGTCCATTTCCCCATATTTTTGTTCTAGATGGGAAGAACAATGGTTAAGGTGCCTGGTCATATAGTGATGATATTAAAAAGAACCGGAACATGCCTTCTTCATCAAGTAGTTGACAGAAAAGACTGATGTTGGGAAACATTGAAGGCAAAAGGAGAAAGGAACAGCAGAGGATGAGATGTTTAGATAGTGTTATTGATGCAGTGGGCACTATCAGGAAGATAGTGGAGGATAGGGGGCTTGGCATGCTATGGTCCATGGGTTGCAAAGAGTCAGACACAACTGAACAACAACAACCATCATATGGCTTCTCACCATCCTATATTGCGTTAAAACTGCTATCCAATTTTAGCAAACATATTGTTACAAGATCTTGCAATTCTTTTGCACACCCTATTTAATCCCCCATGATCTGTCTCAAAATAGAGTATATTATTCTTTTCCCACACAAATATCCTGCTATCCAGGATGCTTCCAGGGACAGGAATTGCATTGTATGGTGATCAACTTAGTCCTTACAACTTTTATGACGTGCACATTTGTTAATCTTTAGGTGTCACAAGATTCTTTGTTGCTTTCATTGCAACAATTAACATGTATATTCTTTGGTAATTAAAAGGGTATCATGTCTGAAATGCTAAGTATTTCATTAGGCTAAATGGGGATTGAATGGAAGAAAGAAGAAGCTGGTCTTACATATTCCATCTTAAAGGTCTTCTGTAATTGGCTTAAGAAAAATATTTACTCAAGTACAGATTTCGATATGTTACTATTCTAAAATCTACATATTCTATGCTCAGCAGCAACATGAACACAAATTGCATGGGGCATGAAGAACTTAACATACTCATTGCATGTGTTTGGGAGAGATAATCAGATCCCAGAAGTTAATATAAGCTTTAAAGAGGGAAGATGCTTGTCTAGAAAGTTTGATTTCTGTAATTGGTATCTGTTGCACGACAGCTGAATGTCTAGATCTTTGAACAGCTAAACTATAATCTCTAATTAAAAGATTGGTGATCTGTGAACTCCATTGTGTTACACCAATTTTATTTTTTTTTGGTCTAACATGTCTGTTTGGAGCTCTGTGTCAAGTTTCTCCTGGGCAGGCTGAGATGAAACCAAGTTAATAGGCACACAGGAATAAAGGAACTTCTGATAAATAATTTATTGTAGAAAAAGGTAAGTCATTACAAAAGAATTCCAGAAACTGCAGTGTATCAAATGAAATTCTATTTACAATGATATCAAAATTTGTAGTTGTGTACACTTTCTCACACCTGAACTATGCAAGAAACTAGATGGTCCTCTATTTGGGCAGCAAGCCCAGTTTCCATCTATTTCTTATTTTAGCAACAGACAGGTCTAATATCAAGTTGTTTTTCTCTGACTGTGAGAGAACTAATCCTCACCCTTTATTTCTTGGCTGCCGTTCACTATCTTTTCTTCTATTGAGAACAGAAAGAGATGCCAACAATACTCTAAACTTCCAGGTATCCATCAATCTTCATGTAGAGAGAGTCTCAGGCAAAACATCCTTAAATAGCTTCATCACATTGAAAAAAAAATGGGTACAATACAATTCTGTATTTAGGGAAGAGGGAAATGAATCCCTACTGCTGTCCACTCACTAGGGCAGGTCAAGCTGCAGATAGATTTCCCTGCACAGAGAGGTGGGGCTGAGGAACAGTTGAACTACAGGTCTTAAGGTGAGGAAAGCCTCATTTAGGGTTTGGAAGTGTTGGTGTTTGCTTATACCCCATTCAAAGAGCTCTGATGAATCACTCTAAAGTCCATCTACTCCAATTTCTGTTTCTAAGAAAAATCAGCCAAGGGTCCTTGAAACACTGACAAGCACCACAGAATGAATTAAATCATTTTTATTTATTCTTCTCCTCATATTAGGAGACATGTTTGGCCCTGGGGCAACCACTTAGCTCTTTTGCTGAAAATACAGGTCTGCACTGATCCTCCACGAATCTGCCAAATTGTTTGCCAGAGAGAAAAGAAAGCTTGTTGCCATCAGTGCATCACGTAGGATTGGATTTGGGTGGATCAGTCTTTATATGCTCTATTTTTCCTTCTGCTAGCAAGCAAATGTTTTGTTACTGCAGGATGTGATGTGCTGCTTCTGGTGAAAGAAACATCCTCAAACCCATGACATTAAATTCAGAGGTGAATGTTAAGAGGCTGAGATGGCAGAAAACCTTTCAGTGGTTTTGACAGCAACCTGCTAATTAGCAGGGTGTACCATCTAAAGAGTGCCAGGCGTAAAATTTTTTAGAGGCGTTCCTGCCAAAGAAGGTGGGACTCCCTGTGGCAAAGAGGCCAAGAAAAGAACACAGATCACCTCTTTCTTCTCAGTTCTAATGATAGATGTTTTGATTATTGATGGCCTTTCTGAAGACAATCGGAAGAAGTATTTTTCTACACCAGCAACACCCTGTTGTCTACCACTCCCTCTCCATCCTTAACCCTCTGTCCAATTCCATTCTGGTTCTCCGATAGCAATGGAAATAAACTATGTCTTGATCGCTATGCAGAAAGCTCTCTGCCCAGGTGTGCAATGGAAAGCAAGCAAGCAATTTGGGCCTCTACCTTTTGCCAGCAGGGAACAGAATCTGCAGAAACACTCTGGAGCTTAAGGGCCTTCCCAGGCTATTAGAAAAGCCTCTTTAATTGATTCTGAGCACTACAAACACTTTAGCTGCCAACTGAGCTTTATAAGACCTATTTCTTCCTGCTGCATAATGAGTGAGGGAAGGTAGATTTCTTAAGAGGAGAAAAGTTGAGAAAACTCTAGACATGTACAAAGTTATAGACACCAAGATGCAATATGGAAAAGCTCTCGTGGTAGTAAGAGAGGCTGAAAAGAGAGATTTAGAATGACAGCTTTATTTCAAGTTTACTCTCACCACAATGATAGTCCTGGATAGCACTTTATCATTGCTATGAAAATCCAGTAGTTTATATGTAGTCTTATTTGTTTTGTGTTTGACTGATTTATAACCTGCCTGTCCTCCAAGCACTTAAAGTGCTATACACAGAAGTTTCCCCAGTTCTAATCTAACACTTTAACCACTTCCCCACACCATTTTACAAGGCTCAACAACACAGCACTGTTGGGGGTGAGAGTGATTTTCAGGATCCCAAATGGCAACAACACTCCTCCAATCAAATGAACTTTTTTTAAAAAAAATAGTGAACATACCACTCCATGAGGCAACCTATTCCACTGGTTGACAGTTCTTATTATCAGGAATTCCTTGTAATATCTAACCTGAATATATCTCCTTGTAGTTTCAACCCACTAGCTCTTGTTGTGCCATCAGGATAAAAAAGAACAAGTCCACTTCTTCTTCTAATCTAAATGATTCCTTGTATAGCTGAAAAGTATTACCATGTCACCCCTCAATCTTCTCTTCTGCAGACTGATCAAATCCAGTTGCTTTAACTGTTCTTCATGGGACCTGGTTACTTCCCCAAACCCCCATAACTTTAACCTTAGACTGTTTACTGTTGACCTCACCCCATTCCTAAGAGGTCTGTAAGGGGTGTGCATAAGCATATCAACGTGCCTACCGTCCCTGTCATACTGTCCCCATTTATTCGTATCCTTACCCTGTATTCATAATCATGTTTATACTTATATTTGTTATCTTATATATGTTTAACAAATAAAATAAATTCCTCTCACCATCTCTTCTGAATTCCCTCTGGTTTGTCCATATTCTTTTTAGATAGCAATACCCAGAACGGGACATATTTCAAAGAGGATGCGGCTGTCAAAAATTGGACAAACATTTCTTATGATGCAGACTCTGTTCTTGTCAATACATTCCTAACAGCACATGCTTTGTTAGCAGATACAGCACACTATTGTATTACAGCATCCAGATTCTTTTTAATATTACCAAGCCAGGTTTCCCTCATCTTTTACTTATACAAGACTTTATAATGGTGCAGGACTCTTTCTGTAATTCTGTGTTTGTTTCAGCCCACTGTTAAAGGCATTCTAAACCTTAATTAAGTATTTCCTTTTCTTCTAGAACATTAGCCACTCCTCCTGATTTTGTATTGTCTGCAAATTTGATAAAAATCAACTCAACCTCTTCATCTACATCAATAATAAAAAGTGTTGAGCCAGATATGGCCCAGCAGAGAATGCCTGTGGCTTTCCACTTTTCATAGCTGTCCAAACTGATGTAGAGCCTTTGGTGTATGTTCTCTAAGGGTGGTCATTCAGTCAATTATAAACCCACCTAGCAATTGTATCATCTAGCTCTTATTTTGCCATTTTATTAAAAGGGATATTGTGAGAAATTTTGTTGAATGTTTTGCTAAGGTCAATGCTTTGCTGAGGTCAACATTTCCCCAATCCATTAATTTAGTAACTGTCAGAAAAGGAGATGAGATTAATGTGGCATGACTTATTTGTGATAAATGCATGCTGGCTCATGTTAATTACTGCCTTCTTAATCAAGTGCTCACAAACATGCTGTTTAAAAATTTCTTTGCAGACCTTGCCCAGTAGAGATATCAAGCTGACAGGTCTATAATTTTCTGGATCCTCCTTATACCTTTTTTTTTAAAGACAAAACTTCTATTGCTTTCTTCCAGTTTCTGAAACCTTACCAATTCCCCAAGAGGTCTCCGAGATTACGTTTAGTGGTTCTGTGATGACCTCCTTTCGTTTTTTCAATACCTGAAGATGTAATGCAGCTGACCTTGGTGACTCAATTTCTTTAAATTAGCTAAGTGTTCTTTTACTCTTCATTTGTGTCTCCTGAACCAAAGCTTTCTCCTTCCACCATTGATACAATGATGACTAGGTAGGGCTTTTTTCTTTTCACAAAGAAGAAAGATGTAAAATACAAATTAAGACATTCTGTCTTTTCACTATCACCCATTAATCAATTCATCCTTTTCTCTCTGAGGAATGTTTGCAAGCTCGGCTCATTCTGAGCTTTTGCCTTTCTGCCATAATCCATAATGTTTCTGGCAACTGCCCTGCATCCTTTTTTTTGGACATACACCCCTCTTTCCATTTCCTATACACATCCCCCCCCCTTTTTCTAGCATTTAAAAAATCTCTGTGTGAATTTGACTTCATCAAAATCTACTCTTCTGAAATTCATTCTACAAGTTTGACTTTTCTCTGTTCCTCTTCCCCTTGATACCATGAACTCAAGGATTATATGGTCACTTCCTCCAAAGATTCCATTCACATTCATTTCTTCGGCCAAGTTCTCTCTATAGGTAAGGAATGAGTCCAGGGTAGCAGATCCCAATATTCCTTCTTGACAAATGACGCTGTCAGCAAGAGAGGAAAGGAATTTGTTGGCAATTCAACTTGGCAGAATCCAATTTCCAACAGATGTCAGGGTATTTGAATATCCCATTGTCGCTACAACGTGCCTTTTTAAAAGTTTAATCAACTGACACACAAAGATCTTACCCATACCTTCTGCCAATCCAAGGAGCCTATAAACTCCTACTATCGAATGACTTTGGTTTTCTCTCTTCTTATTCTTATTCAATCACTTTCAATAGGGTGTGCATATTCCAATGAGAATAAAGAATACTAAGCAATGAAAAGGAACCTTTTGGGTGCTACTAAAAAAGGAGATATTAACAACACAATCAGACTTGCAAGATTCTGTTATTGTAGCCAATCTCAATAAATCTCCACTCCTTCCTGTGGAGTTGTCCCAAAGGTGCTTTTTCAAATGGCAACTGGACTTCCTTTGTTTTTGCTTGAAGACATTATGCTTTTCATCCAAGAAGCTTCTTCAGTTCTGAACGAAGTTGCCTCTTGAAAAAGCATCTTTGGGTCAACCATGACTTGGATGGTTAAGAATCCTCACAGACATTCCTGTGGAGCTGATTTTCTGTACCAGTCTACCTAGTAGGGCTTGACAAATGGTTTCCAAACTGATCAGTAAAATAAGAATAAGATGTGCTTCTGTCTTTCTCTAAAGATTTTAAAAATTTTCTGAAGTGCTTTATTACTTAGGTCTACTTCACAGGTATCAAATGTTGCCATCACATGACTTTTCATGACATTTTTCCCATTTGCGGAGCTGGGATGGGCATGGCCTGGGCATCATGCATCCAGACCATGGGCCGCCAGTTTGACACCCCTGGCTCTACTTCATGAAGTAAACAATGTCTGTGATGTACTGAGGTATCCTGATGACATTGCCCTTTTAGAAAAATAGGTTCCCACGTCATTTGCTTTCCAAGTTAGAGACAGAAAATAACTTGATATTTAATCAATCCTTGTATAGCTATTCAGGGCAGAGGGAAGAGAACTTGACAAAGCATGTGTCATAATACAATTACAAAAGGCAGAGCTTGATTGTGATGTCACAACATACCCTTTGGCATCAGCAAGGAACAGACAGCTATGAATCTTCTGCATTATTAACTGGGAGCAAATTCCACTGAGTTCAAACAATGCTTTTACTCAGGATTTCCCGTAGCCCAAGATTGCCTATCTTTGTCAACACTCTTTGTAGTAATATACCACAACAGGAATTCATATTTTAGCAGAAAGCCATGAGTAAAAAGGATTTGCATTAATCCTCAAGTATTACTCATGCCCCTGAATGATATAATATGCATTTTTTTAATTAGCCACAAAACTACTCATGTTTGGGGCCTGGTACTGCAAATGCCAGGCGTTCTCTTAAATGTGGTTGGTGCTGAACTTTGAGCCTAAGCTATGATGTCACTGAAGCAAGAGATCCAAGATGAGAGAACGCAAATGTTAATTAATGTGATTTGCTTAGACTCAGCAGTGCTGAGTAAATGGAGCTTTCAAGTTCTGAAAATATCATTCACGGAAACCACACTGAGATAAATGTAACAGGCAAGTATTTGAAAGTCAGTAGTCTTGGTTTTGTTGACACTTTGATGTCCTGAGATTCATTTCAATATGCTGTGCTTTTTAAGTAGCTATGGATAATACAGAGCCTTGCTCTTTTGCTTGGATTTTTCCCCCATAACACGGACTGTGAGGATATGTCTTATATACCTTTGATTGTACAAAATGTATAGTTACTGAATACCCCTGTTCCCAGATATAAATTGAAATCAAATAAGTGATGAGTGTGTGTGTGTGTGTGTGTGTGTGTGTGTGTGTGTGTAGGTCTTTGGTTATTCGGGTTTTCTCCCACGTAAAATTGGAAGTGTCTTGGCAATGTTTCGACGAAGTCTCATTCGTCATCTTTAAGCTGGTGTTTTCGGCTTCGTGCTTCGTGTTCTATACAAACACCTGTGAAAACCGCAGAAAACACACACACACACACACACACACACACACATATATCCAAAATTAATTCCCATGGAGTTCGTTAACATGAAATCCAGATAAATGTAGCCTTGGTTTCATTTCAATTCCAAATTCTTGGGGTCTTCTTAGAATTAAATCTCTATATCCTTGCTCTTCAAAATGGAAAAATAAGAATCCTTTTTCCTTCCTGAGTAAGTATTTGGTTAAGGAATTAAATGTTTGATGACTTATTTGATTCCATGTTTGTAAAAGAAATATGAGCAGTTCCACACAAAATTTCCATTCCTCAATCCCTCAAAACAGTTTGAAAAGAATCAATGATCTTAAGAATCTTAACTTCAACAACCCCAAAACACTGAAAACAGGGAACCAAGAATCCCATTTAACCAATGCTCCACCCTGTGCTGCCACAGTTTCTACAATAACTATAATCCATTCATTGCCAATCCATGCAGCAGCGAAATTGGGGGTCCATAGCTATCATCCAGATCCTTCCTTCACGTTGAATATATTTTGTCGAACAAAAACCAACTCATTCCTATAAGAGAGCTGAAAACCCAGGTATATTTTTATTTAGCAATGTTTTGGGAATCTACAAATGCTAGGCACAATGCAGTCCTGACAGCCTAAATTGCTAGTTCATTCTGTTCAGTGCTTGTGTGCCTATCCTCGGTGCACCATAGGGGGCAAACTAGATTATAGCAGCTGATGAGCAGTGCTTGGATCAGTGGCTCTTCCAGGCCCCTCTGCTGGTTTCATCTCACCTTGCCTCATGTTGCATAGCGTCACATCCAGCCAGGTCCAGCCCCAGCTTCCACTCTCTGCACACACAAATGCAGCTATTTTTCCCCACTTAACTACTTGCAATATAACCGCTGGGTGGGCCGGGAAGCAGGCAGCAAGAGCTCACCCTGTCTCACGGAGCCAAGCTCCAACCGCCAGAGTGCAGGCCATTTCTGGCCAGCACTTCCAGCATTGTTAAAGCACTGCATCACCACATCCCCTTTGTAGATTTCTATAACAAAATGTGATACTTCAAGGAACTTGGTCTCAGGTTAGTAGAATTTTTAAGGCTGTAACCTATATTTTGAAATGTGCCAAGCTGTGACTCAGTGCAGGTCCTATAATAAAACATTCACATGATTCTTATAAATGGTCCTGGTCAAAAGTCTTACCACCCTGTTCTGAAGTTGAAGTTATTTTGGAAAACACCATCATAGGTGGGTTAGAAAAGATTAGTTAGAGAGTATAATTTTGACTAGTGTCTCTCAACCTTGGCAACTTTAAGATATAGAGACTTGAATTCTTAGAAGTGAAGGATGGCTGGGGAATTTTGGGAATTGAAGTCTACACATCTTAAAAGTTGTCAAAGTTGAGAAACTGATTTAGATATTGCCTCCTGCCTCCAAAAATAGGTTGAGTTTTATGGACACCTGGCCACTGCAAAAATGTGATATCCAAGTTCATAGCTAAATCCAGAATTACATCTATATAACCTACTTTTTGTAGAGAAGATTAACCCCAGACAAGGCAGGTAAAAAAAAATCTCTGTTTTCTTATTAGTCTTTTGACTGACTAGGAACACCTCTGTTTGTCTAAATTCAACTTCAATTTGTTTGCCCTTTGAAACTGTTATTAGTATCAGATGAGTGAATTACTGAGTCAAATTCTAAAACAAAACAACCACAAAACATTAGTCATTTCCTCCTTTCCATTTCAGCTTATTCCATTGCTTGTTTTACTGTTTTTTTTCCCTAATGGTGGAATGGGAAGAAAGTTTTCATTTACCTTGAAGCCCTTATGAAGACCAAAGCCATTTTACCTTAAAATACAATATTTTTATGCCCAAGATGAGAAAACTCATAAAAGTAACAGGAAATTCCATGAGTTCCATTTGGATGAGTTTCTAAATAATTTTCTTGTCAAAGACATGCTCCAGACTCCAACAGATTAGAGAAACTGAAATGCCTTAGACATTATCATGAGTTGCAGCAGGAAGAAAAGGGCCCAATAATTTTTTACTATTGTCTCACCTAGTTAGGTGATATTCACAAAATTTGTTTTACAGGTGAAAAGTAAATTACCTTAGGAGGTAATGGGGAATGTTCCACACATAGAAAGTAGATATATGGTTGAGAGATGTATTTGTCAATAAATGAATATGTAGTATTCTCCTATTCTCCTTCGTTCATTTATCACTTTTTGAGGAGACTAAATGACTGGTTTGTATGCACAATTTCACCATCATAAGTGAATCAACCACAACATATTAGCCAAAGCCACATCTGAGTATGGCAAAGTGGCAGGTGAATCTGCACACCTTATTCTTGGCCAGAACTTGATCAGTATCCTAATTCTCCCTAAAAGAGAAACAGTTACAACTTAAATTATAAGAATATGACAATGGGTTCTATCAATAGCAATAGCACTTAGACTTACATACTACTTCACAGTGTTTTTATAGCCCTCTCTAAGTGGTTTACAGAGCCAGCGTATTGCCCCCAACAATTTGGGTCCTCATTTTACCGACCTTGGAAGGATGGAAGGCTGAGTCAACCTTGAGCCGGTGAGAATTGAACTGCCAAATTGCTGGCAATCGGCAGTCAGCAGAAGTAGCCTGCAGCAGTACTCTATTCTAAACACTGCGCCACCATGGCTCATATAAATTGCATGCATGAATTAATGATTATTTATGGACAACATTCTATCCCTTTCAAAATATTTACATGTATTTTACTGGAAAGAAGAGCTGATTTGTGTCTTCAGGTTTGTTATCTGATATTCCAGCATTCATTGACTTACCATTCCATTTTATAGACCCACAGCAGAATTTAACTTTACTATCCCCATTCAGGCAAAAACCCAGCAAAAGCGTGTCAGATGGATGAATGTCTTGCCTCTGCTTAAATGCATCCAATGAAACGGAGCCCATCTTTTTTAGGCCATTGTTTACACTGATAACTGCTCTTGCGTTAGAAAGTAGGAATTTGGCTTTCTGTGACATGCACTCGTCATTCTGTTTCCTCTCTTCTGAGATGATACAGAACAGGTCTTGGCCTTCTATGTGACATGCATTCAGGTATTTCAAGAGTGCTGTGAATTGTTAAGATTAACAGAGGAAAAAATGCAGAGCAATTTGACAGAAATAAAAAGCTGTTTTGGAAATGGATGAAAAGAACTACGCAAGGAGTCTCTAACAGAGCAAGTGGAACTAAAAAAAAAGTGTAATGAAATAGTTTGGGATGAAACTGAATTGAGGGAATACTGGAAGGAGTATTTCAGAAATCTGCTTGGAAAAGATAGTGTTAGTAATACATTGAAAAGTGAAGTTAAATAAAAAAACTATAAATGTTAATTCCAGGGGAAACAATGATGAAAAGATAGTAGAAGAATAATGAAAAATAGTAATGTTGCTGCTGCTGTTAAAAGAAGTAGAGAATCTTAAAATATGAATATGATTTTCCTATGAAGTGACTGCAAGACTTGTTTATCAAGTGTGTAAAGACTGCCACTATGTCTAACAGTTGGAAAAATCCTGTTAATTTTTCTTTTATTCAATATGAGGGGTAACATGAATGAATGCAAAAATTACACGGAGGTTAGTTAAGTTGTCTGGCCAAATTTTGATCAAAGGGGACAAGATAAGCCAAGCAAACTTTGGGAAATGCAATGTAGTTTGATGCCAGACAGGGACTGTGCAGACTAGGTGCATAGCCTTTAGCAGATTCTTAAGAAATGTATGAATATGGGACTTCTGTGGGGAGCTGTGGCAAATTAAAGACAGCTGACAACTGCAGCAGAGACCAAGGAACTAGTAAGTAGAACGCTTCTTTGAAACCTCTCTGGATAAGGAGAGGATGGGAGATCACACACATATACTCCAAACAGCTGCTTCTTGTCAGAAGACTGCAGGAAAGCAGTCTTCCACAGGTCTGAACACTGGGGGACAATGGTATTAGACATCTTGGTCACTTGTTGAGATGAGCAGCTATAGAAATCAAATAAATAAACAGGTAAATAAAACTGAGTTGGGTTAACATTTATGTATGTATAGTTATGGTAACAATTATTACAATTGTTTTTTTCATTCTCTTGTCAATGTCTATGTTTTGTTTTCTTCTTTTCTTATAATTCTACTAAAGCAATAAAAATATGTTTGTTGCATTCATCCAGATTTTGCAGCCCAGACATGGCCGCTGAAGCAAAGTCCCTCAGGAGAAGTCCAAGTGGAAAAGCAGAGAGAAAGAAAGGATGGAATGAATGAAGGAGGCCTGCCACCACCACCATGGCCTCTCCTGTGGTTCTCAAGATGGCTGTTAGCTCAGCAGTGACAGCAGCTGCAGTAGAAGCAACAGTCACCAGAAATGAAGATCTTAGAGGCCCTGTCAACTTTCTTAGCAATCTTTGCTGCCTACTTTCTTTATCTTCATGCTCTCCTCCTCCCTCCTCCTTGTGGAGGAATGAAGAGAGGGAAAATAGACATCCTAAACCCAGGTTTTCAAAACCTGGGTGAAGTATGGTGAAGTAAATTGGGTGAAGTATGTCTTATACAGTAGTGGGATGCCCCCGGTAATTTGCCCACAGAAGCGAGCACTAGCGCGCGGCCCCGCTACAAACTGGTAGTAAAGATAAGTAGAACCCACCTCTGGTCTTATACTAAGGCATTATAAAGTGGTATTAACACTTGATATGACCTTGATTCTGTTCCTCTGTTAATGCAGCCTAGGATTGTATTGGCTTTTTTGGCAGCTACAGCACAGTGCTGGCTCATATTTAAGTGATTGTCCCCTAGGACTCCAAGATCCCTCTTGCGGTTACTACTATTGAGCCAGGAACCACCTATACCTATGATGGTGAACCTATGGCACGCGTGCCAGAGGTGGCATGCAGCGCCCTCTCTGATGGCACGCGTGCTGTTGCCCAGTTCAGCTCCTTTGTGCACGCGTATGCACCTCCCCCTGGGCAGCTGGTCTTTTCGTCTCTGCCGCGCACGCGTGGGGTGCGGGACACATGCGGGGGACCGCAGGCACAGGCAAAGAGGCGGGCTGCATGCGGGGGGTGGCGCACGCATTGCATTTTTGGGTTTGCGCGCTTTGGGCACTCAGTCTGGAAGAGGTTAACCATCACTGATCTATACTATACTATGTTACTGAAACAGAGAAAGAGAGCCAGTCTGGTTTAAGCTACCAGGCCAGAAATGGGACACTGTGAGTTCTAGTCCCACTTTAGGCAACAAGGCAGCAGTCAATCAGTCAAGACTGGATTTTACTGTGGAATTATTTTTTTCAATATTGGAACTGGGAAGAAATTCTTAAGCTCATATATTACATACAGAATATGCATTTTCTGTTTGTGGGTGTGTGTACACAAATGTATGTATGTATGTGCATATGCATGCATTCATTTCTATGTATATTTTAATTGATTTTCCTATGCTCTTTATTTAAATAAAAAATATGAGTAAAGAATGAGAAGCAGGATGTGTAAAAAAAAAAGATTAAAAATGTTAATATTCAGGAGACCAATAAAAACATTCCTCTTTCTCAAGGCCTGTGTAATTTCAGACCTTCATTAGCAAATTGCTCTCTGGGTTAAGATTTTATATGTGGAATTATTTTGGAATGGTTTTCGTCATGGTTTTTCTGGGAAGTTAGTAGCACACAACTTTTGTCAATAAATACAATCAGAATTTTTCTCTTATCGTAATAGAACTTGAGGGATATTCACTGAAGCTGAATAGTGGGGAAATCAAGAAAGACAAAAGAAATGATTTCTCCATTGAAAATATTAGGATTTCCTGCTCCCACCATTCAGCTTCTATATCAACAGGCAGACATGGTCAAAACTGTTAGGAGACCACAAAGGCTTTTCAGTCAAACAGAGGACTTGGCTTCACAATAACCAGGAACCAAATGTTTTTTCTTTTTTTTTTTTACAACCAATGCAGAAGTTACAGACTTTTTTCAGCATCACCAGGGAAATGTATAGGAATACAGGAGCTGAAATGGAGAGCACTAGCACTTATTACACTCCCTTTTGGTTTTTTGATGTGTTACACAATTTGTAAATTGCCCAGAAAGATTGGGAATCAGGTGGCATATATGCATTTAGATGATAGTGGTGGTGATGGTAGTAATGATGGTGCTGTTGTTGTTGATGATGATGATGATGATGGTGCAATGCAGTGATGGCAGCAGCAGCAGGGATGGCTGGAGAGGATTTTGCAGTTCATCTAGTCCGGGGGTGTCAAACTCGCAGCGTCACATTGTTGTCACGTGACGTATCATGACTTTTCCCCCCTTCGTTAAACCAAGGGGGTGGGCATGGCCAGCACATGACGCATCCAGCCCGCAGGCCACAAGTTTGACACCCCTGATCCAGTCCAATGTTTCTCAACCATGACAGTTTTAAAATGTGTGGGAGTCCGATTCTCAGAATTCCCTACCCAGCATGCTCATGTTCTGTTTGTAGTCCACTGAGATTACAAATTGATCTTTTTTGTGGATTGGATTTTTTTCACATGTGCACATGGCTAACCTACAAACACACCCACACACACACCCCATCAAAAACTTAATGTGAATTTTTGGTGGTGCAGCAGACTAAAGTGCTGTTAAGTAACACTTAGCTGCCAGCTGCCTGCAATTACTGCAAGTTCAAATCTCACCAGGCTCAAGGTTGACTCAGCCTTCCATCCTTCCGAGGTAGGTAAAATGAGGACCTGGATTGTGGAGGCAATCAGCTGACTTTGTATAAAAAAGAACACCACTTGGGGGGGGGGAGCAAAAGCCCTACTAAGCAGGTATATACAAAAAGTATGAAGGCTATTGCTTAACGCATTGTAAGCCGCCCTGAGTCTCCGGAGAAGGGCGGCATATAAATCGAACCAATAAATAAACAATAAACAATAAATGTCTCTGAGTCTTCCTAACCAGATACAGTACCTCACATTCTTTCCTTTTGGAAGTCATCTCACATGCTTGAGGTGGAAAAAAGTGAAACTTTGATTTTAACGATTAGATAGATTAGTTGGTATAGAAATGGCTAGTTTATCCTATTATGTAAAAGTAAAGAGTTGAAGTTGGATGTTACTATCTTTTACTACACCAAAGGGAGTCTGAAGTCAATGCCCTTTCTTTCTTTTCCCCTTTTTTTCTGCACTCTTCCCTTCCCCTATTTTTCCTACTATTTGTTTTCATATTTTTTTCTATTTTATATTATAAACAAATAAAAAAAGGAAGTCATCTCACCGAGTTGCTGAAATTATTCCAATTGTCATCATCCTTCTGATTCTTTTAATGTTGTATTTTAAGATGTTTGCTATCCCTCTATATTTGTGTCATCTTCAAAGTTGATAATCTTATTTTCTAAGGTCATTTGTAGATATGTTGACTAGCACAGAGTCTAGAACAAAAACCTACAGGAAACCCTAAATATGTTTCACCTTCAGAATAAGAGTGGCAGCACTCTTAAAATACCTGAAAGGATATTGCATAGTCTCCTGTATCATTCCAGAAGATGAGATGTAGAATAACAGCTTTTAAATTATAAGAAGTATATATTAATTTATTGTTAGGAGAAATGTTCTAATAGTAATAAAAAAAATCAAAAGAAATCTGGTAGAATTTTTCAGACTAACAAAGACCTAAACTTACTGCTTTGACAATTTTAATTGCCAAAACAAAAAGATTATAAGCAGAGAAGCTGTTGCTCCATCACCATCTTAACAGTAGTGCCACTTACGGCAGATGGTGGGATCCCCTCACTAGGTATGTCCAAGGACTACCTGGACATCTATTGAGGATGTTTTAATTTGGATTCCCATTCAGAATCTTGGGTGGTGATGGACCGCGTTCCTTAAATGGCCCCTTCTAACTTTCTGATTCTAAGTTACAAGTATTTTTATCAATAAGGGAGATGTTCTGATGTGGATATGACTAAAATAGATAGATCCTGCAACTTTGACAAAATTGGAGATATATGCAGTCCAGTGGTGGGTTTCAAAATTTTTTACTACTGGTTCTGTGGGTGTGGCTTGGTGACCGTGGCTTGGTGGTCGTGGCAGGGGAAAGATACTGTAAAATCTCCATTCCCTCCCCAATCCAGGGGAAGGTTACTGCAAAATCCCCATTTCCTCCCAATCAGCTGAGACTTGGAAGGCAGAGAATAGATGGGGACGGGGCCAGTCAGAATTTTTACTACCCGTTCTCTAAACTACTCAAAATTTCTGCTACCGGTTCTCCAGAACTGGTCAGAACCTGCTGAAACCCACCTCTGATGCAGTCCTTGATTTATGACCACTATTGAGCCCAGAATTTATGTTGCTAAGTGAGAAATTTGTCAAATGAGCTTCGCCCCATTTATGACTTTTCTTTCTATATTTGTTAAATGAAGCACTGCAGTTGTTTAGTAACACGGTTGTTAAGTGAATCTGGCTTCCCCATTGACTTTGCTTGTCACAAGGTTGTAAAAGATGGTCATATGACCCTGGGACACTGCAACTGTCATAAATACAAACTAGTTGTCAAGCATCCGAATGTAAATCATGTGATCACGGGGATACTGCAAAAGTTGTAAGTGTGAAAAATGGTCATGTCACTTTTTTCAGTGCCATTGTATTTATTTTATTTATTTATTATTATTTATTAATAAAATGTATATGATGCCCTATCTCCAAAGACTCAGGGTGGCTCACAACAATAAAACAATCAGTTGAAATTATAAAATACGTAAGTTATATTAAAACCCCCAAACTCTAAAACCCTCTCAGTCCAGGCTGGGTGATGTAAACAACCACGTCTTTAATTCACGACAGAAGGTGCAAAGGTCAGGGGACAACTGGAGCCCCAGAGGGAGATGATTCCAAAGGGTGGGCGCGCCCACAGAGAAAGTTCTACCCCTAGTGGTCGCCAGCTGACACTGTCTAGCTGATGGCACCCGGAGCAGGCCCTCCCTGTGAGAACACTAAATGAACTGTTGTAAGTCGAGGACTACCTGCATTTACCAGAATTCCTGGCCAGATTTCAAGCAATAAACGTTTCATTTTCAATATAGTAGATTAGTGCTAGGTTTTAAAACATTTGAAGAACTTTTTATAAACTCATGATTTCTTGCGACAACAACAATTATTCAGCCAAATTGAAAATATGCCTGGAGAGAATTTGCTAATAATGACAACAGAAATACCAGGAATTATGATTTACTTCTTAATTTTCTTCCTTCCCTTCCTTCAAAGAGTAACATAAAACTTCTAGGGAAACATCCATTCTTGCAACTTCTTGCATCTACTGCTTTCTATCTGTATGGCCACAATGGGTTTTTTTCTATTGCTTTTCAATTCAGGATTTATTCTTGTTACAGCTCTCTGGTCTACGACAACTCACTGCAGCCAATTTGCTATGGTCAGCTTGCCACAACCAACTCACCGTGGCCAACTCACCATGCGCCAACTCACCATGGCCAACTAGCCGCAGAACAACTGGCCGCTGAACAAGAGTTATACTAATATCAAAGAAATAGTAGAGTAGAATCATGGATGCCAAAGGAGGGACAACATGAAATGTGAAGGACAAAAAATAAAATAATTTTTAATTATTTTAAATAATTAAATTAAATTGTTGAATTGTCCTGCAGTAAATTGTTCCGTGTCAAGTTGGCCATGATGAATTGTCCAGTGGCGAGTTGGCTGTGGTTAATTGGCTGTGGTGAGTGGAAATTGGCGAGTTGGCTGTGGTGAGTTGTCCCATTCTTCCCCAAGAGGGAGACCATAGAGCCATGATGGCGAACCTATGGCACGCATGCCACAAGTGGCATGCAGAGCCATATCTGTGGGCACGCAAGCATTGCCCTAGCTCACCTGATTTTTGGGCCTTCCCGGCCCACTGGAAGTCTGGAAATGGGCTGTTTCTGGCCTTTGGAGGACCTCTGGGAGGGAGGGGAAGGCTGTTTTCACCCTCCCCAGGCTCCAGAAAGCCTCTGGAGCCTGGGGAGGGTGAAAAATCGGCCAACTAGGCCCACCATGCCATTTTGTACCAAAAGCATGGGGGGGGTCACATGCGCATGCACGGGGCGCATTGAATTATGTGTGTGGGCACGCATGTGCATGACCCACCCTCTCCCCCCACTTTTGGCACGCGACGGCAACAAGATTAGCCATCACTGGCATAGAGTAACAAACCCTGTAATCTTGCCTCCTCCACAGCTGTACAACTTTTGCCAGTGGAGATGCTGTTAAGATGTATAGCAGTGGAATGGAATGTCCTGGCTTGGTCTTTAGTTAAATGTAGTATTTATTTCTGAGTGCAAGTCTTGCACCTTTGTCCCTGGAGAGCCATGTACAGTGGTGGGCTGCTGCCAGTTCGGACCAGTTTCAGGAGAACCGGTAGTTCCGACAATCAGCTGGCCCCGCCCACCCACCTATCCTGTTCTATATTTCCTTCTTTCTGGCTCAGCTGATTTGCGCGGCACGGCTGATTTCCACTCCTCCACTGTTCTATTTACCAAGGCTGCTTTAAAAGGTAAGCAGCTGAGTTTCAAATTGCTGGATACTATTTTGAATGCTGCATGCAAGCGTGTTAGACCCCTGCGCACGCAAAGCACGCCGCACACGCAAAGCGTGCATGCACACGCAAAGCGTGTGCTCACAGAACCAGTTGTTCTATTGGCCATGTATATTTTATGTTGGCCAGTAGTTCAGGAACTTTACAAAGCTATTGTGTGAATTGTCTCTTCTTTTCCTCTCTGTATTGCCTCTTTCAGAATAGCGGTGGTAAGAAGCATAGGATTCCTCTCGTTGTGTAGAACTGGAATGTTGCTTTAGGTTTCGGTATTCAAACAACACATGATTTTTCATTATTTAATTTCGGCCTTGTATTCACTGCTCTTTAATTAAAAAGAACAACAATCATTTTAAAGTCCTGTGCTCAGACATATTATAGTTTGCATAATTTATTTGTTTTTTGGGTTACAAAGATGTATATATTGTGGCATGGGAAAGTGACAGAAGAAGGGAAGGAGGACAGAAAGAGCTACAGATAAATGGGATCCAGGTTGCATCTATAGCCAAGCAGTTCTCCTTCCTGACATTTCTGGTAGTGAATTGAGCAGATTGTTTATGCCGTTGTTGACATCTTCTCGAGTAAGACTGGCATAGTTTAGCATCTGTAAAAAGTTACGTTCTCTTCAAAAACCAGAATTTCAGGCTCTATTATTTCCATAATGTCAAGGAGATTAAAAATAAAGCAGAAACAGGATGCTGGAAAGTTACTTGCCCACTTCTGAATGCTGAATGTAGCATTTCTCATATGTAATAACAATGCAATATAACTCTGATATCTGTGTCGAAACCCACAGAGAACAGGAACTGAATATTCAAGAGACACTGCTTCATTATGCTGTTACTGCACTGAACAGAAAGCAATTAAAGACAGTAATGCAACGAGGACAATTCTAATTAAAGTTGCACAGAGTCTGCTGAATTGGGTTTATTACTGAATAACAATCCAGCAGAAATCTCAGTCATAGGGAAGTATGCTGCTGGAGCTTGAATATCCTAACTGCTAAGTTAATTTCACTTCTAGCTGACTGTATACAAGCAGGGTAATTATTTTTGTAAATAGGTGTCTATAAATGAACTGCTTCAACAGCCACCCTGAAGGAACATGGCTGTGTTACAATTACCATTTCTCTAACCATCAGTTCACTTTCTACAGGGAGAATATTAATAACCAGGATGCAAGGATTTTTATAAAGACATCCAAGATATAATGCAGAGTAGGTGTCTGCGGCATTTTTAGATGGTCTATAAGCTTATAAGTCAAAAAGACATTTGATTTATAGGCTGAGAGCTATGCTCCAAAAGGAGGTGGAGCCCCAAGAAAAACTAAATTTGATTTGATTTCATTACATTTAATTAAATATAATGAATGTAATTACTGACTATATATCCATTCCCCCCCCTCTTCAGTCACACTACAAATTACACTTTCGTTGTAATATTAAAAATGGCTCTGCGCCTTATACGCAAGGCTGTAGGAGGTTGCAGGTAAACCTGGGGACATATCTCAATTGCATAGCATTTTATTAAATATTAAATTAATGGTTGAAAAGCCATTGGACTAAAGACTTCTAAGGCCAAATAATTTCCTCTCACGTAAATTATGTAGATCGCTATGAGTAGCCAACAGGCAGGACAGGTGATAAGAACAACTTTCCCTCCTGTTCTCTAGCAGCTGGAATTTAGAGACATAACATTGGAAGGGAACTCAGAGGTCATAATATTAACTGTTAGATATATAATCTGTCAATACTGGAGGAAATATACTGTCATACTATTCATTGTTAGCCTTATTGGCTATGAATTTAACTCATCCTCTTTTGCAGATTTTCAAGCTGGCAAGCACGGTTTGCTCTTATGATAGCAAATCCCATTGCTTAATGATATTCAGAGTGCAGAGTATATTATCATCTGTCCTGAACCCACATACAAGGCAGAGGAAAGGCAATGTGGTGTAAGAGGAAGAGCTGCTATGAAGCAATGGTCACCTAAAGGGGGGCTTAAGTCTAGCCCAGGATTGTAATGTGAGTAAACATCTCAGCGAAGTCTTTCCTTAGTTCACACAAAAATAAAGGGCAGGAAAAGGATGTGCATTCAGACTTGCAAGATTCTGGTACTGAAGATTTATAATAAAAAGTAGTTTTCTACAGCATATAAAGAGAATTTGTATAAGATGTTTTACAGGTGGCATCTACCCCCGACGAGGATAGCCAGAATGTTCAAGAACAAATCGGAGAAGTGCTGGAAGTGTCATCAGACCCCAGGATCTTATTATCATATGCGGTGGACATGCGTAGAAGCAAAATGATTTTGGACTAAGATACACACATGGTTGGAAAAAATGATAAAGAGACATACTGATTTTAAACCAGAAATATTTTTATTAGGGATCTTACCAGAGACATTTAACAAAGAATTACAATATTTAATTGTGAATATATTAACAGCGGCTAGAATCGTATTTGCAAAAAACTGGAAAGGAGAGAAGATGATTACCGATGAAGAAATTATTAAGAAAATGTTGGATTGTGCTGAAATGAGTAGATTGACATTTGAAATAAGAGAACAGGAAGACAAACAATACTATTTGATATGGGAACTATTTTATCAATGGATAGATAATAAAGTATGGAGATATTATATATGAAATGAAACTTGGATAAAATGTTTAAGCACTTGTTTTTTTTACCTTGTTTTTTTGTTTGTTTGTTTGTTTTCTTCCTTAGTTAGAGGTAAGAATATTTGTCAAATAATGAGAATTTGAAAATTTTGAGAGCACGAAATGATTTTCACCGATCGAAATACTGTCTGTAAGAGTTTGGAAGAATGATGTTTTTTATGTTGTTTTTGTTTAAAAAAAATATTTTTTTTAAAAGAAGTAGTTTTCCTTGTTTGGCCTAACTTCAACCCTCCTCTAATTTAAGTTTATTGGATGATCCTGCGCACATGCATTCAGAGGTGGAAGAAAGAGGAAAAATGATCATATAAGTGTTGGGACATCATCTTGCAAATTATGGCACTTACGTAATTGCATCAAGTGTCATCCTATATGCTACATCTTAATATATGTGTCGGCATCTTGAGATTATTGTGATTTGTTATGAAGGCCTATGTCCCTAGGTATTTACATCATGAAAGTTGGAGAAACATTTTCCCTACTTTTATTTATCGCATTATGTCCATCTGCTTACTCAAATCATTCTAGGTATCTTACTGTTGTGGTCCGCCAGCAGCCTACGGAGCTGGCAGCGGAGTCAGACAGTGAGGAGGCTAGGGAGGAACATGGGCCAGTCCTGGAGTCTGGGGAAGGCCTGGATGAGGGCTCTGCGTCAGAGGCAGAGATGGGGACAGGGCCATCTGGGAGTGATGTGCGGACTCCGGAGCCTCCAGAGTCGGACAGCAGAGAGGCAGAGGAACAGAAGGAGCCTGTTCCTAGTGCGCGCATGCGCAGAGCTGCCAGAAGGCATGAACAGTTAAAACAAAAGGGACAACTCAAGAGTAAGGCCTGGAGATGATTGGCCCCTCCCATAAGGCTTAAAAGAGAAGCAAAGGCATGTGCGGCCTTTGCAGGAAAGCAACATCGTTAATTCTGTTCCCAGTCGGCATCTCTGTTTGATTCTGGACTCCGTGTGACTTTGCCAAGTAGGTCTTTGGCAGCGTGATAAAGGCTGGTGATTATCCCCAAGGACTTTCCCAAAGGACTTTTTGAAACTAATTTGGGACTCAGCTGTGAATAAAAGTAATTCACAGCTGTTGCAATAAAAGAGATTTTGGGGACTGTTCGTGTATTTTAATGACTCAGGAAGCCTAGGTCACAACACTTACAAGTTTACTCACCTTATTAAGTTTAGCTGGTCCAGACATAATTTTATGTATTTCTATTACATCTCAATTTGACTTTCCCCCTTAAGAATAAAAAAGAAACTTATAGTATTGCAACCTGTAACCTCACAAGCTTTCCTCTTGGAGAACTATTCCATTCTGACTGTATGTTTTCAGTTCTAGCTCTGTAATACATTGGAGGTGCAGAATTCCAAGCGTTTTCCCATCATATCCATAATATTGGGCATTCTGCTTTCCTATTGATTGCTCAATAAACTTCTTTTCCACAGCAATTTGTCCAGTCTGGACAATATAGTTAAGAGGCTGGGTTTCTTTAATTCCTGGGCAGATATAGAGTCTGTAGCACATAAACAGAGAAGTCTTTATGATCATCTATTCTTTCTCAGAAAGAAATAGAGCTTGGAATAGGATGAGCCCCTTCTATTATCAGAGTTCCTACATTTCAGACATATTTTGGGTCTGAGGGTGAATTAGGAATGAAAGGAAGCAGTAAACAAATAGCTATGGAATCCATTCTAATCAAAGCTCAGAAACTGGAGAAGATTTTTTTTTTTAACCTTTAAAAGATCAGTTTCATCAGCCACTGAAATGAGGGGAAATATTCTCAGGCGTTTCAAAGTCCCAGTAAAAGGGTTTTACTGATTTCTTTTTCTCACCCACAAGTTGTCAGACCAATTTCCATGATGAGAATAGAAACTGTATCGACAGTTTAGAAAGCAAAGAAAGAAAATATGATCCAAAGCCATATCCAATAACAAGAACACTGTCATGTTGGCTAGCAGTTTCTTGCTATTTAGTAAGCAAGATAGAATTCATATATTCATGTAAAACATGTAATGGATATTTGTCAAGAAAAAGGCTGTCAAGTTGGAATATTTATTCTCAGTCCTATTTATTTTTCCATTTTTCTGATTGCTCCATCTCCATTGGGAAATTATGTTGCCCTCTCTCCAACTTAAAAAAAATATCTACAAGGCCTTACAAAAAGACAGTGAGCAAATTCTTGGCTTAAGTTCTACAGTCTTCCAGATGCAAAATAAATCTGAAACAGAAAATAGAGGGTCCCATTAAACATGGCATCTTAATGATACAACTAACAGTACCCACCATTCCCCTTATGTATTTCCCTGGAAAATATATTCAGCTCAATCCTTAAAAACAAAAACTATTGCTTTAGTCCTCAAAAAAGGAGGAAAGAAAAACAAAATGATGACCAAAGAAAGCTATATATATTACATACAAAAATGATTCTATTGTTTAAAAACATCATTAAAAGGACCACAAAATACAGCATCAGTCTCATTTGATTATATTGCTAATGAAAAAGAATTCATATTTCTAATGCAGAATTGGGTCTGGGATTACACAATCTTTCTCATATTAACAAGTGAACTTTTTTGCTACCCTCACATTCAACAAATTCTAATCCTGAATGCAGCCCAATGTAAGAAATGTTTAATCAGAGGCTTTTTCCACTCCTGGACTATTCATTTTCCAAGCATTTTAACACATATTCTATTAAAATTAAATACCTGTGCATTGTCTTTAATTTTTATGAGTGCTGACATTTGTAGTAGGACAGTGTTGGCGAACCTTTTTGGCATCGAGTGCCCAACAGGGCTGTGTGCGTGTACACACATGCGCGTGTGTTCCAGAAACCAGAAGCCTAGCCACCTGGAACGCATGCGCGTGCCAGGAAGATGATCTATTGGTTTCTGCAGCATGCATGCACACCGGCCACCTGGTCTTCCGGTTTCTAGTGCGCATGTATGTGGCATGCTGGAAACCGGAAGAGCAGCCACCCGGCGCGCATGTGTACCAGATGGCTGCTTTTCCAGTTTCCGGCACTCCCATGTGCGTGAAGACCAGCTGGCCGGCACACCAGTACCCAGAAGAGCAACGGGCGATGGCTCACGTGCCCGGAGAGATGGCTCTGAGTGCCACTTCCGGCACACGTGCCATAGGTTCGCCATCACGGTAATAGGACATCATATGAACTGTACATTTTTGCAGCTTGTTGAGAACAAGTATCAATCAATAATTTTCCCACTTTGTCTCCAAAACTCTATGCTCTTTCTGCTCATCTTCATAGCTATTGTGTGCCTTTAACAAATACTTCTCCATCTTCAAACACAAAAAGAAAATACAACTTGTTAGCGCTGCTTCCACCCTTCTGCTTGACAATCTATTTATTTATTTATAAGTGTTTGTCTACATTTATCTTATGGTTTGCAGAAACAGAGAAACAAACACATTTCTGAAAGGCTGAAAAGTAGTGGAAAACTGATTGTAAAAAGATATAAATGTTGCCTGTGGGCAAGATAAATCTAGGGTGATATAGCTGAAAACTAACATTTCAAAACTTTCCAAGTAGCTGCAACCCTGAAAGTATATAGCTAAATCATAATTGTAACTCAAAATGTTCTGATTCTATGGACCATCCATGGCCTTTCTCCTGAGATGTAAGACCAGCTGGGGCTCAGGAACAGAACAAATTCCTTCAATTTCTTTGAAACCCAAATCTCTGCCTGTCAACTATCTCTGAAGCTATTCCCCAATTCACAAGCTCACAAGAGCAGAATTGTTCTATAAAGGTGAATGAACAATAGTCGAGGAATGATGGAATTCCATGCTATCTCTACAGAATAGTCTTGAGCAAACTGCCAGAAGGGTCAGCTGTCATTTTCATTTATGGATCTTGTCGAGGGCTACTGCATCTTGGCTGCAAAGACCTTGATAATGACTAGATCCAGCATCCAATGGTATGTATTGGCAAAGCTATGACGTTCTGTAACTCTTTGCATCTATTTAGAGACTGTTCGAAGTTTTACAGCTCAAAGCTGAAGCCCTCATCTTGGCTTGCTGTTTGATCAATCAATTGATCAAGTTGGTTTTCAAACATTGTACATGTTTAGACTTAGTTCTACCCAGAAACCAATCACATATAGGGTTAAACCAGGGTGTCAAACTCGATTTCATTGAGGCCTGCATCAGGGTTGTGTTTGACCTGGGGGGGTCTGGGGAGGGCATGGCCAGCTCAATGTCACTGGTGTCGGTGGCACCTGTGGTAGGTCAAGTGCTCTGCCAGTGAAAATGGACTCCCGAGCTCCGTTTTCAGTTGCAGTGGCCTCCTGCAACCCTCTGACAGTGAAAACAGAGCTCCATTTTCACAGGGAGAGGCACTGCAGGCCAGTCCGCTGTTTCCAGGGCAGCCCTGCAAGCCAGCTCTGAGTTTGACACTCCTGGGTTAAACTAATTATCCTGATCAGCCTTGTTGTGGGAACTACAAGTAAGTTCTTGACATAGAACAGTTAATTTAGTGACTGTTTGAAGTTACAACGGCACTGAAAAAAGTGATTTATGACCATTTTTCACACTTATGACCATTGTAGCAGCCCCATGGTCATGTTATTTATATTCGGATGCTTGACAACTGACTCGTATTTATGACGGTTACAGTGTCCCGGAGTCATGTGATCCCCTTTTGCAACTTTCTGACAAGCAAAGTCAATGGGGAAGCCAGATTCACTTAATAACCATGTTACTAATTTGACAAAGGCAGTGATTCACTTAACAAATGTGGCAAAAAAAAGTCGTAAAATGGGGCAAAATTCACTTAACAACATAAATGTTGGGGTAAATTGTGGTCGTAAGTTGAGGGCTACCTATATTAACCATGCAGTTATCTAACCCTTACCTTTCCTGGGACTGAGATCAAATTTTAGGGAGGGGTTACAAAAACTGTGTGAGAAAAAAAAAACCAGAAAGAATTGGGTGAGACCTTCTCAACTGCCATTTATAATATATATTTCAAATAACGTCACTGTGAATTTTTATTATTTTTTCCATTTTGGCTTGTGGAGGGGAGAATGTAGGGTAAGAACAAGTGACAATTTCAGAGTCCACTTTTAGCTAAAAGGACCACAACAGAAGTGGGGAACTATGACCCCTCTATAACTTGTGGACTTCAACTCCCAGAATTCCTGAGTCAGCCAATTCTGGAAATTGAAGTCCACAAGTCTTAAAAGGGCTATCATTCCCCCTTCCCCCCAACTAAAAAATGGCGGTCACTTTTTTTTTTGTTTGTTTGTTTGTAGAAAGCTTCTTATTCATATGTCAGTAGGGAGAGATATATAGCCTTAAGCGTATCACTAACCTTATCACTAAAACCTATAGACTCAGTTCTAATATATATATATAAAAGTAGCTTTTGCTTCAGGGCAAATGAACTGGGGTGAAGAGGTTATAAATTATGCTGTCTTCACAGTTTCTTCATAAAAGTTGTTCCAAATCTGTGAATTTTGAGAAGGCCATGCAAATAAACCAATCTATGTTTCTGTAAAAGCTATCGCCTATTGATCTAGGACAGTGTTGGCGAACCTTTTCGGCATTGAGTGCTAAAATTGTCTGCGCATGTGCATGCACACACATGCATGCCAAAAACTGGAAGAGCAGCTGCCTGGCGCATATGCACGTCCTGGAAAGATGATCTTTCGGTTTCTGGCATGCATGCACGTGCAAAGTCCAGCTGGCTGGTGCGCATGCCAGAAACCAGAAGAGCAGCTGCCCGGAGCACATGCACGCGCCGGGAAGACGATCTTCCTGTTTCTGGCATGCATGCGCACCGGCCACCTAGTCTTCCAGTTTTTGGCACACATGCACGCGCAAAGACCAGCTGGCCAGTGCGCATGCACACGCCGGAAACCGGAAGAGTAACCACCTGGTGCGCATGCACACGCCAGAAACCGGAAGAGTAGCCACCCGGTGCACATGCACATGCCAGAAAGATGATCTTCCAGTTTCCGGCATGTGCATGCACACCAGCCACCTGGTCTTCCGGTTTCTGGTGCACATGCAGGTACGAAGACCAGCTGGGTGGTGCGCATGCGCACGCTGGAAACTGGAAGATCATTTTCCTGGCATGCGCATGTGCACCGGGCAGCTGCTCGTCTGGTTTCTGGCACTCCCACACTTGTGAAGACCAGCTGGCTGGTGTGCTAGAAACTGGAAAAGCAATGGGCGACCGCTCGCATGCCCGGAGAGATGGCTCTGTGTGCCACTTCCAGTATGCGTGCCATAGGTTCGCCATCACAAATCTAGGATACAAAACTCCAAGGGGCAGCAAAAATAAATAAACAAATCAGGGTTTCTATATCTCTTTGTGGCAATGTCTAGTGGTCATCCAAATTTTTGCAGCCCCATTTTTTTTATGTTTTTAGAGTTACTCTTTGATAATATATGCACTTTTCTAATACGTTTATAAGTTTGCATATATTTTAATCTTTTTATTCTGTATACCTACAGTACAGTAAAGTGCATGTAAGATATTTTATTGTTGTACACTGTCTGAGAATGGTGCATGAATATTTTAATATTCTTGTTTGCAGGCATTTTTCCCTAATGTGTATCCTTCTATATACTAATTTTCCAAACATACACATTTTGCTATGCAGCTTTAACTAATTCAAAATTTTAATCAGATGGCAAAATTTGATGAGTGCCAATGAAGTTTGCAGATAAATTTTATTTATTTGTTTGTTTGTTTGTTTGTTTATTTATTTATTTATTTATTTATTTAATCTAATTTTTATACCACCCTTCTCCCAAAGGACTCATGGCGATGCACAGCCAAAAATAAAACAAACACATATATAAAATTTAAAAACAATTTAAAAACATATTAAATAATTTGGCCCTGACATCATTAAAAAACAAAAGCAACCCATTAAAATTAATGTTTAGGCCAGCCCAGCTTGTTGAAACAATAACATCTTGAGGGCATGGTGAAAGGTGCGTAGGTCAGGGATCATCCGTATCTCTGGGGGCAATTCATTCCAGAGGGCGGGTGCCCCCACAGAGAAGGCTCTCCCCCTGGGGGTCGCCAGTCGACATTGTTTGACCGACGGCACCCTGAGGAGTCCCTCTCTGTGAGATCGTACTGGCTGGTTGGAAGCTATCGGTAGCAGAAGGTGATCTCGTAAGTACCCAGGTCCTAAGCCATGGAGCGCTCTAAAGATGGTAACCAATACCTTGAATCGCACCCAGAAGACCATGTCGCTCCTATAATCACCCACGCGGCCGCATTCTGGACCAGTTGGAGCCTCCGGGTGCTCTTCAAGGGGAGCCCCATTACAGTAGTCCAGACGGGAGGTGACAAGGGCATGAGTGACCATGCACAAGGAGTCCCGATCCAGAAAGGGACTATTAAGGAACTATGGAGTAACTTGGTTTAAATGAAAATGCAAAATTCTCAATGGGCAGCTGTACATTTCTTCAAATAAAATCAATGTAATAAAATTAGCTATTGATCATCAATTGTGGACATGGTCTGATTAAATGATACATAGAGATATAGAGATACATCTGATGAAAACCTTGCTAGACCAGAAATATTTAGGCTTGCTAAATCTGTCAATTTCTTGAGAGGACTGCACATTTTTCTGTTAGTGGCTAGAAGTGTCCTTCATTCATATGCTTAAAAAAAAGAACAAGTGAGTTTGACCCCAGTCCACTTAAGAGCTAGACTCCCAGCTCTGCTGATTTCAATTGATGTTACTGGAGAGGCCTTAATTTATTTCCATGTACAGTATAATCTATACATTTTACAAACATATTTCAAATCTCCTTTTGAGTGAAATATAGTGGTTGGCATTTCCATCTCAAAAAGCCTATAAATGTTTCCAGATTGCATTCCAGCTTGTCTGGTAAAGTTTGCCAGACAGAGCACATGGTATATTTTGTGTGGTGTTAATGTGTTGAGCTTCTGTGTTGAAGAACACTTTATGAGCATTGACTACTTTCAGGGGAACCTGAAAACTGTGAAAAGGACAGGGCCAAACAAAACCAGAGGGGGCCAATCCAATCACCGCAGACCTAGTTTCAATAGAAACTATGGTCTTGACAGATGAAGAATTTGGTGGAATTCTTACACTTTCAGGTTAACAAAGTTCACACCATCTGTTAAATGATTATGTCCATTTCATAATTATGCAGAGATAGATTATATTTCTTTATCCTGTGTCAGATGATTGGAACAGTGTTATTTTTTTCTGAATGTAAGGGATCATTCTTTTCTGGATTGATGCTTGGGATGTTTTAAACTGGGGTAAAGGATTATACTAATCGTCAAGGAAGATGATGCAGCAACCTAGAAGTTCTAAATCTAGCCAGCATTTGGACAAGAGGTCACCTGGGAACTCAGTAGAAATCTCCCTTGATTTTCATAATGAAATAAAGACCAAATAAACAATTATAATAATATAAGGCAACTGAATAAACAAATCTAGGATTTTGTAGAGGCCTGGCATATGCTTCACAATAGCAATATATCAATCTGTTGCTTTTCATACCACCCAAATGCATGATAGTTCTTACATATTATGACATTTGAAGACACATCTATAGTGAACTTCTCCATGGCAGAAAGGAAACTAAGGCTAAAGATAAGTAGTTCGTCTAAAACATGTGTTGAATTTCTGTATAAGACAAGAATTACAAGAGAAGCTCTGTGTTATTTGAGGCGGGGGTGGGGGGAATGATTGGAAAAGTGCCAATATCGTCAGCCGAAGAAACATCAGAAAAGTGAACAATAGAAGTCAAAAGAGTGGTAATAGCCGATGAGCCTACAAACTCTTGGAAATTGAATTAATGTCCTTGGGATAGAAGAACATTAAGTGACAAACAATCTTCCAATGAGATAATTTAAGAAGTATTTGTCAGGTATAACAACTGGATGTGCGTTGCCAAAATTAAGAGGCTTTGGGTTTGTTGAAATTGTGGATTTGGATACCTTTTTAAAAAAAAATTGGGCTAAATCTATATTTGGATTCTTCATGGTGGGTAGAAAAGGCCTACAAGTAGCTGAAATTGCCATTTCAAAAAGGAGAAATTTTCTAAGCAACTATTGGCTGACCCAATGGCAGAACAGTGCACTGTGATGACTAGTGGAGGAGAAAAAAATCCATTCATATGAAAAGCATAAGGGGACTTAGATCAACATCTGTTTGTTTCCTGATTTAGTCTTGCAAAGGAATGTCTGGATTAGAGTTAGTGTGTGGGGTGAGTGCACACATGTATACCCCCCCCCCAAATATTTCTGCTTACATTTTTCCCCTTCTTTTTTGCATTTATACCCAGGAAACCCTTTTCTAGCTTTCCATAAATCATAACTAAAATGGAAAAACAAATGAATTTTGTTTGAATCACAATACTTTTTTTCCCCCAGAAAAAATAAGGGCAAGGGGAAGCAGACCGAGAAAGAAAATAATTTACCATACAAATGTTGAGACAACAAAACGTATCCTGAATGTCAGCAAACCTCTACTTCCTTCTAAATAGTCTTTATAAACAGGAACTGTTTCCAAAGAGCATTCTGATCTGAAGGTTTTATATTTATAGTTGCATTTATAGAATTTCTGCTGCCAACTGCATGCTCCAGTAGACAACAGGGGGGAAAATATGGCCATGATGTTTAAATCAACATTTTGGCTAGTTTATTTTCTGGGAAATGTTTTTCCCCTAGCCACAGGCAAAAGAGTTACTGAATGGCTCAAATGTGGTAGCTTTCCCTGTTTCCAGTATCTTTCCATTTTCTGATTAAAGGGCTGAGGATCTTGAGGTGTGTTGGGTATCTTTCATCACAAGCACTTGTTCTCGTTATCACCCAAGGCCACATGAAGATTCAGATATGTTTTGCATGCTTGGTGTTTCATTATGAACCTCACAGCACAGTCCAGCATCTGGTTACAAACTCAACCACTGAGAAACACAAGCCAGTATTTTCATCCTTTCATGATCTAGAGTTTTCTTGGCATAGCAGATGAGTCTATGTTTAGGGTCTGTTATTTAGCTACTCAAAAGAATAGCTGGTTTAGAGGTTTGGCTCAGCTTATGTCAATATCAAAATCCGATCAATCCAATTCCATCCCCAAATCTCTCTGAAATGCTGCCCACTACTTCAGGTTTCCCCAAAATTACCTTTGTAGTTTTGATGTTCCCTCAAAACTGCCTTTTCCCCATGGAAGGAAGGGTTGTTAATGGGAAGGAGACCAAGCTTAAAGGCTTTTATGGGAGGATGACTAATGCATGCCACAACTGCATTGTATTTATGGTTCCACAGTTCTCCATTTCCCTGATTCTTCCAGTCCACATGAAGGGGATGAAAATAACCTCACTGAGGGTGAAATTCTATGCAGCTGTTTGCTCTCCCTTGGGGGAGATCTGCACGGGCTTGTATCCCATCCCTGTGGTGACTGTTTCATAAAATGAGGCATGTGCCCCAACTCGTTCTACTGATCCAGTTTCCCCTCAAAAATCTATTGTTCTCTTATTGTCTTTTGGGCAATAAAGCTTTCCTACTATAGGAAACAATGTCTTCTGAAGTGTGGCATTAGGGATTCATTGGTGAGATAGTACTGGGGGAAAGCATTATGTTTCTGCAAGTGGGGAAATCAAAGCAGGACTTTCCAGTTGGTCCTGCGAAAGAGGGGATTAGGGGGGGATTGTTAAATTGATGGGGAAAATGGGCAAGATACCCAAGGCAAAAAATGAAGGTGAAACAATCCCCTCTCGTTTCTGGACTGATTGATAACAATCGTCAAATTAATAAGCAGAAAAAGAGATTCCCCCACCTTACAAAAATCTATCAAATGTACAAGAATGAAAGAGTGGTGCTTTGAAGATCTATTTTTTCAGATTGAAAGATGGACCTAAAAATTCATTGTTGTTGGAGAACCTCCTACATCACCCACAGTTGTGTGTTTTGTATGATGTTCAACTGATATTTCAATATATTGTTTGCTGTACGCCTACTAGGTGGCACTTGTATTTTGGAATATCATGGTGCTTCATACAGAAATAGTTCCAGTATAGGCCCTACTTAGATAAGTCTCCACAACCATGATCTTTGTAGGCTATTGTCCACGAATGATGAATGAATTCTCATTTTATTTTCCCCTCCCACATCTGATATATTAAAAACAAAAGAATCACCTTCCAATTATAGTAATTAATGTGGATTGCAACAATCATTGCTAGTTTATAAAGTTAATTTCTAAGTATTTTTGCCTGTATTTGGAGAAGATATAGTAAACCTCTCCCATCTCATGCATTTTTCATTTGCATATATCACAAGTTTTATGAATACGTGACATAAGTTTTCCTAAATGAAATATAGTACTCAAAAATAGTTTCCCTGCTCCTTAAGTATTATAAAGCATTATGCAATTTAGATGTCTGTGCAAATATCACCAGAGTGGGGTGACTCTCAGGAATAAATCAACCTTGGTATGGAAAGGTAGGACTACCTATCCAGTAAAATAATCCTAGGGACAAAAGAAGCACAGATACCTTTCCATTGAACACTTTAGCTACTATGTGATATAATGCATATATAAATAGTGCCCTTCGTAGGTTATCTCTCACCCTTTCAAGAAGATTCTGTGGACACAGATCCTTATAAGGCATATGAGGGCAACTGAAGAAGGATGCCTGTTCATTTAGTATTCAAACAATCTTAAATAACCTACTCTTTTCTTTAATCTTAATTTGTGGAAATGCACCCATATTTAGAAACCAACCACCTCTGTATTAAGAAATAATTCTCCTTTGAGCATCAAAATATCTGCTTTTATTTACGCCAGCAAATTATCACATGCTTATCAAAGGTTTGTAGCTTTATGTTAAGGGAAATGCCAGTCTTTTGGCTTCAAACGGGAAAATGAGTAAAAGGAACGGGAGAGAGAAAAGAGAGAGCGAGAGTTTAAACAAAGTACAAAGTTGGGAAGACCCACAAAAAATGTTTTACATTCCATACTCCCCACAAAGGGCAGGTCAAGGGAAAGGGAATGAGGGGCTGAGCATGCCATAGATGTTTTCAAAGCGCTGCACAGCACAGTTGATCTGATCACATAACAGCCACATGAAATCAGAACACATTGGTTTGGAATAGGGCAAACATCTTGGGTAACTGCACACTGGCAACATTGGATCAAAGAGGGGAAGCTGAAATAACATATTTATGAGAGTTGCTTGCGCCCTGAACACCAGATGTTTCCAAAAAGAAGAACTTTTGTTGAAGGTGAAATTCAGTCCAAACAATATAAATTGGCTGACTATGTTGCATGCACCAACTGTTTCAGGAGTTGCATTTAAAAGGCTATTGTTACAGGCTGAAAGAAAGAAACATACATGCTGATTTAGGATTGTGTTTTTCAGGGAACCACTTCAACTGGAATGAGAAACCTGGATAGTTGCAGAAGGAACCTTGTCAGGGGTGGGTCTCACTTACCTTTGCTACCGGTTCTGCGCATGCAGGATAACGTCCGGGCAGGTGGGTGGAGCCTCCTGCTGCTGCTGCTACCAGTTCACCCAAACCAGGGGTGGGTTCTACTTACATTTACTATCAGTTCACAATGGGGCCGCACGTGCATGCGCAAAAGCTTCTGCGCATGTGCAGAAGTGTCCCGATGATGTCAGGGTCGGTGGGCGGAGCCTCCCACCGGTTTTACTACAGGTTTTGGCGAACCGGTCCGAACCGGGGGCAACCCACCACTGCTTGGTCTGGGACTTTGGCTTTGTGCTAACACAAATAGGTCACAGCTCCCAGGAGGAGACTGTACAGAAAAGGTGTTGATGTGCTCAATAAACAGAGATACCCATCTTTTGAGCCAACCAGTGCTTCAGAGGGTGGGGCAAAAATTCAGGGATATGGCTCTTCCTAAACCAAGTATTCTGCAAGGAGGGTTCTAAAGAGTAATGATGGAAGTCACAACCACATGCTTGAAACTCTACCCCTGATTTTCAAGTATTGCATTTTCAAACGCAGCAGGGCTTTAATTGTGCAATCAAGGCTGCCATATTTGCTTTTATACTCCCACCCCCACCTTTGCAGGTATCCCTGATTAAATGTAAATGAAAACTTACAGATCTGCAGGTAATTACAGTCATACAGTCATAAGTGGAAGGAGATGGGTGATGGGAATGATGAGAAGATGAATAGTAGTGCCGACTTAGTAAATAGTTTGACAGTGCTGAGGGAATTACTTTTTTAGCAGAGTGATGGCGTTCGGGAAAAATCTGTTCTTGTGTCTAGTTGTTCTGGTGTGCAGTGCTCTATAGCGTCGTTTTGAGGGTAGGAGTTGAAATAGTTTATGTCCAGGATGCGAGGGGTCTGTAAATATTTTCACAGCCCTCTTTTTGACTCGTGCAGTATACAGGTCCTCAATGGAAGGCAGGTTGGTAGCAATTGTTTTTTCTGCAGTTCTAATTATCCTCTGAAAAGTCTGTGTCTGTATTGTTGGGTTGCAGAACCAAACCAGACAGTTATAGAGGTGCAGATGACAGAGTTAATAATTCCTCTGTAGAACTGTATTAGCAGCTCTTTGGGCAGTTTGAGCTTTCTGAATGGGCACAGAAAGAACATTCTTTGTTGTGCTTTTTTGATGACACTTTTGATGTTAGCTGTCCATTTTAGAACTTGCGATATGGTAGAACCTAGAAATGTGAAGATCTCTACTGTTGATACTGTGTTGTCTAGTATTGTGAGAGGTGGTAGTATAGGAAGGTTTCTCCTAAAGTCGACCACCATTTCTACAGTTTTGAGTGTGTTCAGTTCCATATCTCTTCTTTCCTCTGAGTGGACAGCGTATGATTCAAATTTCCCTCCAAGAACAACCTTCTAAGCTACTTTGAACTGAGTGACAGTGACAGGCCTACAATCACCTAAGGAAGGTGATGGCTGACAAATCTGGATCTTCCTGATCCCAGTTGTAATCCTGAAACACAATACCAGGACGGCTCTGCTTGGTTCTCTCCATACTCGTTGGATTCTAATTCCGATCATCTTTAGCCATTACAGATGTGTTGGCTGGGGTTAATGACAGGAGCTGTAGTTCATTGCATCTGGAGGAAACCTGGCTGGGGAATGCTAATCTATCTAAAGACAGCGATAGAATTAATCACTCTCCCAAAATGATAAATCATTAATACCAGTTAGGGCATTAGACAGGAAAAAGTAAATCAGTGTGTGTGACATCTGGTGACAGATGAGGCTCCTTTGATCTTTGCAAAGGAGACACAGATGGTTATTAACTCACAAGGTCAGCTGCCAGACGTCTTTTGGCGACTCTGTGCCCACTCAACCACCCACATAATAAACAGCCATTAAGCCACTTTGCTTACTGCTCCCTCCCACCCCTTTCCCTAGGAGGCGCTTTTTCAAAGCAGCCTCAGTTCAAAGAGCCTTTCTGCTCCCCTGAACTCACGGTGAAACTTTTGGGGAGGGACTGGAGGGTAGAAAGGCTGGTTCTGAGCCACTTCAATGCACTTCAGCGAACATGACAGGATATTGAGTGAAAGCTTCTTTATCCTAACTGGTTTACTAACACCACACAATAAATGTTGAAGGCAGACAACTCCAGGCCAAGGAGACCACATTTGTTTTAATATACAGTGGTTAAATCATTGTCAGGTCAATATGAAACTGTAAGATGCATGTTGATTAAATAAAACAAACAAGCCGGATCAGTGTCAAATGACCTTACAGAGAGTAGTCTTAAGTCACATTTGAGAATATGAATGCAAGAAATCTGCATGTCTGTGGGAACCTCATTAGGAAACAAGAGAGTTACATAAGCTTCCTTAAAGCATTCAGATTTGAGCTATGCATTTAGACGACCCATATGCAGTGGATGCTGGGAGATGGAATCTGACTTACGTAGAAGGAACCAAATTGTGGAACTCTTCACTGCACCAGGACTGTCCCTGTACTACCTGAAACTTCATGTTTCACCATCCTGAGGGGCAGTGGTGAGTTGCCCCCAGTTCAGTCCGGTTCTTGCGAACCAGTAGTAAAACAGGGAGAAGCTCCGCCCATCCACCCTGATGTCAAGATCCTGCTGCGAACCAGTAGTAAAAATAGTAGAACCCACCCCTGTTGGGGGGACTCTATACCCTGAAGCATAAAGAAAGGGGTATCATGTACTATATATGCACGAAGACAGATTTCACTTACAGAAAACCAAACGCACAGTATAGAATAGGTGGAACCTGGCTCACTAGTAGTAACTGTGAGAGGGATCGTGGAATCCTAGTGGACAATCACTTAAATATGACCCAGCAGTGTGCTGCAACTGCCAAAAAAGCCAACACAGTTCTAGGCTGCATTAACAGAGAGATATAATCAAGTTCACATGAAGTGTTATTTGCCACTTTATAATGCCTTGGTAAGACCACGCTTGGAATACTGGATCCAGTTTTGATTGCCACGATATAAAAAAAGACGTTGAGACTCTAGAAAGAGTGCAGAGAAGAGCAACAAAGATGATTAGGGGACTGGAGACTAAAACATATGAAGAACGGTTACAGGAACTGGGTATGTCTAGTTTAATGAAAAGAAGGACTAGGGGAGACATGATAGCAGTGTTCCAATATCTCAGGGGTTGCCACAAAGAAGAGGGAGTCAAACTATTCTCTAAAGCACCTGAGGGCAGAACAAGAAGCAATGGGTGGAAACTAATCAAGGAGAGGAGAGAACCAACCTAGAACTAAGGAGAAATTTACTGACAATTAGAACGATTAATCAGTATAATGACTTGCCTCCAGAAGTTGTGGGTGTTCCAACACTGGAGGTTTTTAAAAAGAGATTGGACAACCTTTTTTCTGAAATGGTACAGGGGGTTGAGCAGGGGGTTGCACTAGAAGACCTCCAAGGTCCTTTCCAACTTTGTTATTCTGTTCTGTTAAAACTAGTAGTGTAAATATCTCCTTGACTTTTTTTCATCAGGGTAATTGTTAAATTTCTGTCCTTCACCCTCTATAGCCTGGCCCTTGACCCAAAGCAGACTGTTTTTCAATGCTATCCACCTATCCTTTTTCTCAAATTACTTTTTAACATTTTTAAATTAAAAAAAAAATCTAGTGTTTTAGTAGTGAAGAAATGAAAGCCTCTATAATTCAACTACTGTAGAAAGTGAATGGGAGAGGAGTAAGGATACCACCAGAGTAAAGAGATTCTTGGGGCAGCATTCTTATTAACAGCAGTAAACAACAGTGATGAGAGGTAGTAGACAGTTTCTCCCTAGCTGCTCACAAGAGAAAGCTGCCTCCAAATTGATGAAGGCAGCATAATAGATCCCTTGGGGGTAGCCACATTATTTATCTATCAAATATTAAATGGTAATGCCTTGGTCAAAAATTGAAAAGTCTAACTGAAACCATATTGTTCCAAAATTAAGATCCTATCCATGAGTTTCACATAAAGATGCCTGGCATATAATTTGCTTATTACACGTAATAAATAAATAAATTTAATTTAATATAATTTTAATATTTAAATTTATATACCGCCCTTCTCCCGAAGGACTCAGGGCAGTGGACAGCCAGAATTAAAAAACATCAAATACAAAATTTAAAAACAATTTAAAAATATATTAAACAATTTGGCCCAACAGTTAAAATCCCCCATTTAAAAGTTCAAATTAAAATTACACAATTGAAGAGTTAGGCCAGCCCAGCTTGATGAAATAAAAAAGTTTTGAGGGCCCGACGGAAAGTATGTAAATCTGGAATTGTCCGTATCTCCAGGGGGAACTCGTTCCAGAGGGCAGGTGTTCCCACAGAGAAAGCTCTCCCTCTAGGGGCCGCCAGTCGACATTGTTTGGCTAACGGCACCCGGAGGAGCCCCTCTCTGTGGGGGCGTACTGGCCGGTGGGAGGCTCTCGGTGGCAGCAGGCGGTCTTGTAAATATTGGGCAATAATTATCTGGATTATACCTATATACCAGTGATGGCTAACCATTTTGGCACTGAGTGCTAAAACTGGAGCACACATATGCATGCCGGAGCACCAAAACCTGGAAGAGAGCAGCTGGGCAGTGTGCATGCATGCGGTGGCCAGCTGTTCTTCCAGTTTCCGTCATGAGTATGCACGCCGGATAGTTGGTCCGGCGAGCATTCGGACCCGCCAGCTGCTCTCTTCCAGAAGACCAGCTGGTGGGTGTGTGCATGCACATGCCAGAACCCAGAAGAGAGCAGGTGGTCGGTGTGCATCCACGCCAGATCAGTTGTTCAGCAGGCGTGTGTGCGATGGAACCCAGAAGAGCCTCCATGGGCGTACCCACAGAGAGGGCTCTGCATGCCACCTCTGGCATGTGTGCCACAGGGTCGCCATCATGGCTATATACTTTTAAAATATTGGTATATCTACAGAGTATTTCCACTCTTTAAGTCATCTGTATGGGCAAAGAGTGAACCATCTGTTCAAGCTAGCTTTAAAAAAGACCAAGGAACATGAAGCATTATTGCCGATGCCTGCAAGATAATTGAGAAAGGCAAAGAATACCCCAGAGAAGGACATGCTTTGTTGATTATACTGATTATGTTGATCACATCAAGCTGTGGAATGTGTGCAGAAAAATGGAAATCCCAAAGTATCTTATTGTCCTCATGAAAAATTTACATACAGGTTGGGAAGTCACAGTATGGAAGAACATGCCAAAACAGATTGGCTCAAGGTTGGTAAAGGAGTGCAACAAGGTTGTTTATTTTTCTTTTATTAGTTCAAACTATATGTTGAATATATATTAAGGGAAGCTGGATTGAAAGAAGATGGGAAGAAAATTGGGAGAACATCAACAGAGTCCTGGTGGCACAGTGGACCAATTCACTGTTATTAAGATCAGCTGCTTGCAATTACTGCAAGTTCAAATCCCACCAGGCTCAAGGTTGACTCAGCCTTCCATCCTTTCTAAGGTAAGTGAAATGAGGACCCAGATTGTGAGGGCAATAAGCTGACTTTGTATAAATATACAAAAGTATGAAGGCTATTGCTTAACGCACTGTAAACTGCCCTGAGTCTCTGGAGAAGGCGGCATATAAATCAAATAAAAATAATAATAAAAAATAACCTGCACTGCACTGTACTGATGACATTACTGATAGCCAAAAATGCAAAGACTAGTAAAAGAAGTCAAGGAGCAAAATGGAAAAATGGGATAAAATTAAAGTTCAAACTAATAACAGATAGAATAACCAGCTTTAAAATTGACTTTGAAGATATCAAAGTGGTGGGTAGCTTCTGCCTTTTAGAATCAACTCTGAAAAGTAAAGGAAGAAGCAGTCAAGAAATAGGTCATACACTAGTAGCAATAGCAATAGCACTTAGACTTATATACTGCTTTACAGCCCTCTCTAAGCGGTTTACAGAGTCAGCATATTTCCCCCAACAATCTGGGTCCTCATTTTACCCACCTTGTAAGGATGGAAGGCTGAGTCAACCTTGAGCCTGGTGAGATTTGAACTGCCAAATTGCAGGCAGCTGGCAATCAGCAGAAGTAACCTGCAGTACTGCACTCTAACCATTACACCACCACAGGTCATGTACTTGTAGAGCAGCAGTACTTGTAGAGCAGTACTTCTAGAGCAGCCATAAAGACTTAGAAAAGATATTCAAATGTTATGATATGTCTATATACCTACAAAGATCAGAATCATGCAAGCCATTGTATTCCCTGTGACATTCCATGGAAGTAAAAATTCAAGACTAACCATGGGCAGAGCCTCCCAGTCCTGGAAGGGGCACAATTGCGCACAACATATGCAGTAACCAGGTAAAAACTAGCCATAGCTGTCACCTATGCTTCAAGTGGGAATTATGAGTCCAAGAGGCCCCCAAATTCTGCACAGGTTCCAAATGAAGGTAAGATAAATCCACCCAGAATTAAAGGTGGATATAACTAGACTGAGGGTTTACAAATATGCATCTGATGAAGTGAGCTGTACCTCACATAAGCATATGCCTTTAAATGAGATTTGTTACTCAAAAATGCTGACTGGGGAATTCTGGGAGTTGAAGTCCACACATCTTAAAGTTGCCAAGGTTGAGAAACACTGGTGTAAAGGAAGCTTGGACTGGTTGGGCTCTTCCCTTCTTTCACAGCACCAGATGGAGAATGCAGGGGAGTGAGAGGAAGAGCTAACTCCATGATCAGTCCTTAACATTACTTTCTCCAAATGAGCCAATAAATAGAAACATCTGCTTGTCTTTCTTCTGAGCAAAGGAGATGCTAAGCTCCTGAATTTTAGCATTTTCTCTGAAGCAGCAGCTGAATCAGAGATCATTAACTCAGTTACAGAAGCCTTCCTAAGATTAGTAATGTTGTGGTTAGGACAACATCAATCCTGCATTGACTCAGTCGGTGGATGTGGATCAGGCCACTCTTATTATTTTAAAGAAAATCAGAATGTCCTGTATATTTTATATGACCAAACAGCCCTTCATGCAGTCTGCAATAATCTTGCAGCTGTTAAAAATTAGGTTACTGGTTATTTGCATTTTCAGGTCCTGATTTGTCCTTGTACTTATTAATATTCCACTCATTTATTTAAAAGATGCCGAGAAATACCTCACTCTGAAAAGTACTTAACTGCAATACATCTATGTCACCGGAGCTTGAAAGGATTGTGGTTTTTGTTTTGTTTTTTAAAATTTGTTGGTGTTGCCCTGGTTTTAAATCTTGTATTAGCTTTTCCCTCCTCCCATTTGCAAGTTGGACAGTCTTATGAATTGATATAATAAAATTCACTGGGAACTATTTTGAAATTTTGCTATTTTAAGCTTGATCCTGAAAAGTAAGCCAACATGAATACAGTTTCAAATAGGGAAATAATCTCATTAATTCAGTAGAAATGATTCATCTCCTTTCTGATAGGTAACCAGGGGAACCTGAGGTGAACTCTTCAACTGAATTTCAACTAAGGGGCCTGTTTTACATTCAGATCCTTAGTTATGATGACCAACTTTCTATTCTTGAACCAACACAAATACACACAAACACTGTGTACGAGCGGTGCCCTTTTCTTCCTAAATTCCTTCAAAGTATTGACAAAAATCAATCTGAGACACATTTGTTATGGCCGCCATGTGCAATGGCAGTTGTTTAATAGTTCTTTAGTAATATCACAAATTGTGAGAGCCTAAATTCACAATGGGTGGATAAAACCATGATTTGTTGATTATGCCTGTGTTCATACCAACTTTGCTAAGGTTTAAATCACGGTTTTCAAATGATAATGGATGGACTCACAACAGTGATGCCAAGATAAACAGTCACCCAGTGAGTTCTATGGTTAAGGAAGGACTAGAGGTTGGATCTCTCCATTTTAAATGGAACACCTTAAATTGATTTAATGTTCATGTTTTGTTCTTAAAGTGTCTTAAGCTGGGTTCATGTAATATGATAAACCATACTTTCCAGGGGTGAAATCCAGCAGGTTCTGACAGGTTCTGGAGAACCGGTAGTGGAAATTTTGAGCAGTTCAGAGAACCGGCAAAAACCACCTCTGGCTGGCCCCAGGAGAGGGGAGGGAATGGAGATTTTGCAATATCCTTCCCCTGTAGTGGGGTGGGAATGGAGATTTTGCAGTATCCTTCCCCTCCACGCCCACCAAGCCATGCCCACAGAACCAGTAGTAAAAAAATTTGGATTTCACCACTGATACTTTCCTTAACTACAATCTCTTAAATAAATCACAACTTGCTGGGTTTACATACCTTGCCAAATTGCACCTCACAATGCCTAGTCTCACTCAATATGTTAAGCCACGCCTTAATAACATAATGTCTTAGTATAATATACAAACAACTAGTTATGGCAGATAGCAAGGGATCTTTAATAAAATTCATGATTCCCTCATCCAATTGTCTTTTCAAAACAATTGGGGGGGGGGGGGAAGCATAGCAATTAAAAATATCAGTGTGTAGGTCACGAATGGCCTGGGAGAAAAATCCGCCTCTCTAGCCTACTAATCTGGAAGATATCAGTGTTTATCTGTCTCTTCCTGTACCTGCCAAAATAGAATAGGCTGAAGGCTTGGCAAGTAACTGAATCACAGATAAAAAGAATATTGTTGAAGGCACCAGAACAGGAACTCCTTCATTTCAGTGGTTTTCAGATATAGTACCGGAAGCGATTAATCAAGTCTATATCTGAACATGCTAAAAAATAACATCAGTAACACTTCTATAGTAATGTTTTAAATCTTCTCATCAGTTATTTATTGGCTTTCTGTACTGTACCTCCTTTCTATAACACTTTTCTATTGAAATCCCTTCTATCTAAGGGTGTTTTAGAATGGCATGTTTGATTATGCCGACAAGCTCTCAATGATTGAGAAAGGATTCCAATTCCGTCTTGTTTGGGCAGAAGGCAATATTCCACTGTATTTATTCCTCCCATGCCCTGATAGTCCCCAGCTGTAAAGAAGCTAGATGAGGCTGAGATATAGCCACTTGCTTAGAGCCAGTAACTGAGCAGGGTTCAAGCCGATTCCATACAGAATAATCTCAGTTAAATGCAGCCTACCCTTCTACATCAGAACACTGGGGAAGACTATCTTTTCTTGACAAAACCAATTTTTATATTTGCATGAGATTTATGTTCTGCAGACCAGCATTCCATTAAGGGAGGTCTCAAGTGCAATTTTGACATTGTGGAATCCAGGCGTCGGTTCAGCCTGCCGTATGTTCTTTTGCAAAAACTAGCTTGAAGTAAGGCTGCAGTCAGTAGTCAGGATCCATGTCTGGATTAGAATCTGTTCCAATGTCAAGAAATAAACAGATAAAATTCACGCTGGGCAAAAAGCCAGGAGGCTACAGTAGACCTCAGTGGGATTACAGCAAAGGCAGACAAATTACGTCCAGGGGCCAGAAAAAATGGAGCAGATAAAGCCAGTGTGTTGAAGATTAGACTTTGCGTGTAGAAACAGGAAGCCAAAAATTTCAGTGTCATCGGCAGTTAGCCAAAAAGCCTATTGGGTTTTTTTTTATTTATTAAACAGGAAACTGTATAAATATCAAGAAAATGGCTGTGGGCCCAAAGGGAGCAAAAGGCATGCATGGGATGGCATGACAATAGACTGGGGCATTTTCACAAGTATCAATAAAATACTGGAAAGAAAGTAGCATTTATTCTATTTACATTTCTTCTAAATGCATTGCCTCAAATCGTTTTTTTAAAATGACATTCCTCTCTTTCTATCTCACATGAAGATAATACACACAGATCAGCACATTGCAGACATAACAGCATTCTTAGCATTATTGATGAAAACACCCACAAATAATGATGAGCTCCCAGAGTTATGATCCCAGATTGCTTCTCCCAACTAATCTGTAAACTGCCAGATTTGATAGAACTAATTCAGAAGAAAAATGAGATGGAATCATAAAAATGAGTTGCTGTCCAAGAGTACACTAATTACCATATTCCTTCTGATAAGGACCAAGAGAAAAATTATACTACAACATCAGGGATGGGTTCTAAATTTTTTTACTACCGGTTCTGTGGCGGTGACTTATTTTGTGGGCGTGGCTTGATGGTCATGTGACAATTATTTAGGATTTATCAGAGGTACTGGTCTATCAGGCTTTTAACTGCTTGCAGAGCTGTACCGATCTACCCATTTATTTTTGCAGGCACTGATCTACTCATGTATTTTTGCAGGCACTGGTCTACTCATCTGTTTTCTTTTAACACTGATCAGCTGTAGGGTGGTCCTTTGAAGCCCTGCGGCAAGAGTTTAAACAGTTTTTTTTTCCTTATAGCCCATCAGCTGGGACTCAGGAGGCAGCAATAGATTGGGGATGGGGCCAAATAAAAGGTATATTTCTACTCATGTATTTTTGCAGGCACCAGTCTACCACCAAACTGCCTTTTACCACTGATCAGCTGTAGGGCGGCCCTTTGAAGCCCCGCAGCAAGAGTTTAAACAGTTTTTTTCCTTATAGCCCATCAGCTGGGACTCAGGAGGCAGCAATAGATTGGGGATGGGGCCAAATAAAAGGTAAGAACAATGTGGGGGGGCAGAACCAGTTTGGTGACATCATATCATCACCGCTACCAGCTCGGCGGAACCGGGCCGAACTGGGAGGAACCCACCACTGTTTTGGCCATACTAGCTCCCACAAGATAGCTGTATCAAATGTTCCATTTAAAGCCTCAAAGCACTCACTAAGAAAATCTGGAGAATTATAGTAAACAAAATCTGATACAGTCATCTGGATTAAGTCATCTGAATTCATATTAGGATGTTTTTATAATAAACATTTTAGGGAGAAAAACTATTGATAACAGGAGGCAAATTCCTGATAATTCACTGCACTGTAGTATAAAAACCTTTGGATGCCAGGTTTATCACTGGATGAAAATTAGTATGAAAATTAGACCCTAATAATAAAAAGTTAACAATTAATGTCCATGAAGTGTCCTTAACCAAACATTTCTCAGAAATATTTGTATTAAGGTGAAAAAATTAAATTCCAAAAAGCAGTCTACTCTACATTTTACAAAACTGCTCCACATCCAGAATTAAGTATAAAAGTGATAACACCAATCTGGCAAAAAAAAGTTTTAGCAATAACTTCAATTATTTGTCAGTTTGATTTTAAGACCATAGCTATTAACTCTTTATTAACAGAAATCAGAAATAAATCTAAATGAAGCATTACCAAATAAATCTTGTTTCCTGGACTCCCTAGATAGATGAATAACTGAATATTGGCAAATTAAACAATTCAGTAGTTCAGGATATTTTCATTTTGTTGAAAATTCTGAAGATCATAATTATATATAGTTAAATCTATGATGAGGTGTGGCTCCTTGGTTTCATATATGTATGACAGTCAACATTTAAAAACATCATCCCAAACTATTTTTGTTTCTGGAAAGCAAACCTGTGATTATCTATGGTCTGTGAAAATCATACTAGCAGAACAAAGTGAATATAAATGGAAATAAAAGAGGGGAATAATGAACTATATTTTGTGTGTTTCTGAAAGTTTTGCATAGAATTAAATTGAAACTGTTCAAGTATATGAAAGGCAAAGCTCAACAAATTGACAAAACAGAGTGTATTTCCTGAAATTGTGCATATATAAATCAGAATCCAGATTAACAGTTAAAAGAACAAACATTCAAGAAATACACACAGACTAGCACTTGGTATGGCAGCATGACAGGCCTGGAAAAGATATTCAAATGCCATCACATGACTACATGTGCAAAGATCTGAATTGTGGAAACTACGGTATTCCTTGTGACATTCTATGGAAGCAAAACTTGGACTTTGAAAAGAAGGATAGGGAAAATATTGACACTTTAGAACTTCAGTGTTGGAGAAGACTGCGGATAGCCAAGAAAACAGATAGATCCTTGAATAAATCAACTCAGAGTTCTTGAGACACAAATGACAGATTCAAATTATTCTACTTTGGACACATTATTCAAAAACATAGCTCTCTGAAAAAGCTTAAATGCTGGGAAAGGTGGAAGGAAAGACAAGAAGAGGGCCACCAGCAGTTAAGATATCAGAGTTAATTACAATGGCGATGAGTGCACCATTAAAAGACCTGAAAGGCCAGGTTAGGGACAGATTGTCATGGAGAAGATTTATCTATATCACGGGTGTCAAACTCGCTGCATCACATTGCCATCACGTGATGTTTCGCAGAGCTGGGATGGACATGGCCTACGCATGATGCAACCAGCCTGCAGGCCACCAGTTTCACACCCCTGATCTATGTGGTTCATACAAGTTGAAAACAACCTGATAGCACACAATGAATAATAGTACAGATGTTCAAAAGCATATTTATTTATTAGATTTTTTAAAAAGATGGCTACAATACTGTGACTCTCCATAGTGTGCATGGGCTTGATGGCAATAAAGATTTTTCAGAATCTGAGCCCTCTGAATAAAGATGGATTCACCTTGCCAGATCTGGTCATTCATCCAAAATCAGGGTTTCAAGCTAATTTTCTGCTTTGTTCACCTCTTCTACTGGTTATGGTTCCTGATGGAGCATGGCATAAAATCTACATTTCTCAGAGTGAAAAGTAGTTTTTCTAGAATTTTGCATGCTTGAAAGAAGAGAGTGCATGGATTCTGCTCATTATCATAGTGGCTAACATATTTTTCTGGAACAATTAATAATGGCAAAGGATAAAAGTAAAAACTTTTATCTACAGGTGTAAAACTTTTATCTACAGGTGTAAAAACACCGATGAACGTGTTACAGTTAAACTGGATGAATTCAATATCAGATCTGCACAGCATTTCCCAAGCTTGGGAGCAGACAAGTCCACCAGTAAAATATTCCAAGAGGTTTGCACTATTTGTTTTCCTAACCTCTAGGTAGCAAATAATTGAAAAACTTTGTCTTGGTTGTTCAGTAAAATTGAACACATGAAGAGAAGTCCAGAAGATTATCAGGATTAATTAATTCATACCATATCTGGACAGCAAGAATCTGGATGATCACTAAATGAAAGCAGTCAGAGCTAATGCCATCCTGATCATCTCATTCTTTCCTTTTCTGTTGCTTCCTTTGATTTTCAAATTTGCCAGCTGCAGATCTCTTTAGTCAGAAGAAACCTGGGAGTCGAGATTGATGATAGACTGCCTTTAAAGATTTTCATCAATAAACCTGCTGAAATCCATATCTAAGTGATGAAAGACAGTAATAGCTTGGCACTCTGGTATCTTTAAGACCTCTTTCTGCAAGTAGAACTGACCTGCCCAGTTCACTCTTCTAAGGGACGATGGGATAACCATCTTTGGAGATGCTCTGAATGTTGTAGCAGTTGTCTACACTTCTTCTTTTGTCATAATTACAGGAGACTCTTCATATAAAATGACTATGAACAAAGCATTGTTTGGGGCTATAGAAAATGAATGGAAAAAAACCAGTTATTATTAGTAATAACTTCATAGAAGAAAAAAAATGGGAAAATAAATGTAATAATTTTAAAGTTTCAAAGGGGCAAAATAAGTTTTTATCACATTTTATTCAACAAGACAAAATGTGCTATATATTTCAGCCACTTCTGGGAGGATAAAATATATTCTAAACTACAATATTGTTGTTTCAATCTGTTAACAATGTGTTATTGGTTGACTCTGTTAAAAAGGCAGAGGAATTATTTTTCTGGAAAATCTTAAATCATAATGTTTTCCAGAGTTTTAAACAATCTTTCTAGAGGGCAAGTCTTATCTTAATGAAGAACTCTTTAAACTGATTTTACCTAATCTGTTAAAAGGCCTCATTTGTGATTAAAATACCCCAACAAGTTTAGACTGGCCAGACTGTTGTTGGCCATAAACATGTATTTTAAATGCTGAGGTTTGACTGATTTACAGCTCTACTGTAAGTCCAACATTACAAATATATTTAATTATATATTCTCTTAAGATTCATCACAACACATATTTTTCTGCTGCTTGAGTATGGCAGAAGTCCTTCCAAGGTCGATAAAATGACGACCCAGACGGTTGGGGACAATATGCTTACTCTGTAAATCACGTAGAGACAGCTGTTAAAGCACTGTGAAGTGGTATATAAGTCTAAGTGCTATTGCTATTACAAGTAGGAAGATGGAGCAAGGAAGAATCATGTAGAATGGTGCCTAATAACATACAGACGGGTTGATCTACCGTGTTTAGATCAATTTTATAATTTTGCCAGTTCCTTCACTGATGAGAAATTTCCTGAAGTCAAAACAGTTTCACTGAGTAGGACCAGAGTTATGCAAATTCCGTTTCTTTGAAGGGGAATAATTAGAAATTAATTATTTTTCTATACCATATTCTATACATAGATACAGATTGTAGCACAATGTGCATAACATAGGACCGTGATGGCGAACCTATCGCACACGTGCCACAGGTGGCACGCAGAGCCATATTGGTGGGCACGTGAGCTCAGCTGATTTTGGGGCCTTCTGGGCCACCCGGAAGTAGGGAAACAGGTTGTTTCCTGCCTCCAGGGGCCTGGGGGATGGGAAAGGGGCGTTTTTTGCTCTCCCCAGGCTCCAGAGCCTCTCTAGAAGCCTGGGGATGGTGAAAACTGTCTTCCCCACCCCCAAGAGGCCCTCTGGAGGCCGGAAACAGCCCGTTTGCCAACTTCCAGAAGTCAGCAAATGGGCTGTTTCCAGCCTCTGGAGGGTCTCTGGGGTAGGGGAAGAAAAGCTGTTTTTGCCCTCCCCAGGCTCCTAGAGGGGCTCTGGAGCCTGGGGAGATCGCATGCCAAAAGCATGGGGAGCGTGGGGCGCATAGAATTATGGGTGTGGGCACACACATGTGCGACCCCCCCCCCCACTTTTGGCACACGATGGCAAAAAGGTTAGCCATCACTGACATGATGACAGATTAAAGCCAGTAGGTCAGTGGTGGGTTGCTACCGGTTCGGTCCGGATCTTGCAAATCAGTAGTAATAGCGGCAGAAGGCTCCGCCGACCCACCCAGACATCATCATGGATGCACTGCGCATGCGCAGAAGCTCTGCGTGCGAGTGCTCCCATTGTGAACTGGTAGCAAAGGTAAGTGGAACCCACTCCTGCAGTAGATGGTAGTACTTATGCACCTTGGGATAATCTAGAAAGCTAAACTTGATTAGTTCCTGGATGGAGAGCCATTTGGAAAGTGTAAGGCTCAGGCTAGGCTGGAAATTCAAAATAAATTCTGAAAGAAAATAACAACACACTAAAAATGCATATTATCTCTCTTACTTAGTTTCTATGGAAATTCAGAGCCATGTGGTTTCTTGCAAAGAGTTAAGTTAGAACAGCTACACTAAGTTTTGGAGTCAAAGGTTCAAAAAAGAGCTTTGAAGAGCACGTAAACACTGCTCTTCATGTATGAGTCTGCACACATTACAAGTTTCTACAACTCCTTACACTAAATGCATCATTTTCCATAACTATTCCAGAGCTGCAGAAAGCATTCCTGCAATCCCCAGAAAAAGACATAGCTGGGTTAAAGTGTTTCAGACACCCATATGCTTAGAACATGGGTATCAAACTTGTGTCATCACGGCAGCATCACATAACGTATCTGGACTTTTCTCCCCTTCGCTAAACCGGGCAGGAGCAGGGCCAGTATGTGATGCATCTTGCCCATGGGCTGCGAGTTTGACACCCCTGGCTTAGAAGAACATTTTTGCCTTCAGACCAGAGATGGATTGCGGCAGGTTCTGACCAGTTCTGGAGAACCGGTAGTGGAAATCTGGAGTAGTTCGGAGAACCAGTAGTAAAAATTCTGACAGGCCCCGCCCCTATCTATTCTCTGCCTCCCGAGTCCCAGCTGATCGGGAGGAAATGGGGATTTTGCAGTAACCTTCCCATGGAGTGGGGTGGGAATGGAGATTTTACAGTATCCTTCCCCTGCCACGGCCACCAAGCCATGCTCACAAAGCCAAGCCACGCCCACAAAACCACACCCACAGAACCGGTAGTAAAAAAATTTGAAACCCACCACTGCTTCAGACCTGAAGTACCACACATTCTTATTAGATAGCTTTGTCTGTTCTTACTGATAGTTGTGGCATGCACTGCCCTCAGAAAGAAACCAGAGGCTGTCCCTTTCCCCTTAAAGGGAAGAACTTGGCTAAATTGTCTTCATCCATTATGACCATCCCATTTCCGTTTTGAGATTATTGAAACACAATCCAAGATATCACCTTTTTTCTGGCTGTCAAAGGGCAGCCTTGTTGACTGCTTTGTTGAGCCAAGAAATCCAGGAGAAAGAGACCGTGTGAGGCCTACTAAACTCTCTTCCCAAATCCAGTAACAGTTTTATACTGAAATTGTCAGCTTGGATGCTCATTTGCATTTGTCCAATTAAAAAAAGAGAAGAAGGAAAAGGACGGGCAATTTCCAAAAAAAAAATTAATCATCAGAAAATTAATGCAGAACATATTTATGATACCAGAGATGGCTCTGCCCCAAAGCCCATAATCCAAATATTTTGGTGAACTCTGAGATTTAGATCTACAGTTTCAGGTTTGTATCCATATTTGGTGGAGAAGGATAATCATGTTGCCTGCACACTGGAAAACTAAGTCAGAGGAAGATAGGCATCTGTTTGTTGGAAACATATTGCAACAAGACTGGGAGATTGTGTAGAGTAGCTGAGTAATATCTATAAACTACAAAAACAACAGGGTCTATAAAACTTTCAATAGTTTCAGGCCAAGATATCTAAGATAAGTTAATGAAATGCTCTTGAAGACAGCATAAACTCTGTCCTCTGATTTGAGCTTGTTGAAATTTGCAATCTTCATCAGACACTCGGTTATATGTCCAACCACAATAGTATTGATAGATCCATAAGAGTTTGCTAGGATCTCAGTGCCTTGTAACAATCTCTTATTGAGCATATTAACAACACTAAGAAACAGAATCAAACACCTTATAAGAGATCATGCAATGGTTAGTAACATATTGAGTATCTGGGATAAATACAAGAAATTTATATCATTTTGCTATTAAATGCTTGTTTTATGAAAAGAAGAGCGTGGTGAAGTTCTCTAAGAGATGGTATAATACATTTAGATTGCAAGGTGATTAAAAATAAGACAAGGATAACATCTTTTGAGACTTGCTTCACAATGGCTTAGTACATCTGATTGGCTTTTATCTTTTTATCTTTGTAAAAGTAGTCTAGGATTAAAAGAATTATGAAACACTTACAGATTTGACTGAATCTGAGATTCTTTTAACATGTAAGTCAGAGCATCTGTTGGGCTTTCTTTATAAATGGCTGATGAAGGATGATTCAGAAACTGAACAAGACAAAGACTGATTAAATAGATGCAGACTTTAGATGCAGCAATATGCAGCAATGGGAACTTCAGTGGAATAAGAACATTAAGTTTACACTGAATATTGCATTTAGAGGAAATTGGTGTAAGGTATATTGATATATTATTCCCTGAATATTCCCTGAAATCCAGCAGGTTCTGACAGGTTCTGGAGAATCGGTAGCGGAAATTTTGAGTAGTTCGGAGAACCAGCAAATACCACCTCTGGCTGATCCCAGGGAATGGAGATTTTGCAGTATCCTTCCCCTGGAGTGGGGTGGGAATGGAGATTTTGCAGTATCCTTCCCCTGTCACACCCACCAAGCCACGCCCACCAAACAACACCACGCCTACCAAGCCACGGTCACAGAACTGGTAGTAAAAAAATTTGGATTTTATCACAGATAAATGGATGGATGGATGGATGGATGGATGGATGGATAGATAGATCGATAGATAGATGCAAAAAATTAAAATCTCAGGTGTTTTCCCACGTCATTGTAAATAAGTTAGTTAAAATGTTTAAAATTTTGGTTAAAATCCTAGCTTAAAAACTTCTAAAAATCCTTACAGAGCACTCTGCAAGGTCCTTTAAAACCTTAGCTACCTTAACAATTTTTCTTCAGAAGATGACAGGGTTTTGAGCCTGTCGAAACATTGCTAGAAAGAAAAACTTTTAAGGTACTGGTAGGATTTTAGCTAAGGTTTTAAAGGACCTTGCAGAGTGCTCTGTAAGGATTTTTAGAAGATTTTAAGCTAGGATTTTAACCAGAATTTTAAACATTTTAACTAACTTATTTACAATGACACGGGAAAACACCCAAGATTTTAATTTTTTGCATAAACACACCCGCGAAAACTTAAGAAGACATATATATATACAGTATATGCATACATACACACACACACACACACACACACACACACACACACACATACAGAGAGAAACACACTAATATTTTGCTTATGATGAGTGGCATCACTCACCAATCAGGAACAGATGTAGAGAACTGGTAAAAATAGACAATGGGGCCAGCAAACATTGAATTGCTTCAAGCTAAGTCAAGGTTGGGGACAAAGCACTTTGACAAAACCTTTCCTACTGCAGGGATGCATTTAAATTATAGCAGTAAACTTTACTTTTGCATGAATGCATAACCAGCATGCGCAAAATATATGTATAATATTTCCCCCTTTTGTTTTTTTTCCTTCTACTTTGGTTTTGAGGTGTTGCATAAATGCCTCCAAGAGCCTTGGATAGTACAGTGGTCTAAAGCCCTGTTATTAACATCAGCTGCCTGCAATTATTGCAGGTTCGAATCTCACCAAGGCTCAAGGTTGACTCAGCCTTCCATCCTTTCTAAGGTAGGTAAATTGAGGACCCAGTTTGTGGGGGCAATAAGCTGACTTTGTAAATATACAAAAGTATGAAGGCTATTGCTTAGCGCATTGTAAGCCGCCCTGAGTCTCCAGAGAAGGGCGGCATATAAATCAAATTTTAAAAAAAAAACTGCAAATGATTTTAACACATGTTAATTTATTGTCCATTATTATTTTGTTGCTGTTGTTCTGTATCTCACTCTTTTTTTTTTAGCTGATTGAATATCCTTTCCATGTAGAAAGGCAAATACGTAAATCCAATAAACATTACCTTTTTTTTTTTTTGTCAAAGCCCCTCTCCCTTTAAATGAATCCTGGGAATTGACGTTTGGTGGTGGTATTATGAACTTTCGATCAGAAATCCTAATCCCATCCCCAAAATGAATTTAAAACCAAGCAAGGAAGCAATGTCAATAAGTCATTGGTGTCTCTATCATTCCTGATGGCTGAAATCTCTTCATAAAGAACTGCACAGCGGGGTTTATATTTTCTCTTCTCCCTGTCAAAAGGACAAATGGGGACCTGGCTATACCCTGTGCTTTCCACAAGCTGACACACATATTCCTATTATGTAATAGAAAGAAATGAAAAATATGTGATTGACAGCCAGAAGAAGAAGAATGGCAGAGTTCTCTCTCTTTTTTTTCCAGCCAAATGCCACAAGCAGCCTATGCTTTGTAATTTTAGTTTATTGCTCATTCCTGTCCTTTTCTTTTGCCTCCCCATAATTAAACACTGTTGGAACATTGCTCTGAAACATATATTCAATAGAATAGCCAGAGTCAATTAGCAACATATTTTAAACATAAAAAGTGGGGATCATAAGTATTGCACATGATAGCTCTTTGAAGATTGTGTTGGAAAGGTGTCCATCTGTTCTGAATTGAAAGCTAAATCTGGAAAATCTGCCCTCCCTGGAGGTCTATAACTGTTAAATGGCACCCCATTGCTAGAATTCTTTGCTGTTACAGTAATCTTTCTGCTTTTTGAGACCTGCTTCACTAGAATTAAATAGCTAGAACTGTAACCCTGTGAACTACTAGAAGTAAGTCCTTCTGCAATCTTTAGGAGTTTTTTTTAAAATAGATGTATATGTCATTGTTTTTCAAATTAAGGATGAGCAAGTTGCTACTCCAGACGGCTATGAACTTCATTTCTTCTGAGTGCCAATTACTGTATATAGCCCATGGAGAGGTGAAGTTCATTAGAATATGAAGGATCACCTATGACCAGGAATCATCATAAATCATAAAATCTTGAATATAGTAACCAAGTAAATAAACCCTCTTCAATGTATGGATACTGTGCATGAGTATCAGAATGGAACAGAACTGGAAGGAACCTTGGAGGTCTTCTAGTCCAGCCCCTTGCTCAAGCAGGAGATCCTATACCCGTGATGGCGAACCTATGGCACGCGTGCCACAGGTGGCACGCAGAGCCATATCGGTGAGCATGCGAGTTCAGGTCTGGTGCACAGGTGCACGTAGGTCAGCTGATTTTCAGGCCTTCTGGGCCCACTGGAAGTCGGCAAACAGGCTGTTTCCGGCCTTCGGAGGGCCTCTGGGGGAGGGGGGAAGGCAGCTTTCGCCCTTCCCAAGCTCCTAGAAAGGCTCTGGAGCCTGGGGAGGGTGAAAAATGGGCCTACCAGGCCCACTGTGCCATCTCATGCCAAAAGCGGGCAAAGCTCAGGGAGGCCACACACACATGCGTGGGGGCGGGGTGCATAGAATTATGGGTGACACGCCCAATCTCCCCCTGCTCCCCCCACGTTTGGCATGTGATGGCAAAAAGGTTAGCCATCACTGTCCTATACCATTTCAGACAAGTGACTGTCCAGTCTCTTTTTAAAAACCTCCAGTGATGAAGCACCTACAACTTCTGAAGGCAAGCTGTTCCATTAGTTAATTGTTCTCAGTTTTAGAAAGTTTCTCTTTAATTTCAGGTAGTTTCTCTCCTTTTTTTATTGAAAAAGTTTTAAAAGTTTTACATACATTTTCTCCCCCTTCCCCAACCACCCCCCCGACTTCCCAGAGCAAATACAAAATATAAAATACAGCTCAAATTCCCTAAATTCAACTCCATTTCTCACTTATCATAATCATTAAACAAATAGATAAAAGGAAAGCAAATCTTCTTTCTTCTTATTCCATCTAATTCAACAAAATTAGTATCCATTTATCATTACAGCAGTTAATAAAACAATTAAGTATTACCTAATCAAACCTATCATTACTCAATTTAGCTATTAGATACTTAACAAATTATTAGGTCTATACAATTTAACAAGATATTTTATAACTTCTTTCATTTAAAACAAAAAAAAAACCAAAAGAAAAAAACCTCATTCAAAAACCCCAAATTTAAAATAAAATACTATATAAACTCTTCCCTCCTCCACTTTTAAACTATCAAGGTCCAATTATAATTAAAACACTTAATAAAAAAAAATTCTAACTAAAAAACAATAATCAAACCTCTTATTAATTTATCAATACATATTAACAAATCAACTAAAAACATCATTTAATAGCTATATCAAACATTTAAATTCTTCATACTAGATTAAACCAGTTGCTAATCTTCTTATCTTCACATCTTCCAACAGCATATAGAATGTCTTCATTTGCGTCTACCCACCTAAATAAAAGTTGCTTCTTTATATATAAAAAAAACCCCCGAGTGACTTTGTAATTGTATTTCAAATAGTATCCATCAAATTCAGTCAAAAATTAGATTAATAAATTCATCAGACGTATTAGGGAAACCACCAGATCAACTGCAATTGCCCTAGGCTCATAGTCCTTTTGCCTTATATTTATTACCATCAAACAGGAAACTCCAATTTACTGTATTCAATAAAACTTCTGCAATTGCAATTAAGTCCAGATTTATTACAGTCCTTAATAAAATATTCCAAATCATTCAGATCAAGGCATATTTCACAGCCCAACACACCAGCATTGCTGTGATCTGTTTATTCTTCTCAAAATATTCCAATACAGCTGTAGGTTACCTCCTCATCGTCGCTCATCGCTTAGTTAACTGGCATTAAGCTGTTGGCTGTTTTCTTCCAAAAGTTCAAAATCTTTAAACACTTAAACAATACTTTTTAAGGACCATCATCTCATCAAGCAGGGTTATTTTCCATATCTCCAGTCTTTCTTCTTTTCCTTTTTACGAACTTTTTTCTTAACTTTGATCCCTCTGGCTTTTTTAACTCCAGTAAAATTTTGCATTTTTTGGGATTGCGTATTATAAAATTTTTGCAGAAATATAACTTCTTCTGGAAACAGCTCTTTAAATGCAAGTTGGATTTTATAAGAAAAAATTTGTGTAGCCAAAATCTCATCAGCTTCCAAAATTTCTTGCTCCTTATTCTGCACAGCATCTGACTTTTTCTCCCCCCAAAAAATTACTATAGGCTGTTGTTGTTCTTTTCCATCTCCCAACTCTTCATTCAATCCCCCACTGCTAGATTGCAACTCAGTATTTCCATGTATTTCATTGTTTCCAGCTTGAAAAGCTTGAAATATAGTATCAATTTTTTCCAATAAAGCAGAGGTAATTGAACTCCAAGCTTCCTCAAAATCAGACCATATCTGAGGGTTAATTAACCCTCCTTTGCTTTCTTTGCTTTCAAAAAGACCAGCCATCTTGCCCCCCTTCTTCCTTCCCTTCCAAAAGGACAGGAAAAAAAAGAGAAAAAAAGTATCAAAAAGAAAAAAAGGACCCTTTGCAATTTGTAATTTATATTACTGCTTCAATTATTATTATTACTTCCTTTCTTGTTTCATCCACTTTACAAAAAAGAGTTTTACGTTTCAAACAGGGGCTTATCAATAATTACTTTTAACTTTCACTTCTTCACGCCCCGTTGAAACTCAAACGCCATCTTGCTTTCACTTTCAGCTTAAGGAAAATCTTTTAAAGAAGGTAAATCTTTGGAGTTAAAAAAAAAGAAAATACTTGCTGTTTTATTCATGCTGCTTATGCTCCGCCAGCTTGATTCAAAAAGTATTTGTTTAAAGTTGGTTGCTGGGATGGTAACGACATCTAGCTCTGCAAAGCAGAGACATCCAGGGTCCGGAGTACTGACAGGCTTAACGGGGAGCTCTCATCTTCGAGCGCCAGATTATAGGAAAAATCTGGCACTCTCAGGGAGCTCTACCCCACCCGTCTACTCACTTTCCCCCCTCTTACCAGGAGGAAAGTTTCCAAACCGCAAGACAGCTGATAGTCGCTGTTCTTGCGGTTCTACGGAGCCCTGGGTTGGCGCTTCAAAAAGAAGCGTCCGGCGATGTCGCAATCCCACCGGAAGTCCCCGTTTCTCTCCTTGATTAGTTTCCATCCATTGTTTCTTTTTATATATATAATAAGTTTTTATTTTATTTTATTTTATAACATACAAAAATTCCAATTTCAATTGAACAGTGTGTTGTCTGGGTACATATCATTTTAGGAAATAATAGTCAAAGTGTTTACTAACAGTTGCGTTAGTATCAGTTATAATAATCATAATAACAATAATATTTGTTTAACCAATTTAACATACCTTCCTTATATCACTATATCATTATATATATGGTCCTTCCATATATTTCCCTGTTTCTAGCTCCTGTTTTTGTCAGCTAACCATTGATAAAATAAGTCCCAAGTCAAAAAATATTCAGTTTCTTTCTTTTCCTTAATTATAAGTGTTAGCCTATCCATTTCTGCACATTCTAGTATTTTTTTAAATCACCTTTTCCATCTATTGGGATCTTTTCACTTTTCCATTGTTGTGCAAATACTATTCTAGCTGCAGTCAGTACATGTAAAATCAAATATACATTCCCTTTATATTTGTCCGGTAAAATGCCCAACAAAAATGTCTCTGGTTTCAAATCAATATGCTGTTTTATCTTTTTTTTTTCAAGCCATGTATGTATTTTTGTCCATCCATTGTTTCTTGTCCTGCCCTCTGGTGCTTTGGAAAATAAGTTGACCCCCTCCTCTTTGTGGCAGCCTCTCAAGCACTAGAATACTGCTATCATGTCCCCCCTAGACTTTCTTTCTCTAGACTAGCCAAACCCAAATCCTGCAACTGTTCTTCATATGTTTTAGCTCCAGGTCTTTCACCATCTTAGTTGCTCTTTGCACTTTTTCTAAAATTTCAACATCTGTTTTGTAATGTGGTGGCCAAAACTGGATGCAGTATTCCAGGAGTGGTCTTACTAAGGCTTTATAAAGTGGTACTAATACTTCACATGATTTGAATTCTATGCCTCTGTTTATACAATCAAGGACTGTATTAGCTTTTTTGCTGCCGCACACTGCTGACTCATGTTCATTTTGTGGCCCGCCAGCGGCCTGCTCGGATTGTTGCTGATCCCAATGACGAGGAGGCTGGTGTGGTGTTGCACCAGCAGCCTGTGCAGCCGGTGCTCGAGTCGGACAGCGAGGAGGCTGAAGAAGATGTGGTGCCAGAGGCAGAGATTCAGCCAGGGCCTTCAGAACCTCCAGAGGCTCCTTCAAGTGAAGAGGATGAAGTGGAGGAGCCTCTTCTCAATGCATGAGCATGCAGAGCTGCCAAAAGGCAGGAATGGTTACTCAGGAGGAGATCTTCTCGAGAGTAAGGCTTGGGGCTAATTGGCCACTCCTTTAGCCATTTAAGTTTGCACACAGTTTGTAAACGTTGCAGGAAACAACGCATATTCGCTCACTGGTCATTGAATGTGAATTTTCTTTGCAAACCTTGCTTCTGGGCTTTCTCCCAACTCTCGTAAGACTTTATCTTATCTGTGGACTTTCTGGCAGGTTGTTAAGGATGTTTTAATTAACAGCCTGCATTTGTAGAAAACTACGTTTGGAAGTAAATTGAGCTTTGTTCATAGTTTGTGTGTGCTACATTCCTTGGGATCCGTAGCTGGAGCAGAACAGTTTAAGTGATCGTCCACTAAGACTCCAAGGTCCCTCTCACAGTTACTGTTTTTGAGCCATGTTTTGCCTAATTTATACTTGTACCTTTGATTTTTCCTGCCCAGGTATAAAACCTTGCTTTTCTCCTAATTAAATTTCATGTTGTTGGATAGGGCCCATTGTTCAAGTCTGTCAAGATATTATTGGATCCTGAGCTTGTCTTCTGGGGTGTTGGCTATTCCTGCCACTTTAGTGTCATGTGCAAATTTGATTAATTCCCCTTCTAAGTCATTTAGTAGGAGCAATATTTATTATTGTTGGTATCTGCGAGGGGTAAATAAAGGCAATAAGGAGTGACAATACATAGGCTAAAGTTATCATTGTGGAATCTGCATTTAATAACAACTGGAACCACATATTTCTATACTATAACGTGATTTCCTTGTTTGAGGCTTAGTTTGAAGTGTGAACCCCATTGATAGTGGATTATTCCATCAGGAAGGATTGGTTGATAAGCACAGTTTATGAACTATGCTAAAGTAATCAGAAAAATGATGAAGAAAGATTGCAGACTTTTAAAGACTGTGCTCTATTAGGTATTGTAATTGTATCTCCTAGAAGTCTCCAAAGTATGACAAGTAGAAACACATTATTAATGTACCCCCAATTCTGAAAAATATAAGATCTAACCATTATCAGATATTGCCTTTTTGCTTAGGGCCCATTGTTCAAATCTGTCAGGATCTTTTTGGATCCTGAGCTTGTCTTCTGGGGTGTTGGCTATTCTGCCAGCTTAGTGTTATGTGCAAATTTGATGAATTCCCCTTCTAAGTCATTTAGCAGGAGCATAACTTAATTTCTTTTGTAGGTGGAATACTGAAAGAGTTTTTATATCAAGAAAGCTAAGGATAATACAAGCCAGGTATTATAACTAGAAACCTCTTGAGAGGCCTCTACTAGTAAAATTGGGTAGCTTTATCTAGAATTAGAGAGGAAGTATGCTTAGAGAGTATCTTCCCACTAAAATAATAAAAAAAAACCTAGTAAAACTATCCTTTATGGAAAACTACTGTAATAGGAGCCAAGTCAAGTTTTAGAGCCATAGATATCTTTTAATTTCCTTTGTTTGGAATAGCAGATTGCCTACATCCAAGTATCCCTCAGCACATTTTTTTACTGCTCCCCTACAATTCATTTTCCTCATGTGTCCCAGGAGATAACAACTAAAAATTATAACAATCTGATATCAACTGAACATCTGATAAGACAAATTCCAATTAAGACCGTGTGTGCGTGAGAGAGAGAGAGAGAGAGAGAGAGGGGGGGAGGAGGGAGAGAGAGAGAGAGAGAGAGAGATTGAGATTCTATTAATGCAGTATCCATTAGCCTGCCTAGCTTTCGTTCCTCCTCTTCATTGGTCACATTAATCACTATAGCCAAGTAGATTTCCTGCTTGGAAGTATTCAAGGCAATAAAACATGAGGAAAGTAGTATAGGATGACGCTGGATGAAAGGGCCCATTGAAAATGAGTTCATTTGAGAAGTGTTTTTCAATACCATCCGTTAGGAAAAGTTTTACTAAGAACTCATAATGGAGCCAAAGAGGGCACAAGAGGCAAGCTCAATAATCAATGAGAACAACAACAACAAAAAAAAACCTTAATTTCCTTAAAAACTGCAGCACGGATGCCCCCATGTGGACACAATAAAATATTTTGCTCAGCAAATTATACTGATCTTTAGCTAAAAGGATAATTCAGAACTTGTTTAAAAGAACTCAAACTTCCATTTTATTGACAAATAGGAGAAACTAACAATATACTTCAAGTAAAACAAAAACACTATTTTTTAGTATTAGTGGTTTTTATAAATCACACACAGATAATCTGGTAATAAGCCTTATCAGAGAAAGTAAGAGAATTCTCGACTGATACAGCTTTTAAGCTGTTTTCAGCTCTAGACATGTTATTTGGAGAAGGATACCACTTTAGGAATAATTCTGTAATGGCCTGAAGAAATAATCTTGAGGAACAGAAGGAAGAGTATGCTACCAAGCAGGGGTGGGTTCTACTTACCTTTACTCCAGTTTGCAACGGGAGCGCGTACGCTTCTGCGCATGCACAGATCACCCATGATGACATTGTGGCAGGTGGGCGGAGCCTCCCGCCAGTTTTACTACTGGTTCTACAGAACTGGACAGAACCGGGAGCAACCCACCACTGCTACCAAGATATACTTTTCAGATAAAAGAAATCTTGAGTCTGGAGTAAAAATGTAATTTGAGAACGTGCCTCAGACAGGACTCTCCTAGTTGTCATTAAGATAAAGGGAGGAGGAAACCATATTCAAACTTACAAGACTGATATCAGACCCTCAAGGTAGACCAAACTAGGAAACTGAAGTTATGCTAATACTACTACAGGTAGTCCTTGAGTTACAACAGTTTGTTTAGTGACTGCAACAGCGCTTTAAAAAGCAACTTATGACCGTTTTTCACAGTCATGACCTTTGTAGCATCCCCATAGTCACGTGATCAAAATTCAGATGCTTGGCAACTGGTTCATATTTATGACCGTTGTTGTGTCCGAAGGTCATGTGATTACCTTTTGCAACCTTCTGACAAGCAAAGTCAAGGGAGAAACCAGATTCACTTAATAACCAGGTTTCTAATTTACCAACTTCTGTGATTCACTTAGCAAGAAAAGTCGTGAAAGGAGGAAAAACTCATTTAACAAATGTCTCATTTAGCAAGAGAAATTTGGGGCTCAATTGTGGTCATAAGTCCAGGATTACCTATACAGGTAGTCCTCAACTTACAACAGTTTGCTTAGTGACTGTTCAAAGTTACAATGGCACTGAAAAATATGATTTAGGACTATTTTTCATAGTTACAACCTCTGCAGCATCCCCATGATCATGTGATCAAAATTTAGTTGCTTGGCAACTGATTCATATTTGTGACCGTTGCTGTGTCCCAAGGTCATGTGATTACTTTCTGTGATCTTCTGTCAAGCAAAGTCAATCGGAAAGCCAGATTTACTTAATAACCAGGTTTCTAAATTACCAACTGCTGTGATTCACTTAACAAATGTGGCAAGAGAGGTTGTAAAAAGGGGCAAAATTCACTTAATAAATGTCTCCTTTAGCAACATAAATTTTGGGCTCAATTGTGGTCGTAAATTGAAGATTACCTGTATTTTTATTATAAGGTTACAGCAGGGGTAAAATCCAGCAGGTTCTGACAGGTTCTGGAGAACCCGTAGCGGAAATTTTGAACTGTTCGGAGAATAGGTAGTGGAAATTTTGAGTAGTCTGGAGAACTGGCAAATACCACCTCTGGCTGGCCCCAGAGTGAGGTGGGAATGGAGATTTTGCAATATCCTTCCCTCAGGAGTAGAGAGGGAATGGGGATTTTGCAGTATCCTTCCCCTGCCACGCCCACCAAGTCACGCCCACCAAGTCACGCCACGCCCACCAAACCACGCCTACAGAACCTGCAGTAAAAAAAAATGGATTTCACCACTGGGTTACAGTAACAGAATCTTTCAAACCCAAATACCTTCCCCCCACTTCTCTACAAAAAGTGCACCTTACAAGTTCATAAATGGGCAGAGGATGATTAGAAAAGTAAAACCAAAGAGAAATTGAGGGAATTGGACCTGTTCAACTTTGAGAATAGAAGATTGAGAGGAGTTATGATAGCATTGTTCAAGTATCTGAAGCGATGACACATAGAAGAAAATCAGGGCTGATGTATGACCTAGAAGAATTTAATTACAGGAATATTATGGGAACAGACCATTTATACTTAACACAAGAAGCCAATCTGTACCAACAGGAAAAGGTTAACTCCACCTTTTTTAATCAAAGGCAGAGCTTGAACTTTAACATCTGGTGGAGGAAATTCCTTTTTCCTCAGTTGTGTACATGAACCTCAGCTGAAAGCAAAACCTATACATATGGAAAAAATATACTTCCAACAACATCTAAAAACAAATCCATAACCGAATGAAATAACAATATTAAACAATTGGATTGCATGTGCTTTTTATTATAGTCCCTTCTCTCCAGTTTGGATTCCTGATGCTGTTCTTGATTACTGATAATGGAGCTAATGGGACATTGATACACCATGTCCCCATTCTGGGGTTGCAATGAAAGTTACAGTACCATCTGCAGTACTAGGTGGTTGGCTGCCTCTACTGAAGTGAATTTATTTGTAATTTATTTACTGGTAATATTTAACAATTGTTGTCATCTCCACCCAAGTCACCACCCTAGAGATGTCGATCAATGAAATCAAGAGGATGTGAAGGAATGAGCTGTGATGCCATCCAGAAATTATGGCCAGAATAAGTTATTGCTGTGCTATGTATTTCCTGCCCCATCTGTTAATGGAAGGTAGATAATTCACCTCTCAACACTTCCTGTCTTGCAAGACACAAATATGTGCTTAGCCTTTTGATCTCCTAGAATGTGCACATGATATAAATTCTTATGGCTCTGTATGCAAATAATTTCTTCCAATTGTATTCCATGAAAAAATCAAAATTTGGTAAGATTATCTGCTGTCATTTGTAAAACTTTGAATGACTTTTGGTATGAAATAAGTGGCTGGTCTCAGGATCACATTGTCTGATCTCTTACCCAGAAAGCTCCCGGTTTCCTTTCTCAATGAGCCGAAGGCACCAATATTAGGCAAGTTGCATTCCAAGTGTAGTGATCACAATCTGCTTAATGGTTTCAAACGTAGCAGTATTTAAGGCCCTGAAAAACTGGATGGAATTTATGTATGCTAGTATCTGTGTATGAGGGGGAGTATACTGGTTTCCCTGAGAAAATGCTTAATGTAGGGATGTTCTGATACTGGGTTTCAATCGGGGTGAAATCTATTTACCTTCCCTACCGGTTCGGAAGTGTGCATGCATCCGTGCATTATCACATCCGATTTTTGACCCTCCGCGCATGCGCAGGCTTTGCGCATGAGCAGAAAGTTAAAAATCAGGAAATAATGATGTCCAAGCGGGTGGGTGGAGCCTCATGCTGACGCCACCAGTTCGCCGAACCACGTGCCGCCACTACCCACTCACGCAAGCTGGACAGAACCGGCAGGATTTCACCACTGGTTTCAATATGGAACCTGAGACAATCACTACTTTATACAAAGTATGGGTCCTTAGTGGGGTCTAGGACAAATTGCTGCAGCCAACTCAGCGTGACCAGCTTATCACCGCCAAACCGCCTCTGTCAACTCACAACTACAAAGTCGCCTCAGGACAACTCCACATGGCCAACTTGCCATGGGGACAATTCACCATGGTGACTGAAGAAAGAGCCAGGTAAGCGAGCTGGTGAGTGGAGCACAGAGCTTGTCAGGACAGGTGGTGTGGAGGCGGTGGGTGCCAGGGGTTTCCCATTTTCACATGCTCAGCTGCTGGTGTTGCTCTTGGCTCTGAGCCTGGCTCGGTGGTGGTATTGGTGGTGGTCCCAAGCCCAGGATGGATTAGTATCTGTGCCCCGCTCAGAGCTGCTGATGCCACTGTGCCAGGCTCAGAGCCCAGCATGGCAGCAGTGGCAGGGTATGTGAAAATGGGAAGTTCCAACTGCTGTTGCCTCCCTGCCACCCACCCCAACACACTCTGCACTCTGCCTACCTGTTTGCCCACCCACCCGCCTGGCTCTTTGGCCACCTGCTGTGACTTGTCCCTGCAGTGAGTTGGCCGTGTGGAGTTGTCCTGTGGCAACTTGGAGGCTGTGAGTTGGCAAAGGCAACTTGGCGATGGCTCTTGATTGCTTTCTGTTTGGGAAGCTGAGGAAATGATAAAAATTGGCATAAATATGGAATCCCTGAATCCTCAGATGTCTGATAATTTGAGTACTAAAGTCAGACAAAACCTCTGAATTGAAGGTATTTTTTCATATACAAAACTGGAGAATAGATGGGAAGCCTGTCTGATGAGGCTATGATGGGGACAGGCAAGTATAACATTGACGGGTCCACTGAGGTGTAAAATTATATGTTTGGTATGATGGCTTATGTTGTGATCTCGGAGTTTGCATTCTAAAAGAGTGGAGTCTGATGAATTTGTTCAGGGGCTTGAGATTCAGAACAACTCTCATGGTCCCATTCTTCTTTGAGATATCCTGTGATTCCCATGATTCCTATTCTTGTTTACTTCAGCAAGGCATGGGCAGCAGCACCATGGACTTCAAGAACATGGGCAAGATAATGATCCTCTGGTAAGATTTCCTCCCCACTGTGTTTGTGTGTTCTTTCTCAAAATTTACTTCTTTCTGCCAAGAACATGAACTGGAACTGTCAAACTAGTTACTAAGTCTGCATTACTATTAATCTTCTCATTGTTCCTATCACCCATCTGCTCCCACTTATGACAGTTATCCTTAAGAGTTATATTGACTGTTTCCCTATGACTATCATTAAGTGGTGTACTTTATGATTCTTGATGAATGTATCTTTTCTTTTATGTACACTGAGAGCGTATGCACAAAGACAAATTCCTTGTGTGTCCAATCACACTTGGCCAATAAAGAATTTTATTCTATTCTATACTGGAATATTCCAAAGAAGATGGAGCAGGAGAGAAATGGGAAATTCTAAAACGTTTGTGGTCCGATGCCTTCAAACCTCTTGAGTCTTGTTTAAGGCACAATAAAATACAACTCCCTCTCCAGTTCCAATGTGCCCCCATCTTTGAAGTAAGGCCTTGTTGCCTGGAACCCGGGGGGGGGGGGATTGTGTGACATTTTGTTATGTCCACACAATTCAGCTAGGTATTTTTTCATTCTAACTAGAACTGGTCCCTCCTACTTCTAATAATATGTCCATTCTAAGGGCTTCTCAAACATGTCATTGCTATGCTGGTTCAAAGGAGGGAGATGAGGTTACTTTATAAGTCAGTGTGAAGGTTTTGGCTGCTCTTGGGCTTCCTTCCTGGGGCAGGGAGTTGGGGCAGAAAGTCTTCTGGGGTTAGTCATGACATGCCAAGTGCCTTTATTTCTGGTAGATAATAAAAAAAGTATCACATGGTTGTGTTCCCCATGTGGAATCACCTTATCAGGGCTCCCTTGGCCACTGGCCTCTTCTTATCCTACATACAAGGACTTTTTGCAGAACACTTTGTTACTTTACATGACTCTAATTGAGGCCTTTGAACTATGGTGCTGGAGAAGACTCCTGCAAGTCCCTTGGACTGCAAGGCAATCGAACCAATCAGTCCTCGAGGAGATCAACCTTGACTGCTCTTTAGAAGGCCAGATCCTGAAGATGAAACTCAAATATTTTGGCCACCTAATGAGAAGGAAGGACTCACTGGAGAAGAGCCTAACGCTGGGAACGATTGAGGGCAAAAGAAGAAGACGATGACAGAGAATGAGGTGGCTGGATATAGTCACTGAAGCAGTTGGCGTGAGCTTAAATGGACTCCAGGGGATGGTAAAGGACAGTAAGGCCTGGAGGAACGTTGTCCATGGGATCGCGATGGGTCAGACATGACTTCGCAACTAACAACAACAACAGAATCAGAATTGCAGGGAGGAAAAGAATGCCACCTCTGCCATGCACCTCTTCTTTCACATTTAGCTTCCTTCCTTTTTACTTTTTGTGTCTTTTTATTGAATGCAAGTGAAAAGGAAAAGTTGTTTCTTGGCCTGAGATGAAGTTGAGAAGAAATGCCAGAATGCAGAGTTAAGACTGAGGAAGGAGAAATTCCCTCCACAAAATGTAAAAGTCTAGAAGGGTCAAAGTGAACCCTTCCTGTAGGCTCCACCATTAGTGACTAAAATAAATTTCTCCACAAAGCAAGTTGAATTACCAGTAATTATCCATAGAGGTTGTGTTCCCCTATGTTGGATGAGTTCAACAGAAGCTGGAAAGGCATCATTTGAATTCCTGTCCTGCATAGGTGACTGGACTCAAATGACTAGTAATGGATATATTCCTTGACTATATTTTTTGTCCTCCAAAAATTCAAGGCATTTTATATGGTTCCTTTTGCTACGATTTTTTCCCTCATATACTGACAAAGTTACATTAAGACACAGCAAAGTTACATTGAGACACAGCAATTGCAATCAAGTCATTGCCTTAATGACTTTTATTCACAACTAGGAATCTGGGTCTGGTTTCACCAAACAAACAAGTTTCTATGATGTTTGTCCATTACTCAATATAATATGTTAAGATAACAAATAAAATATCAAAATAGTTTTGAGTGTAAATTACTATTTAGAATGTAATTCTAAAGCATTTGAAAGCATTTGCTGTAAATTGACTGGAAAAAAAGTACAGTAGTTTTAATTTCTTTTATTGTCTTTGGCAACTGTGCCATTGCATAACACAATTTAACACAAGGTTAAAGATTTGGATTCCTTCCATGCCAATTTACATATTAAGCAGTATTCTGGCTCATTTGTTGTGCATAATACATATTTAATTCAAGTAAATAGTGAAAGGTCGTTTTCCAAAGATAAATTTTCAACTAGCAGTTGCATCGTTGGTATAAACAAAATTACTTTCTGGTGATTGGAGACAAAAACGCATTCACTCCCATGCGTTCACCTGAAATGCACTTCAGATTTTCTCCCAAACAAAACAGCCAAGTTATTTACGTCAAAACTCCTACTACACTCAATGCTGATATTAGTTAAATCCTCATACTCGGTACGGATAAGTGGGCATACTAATAGTTTCCGCCGGTATTGGTATCCGAGACTTCCGAGGCGAGGGGCAGCGGAGGAGAGAACCTGCCAAATTGGCTCAGCCAGCCGGATCCACGGCGACGTTGGCGTTGCGAGCACTCTTGGAGATTAACAAGGTCTCCATCCCTGACCGAGGACTCCGGAAGTCCTCCCACCTCCATGAAAAGCCGTCCTCGAGCCGTGCTGGAGGTCAGCTTCCACCGCCCCACAAGCGGCGCTGGCAGGGGACGATGGGAGCTGCCGTCCGACCATCTGGCGAACAACTAAGAAGCGGCGCTTTCCCGGGAGCGCTGTCCATCGCCCGCCCATTCGTATCCGGGTCTCAAACTGTGTGGGCGGCCCTTGAGCGGTTTCGCCGCCTCCGTCTCTCCGCAGGCTTAGGTGCGGAAGCGGGGAAGGAGGCGGCGGCGGGAGCGGGAGTGCAAGTAGCAGTGGCAAGCCGGATCTGGAGGGCTTCCCTGGTAGGTGGAAACTGAGCATGCCTGCGTCCTTCGCAGGGGGAAAACGGGGCTGGCTGAAGGAGAAGAGGCGCTCAGAAGCGGGTGCAGGGATGCGTGTTTCCTCCTCGACAGCGCCAGAGGCTCGCGTAATTTGCGCCTAGACGCGCTCTGCTCGGTTCGGGCTGCCTGGGCTGTATATAGCACCGCTTCTTGTGATTGTATGCCCACAATCAGCATGGATACATGGATTTTCGGGTTATGCTTGGTTGTTTTCGGTTACAAAAAAGCCAACCTCTGCAGCTTAGCAACCTAAAGCATTGGGGATAGCATAGTTAAGAGACATACTTTCTGGAGAGAGAACACAATTATAGAGTTTTAGGCACCCTAGAAATGAATATTATTATTATTAGGTCATAGGTGGATGACCTCTCCAAAGCTTTTGCTCTATTATAATAAATGTCCCACAAAACACTCATAGGAAGGACTTCTTAGAAATAACTTTTCCTGAATTTAGTTTAGTTCTGAGGTCAGCCTTTCAGGTATCATTAGATTACCGGTATTTGAGCCCAACAGAAGTTATGACCCTGGATACTCTTATCTTAAACTGGTTTTCCTTTATTACCATACCAAGTATGAGATTTAACTAATATCTGCTTCTAAGTAACATTTTAAAAATCTAATGAATGATTATTCTGAAGCAGGTTAACCAAGTCTCAGCCAAGGCAGTGGTTAGCAGTGTATGGAAAACTGGAGCTGGATAGTTTCAACAGTATGAATTGTTTACTCGCAGGGCGCCTTCTAATCCCATTTAGGAAATAGGATGTTATTGTTATTTCTTCAATGTAGGCTCTATTCCATATGCATCTTAATGCAATGCAGTCATGATATTAAAATACCAATATACCAAAATACCAAAATACCAATACTTCATCCTTGACCCTGTCACACTTTCCTCTTCTCATTCCAGACCAATAATTTAAACAGCCTTGTCCTGTCCCCTTTGCCCTGGATTTAAATTTCAGTGAAACCTTGACGTATCAAAGATCAATGTGATTGACTTTGCAAGAACAAATCTGTTTTTACACATTGACTAACAACAGTTGTCTTTGATTTAATGGACATTTGTAAATATCAGATACCGTCTCCTTTAAATTGGTCTACTGAAGTGAAGATTTGTATTAAGCCAAACCTGTCCTACTGCTCCAAGGCATATTAAATCTGAATTGGTGATATCAACTTGATATTTGGGAAAGGCCCAAAGCTAGTTGATCTATTATAGGTGTGATCAGTTCTGTTATAAGCACTTTGGATGCAACATTCTAACACATGTTATATTGCAACTATTTATTTCCCAGCGTTTGTTATTCCTACACCCTCTGCTTCCACCAATAAACAATGATGGTTTGTGGAGATTCTCAGTCATCCAGGTCATTGTGGTGCTTTTTTTTTCTTCAAAAGGCAACTGGACTCCAGTTATCTATTGAAGGGGGAGGGGAAACACCTTTCAGACAAGACACTTGGTTATCCAATAACTACTCACTTGTTACTTGCGCGGTCATGGAAGAATCTGACTCACACCTAAATTAGGCTATTTCTGCCTTGTGTCCCATTTCTGTATTTCCCCTCATTATTTTAATTTGAAAAATTGGGCTGTGGGAGGAACAGTAGACAAAGTCTTCTTGCGCGAGCTGCACTGGCTCCCGGTGGTCTTCCAGGTGCGTTTCAAGGTGTTGGTTACCACCTTTAAAGCGCTCCATGGCTTAGGACCTGGTTATCTACAGGACCGCATTCTGCCACCGATTGCCTCCCACTGACCAATACACTCCCACAGAGAGGGCCTCCTCAGGGTGCCGTCGGCCAAACAATGTAGGCTGGTGACCCCCAGGGGGAAAGCCTTCTCTGTGGGGGGCCCGCCCTATGGAATGAACTGCCCCCGGACATATGAAGGCTCCCTGACCTCCGCACCTTCCGTCGTGCTTTGAAGACTTTATTATTCCAGCAAGCTGTTCTGACAGGATAAAGGTTTTTAAATTGGGTTTTGATAGGGGTTTTAAAATGATTTTAGTTGGATGTTTTAAATTCAGCCAAATGATTGAATTATTTTAATAAATTTTTAAATTTTGTTGTATATTGTTTTTACTATGGCTGTTCACCGCCCTGAGTCCCTCAGGAGAAGGGTGATATATAAATATAATAAACTAAACTAAACTAACTAAACTAAAATAGTCTACAATTGCCTGGGCAGTGTCTAGAAGTGAGACACTGTGAGTCAGTCCTTCGCTGTTTCCAGGATGGTCCCATGGGCCAGATCTAAGCACCCCGTGAGCCGGATCCGGCCCGTGGGCCTTGAGTTTTACACCCGTGCTCTAGCCTGTCTTTTGCAAAAAGCAAGGTATTTCACAGAAAGCATTAAACCATGGTTTCTCTTCTGCTTTGTACACTCTTTCAGAACCAGCAGGCATGTCCCACTTTGAAAACAAAAGGCTACTATTTGGCTTAATGGCAGGAGCTGCTGGAGTAACCTTTGTCGTGCGTTGGTATCTCAAGACATACAAACGCAGCAAAGGTATGCATTTGCCCGTATATCCAAATTCAGCCAGCAGTTTTGATTTAATAGATTTTCCACATGAAACTCACCAAGAGGAAAGGACAGTTTTGTTGTTACAAGGACGACAGCTTCAGATCCTGGAGAAATTGAATGGCTTGGTGATAAGTGTGGAAGAACTTAAAAGAGAATTGATGTTTCTGAAGGAAGCTATTCCAAAGTTGGATGAACTTGTTCGAGATGAACTTCAGGGAAAAACAGAAAGTCGCAGAATCAGCCCTTCACATAGGCTTGCAAAGAAGCGAAAAACTGAGGCAGCAGCTCAAGGCGTATCTGATACCACCAGCTCTGAAGAGGCTGAAAGTGAAGGCGGGTGGGTATTTTAAAAATATTTGGAATTGTGTTAATGAAATGCTTAGTTTTTAAAAGAAAAAAAGCCCATAAAAGCAAGGTACATCTTATATATAATTTTTATTCAATTTTTTTTTAAAAGAAAGATTAAAAACTAATACAAATTAATATAAGAAAAAGAAAGGAATCAAACAGAAAGATAAAGGTGCAAGAAAGAGGAAAAGTAAAAGAAAAATAGGCAAGACAGGAAAAAGTTACAAAGAAATAACTTCCAGTTTTGTTTGCGGCAGTTAGAAACACAATTATAATTTTACCTTATACTCCATGTTTACAACATAACTCTTCTTTCTATAATCTACCCTGTCTAATCATTGAAACCATAAGTCATAAGTTCATTTTTTCTTGTTTCATGCAGAAGGTTTACGAAGAGTTTGCATTCCGCAATAAACATAGGTATTGTATTTTCTTTGATCAAAGAATTCTATTTAGCTATCTCAGCAAGTTCCATCATCTTCACCAACCATTCCTCCACTGTGGTTGTGCTGCATCTTCTCTATCATCATGCATACAATAATCTCACTACAGTTATGTAAAAAAAAAAAAGCTCCATAACCATTTTTTCCAATTGTTTTGTTCATCAATCCCAAAAGAAAAAATTCTGGTTTCAGTTGCATATTAATCTTTAAAATTCTCTGAGTAAGTATGTATTTGTCCTAGCTTTTTTTTACATGTTCATCAAACATGTTCAAGATTGATAAACAGATTTATATTCCTTGATGTGGAAGGCCAATATGCTTGGATTCCGTCACTCTCTAAAGAGGAAAGCTGAACCAGCTGCAAGAAGTAGAGATGCTTGGTTTATCCGTAAAGACTGTCTTTACCAATGCAATTACTACTTTGTCTTCTTTATTTATAATCTCTAAGCTCTATAGTAGAGAGAGAAATTGAAATAAAATTCTTCCTCTTCCCCGATACTGAATGTACTAATTTTCATAGACAAAAACAACAAATAGCAGATTTAAAAAGCTCTTGCGAATTTGTAATAAATCAGTACAGTATTTGCAAATACTTGTAATAAATCAATACAGTATTATGAATTTGACAGCTTGAATTTTACTGGCATAACAAATACTGCACTAAGAGACCCAATGTGGTGTAGTGGTTAACGTGCTGGACTAGAAGCAGGGAGTACCGGTCCTTCTCCATACACAGAGGTCCAGTGGGTGGACTTTGGTCAGTTATTCCCTCTCAGCTATAATAAGTTTCGGATTCTGCAGTAAGCCAACTGAAAAACAAACTCCCTTGTTGCATCATGCATTGATAGCTTTGCTATAAGAAGTAGGTGAGCACAGTTCAAAAACAAGCAGACTATGAAACCTTGTGGGACAAACACTAAGAACTGCAACAACAACTTGCAATATCCAGTACAGTCTTTTCAAGGCTAAGAACAAGACCTTGGTTGTTTTTTTTTTAAAGGATTGAAATGTTTTCATTGGAAACTAAGAGATAATTTATCTTGTCTCAAGGTCTTGTGATTTAGTGAATAATACTGACTGCCATAATAAATCTTAATACCTCTGAATGTCAGGACATTTTTTATGTGGTGCAGAAATGTTGTTCGTTCCAAATGATTGCATTTAAAAAAAACCTGTAATTCCGTTGTGTATCTTTTCTACAATTCAATGGTCTGAAGAATTTTTCAGTTGGTAATTTTAAACAAAATTTAAATTTAAAAATAATTTCTTCCTTTTAAAAAGATAAACATTTTAACCAAAACTGAAGATAAGGACAATATTAATTGGAAAAGATGTAATCGCTGAATTTCAATAAATTCAGATTGGCTTTATGTTTCAACATCAAAAATGTCACTGTAATTTTACTGAATAGTTTCTTATAAATAAAAATAATAATACAGTACAGGTAGTTCTTGATTTACAACCACAATTGAGGCCAACATTTCAATTGCTAAGCAAGACGGTTTGTTAAGTTAATTTTGTCCCATTTTATGACCTTTCTTGCCACAGTTGTTAAGTGAATCACTGAAGATGTTAAGCTAGTAACATGATAATTAAGTGGATTTGGTTTCCCCATTCACTTGTCAGAAGTTGACAAAAGATGATCCCATCACCCCGGGACTACAGCCATCATAAATACATGCCAGTTGCCAAGAGTGTAAATTTTGATCTTGGGGGGGTGCTGCAATGATTATAAATCTGAAAACGGCTGTAAATCACTTTTTTCAGTGACATTGAATGGTCACTAAATGAATGATTGTAATGATTGTAAATCATGATTGATTGTAAATCATGATTGTAAATCGTGATTGTAAATCATACAATCATGAATGATTGTAAATCAAGGACTACCTGTTGTGCAAAGTACCAAAGAACTGTGCCTGATTTAAGCATAATTTAATTGGTCTGTCTGTGGATATTGCAAAATTAATGAAAATGCATACTTTGTAACACTCTTAAGATATATTAATTAGAAAAAAACCAACAGTTACAAGTGACAATATAGCCATGTAGTTTTCAGGAAGAAAATATTATATTTCTCCTCTTCTATTTTAGTTACATGACAGCTCATACTGATACCGAAGGAGAATCTGAGGAAGAAAAAGGATGGATCAATTCCTCTGTATCTTCTTTGACACCAGAAGAAAAAATAGAATTATTTAATCTCCTGCAGGAGGTGGACAGAATGCATGGTGGCTCTGAACATGAGAAAAGAGAAAGCTTCAAACTATTGCTTGAAAGAGAAGAAGCGGTATGGTCAATAATTCAGTTCAGGGGTGGAATCCATTTACCTTCGCTACCGGTTCGCGCGTGAGCGTAAACGGGATGTGATGACGGGTGGGTGGGTGGAGCCTCTGGCCGCCGGCACTACCGGATCGCACGATCCAGATAGGACTGGCTGAATTTCACCACTGGTTCAGTGCCTTTTATTATGTACTTTTAAAAGTTTTAGTCATGCTGAAGTTTAAGGACACATTTGAATAGATTGGTTTTAAGGGGAAAAAATTTCACTGCTTAAAAATGACCCCTTTGATTAACATTCCCAAATATTTGCTGAGAGTGTGCTTTCCATATAAGTGGCTATGGTTATTCAGTGCAGAAGGGAAATAGGACTTAGCAATAGCACTTAGACTTATATACCACTTCACAGGGCAGTCTCTAAGCAGTTTACAGAGTCACCATATTGCCCCTAACAATCTGGGTTCCCATTTTTGCCAATGTCGGAAGGATGGAAGGCTGAATCAACCTTTAGCCTGGTGAGACTTGAATTGCCGGCAGTCATCAGTCAGCAGAATTAGCCTGCAATACTACATTCTAACCACTGCACCACATCCATGATCAAGTTCTGCCTTTCCTGGTTTCCCTTTTCTGGTTGCCAACAGACCAGCATAGCCTTTCTGCCCACATTAAATTTTTGGTTTATATGAGAGTCAATGTGGCTTTTACTGTGGGGTTAGAGAGAAGATAGAACATAGAATAATAGAGTTGGAAGGGATCTCAGGGGTCTTTAATCCAACCCACTGCTCGAACAAGAGACCTTATATTCTTTCAGATAAATGGTTGTCGAGTTTCCTTTTGAAAGCCTTCAGTAATGGAGCACCCACAACTTCTGAAGGCAAGCTATTCCATTGGTGAATAGCTCTCACCGTTAGGAAATTTCTCCTTAGTTCTAGGTTGCTTCTCTCCTTGGTTAGTTTCCAGACACGGATGGAGGGGTTCTAGCAGCAAACAAGGACTTCCCATTTTGTTTGTAGAATACAAACAGAATTTAGTACCAAAGCAAAGAATGCAAGGCAAGGTTGCTAGGAACTTCTCTTGTTTACGCTAAAATGAAGGTGATGGGAGGGAGCTGGCACTGCATCATATAGAATGCCTGTGCCCATTCTAAAGAAATACAAGTGATGCTTTCTTCAGAGGCAGCCCCCTTGCATAGGAAAGAAAGACAAACGTTGGCTCAGGTGATAAAAAGAGTCTTTAATGCATAGGGGAGGTGTCGGTTTGCATTTTGCCAATGGCTGTTGCTAGATGTACCCACCATGGCAACCGGTTTGTACAAAACCCCATAGGATGTTTTCAACAAATGTTGGGGTCCCCTGAACTGAATGAATGAATGAATTTCAGTGGTTAGATAAATGCATTTGAAGGGTCAAAATAAGCTACTGTATATTAGTTCAGTTTGCAGAAAGGAAAAAAATACTTTACTGCTTCCATGTCACTATTTATAGAAATCTGGCAGGCTGTACTGCAAAAAAATCTTACTTTACTGCAGAGACTTTAAAACATATATGTATTCAATTCTAGATCCTATTATTTGCTACAACAGAAAACTCTGGAAAAAGTTTTTTTTTTGTTTTTTTGGCATAGGGTCATTTATTTGGAGTTACTGATCTGGCAGAATACGTGCACTCTGAGTCTCCGCAATTAAACAGTGTCATCTTTTGGGACCCAGGAAGGGTACAATGTCTGTAGTGGCACCTTCCCTCTTGAATTAGGGCCCCCATGAGATCCATACAGCTCCCATTCTAATGGTATCCAGAAGGCCTTGAAAACCTGGCTGTTCTCCCAGATCTTGGCCTAGGGTGGATGGATCTCCCCCTGCTTTTTTATGGGTTGTCTGGATTGCTATCTTGTAATTATCTTGTAATTTGTTTTGGCCTAATTTATTGTATTTCATTGTTTTAAGTTGTTCTTCGTTCTGTCAGCAGCTCCGAATTGGTTGGAGTCAGGCAGCTTCAAAAGTGTAGTAAATAAACAAAACACAATACAATAATGCATGAACCAGGGGTGAAATGCTACCAGTTCTCTCTTGTTCGGGAAAACCAGTAGTGATAAAAAAGCTACCAGTTCAGGCGAACCGGTAGTTTAAAAAAGCTACCGGTTCACCAAACTGGTATTTCCGACGATCAGCTGTGCAGCGGGGTTTAGCTTTCCTGCTTTCTAGCAAAGCTAAATCGCGCGCCACAGCTGATTCCCCCCCCCATTGTTCTACTTACCTTCCCAAGCCTCCTTTTGCCGCATACTATGCATGCGCATGCAGCGCACATTTGGCACGCAGTGCACATGCGCAGCCAGAGAAGCGGTAGCAAACCAGTTCGGATTTCACCACTGGCATGAACCCAATGAATTTAAAATACAAGAAATGTAATCACTTACAGAATGGCACATGGGGATTGGGGGAACATGCATTTTAAATTTGTCAAAAGATCTCTGCAATAAAGCCAATCCAATGCATCTCTTTTGTTTGCAAGCAGTATCAAAACCATCCTGACTTTCTTTGGAGACTTGTCCGAGCTTACGGGGACATGTTTGAGTTAACTACAGATGCTGAGGAGAAAAAGAATTATGCTGCTGAAGGTTGGCTGTTCAGATAGATTGTAATGCAAATTTGTTCAAACTAGAAATATATCTGGAATGCTGTTTTATTATTGCTTCTGCTAAAAATAAGATGTGGCTCATTTAGCCAGCTGAGGCAGAGAAATAATTTTGGTAACAATCCTGCTGGGAACTAATCTGATTCCCTCTTTACTTTTCTTTGCTTATACCAGGGCAGCCTCATATCAAGAAAGATGGTGAGAATATTTAGCTAAGCAAGTATATTAGTGGAATTTCAGAGAAGCAGCTTTCCTGCCCCAGTTCAATTCTGAATACACAGGGAATGTTAGGGGAAGGGCTTTAGGTTTTAAAGTTTTCAAAATATTAATCGCAAAGCTGAATATATTTGTTTATTTATTACATACATTACATACATTTAGTACATCTTTCCCCTGTGAATTGAAGGCAACATGCCTTTTTCAACTTTCTCCTAAAAGCAGCCTTGGGAACAAGGTTATGCTGAGAGACAGTAGTTCTACATAACCTTCAACATCACTTCACCACATTGGTTTTATCCTAGATGTGTGTCCTGCTGAATTAAATTAATCTGTAGCCAAATAAGATAAATTCCTGATTTAAGGTCACAATCAATATATAATTGTATTTATTGTTGAGTGAATGGAGCGTGAGCTAATATTGCTCATAATAATTATGCATATTGGTCATAATAATTATGCATATTGCTAAAATCTGTAAAATGCACCTTTTTCAGGAAAACTTGTTGGAGAGAATGCAGTTAACTTGGATCCATCAAGTGCTGAGAATCATCAGTGGTAAGTTTGAATAGAATTGAGATTTTACCACATCTTTGATCCTATTTCTACAACTTTTAATCATGAAATACCTAAAACAGACAAACTGTTTTAATAAAAGCATTCAGACTCCTCAACTTACTACCACAATTAAGCCCAAAATTTCTGTTGCTAAGCAACAGTAAGTGTGAAAAATGATCGTAAATCACTTCTTTCAGTACCGTAACTTCGAACAGTCATTAACAAATGGTTGCAAACCGAGGACTACCTGTATTCACAGGTTCAGTCCTTGACATCTTCATATCCTAGATGTAGCAGGTCTCTTTTATGATTGGTCAGTCTGGCTCATCATTTTTTGTGCTACTAAATTGCCAGCTACTATTGAGGATTATTGATAAAAATCTTTCCAAGCAATAATAATGCTTCCTTTAAATTGAGTTGGACTCATGGTGACGCTATGACAAATATTTATTGTTTTCTTGCCACTAGCATGAAAGTAGCTCATCAATGCCACCTTGTAGGACAGAATTTCTCAACTGTGGCAACTTTTTAAGATGTGTGAATTTCTGCCCTTAAGTGTTGAAGTTCACACGTCGTAAAATTGCCAAAGTTGAGAAACACTCTTCTAGGATACTTCCAGTCTAGTCATCAGTGCTTTTCCCAAGTGGGTTTCCATTGAAATCTTAATCAGGTTTGATTCTGTTGAACATCCACATTAATATAAGATAGCTCAGATACTATCATCTTCTGAACATCTCTATAGTTACTGCTTTTTTTAACCTTGGCCATTAGATGGAGCCATTGGATTCTCTATTTTTCTAATTTCCTAACTGTATGATAAACTCTCAGTCTTCATTCAGAATCTTTCGAAGTTACTGAATTATTTTACAATTCACCAAGGCTGTAGATTTTCTTTCTCAGAAGAGATGGCTTCTCTTCTGAGATTTCAATCAGACAAAAACAGCGTTGCTGTTTTAAGGCTTTAGCTCATATTTAACTCATATTCTGAACTACTTTTATCATTTGTGTTGAATTTTCTCTCTCTTTTGTTTTACATTTACAGTCTTATAGAAGAATTAACTGTAACACCCTCAATATTATATTTAGTAAATACCAGCTCAGCTTTTCTTGCCTGGAACCCTCCAAATGCTGGGGAAATGAATTTTGTCTTAGCACATGCAAAGGGCATTAAACGGAGTGAGGCTTGACTCACCTCACTTTTCAAGATGTTTGTAGAGGTTCTCAATCATCCAGGTCATAATTGTCCCAAAGTGCTTTTCTCAAAGGCATCTGGACTTCCTTGGTTTTTTTTCCTTGAAAATGTTTTGCTTTTCATCCAAGAAGCTTCTTCAATTCTGAAGAACTGAAATGATTTTGCTCATCTTTCTGCCCTGTATAAATATATTTTTCTCTCCCTTTTTTTAGCCAATGTATGGTAATGTGGTAAATTCATCCAGCTATTCAAATGAAAAAATGATGGCGGACATTTTTATCACTTCTTCCCGTAATGTTGCAACTTTGGACATCTGTTTCTTCTCCTGTTCCCATTAACAGATTTTTTTTCTGTCCTATTCTGTCTCTCCTATATTCTTCCCAGGGGTAGATCTTTTCCTTTCCCTAAGTACAATTGAAATGTTTAAAAACATAAAGAGCCTCCATTATGTAAAATGTAAGAACCCAAGGATCAATGGAGCTTCCCATAGGAAGTCTTACCCATATTTTATGAGATGCATTGGGTTTGCTCTCAATAAAAGCTAATATTGCAACAGGAACAGTAATAACAGAGTTGGGAGGGACCTTACAGATCAAATAATCCAACTCCCTGCTCAATCAGGAGACCCTGTACTATTCCAGACAAATGGCTGACCAAGGTCTTGCTCAGATTTTTTTAGGCGTATTGCTCTTAAGTGTCTGGATTTCTGTTTAGACAAAGTGGTTGGAAATCTGCTTTATGTAAACTTTTGGATGAGGATTTATTTTCACTAAGAATTTGAGCAGCTGTGAGAATTGATTTCTCATTTGTATATTGTAGTTGAAGCAATAAGAAATTTATGGCAACGGCTAGATCCTTATCTTGGTATAACAGGTTGAAACTGGATCACAAAAGAGCTACTGTATGTATTTAGTTAATGTTTTCAGTTGCACATTATGCCCTCCATAGCAGCAGTAGGTATCTATGAACTCCTGTTGTACAAAGACTCCATCCTTCACAGATTGCAGGGTTATTCTATCATCTTTTATATTGCCCATTATATTTATTTATTTGTGAGAAATATTGAAAGGTGTGAATTATTTCTCAGTTCAGTTGTGATGAAAAAGAAATACATTTTCCTCTTTCTGATTTTAATAAAGGAAACTGTTACCCTATCTGTACTAGTTATGCCAAAAAAAATAAATCTAGATCCTCCAGAAATTAAGTCATAATAAGTGCTGGGTCGATGCTGAGTTAAGATCTCCGTTTTTATTTTATTTATTTATTTATTTTTAAAGCAATAGCCTTCATACTTTTGTATATTTATACAAAGTCAGCTTATTGCCCCCACAAACTGGGTCCTCATTTTACCTACCTTAGAAAGGATGGAAGGCTGAGTCAACCTTGAGCCTGGTGGGATTCGAATTTAAAGTAATTGCAGACAGCTGGTGTTAATTACAATGCTTTTTAGTCTGCTGAGCCACCAGGCCCACAACTTTAATTGTGTTTAAAGTTGTTCTACTGTTATAGATCTAATGCTTGTAGCTAAACATGTTTAATAAACAAACAAACATGAAACATGCAAAATATCAAAGAGGGAATCCAGGGTTAAATTCAGTACAATCAGTAAGACTTAGGTTTTTATGAAATAAAAGCTCTCCAATTTTCAGAATAACAGAGTTGGAAGAGACTTTGAACGTCTTCTAGTCCAACCCTCTGTTCAAGCAATAGATCCTATATCATTTCAGACAAATGGGCATCTAATCTCTCCTTAAAAATCTCGTGATGGAGTACCCAAAACTTCTGAAGGCAAGTTCCACTGGTTAATTGATTTTAATGTCAGGAAATTTCTGCTTAGTTCTAGTTCTAGGTTCTTTCCTTGATTAGTTTCCATCCATTGCTTCTTGTCTTGCGTTCAGGTGCTTTGGAGACTAGGTTGACTTCCTCTTCCTTGTAGCAGCCCCCCAATATTAGAATACTACTATCATGTCACCCCAGTCCTTTTCACTAGACTAGACATACCCAATTCCTATAACTGTTCTTCATATGCTTTTTAGCCTCCAGTACCCTAATCATCTTTGATGCTCTTCTCTGCACTCTTTCTAGAGTCTCAACATCTTTTTATAGATGGTGACCAAAACTGGATGCAATATTCCAAGTGTGGCCTTACTAAGCATTATAAAGTGGTATTAACACTTTATGATCTTTGAGATCTTGATTCTATCTCCCTGTTAATGCACCCTAGGATTGTGTTGGACTTTTTGGTGACTGCAGCACACTGCTGGCTCATTTTTAAATGGTTGTCCACTAGGACTCCTAGATCCTACAATCCTATAATCAATGAATCTACTCTAAGCATACAAAGACACGATTCCCATTTGTGATATATAGTTTCATTCCTATTTTATCACTGTATGAAGATGCTTTGATAAGTGGTTTCATTTATGTAATAATATTTATATGCTACCCCAATCCATGCAGGTTCTGGAAAATACAGTAAATAAAAAAAATACAGTAATGAAAGTCAGCTATGATGGTTGCCCATAAAAAACTAAGGACCAAAAGTTTGCCAAATAATACCATTTTATTTATTTATTGGTTTATTTATTGGTTTATATGCCGCCCTCTCCAGAGACTCAGGGCGGCTTACAATGCGTTAAGCAATAGCCTTCATACTTTTTGTATATACCTGCTTAGTAGGGCTTTCAGCCCCCCCAAGTGGTGTTCTTTGTTATACAAAATCAGCTTATTGCCCCCACAATCCGGGTCCTCATTTTACCTACCTCAGAAGGATGGAAGGCTGAGTCAACCTTGAGCCTGGTGAGATTTGAACTTGCAGTAATTGCAGGCAGCTGGCAGCTAAGTGCTACTTAACAGCACTTTAGTCCGCTGCGCCACCAAGGCGCTTAACTTTTAAACTTACTTCCTAAAAGATGACCTAGTCTGAAACATCTTTAAGAAGCGATGACCTCAGCAGATCCTTCCTGGGTGGCTGACTGGTGAAGCAGATTCAGTTTTGACAAAATATTGCCAAACATAACCTGGTGTCATATCCTGAAGTTGTTATGGGCTGTGGGAAAATCTGAGATGAAATGCTTAGTGTGAAAGGCAAAGGTTAGTAAATTCCAGCAATCACTTCTCTTTACTTATCTCATTAAAACTACAAATACAGTTCATGTATCCAAGGTAGAATATGGTTAAGCTATATAAATGTGAGGAAAGAATTAATGAACAGTAAAATACATAGGTAGTCCTCAACGTACGACCACAATTGAGCCCAAAATTTATGTTGTTAGGTGAGAAATTTGTTCGGTGAGTTTTGCCCCATTTTACGACCTTTCTTGCCACATTTGTTAAATGAATCACTGCAGTTGTTAAATTAGTAACAAGGTTGTTAAGTGAATCAGGTTTCCCCTGATTGACTTCGCTTGTCAGAAGGTCACAAAAGGGGATCACATGACACCGGGACACTGCGACCATCATAAATACGAATCAGTTATCAAGCGTCTGCATGTAAATCACCTGACCGTTGGGATGCTGCGATGGTCATAAGTGTGAAAAATGGTCATGTCACTTTCTTCAGTGCTGCTGTAACTTCGAACGGTCACTAAGGTTATTCCTCTGTTCTGGTCCTATTAGATCTTTCGGCGGCATTCGATACCATCGACCACGGTATCCTGCTGCGTCGCTTCGAGGGGTTGGGAGTGGGAGGCACTGTTTTACGGTGGTTCTCCTCCTACCTCTCGGGTCGAACGCAAGCGGTGTTGGCAGGGGGGCAGAGATCGACCTTGAGGCCACTCACTTGTGGGGTGCCTCAGGGGTCGGTTCTCTTGCCCCTTTTGTTCAACAGCTAGGGGAGATCATCTGTGGTTTTGGGGTGAGGTATCATCAGTATGCGGATGATACTCAGCTTTCTATTTCCACCCCGAACCAACCCAGTGATGCCCTCGACGTGATGGCCCGGTGCCTGGAAGCGGTACGGGTCTGGATGGGTAGAAACAGATTGCAACTCAACCCGGCCAAGACCGAGTGGCTGTGGGTACCGGCATCTCGGTTCAGTGGAGAGATGCCATCGCTGACTATAGGGGGTGAAGTTTTACCCCCTGTAGATAGGGTGCGCAACTTGGGCGTCCTTCTGGACTCACGGCTGAGCTTGGAAGACCAGATAACGGCTGTGACCAGGGGGGCATTTGCCCAGATACGTCTGGTGCGCCAGTTGCGCCCCTACTTGGACCGAGATGCCCTACGCACAGTTACTCATGCGCTGGTCACCTCACGGATTAGCTACTGCAACGCTCTCTACATGGGGCTGCCCTTGAGGACCACTCGGAGGCTTCAGCTGGTACAAAATGCAGCCGCGCGGGTTGTGATGGGAGAATCCCGATACTCCCATGTTACACATCTCCTGCGCGGTTTGCATTGGTTGCCAGTTGCCCTCCGGGTGAGATTCAAGGTGCTGGTGATGACCTACAAAGCCCTACATGGCCTAGGACCAGGATATTTGGCGGACCACTTACAGCCAGCAACGATATCCCATCGTCTGGTTCGCGCCCATAGAGAGCGCCTACTCAGGGTGCCGTCAGCTAGAGAGTGGCGGCTGGCGACCTCCAGGGGTAGAGCCTTCTCGGTGGGTGCCCCCACCCTCTGGAATCAACTTCCCTTGGAACTTCGATTAGCGCCTGACCTTCGCACCTTCCGCCGTGAATTAAAAACTTGGTTGTTTAATTCCCTTGACCTGGACTGATAATGGGGTTTTAAGGGTTAATTTTAAATCTTTTAAATTTTAGACTTTATTTTATATTGTGGCTTGTTTTTATTGTTGTGAGCCACCCTGAGTCCATTGTGAGATAGGGCAGCATATAAGCCAAATAAATAAATAAATAAATAAGTAAGTAAGTAAGTAAGTAAGTAAGTAAGTAAGTAAGTTGTAAATCAAGGACTATCTGTCTGCCATTTTGAAAAGATTGAAGGAGACCTCCAATATAGCAGTGAAGGAAAATCACTAGTATCTAGTATCATCTAGTATTACCCAGCCATTGTGGAGTGGTCTAAAGCCAGTCTGGATTACTGCTACAACTTAATAATGGTTGGTTGACATTAAAATACACTAAATCATAATAGGGATCTTGTCTAAAGCTTGGATTCATCTCAAAGACCTTTCTACATCCTTTTAAAATAGTTTTCTTCAAAATTAAAGTTGTCCTGCAACATCAATTTCTAGTACTGTATAGTTTTGATATATGAATAGGGACAAGAATGTATATGATAGCTATTGTCAAATCCCTTTCATTGCTTGAGAGACCGACATGGCAATAGATGGCATTCACAAAGAAATAAAAGTGCAATCATGTTGTCCTTATGAGCCATAGTGTTCACATTTCCTGCTTTTGTTGGGCGAAAAAATGCTGGTTTCTCATCTTTTGGAAGCTGAATATGAGGCAAAAATGTGCTATCATTTTCTGTTGTTTTGTTTTATAAAGTCTGTTTTCGATTTCCCATATTTTTAACCAATGGATTAATACTTGCTAGTTTCACAAACATATTCTGGGAAAGAGAGATTCCAGATTATTTTTGATCTACTGGAAAGGGATTGCAAAATTTAGAAATCCAGCTTTTTAGAGAAGAGGTTGTGAATTCTTTAAATTTTTAAAATCTCTGTTAAAGTTACCAGTTTATGGTTTGTGGAGTTGAAGATCTATTTCAGACTTCCTTGGGACATGCGTCATCTGCCTCTATCTTTAAATTACTTTCTAAGACCATTTCTTTCTCTCCTCATATGAAATCACAAATCTGTGATAGCTTACAATAGCATCAAAAGATTCCAAAGAAGGCTGGCCTAGCATTGTAGTCATTTAATCAAATCACTACAACATTTATATGTATGTATGTATGTATGTATGTATGTATGTATATCGTGTTTCCCTGAAAATAAGACCCTGTCTTATATTTTTTTGAATCCCGAAATAAGCACTTGGCCTTATTTTCGGGGAGGTCTTATTATTTTGGGGCGCGTGGAACAAGATGATACTCCTCTTGCCGTCTTACCTGATTTCCAGCTCTGCGTTTAAATATTTTTGGGGAGGGCTTATTTTTGGGGGGAGGCTTATTTTAACGCATGCTCTCAAAAGCCTGATTGGGCTTATTATCAGGGGATATCTTATTTTCAGGGAAACAGGGTATATATTTTAAAAAAACCTGTTTGCCAGAATGCCGAGAAAGTCACTCAAACTGCTCACTTCAGGTAGCTGAAATACCTTTGGCACAGATCACATTTCTACTGATTCTGACAATGGTTTTCAAAATAATGATGCAGCATATCCCAAAGCAGCTATGGTATAGCAGTGGATCTTATGAACATAAAATTGCAATCCTATCTGACACTCCAGCTTTTCTCTCGTAGATGTCAGTAAATATAGACTGCGGATTATTGTTCGTGTGACTTTTCCACTAAGAGAAAATAAGCAGCTTTCTTATTCATCCAGAAAAGCCCTCACATACAGAAATATAGCCCTTAACTGGTTTAACCTAGCACTTTTCTTCTCTTGTCACGCACAGACTTGGAGATTCTATGAAACTTCAGGATTAGCTTATTTGTATTTCATTGTTTTCTTTTCTAGCTGTAATCCGTTTAGCTATGGTATGCTGAGTTTATCTGATTAGCACCTAATGAGCCAAGCGGAACTGGAGAGAAAGTGGCATTGCCGTCGTGCAACATAAGAGAAATCAAGTTTTAGTAACCTTGTTTCTCCTGAATACTTGAAATTCTTTAACTGTCTTTGCTAGGAATATCAAGTCTGGTTTCTTTTTGAGTTGTGCTACAGTAAGATGATCTCAACTGTTTGGACAGAAGAATATCCTGAATTTGACTTGTAAAGGAAATAGATTGGGATAACGCAACAGACTATAAAATAATGAATTGCTCTATTCCAGGCGTGTCAAATTTGATTTCATTGAGGGCTACATCAGTGTTTGACTTGGGAGCCTGGAGAGGCTTCTGTGGTGGCCTGAGCGCTCTGCCAGTGAAAATGGGCTCCCAAGCTCTGTTTCCAGCTGCGACGGCCTCCTGCAATCCCCTGCCAATGAAAGTGGAGCTGGGGGGGGTTTATAGGGCCCCTCCCAGGTGCCATTTTTGGCTGCAACAGTCTCCTGCAGCCCTTTGCCAGTGAAAACAGAGCTTGGGGCGACTGTGTGTGGCACTCTCAGGCTCCGTTTCCAGCTGCAACGGCCTCCTGCAACCCTCTGCCAGTGAAAATGGTGCACACCAGGGATGAAATGCTCCTGGTTCAGACCGGATCGCCTGATCCGGTAGCGATGGTGGCGGGTGTTTCGGAGAACCGGTAGCAAAAATCCCTGCGCGCCCCCCTCCCCACCATGCCTAGCTGAGCCACACGATCATCAGAGGCTTTTTTTTTTACTTTTAAAAGCATTTTTTCTACAACTTCTTCCACCGAAAAAATGCTTTTAAATGTAAAAAAAAAAGCCTCTGATGATCACGTGGCTCAGCTGGGATCTCAGAGGCTTTTCAAAGCATTTTTTTCTGCAACCTCTTCCGGTGGTTAAAATGGTTTGAAAAGGCTCTAACGATCAGGCAACACAGCTGGGGTTGTCAGAGCCTTTTCAAAGCATTTTTTTAACCACCTCTTCCGCGGAAGAGGTTGCAGAAAAAAAATGCTTTAAAAGTCTCTCTGACGATCCCAGCTGAGTTCCTGATCGACAGAGGCTTTTCAAAGCATTTTTTTGCATTTGCAGAAAAAATGCTTCGAAAAGTTTTTTTTTAAAGTTGGCCACGCCCACACAGTCACATTACCAACCACCACCAAGCTACGCCCACAGAACCGGTAGTAACAAATTTTACATTTCACCCCTGGTGCACACAGGCCTTGAGTTTGACACCCCTGCTCTATTCCTTTCCCCACCTGGCATTCTTCACCTGGGTAGCAATACCATTTCAGCATGTGGTTCTATACAGCTAATGGGTATTAGATTAGAGAAAACGGATATTAATTGCATCCACAAGTTTTGGGAAAATATATTTCCATTCCATTGCTGCCAGCCAATTGCAGTGTGTAATTGCTGCTTGGAGAGCAAGGCACAAGAGTGTGAATACTTAATAGCTGAAGTTGAAACTCACTTAAAACCACTCTAATCTTTATGGATGATCTGAGTCAGGATTGAAAACATAAAAGTTTCAATCACTGAAAACTACACTTGGTAATTTGTTAACGCAAAATGGATTTTGAGCTAGCAGATGCATATTGAAGCCGAGTTGGCAACTAAAGGTGCACAGTAAAAATGGGGCTGTTGTCCAGCTAAATAAATCCTGGTTGCTTCACCCTATGCAGTTTTAAAAAGTTAAAGCAATGAGCCTAAGCACCACAGCGCCTAAGGCTTCATTCCAGTAGATTTAATGGAACTTTCTTTACTGCAAAATAGTTTAGGATTGTTTATAGCAATTATTTTTTCCAGAACAACAAATAAATAAAACGCTTATATAGTCTTTTTGTTGATGTTTGTACAAATCAGAAGGAGCCATCTTAGAAAAGGTTGGGTAACATGAAAAGAGAAGGAATGCCTCTTCTAAGATGGCTCCCTTCCTTATAAATACAGTACTTAACTACTGTAATGCTGGTATACTGGTATACTGCCAGTATATACTGGCATTATAGGTATTCTTTGTTTAGCGACCACAATTGAGACTGGCAACTTGGTCATTAAGTGAAATGGTTTACCGTGACTATGCTTACAGTTTTACTTCAGCTTTCCTTTGCTTTACAGACCTGTAAAGTGAATGTCTTAAATGCGAGAATTGGTCATTATTTTTTTCATCTCTATCATACTTACGAATGGTCACTAAATGAGGCAGTGACTAAGCAAGGGATATCTCTATTGTAATGATCATAAAAGTCTAATGATTCCCCGCCTCTTCCCCTCTTTTTTGTCACTTCCTTTTCAGGTTTGCAATGATGTGTGGCTATGTGTCTCAGTTTGAAACTATACAAAACAAAATCAGGAATGGCTATCTTTTTAAGGTATGTTTTGGGTAGTTTTCTTAAACTGCTTGCTACTGTTATTAACTTAATTCACCCTGACAGTACTGAAGATTATGTGTAAAGTAAAACTAACTCTGCCTGGGAGGCACAGTTTACTGTCAGAGTTACCTTGATGAAAGCTTGTGTGCATGCGTATGTGTGTGTGTATACCGTATTTTCTGGCGTATAAGACGACTGGGGGAATAAGACGACCCCCTACTTTTCCTATTAAAATATAGGGTTTGGGCTATACTCGCCATATAAGACTACCCCTCAATGTTGTCGGCGCTCCTGTAGCGTCATCGGTCAGCGCCGGCAACTCAGATTCGGGAAGCTGTGCCGATCTCGTCAAGGCTGCATGCCGCTGAATGTTGGACCCAGCTGGTTGCTGCGCGGAGCTTCCCCCACTGTCCCAGGCATCCAGGTGGATATTACCGACGCTCCGACTTCCCCAGACAGCTGGGGCTCGCCATCACTGGGGGTCGGCTGCAGAAGTCAGAGCGTCGGTAGGCTTATACCCAGCGTATAAGACGACCCCCGACTTTGAGAGGATTTTCCTGTGTTAAAAAGTAGTCTTATACGCCAGAAAATACGGTAATCTTCCAGATAACTTAAACTAGTTTTCAAACTGAAAAGAATTCTTTTGGATTAGCTACAATATTTTCATCCTGCTCCCACCCTAAATTCGGAAGGAGCGGCATGAGACTTCGCTGACCTGGAGGCCCAGAGTATGTGGTTCAATATGTTTGCCTTAGAAATATTCATTTGCTCTTGATTCCGTGGCATTCCAACTTCTGACAGTGTCTCTGCTCACAACAGATTTACTCCTGAGTTCAGTTGATTGAGAGAGGATTCCTGAAATGCATTCCACTTTTATCATTTCTGTTTACACATATTCTTCAGCTGCCGTGAGACATTTTTAATGCATACGTAACCTTGATGAAGTCTTAATATTTAGGGAATATGTAAACAAACAAGATGCCTAAATTTATTGTGGCAAAACAGCTGAAAACAGGAAGGACAGTTCTTTCTTACAAACTTCTTTCTTACAGGAACATCTTGACAAAGCAATTGCACTTAAGCCACAAGATCCCCTTTTGTATTATCTAACTGGAAGGTGGTGTTATGAAGTAAGTATCCCGTGATCCTTTTAAGCATTTACTCATCAGAAGTTTATGAAGATTTTTTTTTTGAAAAGGGTGAAAAAAAGGGAGGGCAGCTGAATAATTTTAATAAAATTTGGGACTGGATCAAAACTCAGGCTGGTATGAGAGGTGTACTTTAAAGTCCTAAAGAGGTTATGTCCAGGGTAACTTCACAACATCCTCTTCCTAATTTAAGATCTGGTGGAGAAAACCTAACTCTAAGGTAGAGGAACAGTGTCTAACTTTAGTTACTACATATGCCTGCTTTTATTCCCCCCCCCCCTTCTGTTTAATAGTTGTTCGCCTCCTAGAATAGAATCCAAGTTGATAATTTGTACATCAGGCTTCATATAATAAAACTACTAATAATCACGGCCTACTCTTTTTCATAAACTGAAAATATTCTTTATAGTTTATATATGTATTTTCAATTGATCACATTTACTGGAATACTGTGTCCGATTCTGGTTACTATGAACAAAAATGATGCTAAGACTCTAGAAATAGTGCAGAAAATAGCAACAAAGGGATGATAAGGAATTTGGAAACTAAACCATATGAAGAATCATTAAGGGAGCAAGGTATGTCTAGCAGATTGAGAAGGATTAGGGTGACATGATAATTGTCTCCTGATACTTGAGGGGCTGCCATGGAAAAGGAAGAGTCAAGCTAGTCTCTAAAGGACTTGCGAGCAGGACAAGAAGCAGTGGGTGGAAGCTTGTCAGAAAGAGATTCAGCCTGAAACTTAGGAGGAATTTCTTGACTGTGAGAACAATTAAGTAGTGGAACAACTTGCCTCCTGGAAATGTTGGGTGCTCCATCATTGGAGGTTTTTAAGAAAAAAAAATTGGACAACAATTTGTGCAGAATGACATAAGCAGGAGGTTGGACTAGAAGACGTCCAAGATCCCTTTGAGTCCTATGATTCTGTCACTTCTAAGATGGCATGTTTAGGCTTGAGAAGGTTGAGAGGAGAACTTGATAGTACTTTGTATAAATGGATGTCATCTCATGTTCTGTAGTGCAAGTCATAGAGTTTCAATTACACGAAGGCAGATTTCAGCTGAGCATTAGAAAAAAAATCCCAACGATAACATCAACAGCAAAGCCAATTACCTAGAGGAGTGATTGAGTTCAGTTGGTTGGATGTACAGTATTTGACGTCAAGGCCGGAGAGCCAGCTGTCTGAAATAACTTCAATTTGAATTCCTTCACCAGAGGTTGAACTTAATGGTCTACAGGGCCCCTTCCAACTCTTATAATATGACCTTTTAAAATTACAGTTATAATAACATTTATTTTAAAAATGCTTTAATTGTTTTTTAGAATATACTAGAGTCAAGTAAAACAGGACCTTTGGGGAAAGAAAGATTATTAAGCAATATAGACCAAATTTGCATCCAAACCAAAATGTGAAACTGAAATCCTCTATATCAGTTCTTATTAGGTTTTGCAAGAAAATGTATATTGCCCCAGACAGTTCCTTTATTTTGCAATTCAGCTACAAGTCTTAGAAGCTGATTTCAGATTCCACCTGGAAAATTTAGAAGCCTGCGTGCTTCAATATCACAGATGAAACTTGTTTGTGAGCCATCCGTTTGTGGTATTCCGAGTGTGTGTGCATGTATGCTTGCCAATATGTGCATAAAAATGTGGATGGTTTCTGGTATATTATAGAAACAGTATTTCCCTTTATTTTACTTTTCCAACAATCCGTATATGCTTCAGCTGGATGGAATGAGCTTAATGGTGTGGTTCAAAGATCTCTGATTTTCCAGAGTTCTTCCTCACAGCTACATTGTCCTGTCCTTGAGTTGGCAAAAAGTATACCAACTCCAATTGCATGGCCATGATGCCTGAAGCCCCATTCCTCTTCATTGGCAAGGTCAGAGTCTGATGCTGTCCTAACAGTTTTAATGTAGGGCAGCTCACATGTAGCAATTGTCTGATCTCTGAAGTTGCATTTGCCCTTCAACCTAGTGTAGGGGTTTGCAACCTTAAACACTCAAAGAGCCATTTGGACCCATTTCTCACAGAAAAGAAAACACAGGGAGCCACAAAATCCTTCCCGTGCCTGACTATTTCTTGAGCTGCCACAAAACTAGCATATGTAGTTGAATTAAATGTTCTGTTTTCTTCTGAAACTTTTCTTTTCTTGGATTTATCTGTAGTTGGCTATTGGGGGTTGAAAAGCTCAATAAATTGCGTGCTGGCAGGTGTCACACATTGGCAGTTGTGATGCATATTTTGAGTGACAGGGAGCCGCAACAGATGAGTGAAAGAGCCACATGCGGCTCCAGAGCTGCAGGTTGCTGACCCCTGACCTAGTGTGTTTTTAATGTGAGGTGGAGCCTGCCTGGAGTACTATGACTGGTGCCTGGAATGGAGATTTTTACCCACCTTCAAGTTGCTTGAATTACAGTTTGCTTTTATTGAGGTTCCCCATAGTACAGAAATATCCAGGCTGCTTATGTCTACCATTTTTCTGGAAGAGCCTTCTAGCCATTTCAATGAAGAAAAGAGAAGCCTATAGGTCACAAGCATGATGGGTGAAGTGTGAAGAAGTCATATCTGTTTCTTTCTATGCCCTTCTATTCTATGTGTAGACTATTTTAGGCAGTGTTCTTCCAGAAGAGCGGTGGACATGCATTCGGAAATACTCTGACAGGTCAAAGAAATGGTGTTACAAGGAAATTGCAAAGAGAATCAAGAGTGGTCATTCTATTCCTTTGTTAGGAATGAATGAGGGATGGAGTAAAGGGAAATGAAGTGGTTCAAGGCAATGCCAGTGTTGGCAGGAAATGGTTGGGTCAGATTTAGCCTATGCCAGTGGCTCCTCTTTGAGACCAAAAGATGAAACAGGCAGAATTCTTGTCAGTTTCACTGTATCTCACCTATATCCCAAATCAGTGACTGCTGCAGGATAATGTCAGCAAGAGTAGCCCATAAAGTACAAAAAATTGCACTGGAGTAGGCAGAACAACACACAAACACACAATCATTAAAAAGGGAAATCATGTAAAATGCCTAGTTATTCAAAACAGCAGACAGTAGTAAACAGCTGGCAGAACTCTCTCTGAACGAATGAATGAATTTGCCTTCATTTGTGAGAAATCTCTTTGCCCATTTAAATCAACCAGGACACTAGTCTTTTATTGTTAAGACACAATTATTGGTTTATAAAAGACTTCTTTTTCAAAAGATGGCTAAATATGTTTAAAAACAGGTCTAGCACTCCTCAGTTCTAAACCTGTGGTTTATAAGGACTATGCCTCTAACAACCAATGACAAAAAAGATGGTAAAATTGGGCACGATTCAATTAATCGGGGTGAAAGTTTAGGGGTGAAAGTTCCAGCTCCAGTTGTGGTCATAAGGCAAGGATTATCTGTACAAAAAGTAAAAGTCTGTTAAAAGTTTAACTCTTTCGGTAGTGAATTTGACCACATTTTTCTTACAAAGGTGTTGTGAGAAAGGGCTCTGATTTACACAGTTTCCATCGTTTTGCAAATCCTTCCAATAACTACATAAAATGTGTATTCGTGATGCAGCCTATTCTTATAAATGGAATACAATCAGCCTTGTTCTGAGAAGTTTTTGGGTCCTTCCTTATCTTAGTCCAAAACCCCAAAGGCAAACATAGTAATTATTATTACTGTTATTAGTTTGATTTATATGCCGCTCTTCTCCGGAGACTCAGGGTGGCTTTTAAGCAATAGCCTTCATACTTTTTGTATATACCTGCTTAATAGGGCTTTTTGCCCCCCCCCCCCCAGCGGTGTTCTATTTTATACAAAGTTAGCTTATTGCCCCCACAAACCGGGTCCTCATTTTACCTACCTCGGAAGGATGGAAGGCTGAGTCAACCTTGAGCCTGGTGAGAATTGAACCCGCAGTAATTGCAGGCAGCTAAATACTACTTTAACAGTAGCTTAGTCCACTGCGCCACCAAGGCTCTATATTGTATGTATATTACATGTATATATACATATATTACAAAACTTATTTGTAATATACAAATAAGTTGGTAGTCCAAGTGTTTAAACTCTCCTAGGCTGCATGCAACCATGTATTCTTTTTAGTGCAGCCCCTGTGGCCCATTTTGACCCTAAAGAAAATACAGCAGTGCGATAATTTTAAAAATGGGTAGAATGCTTTTCTGTCAGTTGCAAGTAGAAAAAAATGAACAATATAGGATCTGTCCCCAAATAGGCTTAAAATACTTTTAAAAATAAGGGGGAAATGTAAGGTCCAGCAAAATTAATAAAAAACATAGAGATCAGCTGGAAGAGAAGAAGCATGGAACCTAGATCCCTCACATGCCTAGTTTGCAGTATGGTTTGGGCTGCTATGAGAATCTAATGCCTATTGATCTGAGAAGGAGCTGAGACAATGGTGCTAGTGCCAGGGAGAGGCTGCAAATACATACGAAGCATCACTTGCTTGCCCGCCGCTCACCTCCGGTGATGCGCCCCAGTTCCTAACAGGCCACGGATCAGTACTGGTCCGTGGTCTGGAGGTTGGGGACCTCTAATAGAGATATTTTTTCATGACACTTGTCTTGATACCCAAAAGCACACTAAATGGTTTTTTTCCCCACCTTTCCCTTCTTCCTGTTGGGGTTTCCAAAGGTCGCTCAGTTGTCTTGGATTGAGAAAAAAGTAGCTGCTGCTCTTTTTGGGACTCCGCCAACTTCAACAATACACGAGGCTTTGCAGAATTTTCTGAAGGTAGGTAAAATATTCCCTCTTCTCTCTGGCTGCCAACTGGCTGGCATTCAAGAAATTTGTTCGACAAATTGTTCTCAGGAGCTATAAAGTCAACGCTCTTCAAAAGATTTTTCAGACAATATCTTTAGAAGAGTGACCACTCCTGTTCACCTAAGCTGAATTTCAGGATCTGCTACGTTGCTCTTTTTTTTTTGTAATTAAATATTCAGCTCTTTGAATTCCATCCGTAGAGTTGTATATGAGCATTTCCTGTGGGAATAGCTCCTGTTGTCATCTTTGACTAGTTAAACACAGGAAGTTTGTCTGAACAATTTAATAATTGCTGCTTAGCACAAATGCCTTCAAGAGATTAGAGCTTTCATCCCCTTCTCTCCTTCTCCTCTGCTTCTCTCCCCCCCCCCCCTTTTCTCTTTGTTACTTCATTTGGGAGGGGCGGTCTTCACTTTAATCTTTAGTGCTAGTTAAGAAGCATAAATAGTGGATAAAGTCTAGATTTCAGACAGTTTCCCTGTTCTTGTCTCCCTCGGATCCCTTCCTGAAAGTGATATACTGTACAAATAGTCCAGCAGCCTCTATTGAATGACTTTGATAAGAAAGGGTATGAAGATCATGGGAGAAGAATAGGCCTTGCAAAATGATTTTGTCTGTTCTCTGAGATCCTTCCTTCCACCTCCCACCAGTCTACAAGGTGTACTATTTCAACACTTGGTAGAAACCGAGCAGATACTAAGTCTGTTTCTGCTCATTGAATTGGCTGTAATGGTTCAGTGGTAAGTGAGCTGCTGGCTAACAGCAGCAGAAGTGTCAAACCTGTGGAGGCTATATGGTGCCTACATGACTGACATGTCTAGTTTTTGCTTGCCCCAGGTACAGTCTTTGTATGTTGCTGGCTTCAATCTTGGATGAACCACGCCCTATGGATGTCCGCAACCTTACTCTTACTGGCTAAGTTTTGGGAAGATTTATTTGCCTTGTAAGAATCACGTCATCAATGTGCTGGAGAATTGGCACCTGAGGCTTTGCCATCAGTTCTGGCTGGGTGCCATACGATCCCTTGCCCTGCTGAGTAGCTGAGGTTATTGACTTCTATGGGGCATCATGAATCACCCAAATTCTGTTGATTTTCAACATAGTAACTACTCCGAAGCTTGGGAGCAAGTTAATCCACACTGATGAGAATTCCTTTTCTAAGGTCCTTGGCTCTCTTCCTTCCCTGCAGTTGGAAGCCACATAATGCCAAAACACCCCACTTGGACCAAAGATCAATACCTTTTAATATTGTTCCCTGTAAAAACAGAGCCAGCAAAGTAACAATAGGAATGAGAGCACAGTACTAGCTGCCTGTCAATGTGTATCTTCAACCATTAGCAACTCAAGGGAGAGCTGTTCAGGTCCAGAAATGGAGATTGGCATTATGAAGACATAGGAGCAGTACAAAATATTTTGAAGGTTTGGGGCATGAAAGCAATAGTTAAATGGAAATATGCCTAGTATTGCTATGGCATTCTCATCTCTCTATCTTTTGTCCTTAAACTCAGGCTGAAGAAATACATCCCAGATATTCTAAATGCAACTATATGTATTTGGCAAAGGTATGGGACATTGCTGTTTTTCTCTGCTTTAATTTGTTTTATCATGTTTGATTTTGAATTTAAAACAAATTTCTGGTCACTAAATACCTGTTATATTTTTTTCCCCTTGTCCTTCTTTCTAACTAAGTGCTACAAAGATCTGGGCCAGAGGAGCAATGCTCTGAGTTACTGTGAAACAGCATTGTCCATTCTGCCAGTTACCAAAGAGGTAGGTCTGAAGCAGTGGTGAAATCCAAATTTTTTTACTACCAGTTCTGTGGGCGTGGCTTGGTGGGGGTGGCTTGGTGGGCATGGCAGGGGAAGGATACTGCAAAATCTCCATTCCCACCCCACTCTGGGGCCAGCCAGAGGTGGTATTTGCTGGTTCTCTGAACTGCTCAAAATTTCCATTACCGGTTCTCCAGAACCTGTCAGAACCTGCTGGCTTTCACCCCTGGTCTGAAGGTTGTGTATTCATCTTCTGTTGGAGGGAAAAGATTTTTTTCCTACAGCTACTTTCCCCATTATCTGTCAAGGTTAGAAGACATTGTCTGTCTTCAGCAGCTCTGATTAATTTCAGTCAAGATGCAGAGAAGAAATTCTTGGTAAACTGAGTTCTTTAACACTATAGAGAAAGATCTAGAAACGAAAGGAAGGGAAATTATGTGTTCAGAGTCTTGCAAAATAAGGCATAAGAAAACAAAAAACTTCTGATGTCTGTGATTGCAATGTTGAAAATGTGTAAAATCCAATATTATGAAATTATACTTAAGTAGATGATACGATCACAGGGCTAATATCTAATTTGACTATGAACTGGACAATTTGCAGTACAGCTGGTGACTCTGATTGCTGTGGTCTAATTTTGAAATGATTACTGTCTGGTTTAGAAATTACTCTGCTGGAGAAAATGGTTAATTAACCCTATTAAGCCCACTGATTCACCATTCTTTAAAATGACTTTAAAAATTGGGGGATAAGGAATCATAGAAATTATATCTCATTGTGATTTAGTTATCTAACACTTTAAACTAAGCAATATATGCAATATAACTTTTGTGCAATAAAGATAGAGATTGGGAATGAATACTATAAATTCCTTTCCAGCACTGATACGTTATTGCTTAGCTATTTTTATGGTCTACTTGCAACTATATCCAGCTTACATTTGAAGACATGAAGCTTTAATACTGGCCTCCAATATAAATAATACTTAGTGTTCAACTATCCTTGGGAAATGGCAACACTCGGGCCTCAACTGACTCTAAAGCTAAGCAATATCGTTTTTGTTTAAAACTTGGATAGAAGAACTCCAGGGATCCCAGCATAATAAATTAGATTGGGAAAATGTATCTCAGAAGTCAGCAGTGACAACCAATGTCCATATTGTTGCCAAGAAAACCACTTGGCTGCCTCTCTGAAGTCATTAGGAGTTAAACTCAACTTGAAGAAAACTACCTTTTTCATGCTCAATGACAACATGCTGTTCTGCTACTTAATTTTAGCGAGTACAGAGCCAAGTTCTCTGATACTTCCCAACGGACAGAAAAATCCCAATATTGACATTTCTGACATTTGCAGCAAACAGATACCTTCATATGCTTATGCATAAATGCTTACATTTATTTTAAAGTAATGTTTTTGTTGTTCGTTGAATTTGTTAAATTTGTTGTTCATTCAGTTCAGTCACTTCTGACTCTTATTTTGCCAGGATTAGTTTCCGGTAATTTTTTTTAAGTTATTGTAAGTTCATGCTTGTGTCACAAGTGATAGTATCTGACTCCCTTATTTTTTTGTCAGCTCCTTTCCTTTTCTTATATATATATATATAATCATAAAGTAAAAGATAAATCAAAAGAAAAAAGGAAAGAACTCTAAATGTTTGGCCTTTCAATAAATAGTTACAATTTTACAGTCCTTCCCCACTCTTAGATATTATATAAGTCCCTTAGCCTCTTACTTAATTTATATCTTTCTTAACCTTCAACCCCATAAGTCATTGTGTCCTTTCTTTCTTCTTTCAACAAAAAATGTTTCCAGACTTTTTCCAGACAAGAAAGTTGTTGTTTTTTTCCTGACCAGACAGGTCAATGTTGCCATTTCTGTGAATTCTGACATTTTCACAACCCATTTTTCTACTGTGAAATTTTTGTTCTTCTTGCATCATTATACATCAAATAATCTTGCTGCAGTAACCATATACAAAATCAGTCTACCATGAATATTTCTCTAATTCAGTGCCCATAAATCCCAGTAAAAAGAGTTCTGGGTTCTTTGCAATATCATTTTTAAAAATGTGTTGCAACATTATATGAATTGGTATCCAAAATTTCTTCACTTTCTCACAAGTCTACCACGCATCGTTCCTGCCTTTTGTCATCTTTTTCATTTGCCTTTCATTTTTCCAGGTTTAAAGGTCTTCTCAAATAATTTTTGTCTTCAGATTATGCATCTAAAATATGTAAAATACTTAAGCTTTACCTTTATTATTAAGGTTTCCAATGAGGAGGTTTTACTTCAATGAGTTTTTATATTGATTATTTGTTCTGCTTGTAGGCCAATGTATTTTAGTAATATTGTCCAGCACGGGTGCCAATTCTTTTTAGTTCTGATAGTCTAACTTTCATGACTGTCATCATGGCCTTGACAATTCATATTTTTATTGCCATTTATGAGTAGTCCTCGACTTACAACAGTTCATTTAGTGACCATTCAAAGTTACAATGACACTGAAAAAACTGGCTTATCACGATTTTTCACGTTTACAACTATTTCAGCATCCCTATGGTCATGTGATCAAAATTCAAAAGCTTGGCTACTGACTCATATTTATGGCAGTTGTTGTGTCCTGGGGTCATGTGATCACCTTTTATGACCATCTGACAAGCAACACCAACAGCAAAGTCAGATTCACTTTACAACTGTGTGGTTAACTTAACTACAGTGATTTACTTAACAACTGTGGCCAGAAAATGGGTTAAAATTCTGTTTCGCTTGGCAACAGAAATTTTGGGTTCAGTTGTGGTCGTAAATCAAGGACTAGCTGCATAATATGATTTCTCTGTATATTTTGTCAAAATCTGTCATTGACTTCCCCCCAGAAAGCAGATGTCTCTTTATTACATGGCTATCCTCACCAACTCTATGCATTTTTTTTGAGCCTAGGAAGATAAAATCTTCAGCTTTCCTTTGATTTACAGACCTGCAAAGGTTGTAAATTCAAATATTGGTCACAAAATTACTGTAGTTTGTCCTTATCATTGCAACTGCAATGAAGGGATGCTAATTATGCTGCCATTAAATGAAGACTACCTGTATAGATAAATACCTTACATGAATTTCTTGTTTTCAACTACATCGTGAGCAAATTTGTGGCGATACAAGTATGGAATCTAAACCAGATAGAAAACGACTTCGTGCCAATAATGTTTTGCTTAGAGATGTGTCACTTAATACAATTTCATTTCCAAAGGCCACCCAGCTTTGTGGGAGCTGAACTTGAAGTTCAAGAACAACAAAATGCTCAGAGGTACAGAGCAGCTGTAAAACCAACAAAGCTGCAGTCCCTCAGAGTATCTGTGTGTAACAGCAACAAAGGAGAGGGAGAAAATGCAAATTAGAAACTTCAAGCCTCAGGAATGTTGGGTTCACTGAAATACCTCCAAAGGTGACTGTTGGAAGATGAAAACCTTTAATTATAAGCCATTAGAATTGTAGATAACACTTCATTACACTTCTTTAGAAGGAAATTGGAAAGGGAAAAATATAGTATAAAAGTAGGGTCTTCTCCCGTTCTCCTACTTTGTTTTTGTACCGCATTTGGAAGAAGAATGAACCAGTAATCCTTTCTGCACTATTAACAGTGAACATAATCTCTTGTTTTGATGCAGAAATTGGTGCTGGCTTCAAGCAGCTCTGGGTGGTTCTTAAGGCATAATTACATAAGCTTAATTCTTTTTTTTTCTTTTTCTTTTTAGGATCAAGAAGCTGAGAAAGTTTTAGAAACTTTACTTCCATCCTTGAAGCTTTGATGATGACACGAACACCATTTAGGTTTCTGTGAAAAAAGGCAGCAAGTCCCTGTTCTGGAAGAAGCATTCTGTTGAATTCAGAGGGATTTCAGTCCATTTTGAAATTAGGATTTGAGGGGATGGGGAGGAATTTTCATTTTTAATTATGGCGGTTCCGTGACAAATGAGTGGAGTGACTTCTCTAAGCCTATAATTTTTGTACAAGTTACTTCAGGGCCTGCAATAATAACAGACTTATGTGCAATGTTGTCAGTTCAACAGGACAGTCTTGCATTCTGTCCATGTAAACCCATTAAGGTGGGTTTTCTGAGGCCCTGTGGACCATTGTATGGGGCTGCTGTTTTGTGTGAAAAAATGCAGAAGAAAAGTGAAACCATCTATCCTTTTCCTCTGGCACTACCCTTCTCTAAGCTGAAGAAAAAGCAATTCACTCGGGATATGGCTTTATGTTTGCAACATCAAGCAGAAGAACAGTGCTTACTGCATTCCTTTTATTTTCATAACATTTATCTCCAACAAACAGGTTGCGATTCAGGATTCTTAACCAATGGTACCAATGATCTTAACCCAGGGAAATCAACCATCTTTCCTTTTTCTCATTTCTCTTTAATGCATAGAGACAATGAATTTAGCATTTAAAATACTAATTTTAACTTGTTGGGACTCTCCAAAATGTGAAATCCACTGCTGGCAATGGATATATTTGTAGTTACTGAATGATGGGCACAATTTTGCTGAGAAGGATTAGCTAGTTAGTTTTATGCCTGAATGCAGATGTATGTAGCAGGGGTGGGTTCTACTTACCTTTACTACCAGTTCGCAATGGGATCGCACACACGCTCTCGCTTCACTCGCGCATGTGCAGAAGATTGCTTCTGATGACGTCAGGGTCAGTGGGCGGAGCCTCCTGCCGGTTTTACTACCAGTTCTATAGAACCAGTCCAAACCGGGGGCAACCCACCACTGGTATGTAGCTGAGTTTTTCTGCTGAAGAGACATGGGAGATATTATATTATGTGTTTCTTTTCTCTTGAAAAAAATACCAATTTTGTGGGGAAATTATACTTTGTGGATATAACTTGGCCTTTGAATCTTAAATTGAAAAAAAAAATAAAGACATGGTGAATTTGTCATATTTTGACATTTCTGAGCACCCAAATATTTTGGCATTTCCTTCATCTGGCTAATATTTCTCCTTGGAGATTATGGCTTTGCTGCTACAGAGGAGGAGGAAAACAGAGATTGAATTCTGACTAACACACATTTCAAAGTACAGGCTGTAGATATTATTTGAGCCCCCTGAAGCAGGAAACAGCTGATTCTCCTCCATCTTTTTTGCCAAACCAACTGCCATTCACATCCAAGCTCAAAAGAGCAAGCCAAAATGTAATCTTAAACTTGTGAGACAGACGCAAGTGATTTTAGTCCATGGTGCTGGGGCCAAATAGACAGATAGACTATTTAACTGTGAAATAGAAAAGTCCATGGCCAAGGAGAAAAAAAATGCCCAGGAAAATGTAATTCCTGAATACCACTTGTGTAAAGTTTTAAACATTACCTATTTACTTCGTTAGAAGTCTCTTACAGTGTTAAATTGTGCTGTTCCCACATCCTTACTGCCCTACACTGAGATCATCCACATAGAAATAAAGTTTAAGACAAAAGTACATTTTTGTCTTAAACTTTTTTTGAAACAACCTAATACATATAAGTGATACAGCCTATATCAAATTATAATGCAACCACTGAAATTATATTAAATATGATAACATCAAATATTACATAACAAAGTGATCTAAAATTTAAATGAATTATAGTTACATAGAATGCATTGGAAAATTGGCCCATCATCTGTGATGCTTCACAAAATCTAGCTTCATATGTTGTAACAAAAGTATATGAACACCATCTGGGCATAGGCTGAATCTGGGTGACCAGGATATCTATTAATCAGAGGTAGTGTGAATCTAGTTCGAATGCCTGTAAAAAGACCAACAAAGAATAATATGTTCTGCACTTTTTACCTCTCCAAATTACAAGGGACAAAACCTTTCAGACAATGATACTTTTTAGTATTTACCATCCAATACTGCAGAGGGAAGCGGTTGCATGACATTGGGCAAGAGAGAGCTTTCTGACAGCTAAGTGGTGGTTGGATTGATAAGTCAACAATACTATAGAAAAAAAATTCAGAAGTCCATTAAGTACATGGAATAGGAATAACACAATTGATTCGCCCTGGCTTCAGGATAGGAGGAAAGCATGGCAAAATGGCTATCCGGATTATTTCACTATGTTCAATGTCTACCTACGCTAAAAAAATATCCCAGAGATGGCGAAGTTGGGTGCTGCTGCTGAATTATTTGCCCTATCATGTATGTTTTATATAAATTTAGGATGTTTTCAAATGCAGAATGTACTATCCAAGAGATGGGGCTGAGGGTTACAATCTCTTAATTCACTCTCATAACCAGAGGCCAGCTCCTTCCGACATCAGATGTTCTTAAATTGGATGGAAGATAAAGCAGCATGGTAGAGGTTGGTCAAAGTGTGAGATGAAGATCAAGCTTTGCCCCAGTTCTCCTCCTTGATTTAACTCCATCTGTCACAGCAATATCTCCACCTTGCTAGATGAGAGATGGAGAAACTTCATTTCAATCCAATTTTCTCTATGTAGCAAAGTCCAGCTCTTCTTCTTTCTCCATCTCTCCAACGAGAAGGGGGGGAGGCAGTAGTGGGTTTCAAAAAAATTTACTACCAGTTCTGTGGGTGTGGCTTGGTGGGCGTGGCAGGGGAAGGATACTATAAAATCTCCATTCCCACCCCACTCCAGGGGAAGGATACTGCAAAATCCCCATTTCCTCTCAATCAGCTGGGACTTGGGAGATAGAGAATAGAAGAGGGCGGGTTTTTACTACTGGTTCTCTGAACTACTCAAAATTTCCGCTACCGGTTCTCCTGCTGAATTCACCTCTGGGGGGAGGGGGAAAAACGAGAGAGAGAACGGTCTCCCTATGGAAGACTTAAATATTCAGAAATTTATAAACATTAATTAGCTGCATGTCAAAAGTCTTATCAGAAAAAGAGGCAATAAAAGGAATTGAAGCTGTCTCAAAACAGTGACCTGTTTGCCAGCATATTTTATCACCTGGTCTTTTGATCTCTGGTATACTTCCTTCGTAACGATCTCTTACTAAATTTTACATGAACTTCCCTCTGGAGATTCTGTCTCCTAGTAAATGATGTAAAAATCCAGAAACATTAATCAATACTATTGTATACCATTTGCGTGTCTTTCTGCAGCATCCCTGCGACCATCTCAGCCATCTTATCTTCCAAGTTTTCTTCTGGCTCCTCCCTAATATTTTGAAATCTCAGGATGTGGGCAGACTTCTCCATCTCAAGTAAAACTATATCATCTTCGAGCTGCTTATTGACCAGTAGCTGTCGCAACTCATGCCTCTCTATCACCGCCTCCACCTTTTCCACCTTTGCAGCTACCTCTTGGATCTGGCCCTCATGCTTTTCCATTGTCACCCACACTTCATTTAATCTCAGAAATTTGTTTCACTTCCCCTCACATACCTCCCATCTCCTGTTTCAATTCAGCCAAATCCTTTGCTGTGGCCTCCTGTTTTTTTGTCATAGTTTCCTGTATGGCATATAGTAAATTCTGAATTCCTTGGAGCATAGAGGTCTTCTCGGCTGCATCTACTGCCTCCATAGGTTTATGCGAAGTAGGAGGAGTCATGATTGGAGCCATAGCTGCTGTTGATATTGGGAGCTTCTTTCCGGTCTTAATTGAGGAGCTAGACATTTCTGTTAAGCAAAGGAACCTCCTCCAAAGTAGCATATAACTAGGGTGAACCCAAGGGTATTAGTTATTACTCTACCCTATCCCAATAGATATTTTCAGTGGGGAGGGGAGCAAATAACTCTCTGCCCATCTAAAACCCAGCAGAAAACAATAACTGGCGAAGTTACTGAATTGCTTCAAGGATATTTTCTGTAATTTTTTATCTTCATAATAAAACCAACAGTCCTCCCAGGAGAATAATCAAAACAAATAAATGCTAAACTTCCTGTCTGATGCTCCCTCTCTGTTCTAGTCTTCCACTGTTTTTCCTCCCCTCTAATCTGCTTCTTAATCGTTACTGCTGGAACTTATACCATTCAAAAAGGATCAAAAAGAACTGAGGCCCACCCAAAAGCACAAGACTTTCCTGTAATTATGTCATAACCCAGTTCAGAAAATCAGGAAGAAGTGACATGCCTGGGAAGTGCTCAGGACATTTGGAGAGGGCAGCATTACAAAGAGTGACTTATATTGTGGAGACGATTTCACACTGAAGAGGTTTCAGTCCTTGCTAGTCCTAATCAACATAGAAACTACGGTGGCTGTTTGCTAATACTTCAATCTCGGAAATTTTCAATAGTACTCTAGCCAGGGGTGAAATCCAGCAGGTTCTGAAAAACCGGTAGCGGAAATTTTGAGCAGTTCAGAAAACCGGCAAATACCACCTCTGGCTGGCCCCAGAGTGGGGTGGGAATGGAGATTTGGCAATATCCTTCCCCCAGGAGTGGGGTGGGAATGGGGATTTTGCAGTATCCTTCCCCTGCCAAGCCACACCACACCCACCAAACCATGCCCACAGAACCGGTAGTAAAAAAATTTGGATTTCACCACTGATTCCAGCCCAAGGATCAACCCTCCTTATTTCTTCCTGTGTACCAGTTAATGCCTCCCCTCCCTGCACTCTTAATTACACCAGCATTTGTGTTTGCAGAAAAGCCAGGCCAAGCAATGCAGACGGTTTCCATTACAGCACAAAACAGAAACATGTGAAACCTCAAGAACAACTTGCCAGCTCATTTCACTCCAAAGAGTCCTGACTGATTACTTGTGGCAAGTAATTCCCACCGTTATATATTGCCAGTAGACAAACTGGATGGATGGATGGATGGATGGATGGATGGATGGATGGATGGATGG
>WNWU01000005.1:29775823-29800091 GCA_012654045.1 Ptyas mucosa | reverse complement strand
TGGATGGATGGATGGATGGATGGATGGATGGATGGATGGATGGATGGATGGATAAAGTAAGCACTTGCTATAGGTGCTCTCCCTGTTCATTAATACAAATATTGCATCAATGTCCTATTAATATTATTAGTGCCTCTACCTTCCAATGCATTTCTGAGTACAATTCAAGGTGCTGGTTTTAACTAACAAAGCCCCCATGGGGAATGAGATTGTCCCATCTCTAGCAACACTGGTCAGCCTGTCCCTTCTAGCTGTTAAGGAAATAGTCTAAGTTTCCTGAGTTCAGCAGATGGAAGGAGTGGGAATTGATGCTATGCTGCAATCCCATTCTTTGGAATAGGCTCCGTCCAGCTAGAGTCTAGACCTTCTATTAGTCATCAACTTAGCTTGGAAAGACAGGAAGGGATGAGGAAGAAACTCAAGATTGACCTACACTGATTTTCATGTGCATAAGAGGGAGGAAAAGGGAATGTCTGTCCAGCTTTTAAGACTGATGTCACCCCTTCGACATAGACTAAACTAGAAGAAATACTAGAAGTCTGCTTTATTGATATTGACTATAATAGAAACCTGAAATCCAGGCAGATTGTTTCTTTTCTGGGTTATGTTTTTGTAACAGCTGTCATGTGCTACCTTTGACTCTTCAACACCTACTGTTTCCCAACCTTCTCAAGAGTAGTGTGCTATTCTCAATAATTATGGAGGTTAATATCTATACTTCACTTCCTAGTCAAATGGCAATGGGTTATTTTAAATTTTACTATTTTTAGGCTGTTACAATGCTTACTGCTTTTCTATTATTTGATATGTAGACTGCCTAGAGATATGACATTGTGCCAAGCTAAAAATACTAGGAATTGAATAACTACATAGCTCCTATCCATTACATTGATAACCCTGGAAGTGTGTCTGGATTGCTGCAGTGTATTCTGAGGCAAGACTGCCGCAGGAGAAAATTTGGAGGCTGATGCAAACTGATCCAGAATGTGGTTCTTAGGCTGGTCACAAGGTTTGTGTTTGAACATGTGGCTATTAATTGCATTATATTCCACTTTGACTTAGGGGGTGAATCAAAATGCTGGTTGGTGGCCTTTAACCAGTGGTGGGTTGCTACCGGTTTCCCCCAGTTCGGGTGAAGTGGTAGTGGCGGTGGGAGCAGTGGTGGGATTCAGCCAGTTCGCACCACTTCGGGAGAACCGGTTATTAACTTTCTGAGCAGTTTGGCAAACTGGTTGTCGGAAGAAATCATTAGGGCAGAGAACCAGTTGTTAAATTACTTGAATCCCACCACTGGGTGGGAGGCTCTGCCCACCCACCCAGACATCATCAAAAATGCTCTATGCATACGCAGAAGCACCCACACCCTCCCAATAGCAAACCAGTAGCGCCGGGATTTGAAACCCAATACTGCCTTTAACATCTTCAAGGTTGGAAATGAGAGGGCCATACCTACTACTTCTGTGCCTTCTACCCAGCTTAGAATGTGGTTGTTGAAAATCAGACCAAACAAACAAACAAATCCATATGATTTTAACATAAAAGATGTATATAAGACTTGTGATAAATAGATAAATCCCACAGGAGATATACAAAACTTGTCAAACCTAAAATCTGCTTAGTAGTCTGCCTGTATTCATGTCAGAAGCACCTACAAAGCTAACTGAAGGGTGCTCCTGGATTGAAAGGATTTGCCGATGACTGTTTAATAGTAAAAAGCAACAACAAATAAATCATCCAAGACTCCCCACAACAACAGCTAGAAGAAACCCATTCAGATCTTAGCTTCACTCATACAGCAGAAATGGCTTCACCCATTATGCATTCAACCACTGCTCTCCCCCACTGTCACTTAAGTGTTACCCTTGGCCACCAAACATTTCCATCCCTGGTTTAAGATCAGTATGTGAGAAAAACTGTCTTTCAACATATGCACATACTGCTTTTGAGCTCATGTTTGGAAGGATTGCAGCAATGCCAGGAATATGTTTTTTTGGGTTGAAGTGGAAGGTTGTTTCAATGCCTGGACTTAGATTTTAGAGTTCCCTTCTATGTTTTTTCCCTTCCTTAATGGCCTTTCAGAAGATTTATAACGATTTCCTTTTTAAAAAGAACATTGGGATTGTTTGTTATTGTTCTTTGATCAAATTAATCAGGTTTCAGAATTGCTTTTTAATTGCTGTTCAGTTCTGGGGGGGTTTTTTGTTCCTGCTTGCTGCTATTTTAATGATGTTCTACAATTGTTAATCAGTTGTGAGCTGCCAGAAAAAATCTCTTCTGAGAAAAAATGGAAGGAATTCAGATAAAGTAATGAATATATGGCAGCATGTAAAACTCAGGAAGATCTTTCTGTATGGTCATTGCTGAGTTCAAGGTTGTTAAGAAATTTGAATGGGGTTCATAGTTTTTAACATAGTCTTAAGCAACAAAATAGCAAATGATAGAAAAAATATGCAGCTAAAACAGTCACTGGGGTATATTTGCTCAAAATAGGAGTAGTGATCCAGATTTAAGTCTCTACTTAGCTAGGAAGCCATTTCTGCATTTTTTTTCAGCCACTCGCTTAATTTAATGGAATTAATTTAATGGAAAATAAATTATGTTCTTTTCCTTTTTCAAAAGCAAGACATAAAGTGAAATGTGTAGGGCTGGGCAGCATTGTTTTTGTATACAAGATATAACACTTAAAAGTGGTCTTACTAGGGCTTTATAGAGTGGTATTAGCACCTCACTTGATTTTGATTGTATCCCTCTGTTAATGCAATTTAGAATTGAGTTGGCTTTTTTAGCTGCCGCTGTACACTGCTGGCTCATATTTAGTTGATTGTCCGCTAAGACTCCAAGATCCCTCTCACAGTCATCTGGTAACAGTAAGCCTGGTTTCCCCCAGTTTATATGTGTGCTTTTGGTTTTTCTTACCTAAGTGTAAGACTTTATTTTTCTCTACATTGAATTTCATTTTGTTAGATCGGGCCCAGTGTTCAAGTCTGTCAAGATCCATCTGGATCCTGAGCTTGTCTTCTAGGGTGTTAGCTATCCCTGCCAGCTTAGTATCATCTGCAATGATACTATTCCCTCATCTAAGTCGTTTATAAAGTACTGGGCCTAAGACGGAACCTTGTGGCACCCCACTGCTGACTCTCTTCATGTAGACTTAGACCCATTAAAGACTATTCGTTGAGTACGGTTTGTCAGCCAGTTGTGAATCCATCTGGTGATGAAGCTATCTATCCCAGTTTTTTCTAGCTTACGAAGTGTTGGGGTAAAGATCTGGACTGCAAAATTCCAAATGTCCACCAGATGACAACATTTAATATAAAAATTAGAGTTAATATATTTAAATGTATAATATTTAGATATATTAATTTAGCTACTAGCACTCATCTAGAGGTCATCAGGGTTTTGCAGCCCAGCTCTGCAAAATTGATTTTAAAAAAGAGATTTTCACATTGGTTTTGCCTCTGGTCAAATGAGAAATTCCTCAAGAATCCCAAATTTTCAGCACACCCACACATTCCCCCTAACTTTGGCTCAAAGATATCTCCCTAACAACTAAGAATACATCTTCATGCTACAGCCTTTCTCTCATCTCTAACACATATGTAGCTGAGACCACTCTGGACTACTCTGGACTTTGTCTGATCCAGAGTAGAAGTAGTGTTTTCCATCTCCTTCTGAAACAACACATGCTTAGCTGCATGTTTCTTTGTTGTGGTGGTGGTGACCATGGTGATGATTCAAATGGGACTGTGATCTGGCCACCTCCTATTGGCTGTTTTTGATTTTTGCAATCATTCCCTGCTTCTCTGGTCATTGCTGACTTCCCCCTGCAGCCATTTTTGTTTATGGCGATGACTTATATTACACAAGGAGTGTGGAAAGAGCAGCAAGATAATTAGAGAGAGAAAAATGCTCCACTTGTTAGATGTGGAGGAACAAAGATCCTTACAGACAGGTTGTCCTGGTTCTACACAGATCTGACAGGCAGGTCATTTTAGAGGAGGCCTGATCTATCATTTTCTCCATCTCACAAAAAGCTACTGTTCCAATGGAAGGAAGTAGTCAAGAACCACTGTAAAGTGCTGTACAGATATCCTGGTTTACTAATTCTGCTAGTAATCTTAATTTAGTGCTAGCATTTATAGGTAGGTTAGGACCAAGGGTGGGCTTCAAAAATTTTAGCAAGGGGTTCTCTGCCCGGTTGCTGGGGTGGGCATGGCCATGGTGGGCGTGGCTAGTTGGCCTCCTGGACCACGGAGGGGGGGGTTGCCCTCCCTGGGCTCTAGAGGCTTTCCTTGAGCCTCCAGGAGGGCAAAAACAGCATCCCCAGGCTCCAGAGGCCCCCTGGAGGCTGGAAATGAGCCCGTTTTCAGCCTTCCTGAACCTCTGGTAGGCCCATTTTTTGCCCTCGCTGAGCCTCCGCACGCACCCTGCACTTACCTGCATCCAAAACGGATCACGTGGGGACTCCTGGGAGGGGTGGGTGGGGCAGGATCAGCCAGAAGTGGGATTTGGGGGTTTTCCAAACTGCACAGAATCTTAGCTAGAGGTTTTCCCAAACCCCTGTGAACCCCCAACAGCCCACCCCCGATTAGGACCATGCAAGTATTAGACAAGGGCGCCTGTTCTGTTTCCTGTTGATAACACAGCATCAGCTTTCCTAGAGAAAGGGGTAGATGAGGAATTTTTGTGCAGAACTTCAAAGGTGGGTGTTTCACTAACATTCTTTCCACCTGCATGTCATTGGGTCTTAATTTACCCCTGCAGTAAATTATTCAGACAATATTATCTGCTTGCCACATTAAGGAGAAGGAGTAAAGACTAGCTATGTAGTCAGAACAAATTTTGCCATCTTATTTTTGTGCTACCTCACAACACTGACGACAACACTGTGACCAGTTTGTTTTTCAGAATTTTCTTTCATTATTTCATTGGCTTCTTTCATACAAGGTTGCTTACGAGTGTGTGTGTGCGCGTGTGCGCACCTTCACATTATGATTGACATCTGGCAAACGCCTGGACAAGTCCCTTAGAAGTTTTCTTAGTAAGACTTTGAAAGTGCTTTGCCATTGTCTTCTTCCTAGGGCTGAGATACAGTGACTGGTTTTGTGCCTAAAACAAGCTAGAACTCATAGTTTCCCGGTCTCTAGCCTGATGCCTTAATCCCAAACTGGTTGTAGCCCAGGGGTGAAATGTAAAATGTGTTACTATCAGTTCTGTGGGTGTGGCTTGGGGGGGGGTAATGTGACTGGGTGGGTGTGGCCAACTTTTTTTTTTAACTTTTCAAAGCATTTTTTCTAATGCTTTGAAAAGCCTCTCTGGCGATCAGGCAACTCAGCTGGGATCATCAGAGCAGCTTTTTCAAAAATGCTTTGAAAAGCCTCTCTGGCGATCAGACAATTCAGCGGGGATCGTCAGAGACTTTTCAAAGCATTTTTTTACCACCTCTTCGGCCAAAAGATTGCAGAAAAAAATGCTTTGAAAAGCCTCTGAGGATCCCAGCTGAGCCGCGCAATCATCAGAGGCTTTTTTTTTTACTTTTAAAAGCATTTTTTCGTCGGAAGAGGTTGTAGAAAAAATGCTTTTAAAAGTAAAGGAAAAAAAAGTGCCTCTGATGATCGTGCGACTCAGCTGAGCGGGGAGCGGGGGGGCGCAGGGATTTTTGCTACTGGTTCTCCAAACCACCTGCCACCACCGCTACTGCATCGGGCGATCCGGTCCGAACCAGGAGCATTTAACCCCTGTTGTAGCCCCTTTACGCTTAGCTCTTCCCATTTTTCATATCTTTTTCAGTATAACAATACTGAGACTCAGTATCTGTTGTATGCTTATTTTTCCCTCAGGAGACTGAATTAATCGCTCTGTAGTCGACTATATGTCAAGCATTCTTGTCACGCACTTCAGAAATATGACTTGGAAACAATGTACAGGATGCTAAATGGGGATACCTAAGAGAAATAATGCATTGAACAGAAAATGGTGGATCCATATTTCCTTTTATTCTTGCATCCTTTGAAAAGTTTACCCATAAGGCACAATGTTTTGGACTACGGATTCAGAAGGCTGCTTCTCACTTTTGCCAGAAGCTGAAGAGGCCAATGCAGAGCTGTCTAGGAACAAGCAGCAACGTGAGCCAAGGCTTCAGAATGAGGCTGTTCAACTTGACTGAATCTCAGCAACCGGAAGGAAGCCCAGACTTTAGAGAAATCTCTCAAACAAAGCTTCCTTTCCACTTGAGAGGTTATCTTGGAAAAGAAGCTAATCTTCAATTATATTGTTTGGGTTGAACTAAAATAATCAATCATCCGAAGTCAGAGGCCTGATGCAATCCAAAATCTACAACTAAGGGGAAAATTTGCTGTACATGAAAAATGAAAGCTATGCTTCTACAAGCCCAGAAACTAAAACTTACTGAAGTTTTTGAGAATTAAATATATTTGCAGAGCTTGCATCATTCATCAATATCTGATTTCTGCTTTGGCTCGTCCGCATTGGCAATTTTAATTTTGCATAATATTCCAAAAGCATTAGGTTCCATTAAGGATTCAAGACAAGAAAAATTGTGGGAACATAAAATGGGAATATTCAGGAAAACCCTCTCGGGAGTTTTGAATTCCCAAAAGTAAAACTTTATTGGATACACCATATTGGTACTGAAGAACAAAACCAGCTGTGGTTTTCCCATGCAAATGCTTGCCTAATTAAATAATAATTTCTCCTTCTTCCCACCCCTTGGTGATCACATTGTCCAATTATGAGATATCCATTTGTTAAGGGAACAGTCCTTCTCTTTCTCCAACACCTGCAGTGGTGACCTTGATGGTTTCTGTGTTCTCACGATCTCCCCGTACATTCTTAGCATTCCATTTCTGCCTTCCCTCCCCCCTGCCCCCAGTTCATTGGCAAATTGAAAAACATTATGGTTTGAAAGAAGCAAACCAGTTCAATCTTGACAGCCTGCTTCTTCAACTCCAATAATGTGATAATCATAAGCGATGGACTTAAGACAAAAACTAAGGAGACAAGAGATGAACTAAAGAGCTAGAACTGATACTGAAATACCTTGATCAAAAGAATTAATGAGCATCTTACTTGCCTATCCATTTCCTAGGGTCATTAAATGTATATACTGTGTTCTTCTAACAAAAGTCTATGCGTTGAGTTCACCAAGTTTATGCTGGCATCATTATATGTTTGCTTCTGTAGGAATTAAATTCAGTCATCAGTTTCCCTATTAACTGTCTATCAACTGTGGTCTTAGCCAGAAACTATTACTTCAGGAATCTTCCCGGTTGCAGTGCCGATTTACGAGGCGGCTCTGGCAAGGGACGGAGCCTAGGATGATGCTAAAGGAAGAGCCGCTTGTGTTTCTTGTGTGAAGTCAACTTGCCCTACTGTGCTGCACTTTGGGAAGCATGTGAGCCTGTCCTACAACAGAGCTGGTAAATTGGCAGCCAAACTACTATTCTGCAATAGCATTGTGGTCTCATTATTATGTACCAATGCACTAATAATAACTTCAGGAAACAGATGAGACTGCTACATATATTTGCAAGATATACACAAGTGGAAATAAACAATTCAGGTTTCTTTATTAAAACTATACTGATTAACAATATAGAAATTTATTTTCTGTGGAGGATGGTACTTACGTTCCTTGTTACAAAGAATGATGGATAACAGACATACAATACAATAATGAAGATTAGGAAGACTTCTCTAGGTAGTCCAACAATAACTTATCCAAAACACTTCATCCCCAACCACATCTACCCATAGACCATCTACTGATTAAGGACGTATGAGAGTTACAGACCCCCATTCTCTTTACACACGATCATATTGCAACAATATGCGTGATCAACTCAGATTAATAATACATACAATTAACATGGTACAAACACAGGAAAAATCATTTTCTTTCAAGATGAATACAGCATAAACAAAGAAAGCATCAAGAACTTCCCACTGAGATTATAGCTAGGAAGTTAGAAGAAAGGAGAAATACCAACACCCAGGTACATCTAAAGATTCAAGGTTAGTATAAACTATTATCAGGAAGTAATATAAAATAAAATTAGAATTTTACTTTTTACCGGAGAAACTGTACATGAATGTGCATTATAATAAAATCTATATAAAATTAGAAGCCTAATCTCTTTGTAACTCCAGTAAAATATAAAAGGCAACTGATTCAGGGGTGGGTTCTACTCACTTTTACTACTGGTTCACAACGGGGCCACGTGCGTGCGCTTGCTTTGCTCATGCACGCACGCTCACTCGCTCTTCTGCGCATATGCAGAAGTTTCTGCACATGTGCAGAAGAGTTCTGATGACGTCGGGGTCAGTGGGCGGAGTCTCCCTCCGGTTTTACTACCGGTTCTATAGAACTGGTCTGAACCAGGGGCAACCCACCACTGAACTGATTCCACAGGACATTAGGGTACTGTATATTCAGAATATTTTACCACCAAAAGGCATTAGGCGTTAAACGCTGAGCCTGGCTGCCCTAAATGTAATCCCAGGGTTACCTACCACAAAGGTAATTCGAAGCTTTTGCTGATTCTTAAACCCAAATCAAACAAGCCCCAAAAATATTTCTCTGCTAAGCTTCAAAGTACAAAAGATTATGATTTTGTAGATGAACAGGAGGTAGAGAAGGAACAAACTGTACTTAGTAAGAAAAGGGCCAAGGCACCCAGCTAAGATGGAGGGATTTCAGCTAGGTTAATAACAAAAAATGAAACAAAATCACAGAACCATATCAAATTGACCAGCAACAGGTTCATCAGGATGCTGAAAATGTGTTGAGTCTTAAAAGAAAGGATAAAAGTTCAGGCAAGCAAGTAAGTTTACACAGAAACTAGATTCTGAGTTTTCCAAAGCCAGAAATTTCCAAAACTATTATGCAATGATTAAACACAGAATACAACTAATGCTGGCTCTCCTGCTTCATTTTATAAGACCAAATGTATGAAGTCTTAAGAGAAATACTTAAATTTCCCACTTTTGAAGGTGAGCCAAAGTATGTATGTTGTGTTGTGAAAAGCAACACAACTTCTAGAGGAGAGCCAGGCAAATCTGGTGGGTGGACGTACATATTTGGAATGCTAAGAGCATGTTCTGCCCACTCTTATAAAACAAGAAAATTAAAAATATACCAATGAAAAGATGTTCCCGGCCAATGGAAAGATGTATGCATTTTAATCTCCCCCAGATTTTCTTTGAAGTTTTTTTCTGGGCAGGTGGGCACATATCCAAATAAAGCATTGTATTACAACCCCACATGGGTTTGTTGTTGTTTTTTTAAAGACTTCTTGTAGTATATTTTAAGCCAGAAGTATTTTCAGAAGACTGGCATTTCCTTGTGTGCTCTGCCAGCTGCTCATTCATTTTTTAAAATAAAACAAATTAGAAAAGAAAAAAGTTAGGTGGTACAAACAATAAAAACTTGATGGACACCAAGAGTAACTCCATGTTGCCTGACCCTAGCCACGATAATAAAATTCAAGACAATCCAAAGTGATATATTTTTTAAAATTTCATTAAGTACATAATTGGAGTAGAGGAAGAAATAGTAATAATTTGTTTAATTAATCACCCATCTTTAAAAAAAAAAAACCCTCCCAGATCTACTGGCTTTCAAATGAAGTGACCATTACGAATGAAGGCAAATATACGTGTCCCAGGATAATGTTGCAGGATCCAGTCTGGGCCTGTCACCAGGACCAGAGATTTAGTCTTCTGAGCTTTTGGACTCGTGTTGGTGCCCATTCTCAGGGAACTTCTCTCTACCAGAATGTGACACATTACTGTACTGTGACGCATTCTGTTGAGAGAGAAGTTGCCCAAGGATGGGCTCCAGCATTTCAGAGTCTGAAATCTCGGAAAACTAAACCTCTTGTCCTGGTGACCCAGATTGGAATTGACCATTTTGCATATTGGTGATTTGCAAAAGTGATTTATACAACTGAATTCAGTTTGCATATATACATGCTGTATTATCAGTCTGATATATTTTAAAGGTTTTGGGAAAGTTGAATAAACAAAATTACAGTCAACATTTGTTAAAAGAAAGTCAGTGAGAATGATGTTGAAATATTACATTCTGTAATATATATGCATATTCATAAACATAGACAACACGCAGTTACAAACCTTCTTTACATAACTAAAAATATGACCCTATGTTCAATCCTATGTTGACCTGAGATTAATATGTTTATAATCATACAGAGGGTTTCACAGGAGCAGGCTAAGTTCTGCAAGAACAAATTTTATTTGTTGTAGATTATGAAATAATTGATTTCACCTTTCTAGATTTGTTTTTAAACTCTATGCTTTCTCTCTCAAAATGAAGTATAAAATTAAGAATTCTTAAGAATAGGAATGCATGAGTTTATTGCTATTTTGAATTTCAGAAATAGAATGCACAGGCAAATGCATTGGTCTATACAGCTGCAGGATTACATAATATAGCTTTCTAGAATACAGTATGATGCTTTCAGGGATTGAACTAATATCCCAGTAGGATCAAAGGCCATGCTGGCAGAGTATTATGGAAGTTGAATCTAACACTACGCAGGATATCAGGATAGGGAAGATCAATATAATGCACTGGCAATCATAAACCCATTGTTTTATTTTCCAATGTATACAGCTGGATGTTTTTTGAAACTCGGCTTTTAGCAGGTTTGAGAATAGTGCTCTATATATGACATCTAAAAACAGAAGCAAGGCACTAAATTATTATTCGCTGTGGTTGTTTTACTCAGAACCAAATTTGATACTTGTCAGATTGCCCTGATAAGTCTTTAATATCCAGAACGTTGTTTGGCAATACAGCATGAGAATCTTTACTTGGGATAGGCAACTTGTGGCACTTCATGTTCTTTTTGCATCTATTACCATTGGCTGCTTGGGGCTGCTGAAAACTATACTTCAGCACAAGCCAACAGGTTATGCAGATGTGGGTAAAATTGTATGGAATATGACAACTGTGTGGAAATCAGAGACATGATGTATTGTCCCCCCTCCATTTTCCTAAAATGAGTGCTAATGTTTCAAATAGTAGTTTACACATACATAGAACACTCAATTTGGAAGGTAAATTCTGAGGACAACCTTTTCCAACCTAGACAACTTTCAAACTCCCATGTTCAGTTTTCAGGTTGTCTCTGGAGAGGAGATAGTTTGTGGTAGTTTGGCTTAGATCAAGGGTGGGCAAATGTGGCTCTTTTACAACCTGTGGACTTCAACTCCCAAAATTCCAGAGACAGCTTGGCTGTCTCAGGAATTCTGGGAGTTGAAGTCCCCAGGTTGTAAAAGAGCCACAATTGTCCACCCCTGGCTTAGATGATCTGGAAAATAATGACTTAAGTGACAAATTCACATGGGGTCGATGGAAGACAGTCAACTCAAAGGGGCCTGGGCATCCCAATCTTCCCTCACTCAAACTGTATACAACATACAGAATGACTGTATGCTGTTACTATTTTTTTTTTACTAAGAACCTTTTTAAATGAAAGATCACAACTTTGACCTTTTTGCCTCTCATTAGTAAACCATTGATTTGATCAGCAAAATTCACAGAGCTTTCAACTTCCTATTCAATTAGTTTAAAACATAGACAATCCATTTTATTTTATTTTTTCCTATTATTTCTAAGTATACTTTGATCAAGGACAGATCATTCTATGTCTGAAAAGAAATGCATTTCTAAAGAAACCACAACTAAAGAAAGCCGGGTAAATTAACTGATTTATAAATGCTGACTGAACTACAAATAATATCCAATTATGCGGAATACCTTGAAAACATGTATTGGGGGATAAAAATAATTCACATTACTAAATACATCATCTCTTATCAATATGTTATGCATGTGCAATGCAATGCACCCATTTAGTTAAGATAATGTGAAGTGCATTTCTGAATTTGTTTTAAAGCCACCCTATGAGCAACAAAAACAAAAAATCCTATTTGAATTTCAACATTTGTTGAGCACTAGGAATACAACTACAAGCCTATGCAATATATTTGATAGAGCTTAGACATGGACATTAGCAAATGTCAATGCACCATATGTAAGTTAATGTAGGTTCTTTAAAAAAGTAGAGTTAATATTTAAGGTTTCAGATGGATATCTTCTAGGAGCAATATGCATTGTTCTTACCATTTGAAACCAATATAGAGAATTCTGAGGGCCCTAACACCTAGAAGACACTCAATTACAGAAACTGATTTCCTATAATTTTTTCTATTTATCATCTAACATGATGGATCCGACAATTCTACTGTTGGTGGAAAAGTCATCTAACTGGCCATCTGAAACCTAGTACTTGTGTGCATTATCTTGACAGTAGGTACTATTTTATAATCTATTGATTCTTAATTGGTCTTCAGCATTAGCATGTCTTTTTATGGATAGAATGTTGTTAGAGAAATATACCCTTCCCTGAAAAGGTTAAAAACACAAAGAAAATACAGAAAGGAAACTGTGTAATAAGGGAATTGTGTGGATGGCCAGTAAAAAGATAAGTGAACAAAATATAGGAATGCCACAGTGTAATTAGGGAAGCAATCTAATAATTAAATTCACACTACAGTGAACATTGACAAGGTTTGCTGAGGTAATTGAAACATGTTTGCAAACCACACCATGTGTATTCATATGTTGTCTTACTTTGTCTCTTGCTAACATTTCTCCAGAATACATTGTATTTGCTTCATTACAAAAAAAAAAAGAGAGGAGAAATATAATCCTTACATAGCATTACAGACAACATTCAAACCTGAGCATTCATGTATTAAACAAGCAATTTTCAGATGCATTTTCGGCCTGAAGTCCCTGGACAGCATTATCCAGCAAATCCATGCTATCGCGAAGTGTGACATTGAGTGTAAATGGCTTTGGTTTAACAGTCAAGCCATAAGTGAAATCCATTTTAGAATCTTCCTTTGGATTAGCACTGAAATTGCACTGGTGGACCAAGACGGCAGTAAACAGAAAGAGTTGCACTTTGGATAACTCCTCTCCAATGCACCTTCGTTTGCCCACTGAAAAAATCAGCACGCTGCTAGTAAGGTCCTTGTTCAGGAATCCACTCTCATCCAGGAATCTTGCTGGATTAAAAACTTCTGGAGCAGGCCATTTCACTGGGTCGTGGTTCACTGACCACTGATTGATGAAGACCACTGTGTCTTTGGGAATGTGGTAGCCCATCAAGATGGTATCGGCTGTGGTAGAATGAGGAATGGTAACTGGCACAAAGCTACTGAAACGCATAGATTCATATAGGAAAGCCATGACAGAAGGCAAATGGGGCTGATCCTCAGCACAGGGCAGGCGGCTGCGGCCAACGACTTTGTCTATTTCTTCTTGCAGTTTAGTTTGCACCTTTGGGTACCTGGTTAAAAACAAGAGGAGCAGCTGTTTTTAAAACACTTTCTTCAACTCTCTGAAAGCAGATATTATCCAGGCAAACCTATGCTAGTGGGAACACATGAAGACAATATCAAGTGAAGGGGCACAACTGGCAGGAAAGGAGAATACATATTGTACCTCTTGTGACCATGTGTTTTCCCTTGCAAAACACATAGTGTAAAGCAAAACACTCTGGTGTAAAGTAATTGGGCCTTGCCATTTTGGAGATGGTTGTCAACTTTTTTTTTAACTTTATATAAGTATCTTGCTAGAGAGATTCACACATATATTCTCTTTCTTTCATGTTCATTTCTCCAAATGAGTATAAAATTAATATCCTTCTCCTAGTTTTTCAGATGGACAAACATATTATGTTGAAAATCATGGCATACAAGGAACTGACCAATCACTCCATTCCCAACAATTTTATACAGTTCTAACAGAAAATATATGACAATAGGCAAGTTAAAGAAAAGATAGCTAAACATCTATTCTTTATTCTTTAAAACAATGCCCACTGTAATATTTTGATTGAATTTGACTGAAACAGGACTCCTACTGAAAGTTCCTTTTTTATATTTTTATCCTGCCTTTATTATTTTATAACAAATAAGGTGGCAAACACACCTAATACTCCTTTCATTTCCTATTTTCCCCACAACATAAACCCTGTGAGGTGAATTGGACTAAAAGTGACTGGCCCAAAGTCACCCAGCCAGCTTTCATCTTCCCACAGACAAAATTTCTGCCGTCAACTGCACCACTTGGATCCACAAATATACTAGGCTGATATATTATGATATCCCAAGTTCTTGGGAAGAACTCAATGCATATGAAAGCCAACACCAGATAAAGAACTGGCAGCTGTGACTCCACATTGTTGGGAACAGATAATAATAATAATGCCCACTAGAAATCCAGACTCTTGAATAAAAGTGAAAAAAATGTAAATTACTTAATTAAGATCTGTTATTATGCTTATTTTTAATACTAATTCTGGTTACAATCAGTTGTGAAGATGTTGAGGATTATTATTTCTAAGGGTTCTGATTTTCTGTTATGATCTTGATTCCTTTTTTATACTGCCATGTATCCATATGGAGGGGCAGTATATAAATAAAAATATACATTAAAAGATGCAACAAAGATTTCCTATTTGTCATCTACCCACAACATTACAATTGTCAGTTGGTTTTTCTTAGCCTAACCAAAGATCCAAGGAAGAGCTATTATTTGTTCCAACCCCCCCCCCATGTCAGAGAATACAAGTTTCATTGGAGATTCATATTAACGAAGAGCAAACCATGGAAAATCCATTCTTTCTCCAGAATTGATAACTGCAAATTTCAAACAGAAATTATCAGTAACATCTCATAACCCTTTGATTTCTATAATCTGGTGGGAGAGATGAAAACAAACAACATTCATTAAAAATAATTGCCACTTGAACAGCTGAAATATTCATCATTCAAGATTATATGAGCCTACAATAGTATTAACTAATATTAGATTGCTTAATTTCCTTAAAATACTGAAATATTCTCTGGTACATGGGAAGATATAAAAAGCTTGTTTAAATTATGAGTCGTTGGCCAGTTTGGTCTAGTGGTTCAGGTACCAGGCTAGAAAGGGGGAGACTGAGAGTTCTACTCCCGCCTTAGGCATGAAAGCCAGTTGGGTGCCCTTGGGCCAATCCCTCTGTCTCAGCCCAACCCACCTCATAGGGTTGTTGTTCTGGGAAAAATAGGAGGAGGAAGATGTGTTGGATATGTTTGCCACCTTGAATTACTTGTAAAAATAATAAAGATGGGGTACAAATAAATAAATAAATCTAGTTTTTTGCTTTCACAAATGGAGTTCTGTTCTTCCATGAGATAAAATTCTACTGGGGGGATGGAGGAAGGAGGCAGTATTTTGCATGTTTCCTTTGTTCACCTTCCGCCCTCATTTGCTCCAAATGATTCAGAAACCTTCTAAGACTATCTGAGCAGGTGACGTGGGAATAAATGGGAAACTTAAGTTTTTGCTTAGCACCAGTGCAGGTTAGGTATCAGAAACCATCATGCAAATTTGTGTGATATCATCCTCCCTCTTTTTTTTAAAAAAAATGCATAACTTTACAAGGCTTCAAAATATTTCACAGTGTCAAATCTTCTTACTCTGAACATTTCCAAATTCTCAATGAACATTCATCAACCTTTTTTGCTGTCCAGAATTCATAGTTTAGCTCAAGTGTAGATACCATAGAGGACACAGACGTAATGTATGTTTAAAAGGCACAAAAGTGGGGTCCAAATCCGGATCATGGTTGGGATACAGGAATGAATCGTGAACCCTAACGCATTCAACAGGTTAAAAATTTATCCCTCAATTTTTAATTTTTCACTGCTTTCATAGATTTAAGACTCTCCAGCTCAGTTATGTCTGTGTTTTTTTACTAACCTTTCTTATCATGTCCCAAAAGTACTTTTTCAAGAGGCAACTGGACTTTCTGGTTTTTCTTTGAAGATGTTTTGCTTCTCATCCAAGAAGCTTCTTCAGCTCTGACTAGATGGTGGGGAAAGGAAGGATGCCTTCAAAGAAAAACCAGAAAGTCCAGTTGCCTCTTGAAAAATCATCTTTGGGACAATGGTGGGTTTCAAAAATTTTTACTACCGATTCTGTGGGTGTGGCTTGGTGGGCGTGGCAGGGGAAAGATACTGTAAAATCTCCATTCCCACCCCACTCCAGGGGAAGGATACACCCAGTCAGCTGGGATTTGGGAGCCAGAGAATAGATGGGGACAGGGCCAGTCAGAATTTTTACTGCCGGTTCTCCGAACTACACAAAATTTCTGCTACCGGTTCGTCAGAATCTGCTGAAATCCACCTCTGCTTTGGGACGACCATGACCTGGATAACTAAGAATCTCCATAGACTTTCTTATACTGGTACCTAACATTTCTAACCGCGTGCGCGCTGCCCACCATAGCTCCTCCAATCTCCCGCCAATCAGCTTACCTGATGAGGAAGATCAAGAGCCACTGCAGGGCGGTAGAGAGAGTGTCCTGACTGGCGCCGAAGATGTCCGTGACGGTGGCCGGCACATGCTCCAGAGGCAAGCCAGGCTGCGTTTGCTGAAGGCGGATGAAGGCATCCATCAGGTCGCGCAGAGGGTCCCCGGGGCGGAGACTGTTCCGATGCCAGAGAAACTTCTGGCGGACGAAGCTGTAGAACTCGTGATTGAGAGCGCGGAAAGCGCGGAAGGCTGAGCGCACCGGGTTGGGAAAGCGCTGCAGCCAGGGCAGCACGTCGACCACACTCCCGGCGCCCACCGTGCGCCCGAACTGCTCGTTTCGACCCACCAGCCGCCGGAACTCGACGTCAGCGTGGCTATAGCGGCGGCCGAAACAAAGCGCGCTCATGACGTTAGCCACGGCCACCCCCAGGCTCCGAGACGGATCTACGAAGGCGCCGCCGGCGCAAGCGCTCACCAGGAGACGCACCACGGTGCGCGCCTCAGCCAGCAAGGGCTGCTCCAGGAGGCGGTGCGCCGAGAAAGCGCGCAAAGTCGAGTGCGCCAAGCGCCTCTGCAGTTTCCACAGCTCGGAGTAACTTCCGAAGGCCAAGCTGCGCCCGCCGGAGACCAGCTGAAAGGAAGGGAAAGGAGGCCTACCCGCGAAGGCGGCCCCTTGGCGGATGAGGGCCTCGCGGATGGCGCGCTCGCCGCTCAACACTACCACTGGCCATCTGCCCAGGCGCAGCTGGAAAACGCTGCCGTAGGTAGCCGCCAGGCGCCCGAAAGCTAGGTGAGGGGCGCGGCCCAGTTGAGCGGCGTTGCCCAGAAGGGGCCACGGGAAAGGACCCGGCGGTTCCAGCCTCCTCCGTCGCGACCATTCGAAGACCAGAAATTTCACCGCCTGGAAGGCGAGCAGCAGCGAGAGGAGCAGGAGCAACAAGTCTTGCATTGGCGGTACGCCGGCCCGGAGCGCTTCTTCCAGCCCGCGAGGGCGCGCGCTGCGGAGAAAAAGAAGCTCTGCCTTAGGAGCGCTTCTGTGGGTCAAAACTTACATGTGTTGCACCAGACTCCGGTGCTGGTTTTCAGTGCCAGCTTGCAAAATGCGTAGGGGGACCAGATATGGGTTGCGACTTTATTGCGTCGCCTTAAAAAAAAAATCATTGACTCCACTTTGTACACTTGGATCTATCTGTATCCCAAAGAATTTCCCCTCCTGTGGGAAAATACTCAGACCTTCAGTCTCTCCTCTGAAGCTTAGAGTAAGGAGCCCACAGACAGAATATAATTAGAGGCGGTTAATAAACTGACACGTGTTGGCTTTCAATTATGTATTGCATGTTTCCAAGATCTATAATCTCACTCTTGCGTTTTTGTGGTCGGTTGCATTACTAGTTATAGATACTTAGAAATAAAGACAGCAGGGGCGGGGGCTCCATGGGTGGAGGGAAATGGTGCCCAAAATGTCAAGGTGGTGCAATATTTATCCAAAGGGGCAAGGCTTCAATTGCACAGTAATAGCTGCCATCTTGACCTTTTTGATCATCACCACTACCCATGCCACAGAAAGAGGCTGGCTTATCTGTGAAATTTGTGAATTTCTGTTTGGCTGTAGGAAGCAACTTTTCTTTCAAGTGCCCAGAGTGAAGTGCACTGGGTATCTAATTAAAAAGTTTTAGTTCTTAATACATCTTCCTAAGAGTAACTCACTTGCATGCTGAAGAATTCATGCTGTAAATATCCTAAAGGACAAGTGATACTTAAGGGAGACAGGATTTAATGCAGTAATATTCAACCATAATGGAGGAGAACCATTGACTTCCAGAGCAAAGATTTCCAGTTTAGATTTCCAATTCCATGGAGTTCTACCAGAAATTTGAAAGTTCAATAATACTATATAGGAACTTTTTCCTATATAGAATTTTCATATTTGTGCTATTTGATAAGCCACATCTAAATAGAAAAAAACAACAATAAAAATACATAGAAGGGAACCGGAAGATCTAAAGTTACTAGAGAGAGTATCTTCGTGTATAACCAGTTTATTGCATCATTGACCAAAGGAGATCCTTCAATAAAAAAAAGGCATCTGAACAGCATTTATGTACATTTATATTAATAGGTTCTCTTCTCTGGGATTACATCACAAAATGAGAGCATCTCCTAAAAGGGCTGGGTTCTCACAAGCTAAGGTTCATTTGACAGGGATTTGTTCCCTGAGTTTGCATAATACACTAAAACTCTGCTACCTGAATTGAATGCATAACATAGTAAGCTACAAACTAGTCAGTAATGTTTTAGATTCATACATAAGATGAATCCAACCATAAAAAGTCATTTCACTGAACTTGCTGAGGATTCTACTAAACTTGAATCTCTTTATTAAATCTCTGTTCTAACTTGCTAATTTCAAAATAAATCCATCTCATTAAATAATAGATGTTAGCAAACTACTTCCCTTCTCCCCCAAAATTAATGCCACTGGTTTGAGCTAATCTGATCTGCTGTATATGCAAAGTGTTTTACAGGTTTTGTTTATTGTCATGACTTAATGTCTTAGGATGAAGTGTAAAGTTTCCAAGACCACCCACAAATGGGGTTTTGGCAGTGAATCCAAACAGCATTGTATCCATATTGCTTGTTGGCTCTTCATTTTCTTAACACAAAGGTTGGGATGGATAGAAAGTCAAGATAATCCTTAGGAAAGCCTGGAGCTACATGTCTGAACTGCAAAAATACCATAAGACTTAGATAGCAGCAGAGAGATTCAGTAAATGCTGAGTACTGCAATCTAATGGTTTTCCAGATTTTTGCAGCCCAAAACACACACACACACCCCTATGAGATGTAAGTGAAGAACAGGAAAACTACAGCAGTATGGCCACACATTTCTGAATTCTTGAGTGTAATAAAACATTTATGCTTTGCCTGCCTTCTTAACTAGCTCATGCAATTAACTTGACTAAAATATCCTAATATACAACCCAATTTAACCCATAGTTGAAGGCAAAAACCAGTTTCAGTAGGATTTGGTCCTAAGTGGATCCACAAATATTTGGGGGTGGGGAGTCCATTAACTTCAATAGAACTTTTTTCCATATAAGGATGAAGCCTTTTATCTTGATACTAACCACTGAAGTTAATTGTTAGATTCAAACTGAAGTGAATAATTGTAACTTGGCAGTAACTCTTCAGCTCGATTTCCTCTCAGATACATTGAACAAGGAATCCAGTAACAACAGAAGAAGCTATAGTTGTAACAGGGTTACTACAATTTATTCAGAAATCTAATCAATAATTGATGAAGCATACTTGTACATAAAAGTGGGGAATTCAGCAAGTTGGTAATATTTGGTGATGCACTCTTCCACAAACTAGCCAACTGTATTTTGGGCTAGTGTAGTTGCATAGAACTGTACAGTTGTACAAAAAATGGGTTAACTGGAAAAAAACCCTGAAGGTACAAACAATCATGGGCAAGCCACTGTGAGAACAGAGTAAAATCAGGTATTAGTTTCCAAGTTAACGACGTGGAATACCTCAAGGTTTTGGTGGTCATCCTAAAGTCAACATTTTTAGAAACTGATGGCTGCAAATCACATGGAATATTGGGACCTAAATTCCAATTCAGAAAAATAGGGTTTTTAACTTGCCATTGTAAAGTCAAAAGTTATAACTCAAAGAGACACTGGAAGACAACAGGCAGTTTAAGATTCTAAGGAATACATGTTAGCAGCTTGAGTTGCTATGGAGAAAAGGATTTGAAAGTTCCCTCAACATATTGTGAAAGAAACCTCTTTGCATGGTTAAAAAAAAAGATCGCAGACTTCCTTCAGTGGTATTATACCATAATGAAAGAAGACACCTGTATTTTGCAAAATGGTAAAAATAAACTCTACCAAGCTTTTGTTTGATACTTTAATGACCGATTCTAATTTCTATTGAACAAATTAACTTTGCTTTACCCTTCTGGTTTTTATTCCACTTGGTAAACCGCCTTGAGTATTGGAATAACCAGAAAATAAACAGACAAACAAACCGCCTAGCTCATTTGATGTGCGTGGGTAGATAATCCCATCATCGCCACGACTTTATTACAGGCTGACATTAACCACAAAAGAACCAACCCCTTCCTAAAAACGCAAAGGGATGGAGCTCTTTCCAGTCTCAGGACTAACCTGTTCATTAACGCTTCTCCCAGGTCTCTCTGGGTCATAATGCCGCCGTTCACAAGGGAGCTGTGCGCGCAAGTGATTGCGGTTCGCGGTCTTGAGAAGGAGGAGAGCAGCTTAAGATCGTCGCTTGGGACCGGGGCTGCCGGCGATTTAAACTGCCGCTGTCGCTGCTGTCTCTGCCGCCGCCTGTTAGAGATCCCGATCGGGCAAGGAGCCGGTTGGCGTGCTCTGAGTTGCACTAGCCGCTCAGTTTAGCTCTTGCGCTGCAGTTGCCGAGAACGATGGGGCGGGGAGAAAGAGAGGAGAGAGAGAGAGAGAGAGAGAGAGAGAGATCTTTTTGGCGCGCTTAAAAGCGGCCACGCTCCGTCTCGCGTCCCGAGTGACCAAGGCGAGAGATCCCTAAAGCGTCCAACCAGCAAACGCTTGAGATGGCGGCAGGGAAAAGCGCCCTCCTCTTCTTATTATCCCTGGGGGCTGAAAAAAAAGTTTCTATCCTTCGAGTGTCACCTCCCCGTTGCGTGCAGAGTTGCATTGCGTGATCTGTTGATGGAAAGCCTCTGGCCATCCCCTCCCCTACCTCCCTCCCCTTCCCCGCATTAGATGCTCGCACACGCGAGATCCGAAGGGGGTGGGGGGGGGGAAGGAGTCCAAGGAATTGCAGAGGGGGACGGGCTGGAGGCAAGCCCTCCGCCCGGGGACCAAGCGAGTTTCGACCCTTCCCAGAACTGTTTTCAAATGCCGCCATTCTTTCCCCAAATCTGGCTAGAAAAAGAGTGGTCGGTTTCTATTATCCAGCTTCATTTGGCAAGGTGAGGTAGGAGTTTGGGGTAGATCTCGGGGGCATCGAAGCTAAGCAGGCTTGATTGAACCTCCATAAAACTTTAGAGCTACAGACAGCTTAGAAAATTGAGAAAGGTCCCAGAAGAATTTAGTGGCAGACCATTTTCTCTGCTATAGTCACAACTGCCTGGATGTCCCGATGAAGGCATCAAGAAGGCCATGCACCGAAACAAAACCTTCAAAGAATATTGGATATTGGCTTGGTGGTTCCCCATGAAGCCACATTTTGAGTGGGTTCTGCCCAGCCAAATTTCCTCAATGGTGGGTTCTCTTAGAAAAACCATCATTTCTGGGTTCCCTGACAGGCAAAGCTGATTCCATAGAAATCACATACAGCCAGCTTAATATTATGGCATCATGCAATGTGTGACTCCTGGTAGTGGCTTCCTAGCTGAAGGATATCAGAGGCTGAGTCAGACCATCTATCCTTTGTGAATGTTCTTATGGAAAAATATCACCTAAGAAATCAGAGGCTCTCAGAAAACATTCTCCACTTGCATACAGTTTTATTTCTCCGGAACGTATAAATAATAGTGTAACATGTAGCCAACTTGCACTAAAACAAGATAACAGAAGAATTAATGACATTCTGCAGTTGGAAGGGAATCCTAGTAGACACATTGGGAATTTTGAGAGTGGGTCATGACCATTCAAAAAAAAAAAAACAGTTGCCATCCTGGGTATGGCCAGTCATAGGACACCTACCCCCAAGAATGCAAACTTGAGAGATTGCTCCCCACTACCTTCTCCAACTTTTCAAGATATTGTCTGCAAAAACTAGTTTTATGAGATGGTCCAGAGAAGCCCAGTTAGAAGTACTGGTTCCATCTTTACTGTTAAGTTACATTAACATAAGCTTGTGAGTCTGAATGTATCTCATCTGTCCTTCACCTTTACTGTCCCCAGAATTACAAAGAGTCCCTTCTGAGGCATTTTCGCTACCCCTCCTCCTTCAAACTCCAATTTTGTTTAGCATACCAATGTCTAGGCTGCAGCTCTTCCTCCTAGCTCCCAAAGTCATTCTCAGATAGCAATAGCACTTAGACTTATATACCATTTCACAGTGCATTACAGCCCTCTCTAAGCAATTTACAGAGACAGCATATTGCCCCCAACAATCTGGGTTCTTATTTTATTGACCTCAGGAGGATGGAAGGAAGGCTGATTCAACCTTGAGCCAGTCAGGATTGAACTGCTGGCAGTCGGCAGAGTTAGCCTGCGATACTGAATTCTAACCACGGTGCCAGCACAACACCACCATTGCTTCAAAGTTATAGCCAGCTTAAAAAGAGGTGAAAGCTTTTAAGTGGTCCCCAGTTTATGACCATTTGTTTAGCAACTGTTTGAAGTTACAGTGGTGCTGAAAAAAATGACTTATGATCAGTCCTCACATTTATTGTATAACCATCACAGTGCTCCCATAGTCATGTAATCAAAATTTGGACACTTGACAACTGGCATGTATTTATGACAATTGCAGCATCCTATGGACATGTGATTACAATTTACAACTTTCCCAACTAGCTTCCAACCAGCAAAGTCAATGAGAGAATTGAGATTCACATAATGACAAGAACAGATTAAGGATAGATTGTCATGGAGAAAGTCTATCTATGTGGTCATTAAGACTAAAAAAAAAAGTTGATGGCACAATCAGTCAATCAAGATGGGTTCAGCCATGACGTTTTCTTTCTAACTGTATAAAAGGGATTGATTATTGCTGATTATTAAGATGGTTAGGGAGCACTTAAACTTATATAACTTCATGAAACATACGAAGAACAGTTGCGTGAATTGGATATGACTAGGGGTGACATGATACGGTAGCACTGTTCCAATATCTAAGGGCTGCCACAAAGAAGAGGTGGTCAACCTATTCTCCAAAGCACTTGAAGGCAAAACAAGAAGCAATGGATGGAAACTAATCAAGGAGAGAACCAATCTAGATGTAAGAAGGAATGTCCTGATAATTAGAACAATTAATCAGTAGAATGACTTGCCTCCAGAATTTGTGGGTGCTCCATCACTGGAGGTTTTTTAACAGGAAACATTTGGCTGAAATGGTATAGGGTTTCCTGCTTGAGCAAGGGGTTGGACTAGAAGAACTCCAAGGTCCCTTCCAACTCTTATTGCGTTCTAGATTACACCCCTGGTATTCCCTAATAATCTTATTAGTAACAATCCTATCTGATTGCAACAATCAGTAAATAACAATCCTATCTGATCCTGTTTATATTCTAATCCCAGACAAGGTACAAATATGATCGGACCAGAGTTCCCAGGATTCCCAGCCAACATCCAATGTTTGGAAATTCTGGATGGTGCAGTCCAAGTTTGAAGAATGGGGAAGATAGCTGTACAGTCTAATCTAATTGGAATTGGGAACACATCTAAATGAAAAGATGCCTGAAATTTCCTATATAAGCATTTCCTGTTTGATGGTCACTTCTGCAATGCCAACTTTGATCAACACCTTGGAGATGTCTTCTTCTACAAAGGCGTATGCTTGAAAGGCGAGAACTGCTGTACTTGGTAGGGATAAAATACATTTACCTGAGTGGAAATTTTAGATTTTAATCTACTTCATATATTTTATTTCAGTCTATAATAGAATAGATGTAGAGAAGACTAGTATGCCTATCATGAATTATGTGTTTATTAGATGTCGTTTCTATGGTTGATTTCCCTTAAGAAAACTACAAATAAAGTACTACAGAGAAAATAGTTTGTGCATGTGTTATAGTAGATTGTGTAGAAGTGTTTAAAAGATTGTGGGGAAGCATTTTTTTAAAAATTTGATTTATATGCTGCCCTTCTCCAGAGACTCAGGGCGGCT
>WNWU01000005.1:29755332-29775423 GCA_012654045.1 Ptyas mucosa | reverse complement strand
GATAAAACAGTTGTTGCAAACTCTGCCTTTTATGAACATGCATGTGATGTCATGCAAGCATAGAAAGATAGAACTTGTATTAAGATACGATGGACATTTTGTCATTTTGTCATAATTGTGATTAAGTCATATCTATGGTTACCAAGATTATGCAGCCAATCACAAAGAATTGTGGAAGGGGGGAAAAGACAAATTGGCAGGCTTGCCTCTCCCCATTATTCCAAGATACTCACGCACTCTGGTAGAAAAATTTCAATGCAAAGCATTAAATTGTTACTTTTACTTTCCAAGAATGCCTGATTTGGGACCAAGAGGCATGCTTTGAAATAAAGGGAATGCTGGAAGTTATTGCTTTAGTTTACAGCAGGCCATTTTCTCATTTTGAAATAACAACAACAACAACAACAACAACAATAATAATAATACCAGTCAATGATATTTGTGATACATTTTTAAATGCTCAGTTGACTGAGTTTCATATTTAAAGAATAAAAGAGAATTATTTATTTATATATATACATATCTATCTATCTATCTATCTATCTATCTATCTATCTATCTATCTACTTCTTTTTCCTTTTTCGTAGGCTTTATATGCAATTTCTTTCTAGCCAGGTTCTACCTACGTAAGCTAAGATGTTCCTCAGCCCTGGTTCTGTGAAATCTCATTCACAACTTCTGGGCTTTTTACTGCAACTCTGTGTTGGCCTGTGGGAGACTCAGATAGATCTGAGTCTCCCACAGGAACCAGGGGAACCAGGGCTGAGGAACATCTTAGCTTACGTAGGTAGAACCTGGCTAGAAAGAAATGCATATATATATATATATATATATATATATATATATATATATATATACACATACATACATACATATCTTTTCGTAGGTCTTTATGTGTATTTTTGTTTCATCCAGGTTTATCCTACGTGAATCAAGGTCTTTATACAGCCATGTTTCAGTGAAATCTCATTCACTATATTTTTTGGCTTTATCAGACATCAAAGCAGCATTTTGCTGTCTGTTGTGAGATTTAAGGGAGACTAAGATAGCTATTAGGAAGAACCTGGATGAAACAAAAATACACATAAAGACCTACACCACCAAAATGGAAGATAAGGTTGGAAAATAAGATCAGCATTCTAAGATCAGATACAAGTAAGCTAGAACAGATGAAAGAAAAAAAAAGCTGAAGAACAAGAAGACAAAGAATACCTGATCAAGAAATGTCATCTAGAAACAAAGAAGGTGAAGGAAGCACTAAAAATACAGAAGCAAATAATAGCCATAGCCAAGTTCAGGAGTTACAAAACTTCAATTGCAGACTATTAGCAGAATCTCCAATTCACTTGAATCAGAAGCATGTCTACTAATCCATCAATGGAGAGACTGTAATGAACCAGTCAAGCCCTGACAAAGACAAAACAGTGCAATTTTGGGTGCAGCTATGTGACAACCCAAAGAAATATAAAAATGCAGCTTGGATAAAGAAAGTGGATAAAAATGAAAAAGAATCTGAAATGAAAGAACTTGTAACAACAGCAGAAATGGTGGAGTAGTCATCTTCAAAGTACTCCATTTTGTCCCTGGAACAGATAGGTCCTTTCAAGGATAGTTGTGTGTTTACAAAAATATATACTTCATAGCACAAACTAGTTTGTGTGATACTGTATGCCATGTGATATCATCAACCATGTTCCAAAAGATATTTTCCTGAAGGAAATATATCATCCTGGAATACTTGGATTAGTTTATTAGGGAGACAAACAAAATATTGAGATGAAGTAGTCTGTTCTGATTTTCTCTTTTTTCACTATTCTGAAGCATTAAAAATACATTATACATTTTGATATTTTTCCCAATTTTTACGAGTTATCTAGGTTGCTGGATGTACTAGATACCAAAGAAAGTATTTTTTCTTTGAATCAGCTTGCAAAGCTGTAACAGTGTGCGATCTTTTGAATTACATAGTTATGCAGAACTCTGACACAAAGCACTCTTGGAAATTAAATATATGGCTTGCAGTTAGTTTTGTTTTGAGAGTATTTATCATTGAATTTCATGGTTACTTATTTTCAGTATGAAATCTCGCAATCACATAATACGATCAAATAATACTGAAAAAGAAGTCATTGCCCTGTAAAGGCTGACTTTAAAGTCTTTCTTTAAAAAAAAAAGCATTTCTGTACTGGAAAAAAAAATGCACTGCGGTAGCTGTTAACAAATTACAACAAATATTGCCCCAGCTAAATATGGTTGAAATTATACATATTTTTTTTTCCTGAACAGAATGCAGTATGTAACTTTGGCTGCATCTCAAATAAAACTTTGATTGCATGCTCAAAAGGATTGGAGGAATCATGAAAAAGACTCTGTCACTTTAAAGGCTTCCTCCCCCTTCCTACACCTCCATCCACTAATTGCCTGCGGCAAATCTTTTTGGGGAATTGCGTGCAAACTCTGACATAACCTTGGGCTTAACATAAACTAAACTCTCTCAGGTCATTGGCAAATAACAGGTATATCCGGTTATGCTTTTGTTGTACCTGTCTACTCACAAATTAAAAATGTATGTAAAGTACCCCTAATCAAAGGCAGGAAAAAAAGAGAGATAAAACTAATAGCCGTGCTATTTTTAACATCATTAGCAGCAGATGAAATAAAGCTCTAAGATCTGCCTGGCAGCCCAAACATTCATACTGCTGGGAGTAATTCAGGATTCCTTAAAAACATTGCAATTGGTTGAATGATGGATTTAATTTGATTTGTAGGACTCAACTCTGGAAATACACAACTCTGGGAAGTTTACAACAGCCTAATCTGAGACCATGCCCAATCACTTAATAAAGATGGCTTGCAGAGTATTGTTCATATGTTGGGAGCATCTCAAGGTTGGAGATTCAGAGATTTCTTGCTTTTTCTTTATTGATACAGAAAAAAGAGACTATATTCAACACCATCATCTGGAGTTTGTCCCTTGGATCTCTCCTGGGTCTGCAGCAGTGGTGGGTTGCTACTGGTTTGTCCCAGATTGGGTGAACCAGTAGTGGTGGTGGCGGGGGGCTCCGCCCACTTGTCTGGATATTTCTGCGCATGCACAGAAGCGTCGCATGCGAGCACCCACAAGCGAACTAGTAGTGACGGGTTTTGAAACCCGCCCCTAGTCTGCAGAATATTTGGAGATTAACCAGATTAAAGTAATTCAACGTAACGTGTAATTAGGTTTGAATATGATACAAAGAAGTCATGACCACTACTATGTTATATCATAATTTCTTAAAAAGAAACAGTAAAGGCCTTAGGAGGGGCATTTGCATTCAATTGAAATCATGCCATTTTTAATGTTGTATTTTGTATAAATGAGCCCTATATTTGTCCATATAAGGCAACCCAGCCATAGTTGGCTAGTGCAGTTAAGTCCCCAATACATTGAGTAAAAGGGACCGTCTATTTATCTTTTCAATGCTGTAATATCAGTCTTTTGACCATAATAAGGTCACACAAAATCCATTTATATTGTTCAGTTGTCAAATTCCAAGTATTGTGTAGTTCAATGGAATATTATAGTCTGAAAAATTTAGCTTTTGTGCACAGTCATATTTATAGTCTATTATGCAAAAAGAATGAAAGTTATATAAATATTATATATCTGTATCTGTATCTATATCTAATGGATAGATAGATAGATAGATAGATAGATAGATAGATAGATAGATATAGATATATACTGTAGTTGCACTAGATAACTAGAATTCTGTTTACTGTTAAAATTATACTTTTTTCTTTGTTGTATTTTGTTTTGAAACACACTTTTTTTTTAAAAAAATTGATTTATATGCCACCCTTCTCGGGAGACTCAGGGCGGCTTACAATGCGTTAAGCAATAGCCTTCATACTTTTGTATATTTATACAAAGTCAGCTTATTGCCCCCACAATCTGGGTCCTCATTTTACCAACCTTAGAAAGGATGGAAGGCTGAGTCAACCTTGAGCCTGGTGAGATTAGAACTTGCAGTAATTGCAGGCAGCTGAATGTTAATCACAGTGCTTTAGTCTACTGCGCCACTCAGGCCCTCCATGGGAATTTTGTTTAAATGCACTTTGATATTTTTTACCTTTGAATTTTGTTCTTTATTGTTTCTTTTTGCCACTATTTTAACAACAAAAAGAAAACATTTTTAAAAATCATACAAAGTTAATAGCGCAGTTCAAAAATATAAAGAATATATTCATTTTAAATTAGAAAAAAAGAATAAATCAAATGAAACAATTGTTTGTTTTAAATCTCAAAAAGCTCAGATGACATTATTTAGTTAAATGGGAAACCATGGGAAAATCCCAGGATCAGGTTAGATTGGGCAGTCAAAAAAAATCTCAGAAAAAGGGAAAGACAAACCAATTGTGCACTGTTGCCAAGGCAACTACACAGAAATATCCATGAGGTCACCAGCAGTCAAGTTTGATGAAAAGGTGATCTTATCTACTTATTAGAGTATATTAATATTAAATTAATCTGATTTGTTAACATGGTCCTACACGTTCTCCTATCTCCATCAGACACTTACTAGTGTAGGAGGTTAGCACCCACCGCTTTCCTGGAAGAGTGAAATATTTTAGGAAATATTAAAAAGGCAGAATATTATATTTCTTTGGATGAGAAACGGATAAGCATGTTTTGAAGCAGCTCCCATCTTCCTGCCCCCACCCTTTGTCAATGGGCCATTAAGGCCTAGTCCAGTCTATTCTACATAACAAAGATCTACCTCCTTCAGGCAGAGCCATAGTAGGAATTGCCAAAGATCCAACAAAGATAGGATTAGCCCTCTACACAATAGCAGCAGAAACTCACCACATGTGACCTGGGAAACATGTAACCTGGGAAGCACATGTGACCATCAGCCAGCAAGGCTAGCTAAGACCCCCACCCCCTGGAAGTCTGACAACCAATCAGGATACTCTTTCTGGGCCCCAGGAAATGCAAAGCCAGAGAGAGCATAAAAACCCGAGGATTTACTGTATCTGCCCTTTTCTGTTCAGGAACTCAAGCCATGTGATCCTGTCCACCATTAAACCATCTTTCCAAGCAGTCTCCATGTTTCCAGTGTCTATTTCCCCACTTGGAGCAGAACCCAGAGGATGTTTTTTCCTACACTAGTATGCTATTCTTTGCCAAGTTAAGTTCCTTTCAATGGACCTCAATTCATCTCCTGGAGAACAGTGGAAGTACAGATGAAAGATGCATTCAAAAATTGGAGCTTGCCTGCCTGCCTGTCTCTTTCCCTCCACCCCCCACATCTTGTATTATTATACGCACTGATAAAGTACATGATCAAAAAACTAGAGGAAAGAGTGCTTGAATTCTGGTGATTTTTAAATTTCCTACATTCCTTTCCTGGTTTACTGCAGGTAGGTCCCTCAGGGGGACCCAAGGTAATTAACACAGGAGATTCAGCATTTCCTCTAATAAAGTTGACAGGATAATCTCATCAAATAAATGAGAAACCGTTCCCTGAGATAGCTGTAGTAGACAGAGACAAGTCACAGCAGTTACAAGGATTTCTGTCAGCAACTATCACTAGGGGTTCTTTTTTAAAAAGGTGCCCTGATTTAGCTCCCTGGGAATTTTTACAGGATCCTATACAGTGGGCAGAAAGGAAAGAAGGAACTTCTGTAGCCTCTCAGACTACAGAGAGAAGAGAAGAGAAGAGAAGAGAAGAGAAGAGAAGAGAAGAGAAGAGAAGAGAAGAGAAGAGAAGAGAATTCTTTATTGGCCAAGTACGATTGGAAACACAAGGAATTTGTCTTGCAAATCCACAGTGTGAATTTCTATGCCCTGGGGATAGCATATTCTGCATTTTCTTGGAAATAAAATATGTGATTTCCTTAAATCCTTAATTGCATCTTTGAAGTGTGCGTCTTTGATTTGGCAGGAATATGATAAAGGAGGTTGGTGAGTATCTATTGTCTGAACTTCCTGGGGAGAGAGGTTGTCATAAATAAAATTCTTAAAAGAAAAATATCCCAATAATAATGCCAGCAGGGTAGAAATATTTAACTAAATATTTAAGATCAAACTATTTATCCATGTTCATCACAATTATCCTGTTCCACTTCACAATTTAGCAATAAATGCTACTGCAATTAATTGTTCCCAATGAAACATTTGAGAATATTTGTTAGAATCGTTCACATAATTTCTGTATCCTTTTTTCTCTTTGTTCTCTTACCAAACAGATGTACAAAATTTAAAAAAGCAAAGCTTTCATAAATCCTGATTTTGTTAGAACAGTGCATGACATTGGGATATAAAAGTAGCATAAACATTAAGAACTAAATGAAAAAAAATTCAGTATTTTGAAATACTGGACAGAATAATTTGAAAAGTAGGAGATTTAAACTGATATATCACAACTGATATATAGCACATTATTTAAACACAGATTATAGAAGGGGCCCCTGATACTACTCATATTCAAGAAAGCAAGAGCAGTGCGCAAATAAGCAGTTAACATCTATAGTGTGTCAGAAAGAAGTCTGGGGGGAAAATATTAGCATCTCCCCAATTCATAATTTACTGTGACAGAAACCATAAAAAATAACTGTATAATAATTGCTGTATAAGGATTTTCAGTCCAAGCTGAACCCAGTTTTATTTTCATCCTGCCTGTAAAGCCAGATAGAAGGGATCTTTTAAGATCTCTGACAAGTTGCAGGAATTCAAACGTAGGCATCCAATGAGATAGCTTTCCAGTCTTTTCTTGAGCACATTATCATCTCTCAGGTTGCAGGTTTATTGAAGTTTTTCATTATTTTTGGCAAAATCATTCCATCCTTTGTTTTGAACACTCAACAAATGCAGGGGTCTAGGCTGCAGTTTAGAAAATGTTCTTTGCTCAGACTTTGAGCGGTGCATGTGGTAGAAGTTCATCCTGAAGATATGGCCTGGGGTCTTCTACTAGCCTGAGCTTTGTGTCTCTCAGATCCTTTTATCTATCCTGCCTAGCATAGATTCCTAGCAATAGCAATAGCACTTAGACATATATACCATGTTTCCCCGAAAATAAGACCCTGTCTTATATTTTTTTTAAACCCTGAAATAAGACCTTGGCCTTATTGCCATGCACTCAAAAGCCCGATTGGGCTTATTATTAAGGGGTGTCTTATTTTGGGGAAAACAGGGTATATACTGCTTCACAGTGTTTTACAGCCCTCTCTAAAGTCAGCATATTGCCCCCAAAATCTGGGTTCTCATTTTACCGACCTCGGGAGGATGGAAGGCTGAGTCAACCTTGAACCTGATGAGATTCAAACTGCCAAATTGCAAATTGGCAATTGCAGGCAGTTGGCAGTCAGCAGAATTAGCCTGCAGTAGTGCATTCTAACCACTGTGCCACCACAGCCGTATTATCTCCAAAGGATAATATGGTTGTAATTCATCCATGTTGCAGCTATTTATATCTTGGAATGCTGTGGATGAAAAGGTCTCATTATTTCTGTAAAACAAAGATAGCACCAATAACATTAAGCGCCTTGGGTACAATCTCAAAACATCTAGAGTACCACTTAAATTCCATCGGCATTGACAAAACCATCATCAGTCAATTGCACAAGGCAGCTTTACTTGGAACAACTTGTGTCCTAACCAGAGATGGGTTTCAGCAGGTTCTGACCAGTTCTGGAGAACCAGTAGCAGAAATTTTGAGTAGTTCAGAGAACCAGTAGTTAAAAATTCTGACTCCCGCCCCCATCTATTCGCTGCCTCCCAAATCCCAGCTGATCGGGAGGAAATGGGGATTTTGCAGTAACCTTCCCCTGGAATGGGGTGGGAATGGAAATTTTACAGTATCCTTCCCCTGCCACACCCACCACGCCACGCCCACCAAGCCACACCATGCCCACCAAGCCATACCCACAGAACCGGTAATAAAAAAATTTGAAACCCACCACTGGTCCTAACACAATACCTTTAGCAACTTAAAACAATGTCTGCCTATCTCAGGTTCTTGAAAAGGATTTGTTAGGTGGATACAAATGCCAGATCCAGGCTAAATATCTGGTGGTTGAATGCAACTAACCATAATAATAATGCACTTTGAGACAATGGCTAATTAAAGTAATTGATTTTCATTCTAAAATTTACTTATTTACCTTCCGTGGTTTGGAATGTGTCTGCAATAAGATGGACTGGATATCATGCCTTGTTGCACTTAGATTGCAAATAATAAAATTCTGAAAATTAGCAGCAATCTGCAAATGCCTCTCTGGTAGTTTATTACCTGAGAACAGTCCCCAGCCCCTTTTTAAATGGCTTTTGGAACTTCCTTGCCCCCAGGTCAGAAATTCTTCTTCATTTTGAAACAGGAGAACCCAAATGCTTTAGTAAAAGACCTAAGGTGGGTTTAGCACATGAAAAATGAAAATCATCCATCTCTCCCAGCTCAATAAAAAAAAACAACCCTAAAAATTCTAGCTGTATCCACATGGATGGGACAGCTCTTTCCATTTTGTATCAGTGTCCCCTCCACTGTTCTCCAGAAATATTAACTTCAATTCCCTGGCATTAAAAAGTGACCTACCTCTCATATATGCCTCTCATTATGCCAACTCAACAAACTGTATTTTATTCAATAAAACATGGTTGCATGATTTAGCACAATGGACCAAGTTTAAACATTCAGCGGCAAACCTGGGTTCTTGGATTTCACGGTTCTGTTGGTAAATGATAGATTGGATGGGCTGCCGGATGAGTGGATGAAGTGAAAGTGTGGCAGGTGTTCTGTATTATCATGCTTTTTGAACAAAATTGTTGAGGTTTTACCAGCAGGTGGCACAATACTTATTCAATTTTGATGAATTGAAAAACTAACTTGGATCAGTCCTGGTTAATTCTGAATGGGAGACCACAAGTAAATTTCAGGGCTGACAGCTGGACTAGAAAACTGAAAAAATAACCTAGGGTAAATGATAGTGGCAATTTCTATACTGTTGCCCAGAAAATCACATGAATGTATCCATAGAGTTACCCACAGTGGTGGGTTCTCACTGGTGTTACCACCGGTTTGCATCGTGCACATGCTTTGCATGCGCGATGCGAGAACCTGTAGCAATTCACCACTGATTACCCACATGTAAATAATTATGAGATGAGCAGCATTTGAGAGAGTCTATAGTACTGTTGCTTCTTTGTAATCAGTACATGACTGATCCAGTGGGTGAGATATGTGGGAGTGCTGCAATAGCTCACTTATGTATTTTTAAAAAATGCAGGTTGCAGTATTTGAAGGGGAGGGGAAAAAACCTTAGATCTGAGCAATAAAAGAAAATGAAAGCATTAAATTTTGGAAAAGGTTTCAAGTGACCACCAACCCCCTGGGTATGCTAAACTGCTTCATTGACCCTAGGGCTTATCTTTGCCTTAACCCTCAACTTCTCAGAGAATTAAGTGAAGCTGTAAGTCAGTGAAACTGGAGCTTTGTGTATGCGAAGCACACAAACTCTGTTCAGATGGAGGTGGGATGTAGGGTTGTGCACACTAATTCTGCCCTTGTAGTTTTCTATGCATGTCTTTTGATGTGAATATCTGAGCAATTTTTTTCCTGAAGGTTTTCTGAAAGGAATAGGGTGCAACTCAGAGGAGGGATTCAAATTTTTTTACTACCGGTTCTGTGGGCATGGCTTGGTGGGCGTGGCATGGCTTGGTGGGCGTGGCAGGGGAAGGATACTGCAAAATCCTCATTTTCTCCCAATCAGCTGGGACTCGGGAGTCAGAGAATAGATGGGGGTGGGGCCAGTCAGAGGTGGTATTTACCAGTTCTCCAAACTACTCAAAATTTCCGCTACCGGTTCTCCAGAACTGGTCAGAACCTGCTGAATACCACCTCTGGTGCAACTATGCTAGGTGCTACACGCCAGAGAAGCCCCATGAAAAATATGTTTAAGGCTTCAAAATGGAGGCTGAGTGAGAAGAGAAGAAGACTTAGATGAACATTATTTCCTCAGGTCTCTCAGAATCTTTACATGTATTTATCTGTGGAAGTGTACAAATATATTTATATACTTAATTGGTATATTCTGTGCATGCATGAGACATCCATATACACATATATCATTTCTACCCAAATAAATACCTAAGGCAAACTAAAACTTACAATCGATCAATGAAACTTCCCCAAAATTACAGGTTCCATCCATTGATAATTGCAATCTCATCAGTCTTTTAATCCTGATTGACGGCACCGAAGTAAAATTACTCAAGGCAGCATAAGACTCACAATTTCCCATCTGCTTCTGAGAACAGGGAAATGAAAGGTGTGAAAGTAAATGTTTTTATTCACATAGCTGGAGGCCTTTTCTTGGAACAATTTACATGTCTTACTTAGTATATACAATTTCTGCAAGCAGAGCTGAGGGAAGCAGAGATAATGGTGGATGTGTTGACTGAGGATTATGCATTAGGGGTCTTGGCTTTTGTATCTGGCATTCTATATTATATCTCTCTCTTTTTCTTTTTTTTTCTTTTTCTTTTTATTGTTTGCAACAGTGTGCTGCTTAGAGTTATAAGATGGTCAGCTATATGATTTTTAAAAATAAATAAGCAAAAGAGGAGCAGTATAGTCTATGTACAGTATACCTACAAAGATCAGAAACATGTAAATCAGGTTTGTAAACCAAGCCCAGGGGTCTGCAACCTTAAACACTCAAAGAGCCATTTGGACCCATTTCCCACAGAAAAGAAAACACCGGGAGCCACAAAATCTGGGTGGGCATGGCCAACTCAACACCACTCACTTCCACCAGTCACATGAAACCCCCTCCTACTCAGCTATGCCTACCCAGCAGGTCATTAGGACAGAGAACCAGTTGTTAAAAAACACTGGGAACCACAAAACCCTTTTGACATCTCTCTCTCTCTCTCCCTCCCTCCTCCCTCTCTCTCCCCCACTCTCTCTGTATCTCTCTGTCTCTGCCCTGGCCGCTTCTCCATCCCCCGCCATTGCCTTTACCTTCTCAGGCCAGGCGAGGAGTAACTGGGAGGGGAGGGCAAGGGATGGGGACAGCCAGTGGTGGGATCATCTGACAGGGAGCCACAGCAGAGGGCCCAAAGAACCGCATGCGGCTCCAGAGCCACAGGTTGCTGACACCTGGCCAAGCCTGTGACATTCTATGGAAGTGAAAGTTGGTCTTTAAAGAACCAGGATAGGAAGAGCATTGATGCTTGTCTTCTTTCATGTTGGAGAAGACGCCTGAGAATATAGTGGACAGCCAAGAAAACAGACTGATGGAACAAATCAACATAGAGTTCTCACTCAAAGCACAAATGGCTAGGCTCAAATTATCCTAATTTGAACACACTATGCAGTCTCAGCTCTCTGGAAAAGGTTGTAATGCTGGGGAAAGAAGAAGGAAAGAGAAGAGAATGACCAGCAGCGAGGTAAATGAACTCAGTTATGGTAGTGGTGAGTACCCCATTGGTAGATTACTAGAAAGAACAGATTGGGGTAAATTGTCATGGAGAAAATCTATCTATGAGGTCACTAGGAGCTGAAAACAACTTGATAAAAGCAAAATGGTTAACTTGCAGTAGTTACTAATCCCTTATCAGTTTTGTAATAAACATAGGACAGTACTTTTTTTTTAAATCTATATTGGAGCAGCAAACCTATCGAGGACATGAGTCTTGTAAGCAGTAACCTATGTGCAGGAGACTTTTTCAGAGTGAACTGTCACACTCTTCTTTTAGTGAATTTAATTCATTTGCAAACATTTTATTTCCCTTCCCTATTGCTACTGAAGTCATGCCTGAATCCTTATTGACTTGCTGGTGAAGTGCATGATCTGTACAACAGACATTAGGATTTGTGGCTTTAAAATACTTATTAGGAAATCATTATTTTCTGAGAGTAGATGATTAAGGAACCAAACTGTTAATTGGTTCTTTATTTGTTTAAATCGGTGTTTAAGCAACTCAACTTGGCAAGTTTAAGATAAATAGATTTTAACTCCCAGAATTCTACGGGTTTAAATCAGAAATAAGGAATCAGTATTTTTTAAGAGACTAGATGTCCTAAAGCAGTGTTTTGTTTTGTTTTAAATTTTTGCAACTTTAAGATAGTTGGACTTCAGCTCCCAGAATTCCCCAAGCCAGCAGTCTGAAATCTATGCTGTTTTTTCAGTACTTTTAAAGCAGAATTTAACAATGTGATTTTTATGTCTGCAGTATTTTCACCTCATGCTGAAATTGATGTTGTCATATCCAATAGTACATGCTTAAAGAGCCAAAATAATCATATTCAGGAAGTGCCGGATGTATAGAAACAACTTTTCCCAGTGAGGGAGGTGCTGAACAACTGTACAAGAGACAAATTTTTGGATGACTTGTTTCTTCCTTCCTCGTCCTCTCCTCTTCTACTACCTTTTGGGGGGGGGGGGGCGGGAAACTGTTCCAGTTGGACCTTTCTTGAACAGCAAAATTCTCTTCCAGATGAGAGTGTTAAAGTGTTACTCCATTTTATGAGCCAGCCAAAAAAATATGCCTGCATAAAATTTACTGCTCATGTTGCCACATTAACAAGGCTAGCAAAGAGTGCTGTCCTTACAGCCTTCAGTGAGCCAAGTTAAGGAGAGGGATTGGTTCTTTCCCCCACTCTCCTATCAACTGGAAAAGGCCACTAATCTGTCCTGGAGCAGACAGAGTTGGGCAAGCATAGGTAGATACTTAGAATGACGAAAGGTGGGCGGCTGGAAGCAGGAGTGAGGGACTCCTTCTGCTGAATGCAATTCCTGGCTCTGTCTGGGATCTCTCAGTGCTGAGTTTACTCCTTTTCTGAGCTAAACCTCTGTCCAAAAAGAACCCAGATGAATAGTCATAGATGAGGAGGAGGAGGAGGCGGCAGCGACAGAAATTGTGTTGGAGATAGAGGGAAAACATGACTTCAAAACTAGGAAACCTTGGATGATTCACTTAGGGAAAAGCAAGGATCAGTCCAAAATTTTTCAGACATTTTTCTGTTTTTCCTCAGTCCTGATTATACAGCTGGCTCTCCTTCATTTCCCAGCTTTTCCTTCTTTTAGACCAGGATAGCCAAGCTTGGTAAATTTAAAACTTATGGACTTCAATCCCAGAATTCCCCCTTGCTGGCTGGGGAATTCTGAGAGTTGAAGTCCACAAGTCTTAAAGTTGCCAAGGTTGGACACCTCTCGTAGACCTTCAACTCTGCCCTAAGAGTTTGTCCCTCAAACCACTTTCTTGCCAATTCATGGCACAATCATGCCCTGGCAATATTTCTTTTCTCCCAGCGGTGCTGCTTTTGTCACATTCCAACTATCTCTACCAATATCTAAGTGGCATATTCCCCTTTATGACTACATTATCCAATGACAGTCCCACCGTGAAAAAATATATGTAAGCCTTTGTGACTTGAAGGGAAGCCAGATAGCTGGCAATCATTTGCAACAGGCAGATCAGGGACTGGCAAGGGGAATAGCAAATTTCAGGCTGATACTGATTTCTATCAACTCCAGAATAGCCCTCGGCCTTTCTTAGCTCTCAAATCGCCATACCATGCTCAGATACCAAAACTGCAGTGAGAGTCTTCCTCATATTATCTAGTTCAGAGGTGTCAGACTCACGTCGTCACAGCGGCGTCACATGATGTATCAGGACTTTTCCCCCCTTCACTAAACCGGGCAGGGACAGGGACAGCACATGACGCATCCAGCCTGCGGGCCGCGAGTTTGACACCCCTGGTCTAGTTGATCTTTCCCAATTGAGACATTCTTCAGATGTGAGGATTTAGGTTCCCAGAATTCCCAGAGAGCATGGCCACTGCTGAAAATTCTAGAGTAAAGCCATATCTGGATGATGCCTGGTTGGGAACTCTAGTCCTCAGTATCTTTCTCTTTGCTCTTACCTACTGCTTTATGCATTTAGGTATTCACTATCTTTTGCATATTATAACTGATTGTTACTGGTAATTATTGTGCCCTCAGCTGTACAGTAATTTTCATAAGGAAATTTGTGTAGGGGATTTTTGGGTATGCATTATATGTATATCTCCTTGAAAATGCAGATTTAAGGTGTAGAGATAACAATCTTATTGCTATTTACAAGGTAACTGATTCCAAGATTAGAGAAGTGTTTAACTTTATCATTGACTCACTACAGCCTTCAACCCTTGAGGCATGGAAACAAGAAAATGAAAAGTGAATTAGGTTATTTCACAGAATCAATCCCACCCCCAATATCCAATCTACAAAACCCATTTAAAAATAAAAAAGAGGGAAAAACCAGTGCTAACAGTCCCAAACAATCCCAAACTTTATAATCAGATACTGAACTTGAAAAAGAAATGCAGCTCTCTCTTAACCACCAATTAAGTTATTCCAAGTGGGTAGGAAGTTTAGATTCTCTTTATCTCATAAACAGGATCATAATCCTATTCTACTAGGACTGCCTTTATGTACCATTTTTTAAATTCAATGGAAAAGTGCTGACAAGTGTTGTCATGCAGAAATTAATTTTTCAGCACAACCTTCCGTGGCTTAGAGAGATTTATACAGTGTAAAATATTTGGCAGAATTCAAATCCATTTATCCTGTTTAAATAATGGAAGGAAAGTATTAAAGTAAACATTCCATTCAGCTCAGGCTCTTCTTTACTGTCTTCAAAATCAACATGTTCACAACTGCAATATCCCGCTTAAGATCCATTAAGCTACACACAAAACTTACCAACATTAGAAAGCTTTATAGTGAAATTATGGAATTTATTGCTCACTTTCAATTTTTATTCTGAATTAAAAAAAATATTTCTGCATGGATTTATAGATGAAGTTCATCGTGTTAAACCATGGCTTATTTATGAATAATTGCTGAATAAACCATAATTTTCTGAAATTGTTTGCTAAACATTAAACCACAGTTTAAAAATGACAATTGTTTGATTCTTACATCACAGGTAAGCCAAATCAAGAAAACTACATTATTAGGGTCTGTATTTGTACAAAGAATTATCTTTTTCTTTATAAAATTTTTGATTTCTTTTTTTTTTCAAAAAGGTTTTTGTTTCTGAAGAATTCATTAAAAGGACACACAATTATTGTGTTTGCTCTGAAATTACTTTCTTTGAGAGGGATACAATAGATATAAAATAAAATCCTGAAATATATTTTGCAGTTAAAGCATAATTAAAACTAGATGTAATACAAGAAGTTCACAAAGAATTTAGACATCATTTTTAATTCATGATCAATGAATGAAGGGCATGTAAGGGAGGTCTTGTTTATTGTTGCTGAATGGAAAATTTTGCAAAAGAGGCAAAAGCAGAAGAAAGATTTTGCATTCTTTCTTTTATAACCCTACCAGTAAATATGTGTTTTGATTGAGTTAAGAATTGCATCCTTCTGGATTCAGAATAGATTAGTTTAATTAGTTTAGATTATTTTATTTTTTAAATGAACACTTCATATTATACCTTGCTATCATACAGTCTCAGCCTAGAATATTTAACCTCACTGAGAATATCCTCGGCTTTGGGATACTATAGCCTAAAGTGTTCTAAAATTACATCTCTTTTCAGAGCAGTTGAAGAAATAAAATATTGAAATGTATATTTTGTTTACAATTGCACATTTGTATTTATCCCATATATGCCATGTACACAGTGTTATACAAATAATGCTTAGTCATTTTGCTTCCTGTACTGTAAAATTCCCTTAAAAGATCATTAAGAAAGGGAGATGTGGACATTGTCAATGAAATCTGGCTAACTTAATGGATTCAATTTAATGTTATTTGAATTTAACAGTCTGACCAATGGCAAGAGGTTCTGGCAGCAAATACAGAGTAATTATATGTAAACGGTTACATTATTTTTTTTGTGTGTAATAGATGTAAAAGAAAATTTTGAATTATCGAAATTATAATGCTAATAGGTAAAACCTTTCCTTAATTATATTTGAAATAAAAGCAGTAGTACCAATATAAAAATGTTGGGAGATTTGCTACTATCTATACCTTCTGCTTCTTCATGAATTAGCATGTGAGTAATAGAGTTATATTTTGTAGGAGGCCTCTCTGGCTGAACAGAAACAGCAGGATGGTGGTGATTGTGGTAGAACAAAATCTCTTCCCTGTAGATTTTATCCTATTTATTCATTTAATGTATGAATCATTACATCTTGTGAATTTTAAAAATTTAAAAGCAAAAGCTTGGAACTTTTCTAGATATGAAAAGCAGCTCACTCATATTTTCCATTCTTCCCAATTTATGTGGAGATACATCTTAGCTTTCCATTCCTGTTTAGCTTTTTGCTTTCTCCTATTTCATCTCCTGACCAAATTTTAAAATTACGATTTTTTTTCAATTATGGGAAGAATCGTGTACATTGCAATTCTATGCACATTTCGTCAGAAGTATATCAAATAGGCAAGATTCACACATTGCCATGAGCCAAAATGAAAAAAAGAAATTCTACATTAGCACAATGGGTGAATCTAGCAATTGTAGCTTTCAGATTATGAATGTTGATGATCATTATTATTTCAACATTGTTTAAGACAAGTAGTAGAAATTTTTAAAAAATCAATATTTAAAAGAACATTAAAATAATTTACAAATAACTAGTTTGCATTGAAAAGGCATAATTTTAAGGCTTTTCCCTCCCCTAAAAGCAGGAGTAGTTTAGCACTACGTGTAAACCTGCTACTTTGCTTATTCTGTAAATGCTGAATGCTAACTATTGCTTAATATGAGAGATGAATCTAGCTACCGTTCTGTTACGTGGGACTTAGTAAAGGAGTGGGTTTGGGATTTTAGCCTATATGAATCATTGATATGATTCATTTCTACACTAAAATAGTTAGATAATAGGGAACAGATATACTCCTTAATAACTGAGATGCGGAAGGCTGCTGAATATTCCAATTTATCTGATTGTGAGAAAATATTTTAAGGTGTATTTTCCAACAGAAAAAATGCAAAAAGGTACTCTGGGGATACACATTGCTCTTACTGTGTATTCATTTTCTCCATTTTTTCAAATGTCAAGTTATTACTATCTTTATCATTTTAATTGGAAATAAGTGCCACTGAATTGAATGTTTGATGAAATATGTTCTGATAAACATATTTATAAGTTGCTTTGGGACTCCTTTAAATAAGATTTCACTTTAATTTCTTTGACAATGCAGTACATAAAGGACTATTATATTTACTTCATTCAGTTATCTATCTTCTATTTATCTATCTATCTATTTATCTATCATCATTGTTCAATGCAACCTGATCCACATTGTTGAACATAAAATCCAAACAAATTGCTTAGTTAAAGGAAGTATTTTTTAAAAGGCTTTAAAGAGATTAAAATCATTATGCTTTATGAAATACATGTTTCATTCTGTAACAAAAAAATTGTCATCTGTTTTAGAATAGATTTTAAGGGTTACATTTACCAGCCTGTAGACTCTAATTGTAGCCTATTAGAAATAATGATATTTACATTGGGGGTAGGGAGAGAGAGAGAGAAAGAGTCATAATGTGAAATATTAGTACAAATGTATACTGCCTAAATGTGCAAAAGATCCTTCAATTGGAGCCTCATTATTGAAGAATGACCTGTGGGTGGAAGTGTCACCCAGTTCAGAGACTTTCCCATGTAGCTGAGCTTCAGAAGTTACAAAAGATAGGGACCTAGTTGTGGGCACTTCTAAACTAATGAGAACTGAAAGTTTTTTGAAATATCCCAGAGACCTCCCAGATAGGATGCTTATTAAGGTATCTGCATCAAGCCCCCGTTCTGTCTAGCCAACTGTTACAAAGCTGTGCTGAGGCGTAGGCAACAGTCCGTGAAGGTGTCTCTACGCTTTTCAACTTAGCCACAGCCTATCTCAATAAATCCACAATCTATACACTCAACCAGGGGAGGGGGTGTTTGCAGATATGTTTGTGTGATCGTGCAAGCAAAGCAGTCAATTGTGATTACTTCATCAAAACTGAGCGTACAGCTGCTACCTACGTGACTATCTGCTTCAATGCGCTGGTAGCTAGCCAACTCCGGAGCCCAAGTACTTTCTATATATGGCTTCCATGAAAGAATAATTAAGCCATTAAAACAATAAGTAACAAAAGGGTAGCCACTGGGATGGGTTCTGACACAACTCATTAAAATACAATTCAAGTATAATAAATCTATGCTCTTTTCTATATTAAAGTTATTCTGAAGCTTGTAATTTTATTTAAAAAATTATAATTGAAAAAATAGAAACTAATACAAACTAAAAAAAATAAAATAAAAAATAAATAGGAAAAACAGAAAGTGCTGGAAAAAATAAAGAAAAAATAAAAATACAGTAAAGAAAAAGAAAAGATATATATAAAGAGATGACTTCTCCCTTCATTACAAATTAAATAATTGTAATAACTTATCACCTTCTCTTAAAATACAAGAAATGATATTTTTCTTTTATCCCATCTCTTATCTACAGACAAATCCTTACAGCCATATTGCTCAGTCCTACCAATAAAATACTAAAAACTACCAAAGATAACATATCTATTTTAACCTTGATCAAATAAACCAATTGTATATTCCTCCTTTTTACTTCTAACAATTTTAATCTTTACCTTTAATCCCTTCAAATAATGTCCTAGAATTTGATTTCTTTTTTTGTCCCTTCTCACAAAATTCTTCAAAGATTTAACAAGTCATTTTGTAAAGTCAATATTGAAAAATTAGCCAAGTCACTATTTTAGTTTGTTATTGATATATCCTTCTTAATTATTAAGATATTAGCTGGTTTCATTTATATATTGAGTATAGCTTTTTTTCATATAATTTTTGCAGCCTATCATTTTTCAATCTACTTTCAGATGACGCTCAGTCTTATGCAATAAAACTTTTATTTTTCATTTGTTTCTTTTTCATTACGTTTTTTAAACATAGTCTATCTATAGAAGTAAACACTCTTAAAATTATCTTCTGGGTCCATTCTTTAAAAATATCCTTTAATATATTCAATGTTAAGATACCTTTATCCATTCTGTATGAGTTAGGCAAATATAATTATTCACCTTCTTTAAATATAATCTTTAGTTCCCTCTAGTGTCCAATTTTTTATATCTTATGGTGTTTTTTTTCCACAAAATTTCAAAACGAAAGTATTTTGACACAGGAAGGTTTCTTTATAATGAATTCCAAAATCTTATTTCAAATCCACCTGGACTCTTAGTGCATTTGTAACTTTTTAAAATCAAAGTTCTAATCACCTTTTTGCTCTTTATTCCAAAAGAGTTCTTTTTTAAGTTCCTAAACTAGTATTTAATTTTTGGGGGTGCTAAGGATTGAAAGAAATTTATCTGATTCTGTAAAATTGTAAACGGTTCCTAATAGCTGAAAAGTAATTAACAATTTCCAAAACTGATTAGAAAAGGAAGTATGCAAACCCAGTATCATTTTGAAAGGCACTGACCATCATCTGAGCAAAAAATGCTTTTCCCTCATCTCCCGTTGCTCATTATCTTGCAGTTTCCTCATAAGAAACAACTACATGGGATACTTGTGGATGATCTCAAATCCTTCCCTTCTCTGGAGGCGAATGATAAAGAACTGGTCTATTTGTCATTCTGCTGTAGTCTTTTAACAGAGCCATTCGTAGTTGGCCATTTTTTTCCCTTGGAAGTCCAAAAGTTAGACCCTTTTTAAAAGATGTGATGTTGCCATCATCTCATTTTCAAACCATCATGGAAAGTAAGATTTAATTGTTCCAATTAGTGTTTTCCCTCTTCTTTTAAAAAAATGTTCCCACCACCCATCTCCTCCCACTTATGACTATATGACTGTAAGATTGTTGCTTGTATCCTTACAATTTATATTGATTTTGTTTCCTGATTGCTTATTTGTACCCTATGACTATCATTAAGTGTTGTACCTTATGATTCTTGATGAACGTATCTTTTCTTTTATGTACACTGAGAGCATATGCACCAAGACAAATTCCTTGTGTGTCCAATCACACTTGGCCAATAAAAAATTCTATTCTATTCTATTCTATTCTATTCTATTCTATTCTATTCTATTCTATTCTATTCTATTCTAT
>WNWU01000005.1:29733714-29755322 GCA_012654045.1 Ptyas mucosa | reverse complement strand
ATCCTATCCTATCCTATCCTATCCTATCCTATCCTATCCTATCCTATTCTTTGCTTCTAATGCTTCATTGACAACGTTTCTGATTCAGAGATTGGAATCTGCTCAGGTCCTATTGGCCCATTAAGATGATGTAGGCTCACCCCTTCCCTTCAAGTCACTTGGCACTTTACTCAATGAAGATTTTAAAAAGCATTTATACCTATTTGGTTTTAAACAAAATAAATGATATTTTGTTTTAAACAAAATAAATGATATTAAAGAAATAGGGAGTATGAGCATTGGGAAGGATTTGCTAAAATGGGGAAATCCTACTCCAAAACCAAATACCCCAAAGGGGTATTTCCCCTCTCCATTGCTCTTCCCCCCTCCCATTTATATCACAGATCTTTTATTACGTCTTTTAAACATAGTCTATCTATAGAACTAAACACTCTTAAAATTAACTTCTGGGTCCATTCTTCAAAAATATCCTTCATTATACTCAACGTTAAGATATTTTGATCCATTATATCACAGATCTGAAGGCAATCCCTCCAAATTGGGAAGACTGCTTGCAGCTCCAGGTTACACTCGAATTTCACCTTTTCATGGAAGATTCTGCAGGAAATGAAGGGAAAGGAAAGAAAAGAAAGTTCTTCCCATCATGATTTTTGGGATATAGTGCTCTCATGTGTCCGTGGGAGGAGACTTGATAAATAATGAGTTGACTCTGCGAGTTGGGAAAGAGGATGGGGCCAACTCTTTATTGCCATCAATATAGCAAATACAAGTTATGGTTCATGTGATTGTGGGATATAAACTTAACTGGGGTCTCTTTCAATACACTAAAGCAACCCTTTAAATTTTACTTTTTATTTATCATATTTAAGAACCAGCCATCTCCTTCACAGGGGGATTCTAGACAATGAAATATTAAAAGCATAAAACGAGTATATAAAATTTAAAAAGGGGAAATAAAACTAGGTTTATGGTTTGATAGATGGCTACACCTGTTGATCTAGTCATTGATGAATACTTGCCTCTGTCACCCCATCCCCATCCCCATCTCAAATCAAGAATTGATGTTTTTCCCACTGGCAGGTGATATTTTATGGGCAATGAAAACAATCCTGAGAAAATCCACCAATCCCTTTCCTTAACTAGTTCTGCATTAAAACCACAGCGCAGTTTATGCTAGCATGCTTTTCTGTTGGTTCACAGACTAAAGGAAGCTGTTTCAGTGAGGCTGTCTGGCTCCACTCTCCGACTGACTGGGAGTTTTCCATGGCGGTGAATCTCAATCAGACCGTGTCGTGCAATCAGACAAAAATGTTTAGTTCTTGCAAATAGGATGCTTGGCCACACAAGCACATCTTCTCCAGTGGCTAACATATTGCTGAGATAAAGGATGAATTGGTCTTCTGTGTGCAAAAATGCCCCAGCACATTTTTACTTACAATAGCTTCCTTGTAAAAAAAAAAAAAAAAAGAGGCCATCCTTATTTCTGTGTTAAAGCTGGAGAGTGAGAGTGAGGGAGAGCGTGCTTTCCATGCAGTGATTTAGTGAATTCTGGGGTGAACTTGGATGTGAACGTAGGGCGCCTGGGCTGAATGCCAGCTTAGTATACAGCAAGTCATTTTAAATATTTGAATTGGTGTGGGAGAGAACTTGGTTTGGCCTAAGTATTGTTGCCGGTTTATGGGTATTCTTCCCTAGCTTGACCCAATTTGGATTGGCTCCCTGGAACAAAAAGAGCAGACGGGATTCAGGAGGCAGAATAAAATGGCTTCATTTCTGCTTCAGCTTGGCAGCCTGCGCTGAGTTTGTTTTAAGCTTCTGGTGGCTTTGTGTACCCAAGCTCTGTCGCTGAGTAGCTCAGAATGATTAATTTAGAGAGAAACAAGCCCTTTCACAATGCTGGAAACTGGAATGCTTGATATGATGAGTTCTTCTTCGTATTTAATCACAGCATGAGGGCAGTGCTGTTTTTTTAACCTTAACAAGATCTGTCATTAAAAATTACTGGAGCTTGACTTTTCTTCGTTCTCGGCTAGTCATCCACATCCAAGGCTGAGGAGCTCTGTTGTTCAGCTGTCTTTGTGTCTTTTTCTGGATAATGATGATCGGCAGTTCTCAAATTCTCAAGGGTAGATTTACTTTTAACAGGAAGTCTAAGGAAATAAATATTGCACAAAGGAATAAATATATGAGCAAACTTTAAGGGTAGTGGTCGCTGTCCCTCCCCTTATCTTAAGGTGAAAGATGATGTACAAGAAATCAAATTATATTTCACCATCATTATCAGCAAACAGGAGATCAGATTAACCAAACAACTTTTTGCATTGGCTAATGTACAGATCATACATGGAAATTATTTGTGGTACTGGCTACATCCTCATTCAAATACAATGGAAAGGAAATAAAACAGTGCAAAGTAGGCAACATTACCATGAGATATCATAACATTTCAAGTTCCAGAAAATTATTAGTTCAAGTAAGTGCTGTCAAAGCCAGATGTTTGCACATGCATACAGTAACATAAGGTGGCTAACACTTTATCTTGATCTTTAGTTTATACCTTCTTCTTTTTAACTATCTTTGAGGCTGCCAGATGTATCACTATGTTTATACCCTCAGTTCTAAACACATTGGTCATAACTTTTGAAGGTTATGTGCTATTTTAGGTTGTTGTTGATTTAGCAAAATTTCCTTTGCTCCATCCTTCTGCCAAGCGGCAAGCCATTTTGTAAACAGTGGATTTTAATATTAGCTTGTTTCATTGCTGCTGAACATATTTTAACATTGGAACTATGCTCTGGCACAGGTTTTTGTCACGAAGTTGAGCTGGCATCAGGATTTATAAGCCTTGTCCTATTGATTTTAGTGGCATCAGAATATATTCATATAATACGCTAAGTCATTTGATTGGTTTAACTGGAAGTTTTAACTTGCCATTTTCACCCTCTTCTATGCAATTCAATAACTATGGATGGTGGATTTTCTATGTTTATATTGCTCCCCTAAACGCAGAGCTACCATTTCAGTTAATTTTATCCAGAGTTGAAAAAGAATGATCTCCTTTCAAATTCAGATTAATACTACTGGGAAGAGATGTCCACTCTCGATTTCCAACAACATGCTTAACGATTGGAAAGCTATGAACCACCATGGTAAGTGCCTATAGTCTGGGTCAAGGCCCCTAAGAATTATTAAATATAAATAATCATGCTAGAGCTCCATCAGAACCCTCAGCCCCAATTCTGGAGAAGGAGCTAGGTCTCCTCAGCTTTTTCAGAACAAGGCTGTTCCACAAGACATGTATCATGCTGGAGAAATCATGCTGCCTGGAGGCCACCAGGTGATACTGCTTTACCAATGAGAACCATAACACACCCACTCTGTCAGAAACCACTGAGGATAGGCAGTCCTGCAAGGAACCTGGTTTATGCCATGTAGAGCTTTAAAGCATCTGGAATTGCACCCAGAAACCTACTGGAGATGTAGACAGTTCAAGCAGTATTATATGGGTTATCATGGTGCTCCCAATATTGCAGATGCTGCTGATTTCTGAACCAACTGAAGCTTCTAAATGTTCTTCAAGGGCAGCCCCATGTAAGCATGTTGAATAAGAGCCTGAGTGGCGTAGCAGGCTAATGCCTCCTATTAAGGCAGCATTTAACATCCAGCTGCCTGCAATTACTGCGAGTTCTAATCTCACCAGGCTCAAGGTTGACTCAGCCTTCCATCCTTTCTAAGGTGGGTAAAATGAGGACCCGGTTTGTGGGGGCAATAAGCTGACTTTGTATAAATATACAAAAGCATGAAGGCTATTGCTTAACGCATTGTAAGCCTCCCTGAGTCTCCGGAAAAGGGCGGCATATAAATATAAATAAATAATTTTTTAAAAAAAGTAATCCAATTGCATGAATAATGCCTATTGAGCTAGGAATGTGAAATTTTTGAACAGGATGTAATTATGTAAGGGATCTCCTGGCAAGGCTGCCATCTGCTTCTCAAACTGGAGTTATGAGTCTTAGAGAACCCCCAGATTACCCAATTTAGAGTTGATGAAGTAAATCACTATATATGGGGAAATTATCTAACCAAAATCTAACCAAAAAGAAAGCTCTCCTGATTTTATTATTTGATTGAGATATGCTGATTGGAAAGAAGAGAAAGACTACTGAAAAATGTTTTAGGTCACCAATTCATCTGAAGGTCCAAATCCAAAATGTGCCATTTGAGGGTGCTATGTTCGTTCTCATGGCAGAATGGCAGCTAATGAGAAACATAAAGATTTTAGTTTCCTATGAAGCATCCAGCCCCAAATAAGAATAAGATATTAGTCAGTTTTAGCAGAGCTAGTCAACTGAAGGGGGAAAAAACCCACCACAGCTTGAGCTAGTAAGAGGGAAAATAGCATGAGGCAGATGCTTCTATTTTAAATAGACCAAGCCAACATTTCATTGGTGGACCATCTGGAAAATAGTCCTCAATAACTGGGGTTGAACATTTTCTAATGGAATAAATTACCTATATTGGCCCAGCTGCATTCCAAAAAGTTGTGCTTGAGTCTTAGCCTAACAAATATTTAATACCTCAAGTTTTGGGCTTCTTTTGCGGAATAGCTGAGCTGAATTTTGACTGTTCCATATGAAATAGTTGGTATGTCCTTTACATCAGAAGAAGGAAGGAAGAAATATATGATACATTCTTGGATTTGTGTTGGGGGAAGGGACATTTTCCAATTAGTCTGCCAGCTTGGAATCCTCAGGTAGACTATTTCAAATATTAGTCAGGTCCCATTCTGTTTAGCTCTCAAGGTAAGCTGAATTTTGCTGGCAGTTGTCCCAAAGATGCTTTTTCAGGAGGCAAGTGGACTTTCTTGTTTTTTCTTTTGAAGATGTTTCACTTTTCATCCAAGAAGCTTCTTCAGCTCTGACTGGATGACAGGGAATGGAAGGATCATCCAGTTAGAGCTGAAGAAGCTTCTTGGATGAGAAGCAAAACATCTTCAAAAGAAAAAACAAAGTCCAGTTTTCTCCTGAAAAAGCACCTTTGGGACAACCATGACCTGGATAACTGAGAACTTCCATAGACTTTTAGCTGGCAGTTGCTACCCGCTGTATATAGTTATGAATGTTATCATTTCTCCTTCCCAGCACACCAAATAACAAGAAAGTCTTTATTGGATTTCATTTGTTATGTTTACATTTTAAATGATCCAACTCCCTTCGCTTAGCTTCCTAAACTGGTGGACAAATTTGGCTCAACAACGCACAACTATTTCACAATTCAAAAAGACTGTCCTAGATCTCAGTTGTTTCTTGTCTTTCCAGAATCATTTCCTTTCTTGGAGCTCCACATGAAACATCCCAAGTACTACTGACCTGATACATAATCCTGTGAGGATTATGCTGATTAGATTATAACTGCATGTTTTGTTATATGCTTTGTTTTTAACACTTGGATTGGACGATTTTAATCAAGATGCAAGGATGCTGTATTTTTCATTCCATTGTGTTCCATCTTGGAATCTTGGAGGACAGGGGCAGTAAATGAGGTTCTGGGCCAATTTGAAGCTCCAAACCTTGGTGATCCCACAATATCAGCAGCATTCAATTGTCCGGCCAATTTTTTGCCAGCTCAGTTCCTGTTAGTTGAAACCACTGCAAGAGAAACTCCCTACTCCACCTCTAGCCTTTAAAACACTTGATATGGCTATGTACCTCCTAATATTCAAGAGCAAGGCATCAGTTACTCTCTGTCCCTCTTGTAACTTCAATTTAGAATCTCTTTCTGAGGATCTACTATTTCAAGGCAGGTGCTTGATAAATAAATAAATTAAATAAATAAATCCCAACGAAGGAGGCTGATAGATAGATAGATAGATAGATAGATCTCAATGACAACCCTCAAATGGAATAACTTTTTTTAAAATTTTATTTTATTGAAAAGACAGTGCCATGTCAGGATAACAATGCAAATAAAGTACAACCAGAGAGAAATCAATGATAAATAGCATACATGCTAATAACTATAACTGTACTATGTTAACAGTGATTGCAACAATACAACCCCCCAAAAAAACCACCAAAAGAAAATAAAAGAAAACTTCAACTAAGTTTCTACTTACATTAGCTTATTTACAAATTTCTCCATATTATATCCATAGTTTTACATCTTTGTTGTACTGACATTCATAAACTTCCCTCTCATTTCTGTCTCTTGTCTCTATCTATTCATAAAATTTATTCCATGTTCTGTAATATTTCGAGACTTCTTTATCTTTAATTTTTAAAGTTAATCTGTCCATTTCTGCACAATCCCAAATTTTCCTAATGATGTCATCATCCGGTGGGGTGTTCACATTTTTCCAATATCAAATGGAATAACTTGAATGTCTAAAGATACCTTAGAAGTTTTAGAACAGATTTAGACATAAATCACACTTGAGTACAAAGTACAAAACTGAAATGGAAGTTACCAATATGTGACTATATTTTTCTGTGCTTGAGGTCCCAGTTAAACACAGTATCCAGAAATTTTAATATACTGTACCTTGTCAGAATATTACAAAATATATATTGACATGAACATCTTTTGCCACTTGTGTATGTATCCTGTGGTTTCTATATCACCAACTTTAAGGGACTCCAATGTAAGGGGGTCCATATTCTGAAAGATGATGCCATGTTAGATAGAAAGTCAACATAGCGTGACTGATTTGATAAACTTAAGGTGTAGTAGGCCAGGAAAACTGCCAACTTTTTTTGTTTTGTTTTGTTTTAATATACCTTTGTTATCTCTGGGGCTGTAGACTGCCAAGGTTTGTGGTTTGGCAGAGTGGAAGTAGGTTTCTTGTTTTGTTCCCTTGTGTCAACACAGTGGACTGGTAGATCGAAAACCTATTATTATGATCTTGCATGCATGGAATATTGGCAAATAATTCCAGCAACAGCATATCTCTGTCATTGTTTTGAACATGCCGTCAGTTTCTGGGAAGTCTGAAATGATTTGTGATCTAGGAATATGGGAAATGTAGAAAGTTTCCGTGTGCTCAGATCATTGAGCCTTCTGGTCTAGCACTGTTACGACTGGTCTCAATCCATTAGAGGGGCCCTTACCTTTGATAGACTGGCTTTCACTGCAGCACTTAATGGATATCCCAGTGGCCAGAGAGATCCTGCTGCATTCAACAAAATCACAAAAGCAACATTGTGCCATCATACTGCAAGGTTTGCCTCTTTTGAATACAGGTAGTCCTCAACTTACAACAGTTCATTTAGTGACCGTTCGAAGTTACAACAGCACCGAAAAAAAGTGACGTATGATCATTTTTCACATTTATGACCGTGACCACACCATGGTCACATGATTTACATTTGGGTGCTTGACAACTGGATCACATTTATGACGGTTGAAGTGTCCGGGGTCATGCGATCCTCTTTTGCGACCATCTGATATGCAAAGTCAATGGGGAAGTCAGATTCACTTAACCGTTTTATTAATTTAACAACTTCAATGATTCACTTAACAAATGTGGCACGAAAAGTCGTCAAAGGGGGCAAAACTCACTTAACAAATTTCTCACTTAACAACATAAATGTTGGGCTCCATTGTGATCGTAAGTTGAGGACAACCTGTATATGTATGACATCATGATGCACATTTTTAAAAAGCTTTGCATCATTCTGTGCTCCTTGCTATCTTATCCCTCCTCCCTGGAAACCACCGGACTTGGTTAAAATGCCATGATAGTCCAGGAACGAATGTCTACTGCATTCTACTCTAGCCATATGCTAGCTGAAACTTTCAAACCACTATAGAGTGTTATTTAATGGCTTTGTACCTGAAGGATATATTTTAAATTGATTTAATTTTACCCATTCTGCTATTAATTCAATTTTGTAATTTCCTAAAAATTTTTAGGAATGTGCTACAAATTTCTCTGACACTGCATTCTAAATATCTGCTAAAAGAATAAGGATTTCACATGTGTATTTTTGGAGACCTCTCAGTTGCTCCTATGAGGAGTTGATGATTTATTTGCTTTAAATTGGTCCACAAGTTCTAACATGTCCTCTTTTGCTAACACTCTTTTTCCTCGGTTTTGGACTCCCTTTCTGGTATCTTTCATATATTAGAGCAGTGTTTCTCAACCTTGGAAGCTTGAAGATGGGTGGACTTCAACTCCCAGAATCCCCCAGCCAGCACTGGGAGTTGAAGTCCACCCATCTTCAAGCTACCAAGGTTGAGAAACACTGCATTAGAAGGACTTTTGTATAACAAAGGACCATCTTTCCTTGTAGAATTTGCAGAAGAATAAAACAATTCAGGGCCACTACAGCTAATCCTCAATTTACAACCGTTCATTTATTGACCATTCAAAGTTACAATGGCACCAAAAAGTGACTTACAACCATTTTTTCACACTTTCAACCATTGCAACATCTCCATGGTCACATGATCAAATTTTGGATGGACATTTGGTAAACTGGCATATATTTACTGTATGTCAGTTGCAGTGTCCCAGGGTCATATGATCACCATTTGTTATCCTTCTCAGGCAGTTTGGGACAAGCAATGTGAATGGGGGAAGCCAGATTTGCTTAATGATTACATGATTTGCTTAAGAATTGCAGTGATTCGTTTAACAACTATGGCAAGAAAGCTCATAAAATGGGGCTAAACTTACTTAACTATCTTGCTTAGCAATGGAAATGTTGGTCATTAGTTGAAGACTACCTATACTCCCGGCTCGACTACTGCAATGCTCTCTACATGGGGCTGCCCTTGAAGACCACCCAGAGGCTTCAGCTGGTACAGAATGCAGCTGCGCGGGTAGTGATGGGAGTGTCCCAACACTCTCATGTTACACCCCTCCTGCGGGACCTGCATTGGCTACCAGTTGCCCTCTGGGTGAGATTCAAGGTGCTGGTAATTACCTATAAACTCCTACATGGCTTAGGCCTGGGGTACCTGGTGCACGATCTGCGGCCAGCGACAACTCCCCATCCCCCAATGCACTCTCACAGGGATGGCCTCCTTGGGGTCCCATCGGCCAGACAGTGTTGACTGGCGACTCCCAGAGAGCGGGCCTTCTCTGTGGGCGCACCCAGTCTGTGGAATCAGCTCCCCCTGGAGCTCCGGATGGCCCCTGATCTTCGCTCTTTCCGCCGTGACCTCAAAACATGGTTATTTGGCCTGGCCGGATTGGACTGGAGCGTTTTTTTTTTTGAAGGGATTTTATTGGATTTATATTTGTATGATGATTTTTATGTGTTTTTATCATTGTGAGCCGCCCTGAGTCCTTTGGGAGAGAGGGCGGCATACAAGTTTAATAAAATAAAATAAATTAAAAAATAAATACTGTAAAAGATATTTACAGTAGAATTGTTAGGCAAAGGCATGGTCACCATCAGATGTAGGTTCAAGACAGACAGTCATCAGACGTACATAGCTAGACTTTCTACACACATTGTGCAAAAATAAAGAGATTCCTCCCCCCCAAGAGTTAGGGGACAGAAGTCATAGAAAACATTATACATTGGGGCACGACATAATGTAACATCTATATATCTCTCTTCCACAAAACCCAGAGGAAGGTGGACTGCATATATCATTCTGGTATTGTTCTATACTAACAGTTCTATACTAGCAGTCAAGTTTCAGAGGAGAGAACAGTAAGGTGTTGTTCCAGAGTTTTAGGTAGTCAGCCAGAGCTTGAAGGCAAGGCACAGCTGGTACAAGAATAGGCAGACATCAAAGTTATCCCAGTGTTCGGGTGCTTTCAAGCAGAAATCAATTATTGGAGGCTCTTGGCCACCGCCCAATACAGCTGATGTTGAACACAACTAGCTGCCGAAAGCAATAACCTACTCCCAAATAGACCATTATTCTCTTGTATTCTACTATGCTCATGGCGCTCTTTCAGTTTACCACTCCTCCACCTCTCTGCAGCTGTGTCAGCAATTCTTGTGGATGAGATGGCTCAATCTCTTTTCAAGATGGGAGCTGGGGGCCTTGGTCTGAATGGAAGGCTATTAGGTCTGAAAAGCAACAATCTGCATGACCACTAGGTGGCAGTAAAGAGATATGTGACACTTGCAAGACAATTCAAAGCGTACTGACGGTGTCTCCTTGAATGGTGACGAAACGTTTGCAACTAAATTGCCAAGCTATGAGCTCAAACCAATAGCCCAACTATCAACCCAAGCTACTAATATTCAAACACATCCCCACTTGCAATTTTATCTAGTGTTCTTCTGGTTTTTGCAGGATAGCAAGATTACCTCCCCCTCCAATGTCTTTGGAGCAATATTGTAACCTGAGAAAACGACTTAGATAAGACCCTCCCTGTTAAGTGGTGGTTGAATAAAGAGGCAGGACTCCAGCTAGTGATTTCAGCTCTTTATTTACAGCTGAGGAAAAACTTCTCATTGGCTGGCCAACAGTGCCCTCTTTTAAAGGGATCTGTCAGGCAGCCTGGCCACTGACATCTCTTTATTTTCCCGCCGCTTGAATGGATTAATGAGCAGCGGGTATGCTAATGTCTCTGTTGAAACCGGACCTGAGTGAAGCCTTTGCTCCCGGCTTCACTCCCTATTTGCATATTTAACACTCCCTAGTTCTCATTAAGATAAAAAGAAGGAGGGAGTGTATTCAGACCTACAATTATTATAATTTTATAATAAGAGTAGTGGTTTTCTTGCCAAGGTTTTTCAAAAGTGGTTTGTTCTTGCCTGCCTTTTTCTTTTAAATGGCTCTGATGATCCAAGCTCTAATGATCCCAGCTAAGTTGCCTGCCGATCAGGCAACTCAACTGGGACCGTCAGAGCCTTTTGAAAGCATTTTTTTACATGGTTTTACATGTAAAAAATGGTTTTAAAAGTAAAAAAAAAGTTTAAAAAAAGTTTTAAAACATTGGCCACACCCACCCAGTCACATCCCCCCCCAGCAAGCCACGCCCACAGAACTGGTAGTAACAAATTTTAGATTTCATCCCTGTACTGCACATAAGTTGGGCAAAAATTTAGAACAAATTAGAAGAATAGGGCCCGTGCTAGGCCACAACTCAAAACTCAACCAAGCAGTGGTAATAAGACGAAGCTTTGTAGGACAAGTAAAGGAACTGGAATGGATGCAAGTGACTATGAAATAATCACGTAATTTCTACGAAGGCAAAGCATACGCCCTACAGTTTGTCTCCTGTTTATTGCTTCCAATCATATTTCCTCACAGCTCCTGAATACCAAACCAACAACTCCCTTTCCATTGGAATTAAGCACAAGAAGTATAGGGAAATGTGTCCACGCCATCTGCTGTAAATTATGTCCATTGCAATGTGCATAATAGGCTTCATAACTAAATCTATATTGATTACCAATGAAAAAATAATAATTTGAGAATATCAGGATGATTTTCCTATGTATTAATACTGGACATGTTTATTTTCAAGTTCCTAGTTAGCAATTTTCTGCACCTTCTTTTCCCTTGAAATAGTTTATATCTTGCCTAGTCTGATTTCTCATGGATAAAAAGAACAGTAATTTATCAAAACAATTAACAGACGAAGATTGCTACACCATCACAAAACAATACCCTCCCCCCATACTTACCAAGTGGACAGTTTTGCCACCATAACTATAGGTTTCTTATTGAAAAGCAGAGTATTTGCTGGGATTCTTGTGCTATAACTGTAACCTTCCTTCTGATAAATACTGTGCTTTTAAGGAGAGATATAAGATTCTTGTTCTTGGGATTAGGCGTTTCCTGTCTAAAGAGCAAGGATAGATGTGTTGGACACTTTCTGAGGATACCCAGAAATCAGATTAGAGATTCAATTTACTAGTCAAGTTGCATTTCGTTTTAGTTTTGATTCCTTAACCAAAAACAATGAAGAACACAAAAATAGTAGTATTCCTTTTAGTATATTTTAAGCACTATTAAAGAGTATGAATTTCAGCAGATAGCAACACCTGACTGAAATTGTAAAGGCTGGGAAGCTAAGTAAGGTTGGACCTTGTTAATATTGGATGGGGACCCTCAGACAATATCAGGGCAATAGCTAGACTTGCAGAATCTCTATTCTACCGTACTTGGGTTGTGACATTGCATACAGATATGTAAGATCTAGATTTAGTGTTGCAATGGGCAGTGCACATTTAATCACATAGCTCTACTGCAGGCAACTATAGTTAAATGGGCAAGTTAAAAAAAAATCCTGATATCCTCTAGTGCAGGGTCTCCAACCTTTCCAGCTTTGCAGATCGTCGGGGGCAGGGGAAGAGGATGGTTCTATGCAAGCAGTGGGCACACCAGTGGTGGGTTGCTCCCAGTTCAGTCCAGTTCTATAGAACCGGTAGTAAAACCCGTGGCAGGCTCCGCCCATCACCACAACATCATCATGGGTGATCTGTGCATGCGCTCCCACTGCGAACCGGTAGTAAAGATAAGTATAACCTACCCCTGGGGCACACGCACCCACAGAGCTCCATTTACACGAGCACCAGGTGCGCATGCCCATTACTCATACTAATGAAGCTACCTGCCACTCGCGAACATGGAATTGTGCACATTCGTCTGCCCTTGCACAGCCTGGTACCAAGCCACAACCCAGGAGTTGGGGAGCCCTGCTCTAGTGGTCATCCAGAATTTTAGCAATAGCTACAGAGGTTCAGTTATGTTCAGTTCTTTCCACCTACATCTTCATCTTAGATCTCCAAGAATCCCAAAGCTTGAAAAGGAGTACATAAGAATTGTAAAATAAGTAGTTGAATACCACTGAAATACAATACTAGGTAAATAATCTGTACCAAATGTAGTTGGATTAATTTTGGCATGTGAATTAAGAAAGATTTACCACATCAAGTTCCTATTTTCCCTCGCCCCCCCCCACCCCCGGTGCAGTCTAGATCCTTGCTCGGTTTAGAATCAGGCAATTTTAGAGAATTCTGTGCTATCCACACATTGATCAAACATTGTATACGTAATATGCAGTGTTATATCATATAACACTGTTGTTAACGCTCTCTACATGGGGCTCCCCTCGGGGTGCACCCGGAGGCTCCAACTGATGCAGAATGCGGCTGCGCAGGGGATTATGGGAGCGATGGGACACTCCCATGTGACACCTCTCCTGCGTGGGCTGCATTGGCTTCTGGTGGACTTCCGAGTGCGCTTCAAGGTGTTGGTGACCACCTTTAAAGCGCTCCATGGCTTAGGGCCGGGGTATCTACGGGACCGCCTTCTGCCACCAATCGCCTCCCACCGGCCAGTTCGCTCCCACAGAGAGGGCCTCCTCAGGGTGCCGTCGGCCAGGCAATGTCGGCTGGCGACCCCCGGGGGAGAGCCTTCTCTGTGGTGGCGCTTACCCTCTGGAACGATCTACCCCCAGAGATACGAGTGATCCCAGACCTCCGGACTTTTCGTCGGGCCCTTAAAACTCATCTCTTTTGGTTAGCTGGGCTGGCCTGACCCAGTGCTGGTTTTAAAGTTTTTGTTATTGATTTTAATTCAAATTTGGGCCAAATTTATTTAAATCATTTTAACTATTTTTAACTTTTGTATGTTGTATTTTTAGTTGGCTGTTCACCGCCCTGAGTCCAAAAGGAGAAGGGCGGTATAGAAATTTAATAAATAAATAAATAAATATTATGGTATATAATATACACTTTATTGTGGTGGCGGCAGCCAAAAAAGCTAATACAAACTTTGATTGTGTAAACAGAGATATAGAATCAAAATCACATGAAGTATTAGTACCGGTTTATAAAACCTTGGTAAGACTACACCAGGGGTGAAATCTACTTACTTTCCTTACTGGTTTGGAAGTGCACGTCCCGCGCGCACGTACAACTTCTGTGCATGCGCAGAAGGTAAAAAAAAATTGGAGGTTTTTAAGAAGAGACTGGACAGCCACTTGTCTGAAATGGTATGGTATAAGGTCTCCTGCTTGAGCAGGGGGTCGGACTAGAACACCTCTAAAGTCCCTTCCATCTCTATGCTGATTGTTTGTATTTTTAGGTTTAAACTTATTTCTCTAATATTACTGTGGATCAGGATCTCAGCTATAAAAATAAATTGTTAGTTTTAAATTTTAGTATTTTAAATATTAGCATAGCTACCACTGCCTAGAGGCCCCTTGGTTCTACCATCTGCTATATCATGCTAGATGATGAATAACTTTGAAGTTAAGCCAACCTACACACAGAGACATAACAGCCTTCCATGCGTACAGATCCCTAGACACTTTTCAGGCTAGAGGCAACCACATTTCATCAGCTTTATCATAGGAAATCTAGCAGAACAGTTGGGCAGAATTACATTATGTTGCCAGCAAAAGTCAATAGAATTCATGCTGAACCGCAGCCTTAATACTTTCTTGGCAGCAATGTTTATGGAGTTAAGAAAGTGTATTTCTTACTAAGCGTAAAAGTTAATGCCACTGTTAAAAGTAGGCACAGGCAGAGAAAGAGCAGCAGGTTGGGGAAAGAAAACTACATCTACTCACAGGAAGAGGTATGTAGAATTCAAGCCTCTCCTTGTTTAGTGACTGCAATTGGTTCCATCAAAATGGTCACTAAGTGAACATCACTGGTTATACCATCTAATTCAAGTAAAGTTCTATAGTACACTGAGCCTGACCCATGTTTTCCTTTTAGCCCCCTCACAGGGCAGAGAGATTGCTTATATAAGCAATCTCTTCCTGAGCTGTTTTTCTCACAGAATATCCCTAAAAAGTGCAAGTTAACAAGCTCATCCCTATGACTTGAATTAGTTGATTAGAACCTCCAGCTGGTTCCTGCTGCTGTCTGAAACTGACTGGACTTTTATCAGTTTCATGCTGAAGGCTTTTGTAGTCAGGGACACAAAAATTGGTCCTAAATGTACACATTGGCCTGAAAATGATTGTGGTATTTGTAAATGGTCACCATCCGAGGCAATTGCTAAACGAGGAGTGGTTGTAATGTGCCTGATTCCTTGGACTTTTTCTGTGCAACAACTCTACCAAAGGCTTTTTGGAATAGAATAATCTGAAGTTTTGTTATTGCTTATAATTGTTGGATTGTAAACTACTTTGTGTTTTTAGTTTTGAAAATAGCATTAAACTTTAAGTAACATGAAAATAAAACCCATTAGCCACTATTAGTAGTATCCCTCTGCTCTTCCCAAATAGTATATTGGACACCTTTTGACCTAAGGGGCTCATCATCCAGCATCATATCTTTTTGCCTTTTGGTATTGTCCATGGGGTTTTCATGGCAAAGATACTGGAGTGGGTTCCCATTTCCTTCTCCAGTGGATCATGTTTTGTCAGAGCTGTCTGCTATGACCTGTCTGTCTTGGGTAGCATAGCTCATAGCTTCATTGGGCTATGCAAGCCCCTTTGCCACGACAAGGCAGTAATCCATGAAAGAGAGCCTGTGGGATTAGGACATCAGAATTGGAGAACTCTATTATTTTCCACAAGTCTGCTCATTGACTGATCTCCTTGCTACCTATGGACCCAGTAGCACCTATAGCAGAAATATGGGGCTGGGTTATGTCTATGGAACAAAAGCATCCCTCTGCTACTCTTTTGAGTTTTCTGAACAAGTGGAAGGTCCAGCTTTACTGTTTGGCCAGATAAATGGAGCATTTGGATATTATTAAAAGGCTATTATATCTTTTTCTAATATCTTACTGGAGTGTATTTTAGATTTTGAGCCTCAGTTTTGATGTTATCTGCCTGCTTGAGTGAATCACAATTTGCTTATACAGTTCAGTTCCACAAACAGTGACTCTGCAGAACAGCGAGTGACTGGCACTTCTGCACACAATCCTGTTGCCTAACTCTGTAGTACAGTAAGTAATGGACAGATTGGGTGGAGGTTTCTGTATGTAAGTATATGTAACCAATATGTTTCTATTTGAAATATTTGTATGTGTCATTTGTGTATTTGTTGACTGATATGGGTGATGTACAGGTGTGCCAGCTAGATAGTCATGTGTATGTAAAATGTTAAGTGAAAATGGCCACAGTAACACCTCCATAGCTATTACAATATTTAGAATGACCTGATATTCAATGAATAATATGAAAAACCTTTGGCAAATTATACTATACATAAAAATATCAGTACTGTACAGTGGTAAAATACTGGCATTAAAATCAGTAGTGGTATATGTTTATAAGATTTTAGAATTACAAGAATTTAGATGCTAAGGTATCAATTCTACATGTTCAGATTTTTTTAAAACAATAAATTTGATTCTTCAACAGCATACTTTATACTTCTGTTTTGTGTCTAAATTTCTCCTGCTCAAAAGATACTACCGTATATACTCGAATATAAGCCGAGTTTTTCAGCCCGTTTTTCAGGCTGAAAAATGCCCCCTCGGCTTATATTCGGGTCACGAAAAAAATGACTGTTCCCCTGCAACTGGCTCCCAAGGCTTGCTAGGGGCATGAGGGGGGTGCCTAGCAAGACTCTCTGCAGCCCCCTGGAAGCCCCCTGGAAGCAAAAATGGGCTGGGGGGGGGGCTTAAAGGGAGAAAGAAACAAAGAAATCCTCACGTTTAGGGAGATCCCATGTGCACTGACCTTGAGTTGAGAGCTAATTGTAATTGGCTGCTAGCTAGCCTTCTTGTAATTGGCTGCTAGCTAGTGGGTTCTCCCAGCTTGGCTGTCTCAGGAATTCTGGGAGTTGAAGTCCACAGGTTGTAAAAGGGCCACATTTGCCCAGCCCTGGTATCTCTTAACAGAGGCTTCAACTTGCCTGAAATTAGATCAAGCCAGTGACTGGGTGGGCGTGGCTAGCTGGTCATGTGATATATGTGTATAGGGACTACTCAGAGGGCTGAAAAAAGTCATTTCTGACAGGTCCTCACACTTCTGACTGGTCCTCACACTTATGACCATCCTCACATTTATGACCATCCTCACATTTATGCCCATGCAGCATTCTGAAAACCATGTCACTCATTTCACAACTGCTTCTCTTTACCATGGTGATAAGATAGGGCAAAAATGTGAGGACAGTCGTAAGTTCGAGGACTGGTCACAAGTGCGAGGACCAGTCAAAAATAACTTTTTCAGCCCTCTGAGTAGTCCATATGCACAAAAGGACTACCCAGAGGGCTGAAAAAAGTGATTTCTGACAGGTCCTCGCACTTTTGACCAGTCTTTTTTTATTTTGAAATTTACCAGTAGCCGCTGCATTTCCCACCCCCAGCTTATACTCGAGTCAATGAGTTTTCCCAGTTTTGGGGGGTAAAATTGGGGGGGTCGGCTTATATTCGGGTCGGCTTATACTCGAGTATATAGGGTAATAATCTGTAGCCTTCATTGAAGTTTATCAATCTAAACAGCATTGATATTTTTGTCTTTTGAGGGGAGTATGTGTATTATCTTAACTGTATTTGTCAGGTAAGATAAAATAACTGGAAGACTTTAACAAGGGAGAAAACATTGACTAAGAATGAGATTTAAGTGTTTTTCCATCCTCTCAGTTGATTCTCATCTGCAAATACTAACCCATGCAATTATGTTGCAAGAACAAAACCGAAAAAGACACATTTGCAGTGTAGCATTAATTCTACATTGATTCCAAAGAACCTAAAAACTATGTCTAAAATTACAGTAAAGATAATATTGTATACTTTCAGAAAAAAATATACACCCTGAACTTTGAGACAGTTACACTGATTTTTTTGAGCTGAATATACTTTACAATATAGCCTCTATTTTTCACATTTGCAACATGATATACTGACCACCAGGAGGCACTACATGATTGGTTTCATCCCACAGCAGTGTTTCTCAACCTTGGCAACTTTCAGATATCACCCTGGATCACCTTGCTAGCTGAGGAATTCTGGGAGTTGAAGTCCATGCATATGAAAATTGCCAAGGTTGAGAAACACTGTCCAACAGTATTGAGACTCACAGCTTAACTGTGCTTTAATGTTGCTTACCATTGGGGAGTGGGGTGGGGAAATGCAATGATGAATTGTCCGCTCATTTGCTTTCTTTGAATAGCAGTTACCAAGAAATATATTTATTTCTGATATCATTACAGAAGCTGGTTGAGTGTGGTGTTATTTTAAGACAGAAACTACAACTCAGTTTCAGTTACTAATTTCCTGTCTTAGATATCCTGATTCCTCCCATAACAAATAAAATAATATTGCTGGACTCTTGTGAAAATTTAGTGAGTTTGCAAGATTTGGAGCAGCAAAAAAATGGCCACTTCTTTACAGTCCTCTGTATAGTCCACACTTTGACATAACATGAACAGCATGTAAAAGACTCAGATATGTTCACATGGCACAGAATGCAATTTAAAAAAAAAAAAAAAGAACAGAGCACTTTAAGTAAATCAATGTAAACCTCATAGATAGAAATGCCCTTTAACTGTAAACTGAAAAGGCTAAACTCTTAAATTACTTGGTGAGACTGTCACGTACATTATCTGCCGTCTGACTCATTTCAAAATGTTGTTTTACTAAAAGTCCAGGAAGGTCAAGAAGAGAAGAAATAGTATAGTGAGGAACAGGAGTTGTTTCCGTGGGAACTATTCCAGTTTTATTTATCCAAATGGTTGCCTTTAAACCTGCATTCAATCCTCCTTGGATGTCTGTGTCTAAAGAGTCTCCAATCATCACACAGTCCTCTGGCTGGACTCCTAGAAGTTCACAACAGTGAAGGAAAATGGATGGCGATGGCTTCTCTTCTTTCTGCTCTCCTCCTACAACAATTGCATCAAAGAATTCCTGACAGGCACAAGCTTCGATCTTTTCTCTTTGTGTCTCAGTGTCTCCATTTGTTAGCAGAAGCAAAGGGACAACTTTTTTGAGGTCCCTGAGGATCTTCCGTGTTTCCCCTGTTAAAGTCAAGTGCTTCAGGCGGGTGGTTTTCCAAAGAAAATAACATTCTCCAGCCAACTTCTGATTGGCTGTTCCTCCCTTTACTTCTTGTATAGCTTCTTCCCAATGTTGGATCCTTAGATTGGTAATAGATATTTTAGATGGATCAAAGCATTCTTTGGACAGCTTAACTTGGAATTTATCACACACCATGTCAGCTTCTATTTCAGTGTAGTGATACTCATACTGTAAAATTCTGATTACCTATGAAAACAGAGAAATCAGAACAATGTTAGACTGGCTGACGGTTACTTCTCCAATTTGATGCCTTCCAGAAGTGCTGGAATCTAGCTTCCAGAATTCCTAGCCAACATACATGCATACTGGCTAGGAAGTTTGGAAATCGTAATTTAATAAAGTTAGAGCAGTGTTCCCGAGGCTTGACTGTTTCTTATGCATGTGGAGTTCAGCTTATAGAATTCCCAGCTAGACGTTGCTAAGGTTGGGAGACATTGCTGTAGAGTCAAATGTCAGTATTCACCATTTTCTCTTTGACAGATTGTTTAGCAACGAATTGCAGAAAAAATAGGGGAAAATAAAATGTTGTGGTTTTGTATATTTGTATGAATGTATAACATTTTAAACAATATACAATATTTCTACCCAGAAGAAAACCTGTACAAACGTGTTTTGGAAAAATGTCAGTACAGCTAATAAACAAGAATTCTAATTGTATTTTCTCCCATAATTTTCACATAAACATACCCCATGTGTAGAAAATGGTGTGTGGGATGGGAGAGAGGGAGAAGGAAGGGAAGAGAGAGAGACAAAGAGACAGAAACAGAGACAGAGGAAGACGCAGAGGCAAAGAGCTCTGCTTTAAGGTCCTTTAAGGTTCTTCCTCCAGGAGAATGCTAAAGTTACATAACACACCTCCCACGCATACACATATTGTGGAACTGTGGAAAACATGTTTTAGAAATGTTACCAACTGTATGTGTGTGAGTTCCACGAAGCAGCAGGTTTAAGTTGATCTAAGTCTCCCAGTCAAGTACAGTATTACTTGGAGGCCTGTTATACATTGTAAAGAGCTTCCCCTCCCACTGTAGACACCTGAGCACAGAGAAGTTTTTTTTTTTTAATGGCTAAAATCACACATGTCAAGTGGCTTTTTCTAGCTAGTGCTATTGAAAATGTTCAATTTTTCCTGCATGGGAAGTTAACTTGAGGATGAAAAGACCCTGATCAACAGCAGTTTGAACTACAGCAGTTCCCCTTTCCAAAAGATAGCAAAGCATGTGGGACACTTCCTGCAATATATGACTATTATTACCCTTTTGTTCTATTGATGCACCAGAATGAGATAGGGAGCCCCGATTTAAATTGAAAAGGCTTTCAAGAGCTAAAACCAACGCAGGGTGAACCCGTCTGCTAATCAGCCCCTTCCAACCTCTACTTCTATGCTTCCCTTCCTTGTTTAAGCGAGGAAGGAAGACGTGCGAATGGCAAGTACCTCTGCAATGGCTCTCCTGCTTGCAGCGGCGGTGTCGATCAAGGTGTTGTCCAAATCAAAGAAAAGGGCTTTGATCCCGTGCAACCCATAGCGGCAGCTTTGTCCGGCGCCCGCCAGATCCCGATCTGTAAGCTCCGAAGCTGATTGGCTCATTTGCTCGCTTGGTTGGCGTAGACATCCGAATTCAACCGGACCTCAGTGGCTGTCGCCGTGGCGTGTTCCGCCGTTCGTGCGCATTAAATTTGCACACTCATTCGTGCAAATGTATGTCAGGTTGCTTTTTTCTCCCCCCGATTTGGGGACGCCTGTGAAAACCAATAGAGAAAGCTCGTATTTAGCTTTTGCCTTTGACACATCGCTTTCTGGTCCTCTCTCCCAAACCTTATTCATCATTCACACATTCAGGACTTGCTCCTTTTTTGAGTTCTGGTTTCATGGGAACATGTCGATGCTTGGAGTTTTTAGTTTGCTAATGCAAGACAAAGGAACCCAACAGAGTTTTCTTTGCCGATATGAACCTGCTATTAATTGCCATTGAAGAATTAAGCAGGGTCCGTCCTGGTTAATACGTGAATGGAAGGCCACCGGGATTCATGATTCAAATGGGAAGCTGAAAAAATATCTCACCAGAAAACACCGGCCAGCCACGTCCTTCGGACTTTCTACTGCCTAGAAAAGTAAATAAATTAAAGTCTGCGGAATCACCGAGCTTGCCTGTGCCGCATTTAACGCCGTTTCGTTAAAACAACCAAAGCCTTACACCTTTTCCATTCGTTTCTACGGATAGCCGCCATTCTATAATTCAACGTTGTCAAATCCTCATCCCGGAACTAAAAAGATCAGCAAAAGAGATTGGCACCCTCCGGTTTTTACGTACCGTACGTACTTTTCTCGCTAGAGACCGGGAGGGGGGGGGGGGGGGGGGGCTAAACAGAAAGTGAATTCGAATCGGCATTCTCCCCGCCCAGTTTCCCCCCCTCTAGGTGGAGGAGAAGTGCGCATGCGGAGCACTGACGAACGCGGCCTCCGCCTCCCTCAGGTTCGCTCTCTTGTTCGCTCGCTCTGTGGCCCCGCGTTGTCTTTTGAGCTGCGGATCAGTGGCTGGTGGCCACTTGAGTCCAAAGGGGCGGCAGCATAAGTATATTCCTGGGGCCCAGGTGCCTGATTGTAGCTAGAGCAAGAGAAGAAGAGAAATATAATATATATATATATATATATTGTCAGATATTGCCTACGTATGATGCCCCAGGCACCAGAAGGGGTT
>WNWU01000005.1:29721586-29733704 GCA_012654045.1 Ptyas mucosa | reverse complement strand
AGGCTATTATAGATAACCTCCTTTGACGCATCTTTTAATATGATCTGCAACTCTTCTGCGATCTTCCACTGAGGCTGTTTGAACATTTTATCCCAGTTGGTGACTTGAGGTCTTCCCAAATTCAGCACCATATACTTAAAAAAGGAATCAGTAGAGGTGCTGTCCCACCTCTGAACCTTAAAGGACCTATGGAAAAGAGACAGGGGAAGGAAGAAAAGAGTAAAGATGACATTTCATAAAGAGGTAAGGAAGATACTGAATGCACCAGGAGATATTGATGGTGATGTCACCTTGGGAAGGATTCAATAGGTCTGTGATGGTGAACCTTTTCGACACCACGTGCCCAAACCAGAATACGCATGCACACGCATGCTCTGGAACCCCAGAAACTCGAAGACCAGCTGTGCATATGCGCCAGCCAGCTGGTCTTCGGGTTTCCGAGGCTCTGGCATGCACAAAGATCAGCTGGCCGGCGTGCATGCCCACAGAGAGGGCTCTGCATGCCACCTCTGGCACACGTGCCATAGGTTCACCATCATAGGTGAATACAAATGCCAAATCCAGTCTAAACATCTGGCTGACAGTGTAGACAACCATAATAATAATAATAATAATAATAATAATAATAATAATAATAATAATAATAATAATAATTTTATTAAACTTGTATGCTACCCAACTCTCAATGACTCAATGAGAAGATAGAATAGCAGCAAAATGGCTATGTGGACAGAGCAATTACAAGAGCACAGATGCCTACAAACCCTAAGAGGGCACCTGACTCAGTCTCTAATAGTGCTACTGGTTGAACCTTAGATAGAATGGGCTGTGTAAATCAGGATCACTGCCTGCTTGTCACCTGGATCTTGCAGAGAAAATGTAGTCTTTGTAGATTAGGTGAAACAGGAAACCTGAGATTCACTTTCTACTTATTCACTTCCTAGTGATCATAGATTGGTATTATATCCAACCAATGTCAACAGATCACAAAATGTACAAGCTAAAGTCTACATTTTCTAGATTTTTTTCCATTCATGGTCTAGTGGTGCTTGGCATGCTGAAATTTTCCTTGAGAAACATTTGTGTTCATACTCGTGGTTATAAAGTTAATGCAGTCTGTAATCTAAAAGTATCTTACCTGTTTTCTCTTGTAGGTACCAACTGGGTATTTCAAATTCTAACTGAAATGGTAGCTGCAATTTCAAGTAATAAGGAGTTACCACTACTAAGACACCTCTTAATGCTTGAATTTGGAGGCCCAGAAAAATTTCTGGTCAGTATGAATTCAGTCTTTGTCTAGAATAATATAAGTGGTTAAATATGCACGATAATTTACCCTTCTTCAGCGGGATGGCAGCACCAGAGCTGAGCTTGGGCCCTAGAGTTCTGGTTTGTAAACTACAATGAGGATTTGAAAAAATATTCTGGTATAAGATAATGCCAAATTGTCATGGACCAGAAAAAGCTGCATGTATGCATTCATGTAAGTCATCAGGAAGTAAAGTCAGACTTGAAAATAGTTTTATTTTTACTTTACAATCTATAGTACTTACAGCTCTTATATATTATTGCATTATTTTGATTGAGTTTGAAACTCTGGATTTATGAGCCTGTTCTAGAGCAGGATCAAAGAAACAGATATTGAGATGCAAATTTTTAAAAAAGCCTTTCCAAGTTTTTTTTTACTTTTAGCCATTTCATGGGTTTTGAGAGAATGTACTTCTAACTAACCAGCCTAATCTCAGTCTGGTTTTATGTTTTGGTATGTTTGTGGAATTGCTTTGTGTATGCAAAAGAAATGTGTAAGTGAAGCTGCCTCTCCAGAGCAGAGGGCAGGCCAGAAGACTTGGGGTTACAGACAGAGGAGATCTGGATGATCATTATTACCATCTACATAATGAAGAGGCTAATGTGGACTTGCTAATGCAGATAGGTTTGCAGCAAACTGAACAGGTAATCCTTGATTATGACCACAATTCATCAGCAGAATTTTAGCATCTTTTGGTTTGATTTCAGAAAATGAAAGAACAACAATCTCCCCGTTATTATATAACTCATCTCCACTACGATAACATTCCAAAATCCTTTCTGGAGAACAAAGTGAAGGTAAGGAATCAGTTTCACTGTAAATACAATTGTCCAACAGAATTGCCTGATTGCAGCTCAGTAGGTACATACTGAATATTATATATTTCTGAAGGTCACAAAAAATTAGATCCCTTATATACTCAATTTAGGGGATGCGGTGGCTCAGTGGCTAAGATTGTCGATCGAAAGGTCGACAGTTCAGTGGTTCAAATCCCTAGTGCCACATAAAGGGGTGAGCTCCTGTTACTTGTCCCAGCTTTTGCCAACCTAACAGTTTGAAAGCACATAAAAATGCAAGTAGAAAAATAGGGACCACCTTTGGTGGGAAGGTAACAGCGTTCTGTGCGCCTTTGGTGTTTAGTCATGCTGCCCACATGACCATGGAGACGTCTTCGAACAGTGCTGGCTCTTTGGCTTTGAAACAGAGATGAGCACCACACCCTAGAGTTGGGAACGACTAGCACATTTGTGCGAGGGGAACCTTTACCTTTACCTTATATCCTCAACATAGTTACAAGCAAAGTTTCTGTTATGATCTATGAATTAAACCATGGTATATAATAATAATCACATCTTTTTCTTCAATATTTATCCAAAGTAATTGAAATTCTGAATATTTATCCAAGTAACTCTCCAACCAAGAATGTTATTGAGACATATACTCAACATATGTCTCCTATATTATTGTTCTCTCTCTCTCTCTTCATTCATTCATTCATTCATTCATTCATTCATTCATTCATTCATAGAAATACCTTTCCAGTCTTGCTGGGAGTAAAGGAGTGGAAATCTTGCATATAATAATATAACAACCTCCCACTCTGAATTTGCATTTACATCAAATTGCCTATCCTGAGGCCCCAAGGCTCTGTTGCTCTGATATTTTAAAATGTTACTACAAAATTGTGAAGTTTAATAAAATAATTGATGCCAAGACAAAAACATTTAATTACATTTGCAGGTAGCTACATTTACAATTGACAGCAAATAAAATGTTTTTGTCTTGACCTCATATATAATTTTTTAGGGTGTGATTCTCAGTATGCCATCATTCAAAGGCCAAATGCAAATTTTGGCATAGAAACCACAACCCTGATTTATGTCTTAGTGTCATTATATGAACACTGCAAACATCTATTGGCTGTTTATAATTATTTTAAGTCATATTTAATGATCATCTATCTGTTTAAACAGATGTTAGTGGTATTTCGAAATCCTAAAGATGCAGCTACATCCTATTATCATTTTTACAACAAAAATCCTTTGCTCCCTAATACCAGTTCCTGGGATGACTTCTTTCAAAAGTTTATGAGTGGTGAAGGTATGTTATCTTTCTTTGTTTATAAAATTTATTGGCTGCCATCTTACCATAAGATAATTCTGGGCGGCTTACAGTAAAAAAAATGGCATTAAACATAAATGTAAACATAAATAAATTAAAATCAAAGATTAAAATATAAGGATAAGTGGGGAGGGCAGGGGCGGAGTGGGGCAGAGGTGGAATCTGTTGTTATTCGATCAACCACCTCCACTGGGGCCCATTCCCCCATTGGGGCCCCAAGCCAACTGGCAGAGTCAGGTCTTTAGGCCTTTATAAAAGGATAGAAAAGTTAGGACCAACCTCACATCCTCACAACCTCAATATAAATTCTTTTTGATCTTCTCAAAATCTCCCATTTACAATTCTGCTTAGCCTGAAAATGTTTCCCATTAAATTGGAATTGGGTCCTATCTAAGTGATTGCATAGAACAGGGGTCCTCAACTTTCGGACCTCAGGGACCACTAAATTCATAATTTTAAATCCCATGGACCACTAATATGATCTGCCTAATGACTGGCTGGGTGGGTGTGGCTAGGTGGTCATGTGACTGGGTGGGCATGGCCAATTCGGTAGCCAACTCGATGTCACTCACATCGAGGGACGCCTCGCTGGCCTCTACTTACCCCTTTCCTGCCAGTACTCCTCGCCTCCCTGCCCTGGATCCTTAGGGCCCCACCAGGAAGCAGTTGTTGGAGCTAAGCAGTCACCATGAGAAAAAGTTGGCAAAACAGCTGGCTCAGTTCAAATTGGATCTGACCGAGAAGGAGGCTCAGCAGAAGCACCTCACTCAGGACTACGAGCATAAGCTTTCCAAACAGACGGAAGACCTGCAGGAGTGCAAGGCCAACGGCTTTGGGGCCTGGAGGCTCAGTGGGCTGAGATGGTCAGCCAGTTCCAGGCCATGATGCAGTCCCACTGGAACAAGACCCTCCAGATCCATGCCACCAGCGGCACTTCCCTCCAGCTTTCACCCAAAGCCTTGCACCAGGAGGCTGAAGCAGACCCCAAGTCGGAATTTCTGCCCCCAACCCACACAAAAAGACCCCGAAGGGGGAGACTCTCTGCAGCAACACAAACATTCATTGCACATATTCAGTCCAGGGGCCATAGTTTGAGGAACCCTGATTTAGTGCAATATAAAAAAATGCAAATAATTTTTCTGTGGACCACCAACATTTTCTCATGAACCACCAGTGGTCCACAGACCACCAGTTGGTGACCGCTGGCATAGAAGCATACCTTTTTTTTCCCTTTAATTCATTGTATGAAGAAATATTGAAGAAAAATAAATGCAGGGAATTGGCACACTGGCATACAAAGGAAGTCTTTTATTGGAACTTGAACTTCAAAAGGCTGTCCATTATTTATATTTTTAGCATATTTCTTATTTCAAACTAGTTCTTCCTATACATTTTAATACCAGTAGTAAAAACATACATGCATGAGCAAGTTTAAAATGGTAATTGGTTTAATTCATATATTATATCAGAAGCTATTTGCTGTAGCCATCCTTGTTACATAAGTTAAACTATGGATGAGTATATTTGCAATGGATAATTTGTATATAAATAATACTGTAGAAATGACATCATGGCACAGCTTATGATACATAGTACATCCTCATTTTTTTTCAACAATATGGTGACAACAAAAGAGGTGACTCCAAATTTTGGGATGCCCTTCTAATTCTTCCTGTGATCAGAAGGCAATACTGAATAAGAGCCGTTAAAGAAGCCCCCATCTTAAAAATGAGTGTACTTTATTTATTACTTCAACATTTATTACTTCAGCAGCTGAAGTCTAGAAGTGGAATTGCAGACAAATTGAAATAATATATGAAATTTAAAATAAAATACAGATATTTCCCATATGTTTCTAACTACCGTACTTATGAAGGGAATTACTAAGCATAGTCTTCAGATTAATTTTTAGCTAAAAATGTGATATGCTTGACCATTACAAAATGATTACACTTTTCCAGAACTTTCTGGAGGATCAGAAATTCTGTTTTCCCCTCTCCTTGATGTGATAAAGAACACCGCTTAGGGCCCCCCGAAAGCCCTACTAAGCAGGTATATACAAAAGTATGAAGGCTATTGCTTAATGCATTGTAAGCCGCCCTGAGTCTCCAGAAAAGAGCAGCATATAAATCGAACCAATAAACAAACAAACAAACAAACAAACAAACAAATAAATAAATAAATAATTTCTAGAATGATATCACTGTAGTATCAGACTTGTTCTAACAAGCTATGATTCGGATTATAATAATTTATCACTAACTGAATTAGAACAAACTTAGTTAAATTTCATCACATAATCCAGTTGGCTTATTTTATTTGCATATTATAAAAATGTTTTCTCAGCCTGGAGCCAGTATTACATTGGACGCTACCCAGATATCTCATACTTACAATAGACTCAAGGACATCAGATTAAAATAGCCATGATAAACCTGGTTCCAATCCAATTGATATGATTGAGACTGTTACATTTTCCTTGTCTCATGTAGAGAACTTAATTAGCTGGTGAGATTGTGTACATTTCATTTCAGTTGCATGGAAATCCTACTTTGACCATGCTCTTGCTTGGGACAAACATATGGATGAAGAAAATATAATGATAATCACCTATGAAGAACTGAAAGAAGTAAGCCTTTTAGAAATTATAATAATATTTGTATTACACATTCATTTTTCTGTAGCCTGTAGCTATGGAGGAAACCTTCTCCAGGATTTCCCAATATGGGCAACTTCTATATGTGCAGATAGGCATCTGTGGGAAGGGGCAAGAAAGGTACTAGTGATAAAAAAGTGAATTACAACATCTTGATGCAAATCCTATGACTTGTGTCCAGTATCAAGATACAAGCAAGAAAGGATGGAGTTTGTACAATGACATCATCATACACGCATGACATTTTTTCATCACCATCATGAGTAGTAGTGAACATTCCTGCTTTAGCTTCCAGGATTGCTGTTCAGGCTGATCCAGATTTATGAACTGAAATTGGCTTGGAGATCTGATAGATAAATGGGGGAATCCAGATAAAAAGATCCAAATTTCCTGCTTTCCCAAATAAAATAACCCTGGAGGACACCACCAGCCAGAAGTGGCCAATTGGTTGCTAGGCTGATCCTGTAACATTAATAGAATGGTTGGTGAAGCGTGTCAAAGTCTAGACAGATTCTGCACAACTTGTTGACTGCTTAAGGGAACAGTGACGACAACTTTAAGCTGCTTCAGGTATGATCAGGGACACAATGAGGTCAATGGCATGGGCCTAACAGTGTGTAGGGCACAAGTGAGAAAGATTTTTATTCTTCTATCCTATGTGTCGCAGAATGACTGGGAAATGAGCTAGGTTGAGTTGACATATCATTCTTTGTCACTTTTTGCTTAAGCATGGTTTCTTGATTAGTATGATAATCCATAAAGTATGCTTTATGAATCACAATGGCTATAATTATTCAATATCTAAACCACAAATAAACTTACTTTTAGTGCAGTGTAAAAAAATCTAGCCTTGTTCTTTAGTGTTTGGTCTCAGAGCTATGCTTTGACTTTTCTGTGTTGCAAAGCTTCATAATTAATACAGTGTATTTTCATTACTTAATCTACTTGATATCCAGGTTATTTGGGTTAAATATTTTTAAATGAAAATATAAATGGTGTTTCTACAGTTAGGGACAATCCTAATGCAGGGGCTATAAATGCTAGCGAAGCTGAAATACATATTTATAATTGGATTTGCAAAAATGAAAAATATATGTAAATCTTTATAAATAAAAATGTAAATGTTTGTTTGTTCAAAATCTCTTAAATCTCTTGGACTTTAATGTCGCAGAACCAAAATGGCAGGTGCGAGGCGGGTCTTTTCCCCTCAGCGCCACCGCACCAAATAGTTAAAAGTCCAAGAAAGCAATTGATTAAGCGATGTTAAAGTCCAAAAAGAAATGTAGAGAAAGGCAACTCAGGTCTGAATCCAATCGACTGAGTGTAAAGACTGGTGGGACGGAGGCAAAGTAGGCATGACCTGAGCTACAGAGGGAAATTATTGGCACTCGGTCAAAAAATATTGTATACCCACAAGACTGAGCCATGACAACGCGTGGCTGGGTACAGCTAGTATATAATATAAACAGCACAATGTTGTATATGTGATCATCATAAGTTAAAGCTTTGTACTATAAACCCTGAAACCTTGAACATAATAATTTTTACCTCTGCGCATCATTTACTTCCTCTCATTAATAAAGACATCAATGCCCCATAATACTGTATTTTTCTATAACCTGGTTGGGGAATTCTGGGAGCTGAAGTTCATGCTTATCAATGTTGAGAAACACTAACTTGAACTCATCCCATTCTTGGGTGTCAAAGCAGTGTACAGTGTACAGGTAGTCCTCGCTCAACAACTGTCACGTTTAGTAAGTATTCATGATTACTGTGCTGCAAATGTAACTTTACAACTGGTCCTCATACCATCACATTATGACTATCACAGCATCCCCACAATCATGTGGTTGAGATTCAGGTGCTTGGCAACTGCAGGGTATTTACAACCTTCACAAAGTCCCATAGTCACGTTATCACTTCTTATACCAGTAGCTTCACAGCTGGCTTCCAACAAGCAGAGTTAATGAAAAAGCCAACAGTAAAATCCCAAGTCACAGTCATGTGACGTCTCTCTTAACAGCCAGATTGCTTAGCAAACCGAGTTGCCGGTTCCAATTGTTGTTGTAAAATGAAGACTACCTGTATTATTTTAAATGCTTCTAGAGGTGAAATAATTGATTGTCCTATTTTACAGGACCTTCTGGAAGGAGTCAAACGAATTGCTGACTTTTATGAACTCCCTCTGTCTGATGAGATGATTAAGGCTGTTGCAGATAAGACTACCTTTCAAGCAATGAGCAATAAATCTCCAGAAATTCTTGGTCACTTTGCTTCTGTTATTTTCAGAAAAGGTATTGTTTCCCTCAGGTCTCAAGACTGCTGTGTTAAGAAGTTGTTTCTTCAAAGAACACACATGTCCTCTAGTGGAGATAATTAATATTAAAAGCAACAACTAAGGTTTATGATTTGCTATAGTATCAGTACTTTGAGGGTCTATTTCGAGTTTTGTCTTTCTGCTGCATTGCAGAATAGAGGAACAGAAACTCTTTAAAAGATACTGAAATGTCTGTTTATTTTTATCATCATATGTAAAATATAAACCTGATCTAATATGTGTATTTCATTCTTTAAATAAACAGATATAGTCATGAATCCTGCCACCACAGAAGCAACCTACCACTCTCCAAATGTTTTGGATGTTAATTATCCCTATCACTTCATTTGGTTTATTCCCAAGTGTCTTAGGCTACAAAGCTTTACTGTCTGGAATACTCATTAAATTCAACAGGGCTTATTTCTGAGTTATTTATTTATTTTTATTTTGTATTTTTCATCAAGCATGTATTTTATGACAGATACAAGTGTAAACATAATTATAAATACATGAAAAGGATATGAATAAAAGAAAACATTAGGACAGGGACGGTAGCAGAGGTGGGTTTCAGCAGGTTCTGACCAATTCTGGAGAACCGGTAGTGGAAATTTTGAGTCGTTTGGAGAACCGGTAGTAAAAATTCTGACTGGCCCCGCCCCCACTTATTCTCTGCCAGCTGATCGGGAGGAAATGGGGATTTTGCAGTAATCTTCCCTTGGAGTGGGGTGGAAATGGAGATTTTGCAGTAATCTTCCCCTGGAGTGGGGTGGAAATGGAGATTTTACAGTATCCTTCCCCTGGAGTGGGGTGGGAATAGAGATTTTACAGTATCCTTCCCCTGCCATGCCCACCAAGCCATGCCACACCCACCAAGCCATACCCACAGAACCGGTAGTAAAAAAATTTGAAACCCACTGCTGGATGGTAGGCACGCTGGTGTGCTTAAGCACGCCCCTTAAAGACCTCTTAGGAATGCGGTAGACAGTAGACTGTCTAAGATTAAAGTTTGGGGAGTTTGGGGAAGAAACCACAGAATCAGGTAGTGCATTCCAGGCGTTGACAACTCTGTTACTGAAATTGTATTTTCTGCAGTCTGGTTTGGATCGGTTTACCATGAGTTTGTATCTATTGTGTGCTTTTGTATTGTTTTGGTTGAAGCTGAAATATTCATTGACTGGTAGGACATTGTAGCAGATGATTTTATGTACTATGTTTAGGTCAGACCAAAGACGGCAAAGTTCTAAGTTGTCTAAGCTCAAAATTTCAACTCTGGTGGCATAAGGCATTTTGTAGCGAGCAGAGGAGTGGGGGACTCTTCTTGTGAAATATCTCTGGACTCGTCCGATTGTGTTAATGTCTGATATGCAATGCGGGTTCCAGACAGATGAGCTGTATTCAAGAATACCAAAAAAAAAAAAAAAAGCTGTAGAATTGCATATGAATACATTACAAAGCATATAAATTATGCATGATTCCACATTTCAAAGATGTTTCAAACTATTGAACTTTTATAGATGAAGACATAACTAATTCTTTTTTCATTGATCCTGTACAGGTGAAGTGGGCGATTGGAGAACTTTGTTCACTGAAGCTCAGAGCAAAGAAATGGATGCAAAATTTGAAGCATGTTTAGCTGGGACTAAACTGGGTGCAAAACTAAAATATGATAAATATTGCAAATTTTAATATTTGTATTTTTGAAATAAAGACATAGCTTTTCTAAATGAGAAATTAAATTAATAAACTAATAAAAATAATATATATTTCAAGATGTTTTACTGTTTGGTTTTGCTTTACGTTTATGCAATCTAATTTTAACTTTCAAACAAGATTTAGGAATTAACATGTAAATACTGTGGAAGTGTTATTATGAAATTGTCTTTTATATTTTTAATAACCATCATACTTCAAAGAGAGAACAATTCTATCCCTTTTGAAACAACATTGCAATTCACAAACACTTTTGTCATATCTAATCCTGCCAAAAGTCAGAGATTCAACATCTTCTCTTGCTGATATCTTCATTTGGCAGAAATATTGTAGAAGAAAGTAGTAAGTATTCTGCTATTCTAGATCTAATCCTTACCAAGAGAGGATTGGTTGAAGAAGGTACGCCTTGGGAAGAAGTATTCATAGCAGGGGTGAAATCTAAAATTTGTTACTACCGGTTCTATGGGCGTGGCTTGGTGGTGGGGGAGTGTAATGTGACTGGGTGGGCGTGGCCAACATATTTTTTTTACTTTTAAAAGCATTTTTTCTACAACCTTAAGAGGTTGCAGAAAAAAATACTTTTAGAAGCCTCTGATGATCCCAGCTGAGCAGCGCGATCATCAGAGGTTTTTTTTTTAACTTTTAAAAGCATTTTTTTGGCTGAAGAGGTTGTAGAAAAAATGCTTTTAAAAGTAAAAAAAAAACCTCTGATGATCGCGCGGCTCAGCTGGGCATGGGGGAGGGGGGCGCAGGGTTTTTTGCTACCAGTTCTCTGAACCACCCGCCGCCATCGCTACCGGATCGGGCGATCTGGTCCAAACCGGGAGCATTTCATCCCTGATTCATAGTATCCTTTAATTCATTATATCCAGAAGAGAAATAGCTCACAAGAGTCAACATTGCATACAAGACTTCAGAAGAGAAGATCCGAATGAATTCCATTGGAGGATACACTGGATTTAATCCTTAATGGGAAAAGGATCTAGGAAGGATAGGAAAAACTATTATATGAAATATTGAAGGGACAGATGGTCATTGTTAGGATTCTATATGGTATATATAATGTTAGAACCAGTTGTCCAGGCAATATATATATACTGTAACTTTAAGCTGTAAATGTTACGTTCTTGCTGAGTCATGCTGTAATGGGATAATGACCAGTTGGGAGTATATTTAAACAAAGTATTGTAACCTGGTCAATTGCTGCTGCTGCTATGAACTGCTGCTGCTATGAACTGCTGCTGCTGCTATGAACTGCTATTGTGACTGAACTGCTATGAGCTGCTAATGTGAAGGAGTTGCTATCTGTTGATGGATCTGCTACCATCGTGGTTTGTTAACCAGAGTGAGTTGTTTGGACTGATTTACTGGACTGATTTATTGGTGAAGACTTGGGATTTGTTTATGACTACGCTACTGCTTTTTCCTATGATAAAGTACACTTTTGCTAAACCAGTTTGCTTATTCATTGCTCTCAACGTTTCCTTGTGCAGTTACTCTGCTGGTTGGTAAAACAACATCAATATCCTTAACAGTCATCATAAAATAAGTATGCCCAATTGAGCAGAGAGGAAGGATACTAATTTAACATTCAGATGATTATATTTAAATACAGGTGACTAAATGATGAAAATGTTTCATGGTTTTAATTGTTTTTAATTTTTAATGGCTTTTGTGGTTTTGTTTTTGGTAATTTTTTTTTTACTTTTACTCTAGAGACACACATGGGAGATGGGTGACTATATTCATTTTTTAAAAAATATTTTATGCTGCCTTTTTCATATACAGTTCAAAGCAGCAAATATTTCTTCCTTCTCCTATTTTCCCCACAAACAATAATCCTGTGAGGTGAGTTGGACTGAGAGAGAGAGAGAGTGATTGTTCCAAAGTCACCCAACTGTTTTTTCATACCGAGGAACTCAGTCTCTTGGTTTCTAGGCCAACACCTTAATTACCTCACCATACCATACCATACCATACCATACCATACCATACCATACCATAC
>WNWU01000005.1:29708260-29721576 GCA_012654045.1 Ptyas mucosa | reverse complement strand
ACCATACCATACCATACCATACCATACCATACCATACCATACCATACCAAACTCTCTCTCTCTCTCTCTCTCTCTCTCTCTCTCTCTCTCTCTCTCTCTCTCACCAAATAATAAATAAGACTATTCATTTTTTTTCTGTTGTAAAGATATAAATATGTTCAGAACCAGCAAGTAATTTTTTTTTGAGCTTCCCCTAGCAAATGTGAAATGTACTAATAATACTGACTTTCCATTCAAGATTTCTGCAAAGATTTCTGGGTAATATACGCAGCATGTTTTGTATGCTTGAAACAATTATTATAACATCTCCTTTCACTAAGACAGTTATCAGTCCCAGACCGCTCATTCATTATCAGAAAATTGAATGAGAGTTTCATTCAGAGCAATGGGTAGTGTCATAGGCCATTTTTCAATCACTGATTTAAGCACTACACAACCATTTTATCAGAATAAAGCACTGCCAACCTAATATTGGCTTCCCATCACTAATCTCCTTCCTGCCTTCTTAATTCCAAACTAAGTCATGTTAACCCAGTGGTGAAATGTAACATTTGTTACTACCGGTTCTATGGGTGTGGCTTGGTGGTGGTGGGGGGTAATGTGACTGGGTGGGCGTGGCCAACTCTCTTTTTTTAAAACTTTTCAAAGCATTTTTTCTAATGCTTTGAAAAGCCTCTGCCAATCAGGCAACTCAGCTGGGATCGTCAGAGAGGCTTTTTAAAAAATGCTGATTTTTTCATCAGAAGAGGTTATAGAAAAAATGCTTTTAAAAGTAAAAAAAAAAAGCCTCTGATGATTGTGGGGGTCAGCTGGGCATGGGGGTGCGGGCGCAGGAATTTTTGCTACCGGTTCTCTGAACCACCCGCCGCCATTGCTACTGGATCGGGTGATCTGGTCCAAACCGGGAGCATTTCACCCCTGTGTTAACCTGATTTCAGGTATATTAGTTTTAGGTAATTTCCAATGGCATTAATGCAAACTCCCTTCAGCACATCACCAACTGATGCAAAGCATCTCCCCATAATTTATTTATTTATTTATTTATTAGTTCAATTTATATGCTGCCCTTCTCCGGAGACTCAGGGCGGCTTACAATGCATTAAGCAACAGCCTTCATACTTTTGTATATTTCTACAAAGTTAGCTTATTGCCCCCACAATCCGGGTCCTCATTTTACTTACCTTGAAAGGATGGAAGGCTGAGTCAACCTTGAGCCTGGTGAGATTTGAACTTGCAGTAATTGCAGGCAGCTGGTGCTATTTAACAGCACTTTAGTTTGCTGTGCCACCAAGGCTATTTGAGGTCAAAAAGTGCATATGGGATGATTCCTAGCATTGTTATACAACTCTATCAATTTGAAAATTTCACTAGGCAGGTTGCCTACACTTTTGTCCCACATGCCATTTGCACATCTCACCAAAAACAAAACAAAAAAATTCTAAAGTTTTAAAATAAAGTAAAATGAAGAAATAAATGGAAAGATGTTCCATAAAATTAAACATTACCTACAAAAATTGCTAAATTCAGCTAAGCAGTACCAACATTTCCTTTTCTAATTTGGGTAATTATAACAGGACACATAGAAAAATGAAAGCACAAGTAAACTCTGACTGCAGAGTTACCTAACTCTTATATGGATGGATGATTGAAAATGATTGAGATTGATTAGCAACCTTGACACTTTCTTCATTATTTCAGGAAGTGACCCAAACTGATACAGGGAAACAGAGAATCAACTGTGCCCAGTTCAACAGATGTAATTATTTTTATGATGTTACAATGAAAAAGCAGGAATTCTTTTGGTATTGAATAAAGATGGATAAAATATGGAATTCTGCTCTCCTATTCTGTACCTCATTGAAAACTCAATCATGAGTTAAAAAATAGGGAGCAGTGACAGATATGAAAGGAACTCAAGAAACATACATAGATGGAAGATCAAATATTGAAAAAGAAAGTGCTGGCTTGGCCTTGATAACCATAAAACATGAAGCATGTGTACATCTTTTATACTTCACCCCTCACCATACCTTCAATAGGTCACTTGACTTATTTTCCAATATAGCAGAAGGTAAAATATTGATCTTTGCCTTCAGAATAGATGAATTGTCTGATTGTTGTTATTGTTGTTCAATTGCTAAATCATGTCTGACTCTTTGTGACCCATGGATCATTGCATTCCCCTCCCCTCTTCCACTGTCTCCTGGAGTTTGCCCAAACTCATGTTTGCTGTGTCAAAGACACTGTCTAACCATCTTGTTCTATACAATCCCCTTATCCTTTTGTCTTCAATCTTTCTCAACATCAAGGTCTTTTACAATGAATTATCTCTTCTCATTAGGTGAACAAAATATTTGAGCTTCAGCTTCAGTATCTGTCTTTCAAAAGAACAGTCAGGGTTGATTTCCTCCAAGGATTGGCTGAATTGATCTCCTTGTAGTCTAAGGGACTTTCAAGAATCTTCTCCACTATCACATTTTGAAAGCATCAATTCTCGGCACTCAGCTTTCCTTAGCATCCAACTCTCACAGTCATGCATTACTACTGGGAAAACCATAGTTTTGACTACATGGACCTCTGATGGAAAGGTGATGTCTTTGCTTCTTAATATGCTATCTAGGTTTGCCATAGCTTTCCACCCAAGAAGCAAGCATCTTTCAATTTCATGGCTGCAGTCACCATTCACAGTGACCTTGGAGCCAAGAAAATAAAATCTATCAGTTTCCATTTCTTCCTTTTCTATTTGGCAGGAAGTGATTAGACCAGACACCATGATCTTAGCTTTTTTTTTTAATGCTGAGTTTCAGGCAAACCTTTGCACTTTCCTCTTTCACCCTCATCAAGAAGCTCTTTAGTTCCTCCTCCCTTTCTGCCACAGAGTGATATCATCTGCATAGCTGAGGTTAATATTTTCCCCAGAAATCTTAATTCTGGCTTGTGATTCATCCATCCTGGTATTTTCTATAATGTATTCTGCACATACAGTAAGTTAAATAAACAGGGTAACAATATACAGCTTTGCATTGTCTGATTATGTGTCATCAAATCAATATCAACTCTTAGCGCCAGATAGATTTTCTCCATGATGATCTGTCCCTAACCTGATCTTTCAGGTACAAGCACTTTATTCTTCTATATTGTAAGTGAGATGGGGTGGCTGTTATACACTCAACTGAATGGAAAGGTGGAGATGGGGACAAATGAAACATTCAAATAATTATTTCACCCATGAGCACAGATGGGCTGTTTTCTGTAGACCTGCAAACATATCCCCATACTCATTTTCTAGAGTCCTGATGTCAGAATAGAACTGAAAACAGATCCTTTCCAGGGCTGTTTTCAGTTGGACTCAAGAGGGAAAAGGAGATATCTCGAAATGAGCATTTTCCATCAAATTGTTTCTTTTTAAGACAGAAATAATTAATAGCATTCCTTTGTGGTCCAGATATGTGAATGAATTTTTCTAGCCTTTGCTTAACAGGGATTTCCAGACACTGGCCTCTTCCAGGATCTCTCCCAGCAAGAAGCCAACTACCTTGGAGCTGCTATTGAAGGAATTCCTCCTCAGCTTGGAAAGAATGTATTTTTCAGTGTTGTTTCTCTGTGTCATATAATATATGTGGGTATATGAATAATTTTGTATTTATTTATTTATTTATTTATTTATTCATTCATTCATTCATTCATGTATGTTTAGGTAGTGTATATTGGAGGTGGTGACCTTTTGAGAGCTGTACCCAACAAAAATTAGTGTACATTCAAAGTGACAATAAAGTTATTCTAAATTCTCTTGTCCTCTTTTTTTGTAATTTCAGGCCAGAGGCCAACGCTGCTGCCCACGTTGTCATTCGGCTGACTCATCTCGCTGAATTTCACCCAAGCTTTAGGAAGCAGAAGTGTCTTTTTTTTTCTTCTTTCTCCTGCTGAAGTCCAAGCACATCCTTTATCTTATCTAGGGACCACAGCTTCCCACCAGCTCCTACGCTCTCACAACCATCTATGCGTGAAATCGTTCGCCGTCACGTTATCAAAACTGGCACGCTTTCCCGGCAGGTGGGGATCGGGCCCACCGCCGTGTCTCCCAAGCAGAGCCTTTCTCGTGGTCGAGCAGCTCCCTTTGCCTCATTCCATTGGCGTTTCAGACACGCCTTTTCCTACCTCTTCTTGCCCCGGCCCCCGGGAGAGCCTTGACCGTGGTTGACAGCTAAGAGCTGGGCGGGGCGCTTTCCCGCCGGGTACATTTTACTTTCGATTTCCTCAACGAGTTTGCCTGGTTTCCCCGAGATTTCGAGTGGGGGCAGATTAGCCGCGCGAGCATCCGGAGAAACGAAAGTCGAGAGCAGTAGTGCTTCCCCTCGGCTGCACTCTGCTAGAGGAGAAGGGTGACAGGACTTATTCCCGGGGAAAAAATTGTTGGTTCCAGAGCTTCTGCTCGCTTCGGTGAGTATTCAAGCGGCAGGAGACGGGTGGCGGGGGAATAGGCTTCTCGCCGTTGCTGGGGACCGGTAGGACTCCTCAAATTCAGGAACGTCAAAGGGCCTCCTTGTCTTGAAGGTGCCGTCGGCTCTGTGTATAGGGGGAGGCGAAGGGCGCACTGGCATTAATTAAAGCTTTTTCTAAATGAAATGGGCTCAGTCGAGATTCGGTTCAAGCGTTCTTGAGGAAATATTCCCTGCGCCCACCCTGCGAAATTCCCGGTTTCTTCCCGGAGCTCCGGTGGATTGCGTTCAAGCAAAGGCTTGGAAAACCATCGGGTTAGAGGTATGGCAGTATAATTTGGATTCCCGCACCCCGTAAAGGGGCCTGAGTGGCGCAGTAGACTAAGGCACTGTGATTAACATTCAGCTGCCTGAAATTTCTGCAAATTCTAATCTCACCAGGCTCGAGGTTGACTCAGCCTTCCATCCTTTCTAAGGTAGGTAAAATGACCCAGATTGTGGGGGCAAAAAGCTGACTTTGTATAAATATACAAAAAGTATGAAGGCTATTGCTTAGCGCATTGTAAGCCGCCCTGAGTCTCCGGAGAAGGGCGGCATATAAATCAAATTAAAAAAAAAAAAAGCGGCGATCCTCCACTTGGTATGGACGTCGACGCCCAGCAGCCCAAGGGAGGCTGGGAATTGAAGTCCCCACATTTAAAAATTTCCAAGATTGAAAAACGGGGCTGTAATGTAGAGGATTGGTCATGCTGATTTTAATTCTAGGTTTGTGAGGCAAGTGAAGTATTATTTTGCAGCTTATGAGCCCATATTGCCTAGTTAAGTTTCCTTTTATAAACGGCACTTAATTGTGTAACTGAATTTTGCAGGATTTTTTTTTTTGCCTATACCCAAAATACAGTTGTGGTTAGAAACCAAGCTGCTTAAGCTATAGCAAATCCTGAGTGCAAAGTCTGGTATTTGGATTTTGAAGATGGCCTTCATTTTGGGTCTGAACAATGTGATAATATAGTAAATTGCAGGTAGAAACCAGGCATGATGATGAATAAGAGTGGCACACTAACAAACAATTTAACTCCCCCCCCCCGTTTATTGTACTGTGCCCAGAGGGCCACCGTTGGTAGAGATGTTCCTGCTGTCCCTGGACATCCCAACTCTACTGTGTGATCCTCTAGCTTAGTTTGACATGACAAATCAAAGTACATCATGCTGCAATTCTGTGTATGCTTTGGTATCATTTTTACTGAATTTGCAACCTGAATTTGAATGTCAAAATATAGATTTACAGTATATATCATTAGCCTTCATAGAGTAGGAGTAGAGAAAAACAATTTCTAATGGTGTAAAGAGTTATTTTGAAAGTTGCATCTAGATAAAGATAGAAAGTTTCATATATTTATACAATTAAAATATATTCAAATAATAATAAATGCATGAATACTAGGAATGGATCTATAAGCTATTATGTTCTAAAATGGGTAAAACGGGAGTGAAGAACTTGTGTCCTATTCCCAACATCCCTCATCATTGGCTATGGTAACTGGAATCATGGAAAATGTAACACTGCAACAATTGGAATGTCACAGCTTCTCCATCCCTTGGAGCAGTGGACCCCAATCTTTGGCTCTGTGGACTGGTGGCACCAGCAGCAGAGGTGGTGGCTGGGGGAAAGGGGATGGTTCTGTGTAAGCAGCAGGTGCTTGCATTCATGTGCGAAGCTCCATTTGCACAAGCAGTCGGTGTGTGCAGCAGCCACTTGCACAAATGGAGCTTCGTGCGCAAGTACACATTCCCGCTGCTTGGGCAAATGGACAAGCCACTTGCACAAATGGAGCTTTTGCCTGCTTGCCTGCTGCTTGTGTGGCCCAGTTCCCAATGGGCTGCAGCCCTGGGATTGGGGACTCTTGTCTTAAAGTAGCAAAATAAGGTGGCAGGAAGAGTAGCAAAATGTATTGTGCCCACAGTTTGCCTACCGGTGGTCCTTTTTAGGATTATCTGTGCCCTTTTAGGGAAAAATAAGACAATATTATAAATGATTGGATAGAGTCACTCAGATCTATCTGAGTTGAACTCTGGCTGGGTAGGTCCTAAGGAGTTGACTATAATTGGATCTTGTCCTGTACTGGGGAAAGTTTGAGCCTGTGAATCTTGTGAAAGTGGACAGGATTTTCAGGAGTTTCTGTATGGCCACTTATACATTGGGTCCTTGTTCATCCTGGTTGGTTAAAGCTGCCCAGAAGCTGAAGTGTGGCTGGGGCAATTCATCTTTGATTGAAAGGATTTCTACTTAGACAGGACGTTCCACCTCCTGCCATAACTAAATCTAGAAGTGTTGGGACATTTCTGAGTAGTCTGCAGCCTTGGAGGAGGACCCTGGATGAAGTAGATTATATCTTCCGTTAGGCTTTAGCCCCCAGTATAATATGGACAAGGCTGCGCTGTTATACTTAGCTGACAGATTGAAGAAGTGAAAAGTCTCAGAATTTAAGAAACATCTTTAACGCTAGTTAGAGTAAAACATGTTCTTAAAAATTATGAAAATGAATCCCAAGGCAGCCTTTTAACAAACCAGTTAAGATAGAATCTCTTTAGAATATTTCTTTTTCCTGGCCGCCATATCTGGACTGTGGTGCTTCTTCTCACATTAACTAAATAACCTTTTCTGTTTATCAGTCTCTCACAGTGGCATTGATTGCTCTTGTGGACAACCTCTGGCAGGACCAGAATATGGGTAGTGGAGATGATCTAGTCCTGCATTATCTCTTGGCAATCTTTCAGATTGCTGGTCATGGAACCCTTCTGGCCTGTGTTTGGAAATGGGGAAAAGACAGTATTTCAGTGGTTTTCCTTTCTTCGAGGAAGGTTCCAATTGGTCTTGGTAATAAGGGAAGGGATTAAATTACCTTTCCTTGTGAGGTTCTTGAGATTTCAATGAACATTTATTTATTTATTTATTTATTTAATTTTATTTTTATTTGATTTATAAGCCGCCCTTCTCCGGAGACTCAGGGCAGCTTACAGTGCGTTAAGCAATAGCCTTCATACTTTTGTATATTTATACAAAGTCAGCTTATTGCCCCCACAATCTGGGTCCTCATTTTACCCACCTTAGAAAGGATGGAAGGCTGAGTCAACCTTGAGCCTGGTGGGATTCGAACTTGCAGTAATTGCAAGCAGCAGATGTTAATAGATGTTAATAACAGGGTGCTTTAAACCACTGTACTACATAATACAAACCATGCTATGGTGGATCAGATTCCTTGCTCATCTAGTCTAGTTTGTTCTCACAGTGGCCATCTGCACAAGGAATTCCATAGTCTTGAAGATGGCCTTCAGAGACAATCACACTGCAATCAAGGTAGCCACTGACTGCCATAAATTTTCTGAATTAGTTCGACACTTTTTGAAGCCAACCAAGTTCGTAGCCAGCTCTCCCTAAACTTCTATGTGAGGCTACTGGCCAGGGTCATCTATCAGTATGAGTTCAGATATCAGTACTTGATATTTAGTTGTATTATCTCAATACTTGGCTGATCTGTCTCTAGATTGGGAGGCTTTAGGTGTCTGGATTGGGAAAAACAGGCTCAGAATTAACCCTAGTGAAACTGAGTAAACGTGGATTTGTGAGTCATCAATTTACTGTATTGGGAAGTCCTATTCATTGTCACTCGTGTGTTAGATACCTATTGCAACATAATATACATGGGGCTATTCTTAAAGAGTATTCAGAATCTGCAAGTAATACAGAATGTAGCTGTGCAGGTGATTATGAAAAGGTTGGGAAATATTAAAAACAGTGTCATTGCTATGTTTAGGGAGATGCAAGTAAACATGCCTATTGTGATTTTTTTTTCTAGGTTATAACATGGCTGACAACTATCCTGACCCCCATACATGCATGAGAAAACTTAATGAACATTGTCAGAAGTACCTTTTAAAATTGGAGTACAAAGACATTGCTGTCACAGGCCCATCTCATGATCGTGTGTAAGTTGATGAATATCCAGAGATCATAAAAGGGATAATAGAGCAGTCTGGGCTTTTTATGTGGGGATAATGGCATTATTGAGACTGGGAAAAGAAGTAATTGTGTCAGTTTAGGAACCACTGTTACAGATGTTGTATACCCTGTCCTTGTTTACTGGCTGCAGTCTGTTCCATCAACTTTGTCATTAAGCTAAATGGTTACTAAGCGAACTGGGTGCTCCCCCCCCAAAACCACAGGGAGGGAGGGAGAGAGTAAGTGTTCTTATGAAGATGATTGGTTGCTGCTGTCTGATTCAGATTAAAGTTATACAGTGTCCTGGGTTGGACTTGTTTTCTCCCCTTCCTTTTTTGCATCCTTCCACAGCAGAGTGTGCTTAAAAAGCTATTTCTTCCTGGATTGCTTTTCTCCACAGAGCAGCATGTCCCTAAAAAGTGCTGACCATAAGTTAAGGAACCCAGCTCCTTAAGATAAGAACCCTCTGGCAGGCTGGCCTCTCCTACCTGAAACTGACCAAACCTTAATCTGTTTCATACTGAAGGCTTTGCTGTCAGGCATTTAAAATGTGGTCCTAGATCAGAATCCCTTACTGGAATTTGGGGAACTTGAGATTTCATTAAAACAGCCTCTCCCCACTTGGATGATTTGAGGGGAAAAAGGAAACAAATGATCTGGTCTTCCAAGACTATCCTGTTGTTAACTTTTTTTCTAATGATGGAGAAAATGGAGTGTATTTTGCAGATGATGCATCTCTCCTCCCACTTCACAATATTTTATAAATTACTTTCTTCACTGTAGGTTCACTGTAGCAGTTGTCATTGGCAATGTCCAATATGAACCTGCCACTGGTAAATCCAAGAAAGAAGCAAAAGCTCAGGCAGCTGTATTAGCCTGGGATACCATACAAAAGGTAAGTGGAGAAGTGCCTACAGACCAAGATCTAAACCAGAGTTCCCCAACGTTTCTGGCTTTGTGGACTGGCAGGGAGGAAGGGAATGGTTCACGCAAGTGGCCAGTAAGCATGCACACACAGCTCCATTTTCACAAGCAGCATGCACAATCACCTGCCACTCGTGTAAATGGAACGTGTGCCCATGCTCACCCACTGCACGTGCAAGTGAGGTGTGCGTGTGCATGCTCGCCAGCCATTTGCACGGCCCAGTTGCAAACCCCTCATGGCCCACTAGAATTAAGCAAATTATACTGAACTCCCCCCCCCTTATACTGCAGTGAATCATGAGGTCGTCTGTCCGAATCACTCCTAAATGTTATTTCATTTTTGTAGATGTAATATTTCAACCCGTTTTGCTTTATTAACATTTCCTGCGCACATCTATCAAGGTCCTCTTCCTCACACTCTATACTCCATTATGCTTTCAAATCTAGTCTAAAATCTAAAATTACTGCATAGGTTAGGTTTAAAGGGTATGGATTTTCAAACTGGGATTGATTAAAATAATTAGGATTGAGATAACATGGTGAGCTTTTTTAATATGTTCTTGCCTATCATGGCCATAAATAGTGGTTAGAATTATTTTTCCTTTACTGTGGAGGTTGAGGTCAAATTTGGAGAATGGCAACAGCCAAAGCGAGTAGGGTTTGTCTAGGTTTGGGAGAGGATTAGAAATTTTCCTTTTAAAATACTGTTTAAACTTATTTTAGGAATTAATCTAGTTTTCATGTTTCCTACTTCAGATTGGGAGGCAATTGCCAATTTTCAGAGCTTTAGAACAGGTCTCCATGAGGGTTGAAGGCCATGAGTTGACTACCTTTGCCATAAAGTCAAATTAGGCATTCCCCAGGCAGTCTGTGCTGAGGAAAGGAATGTCCTTTCAGTGATTAACTCCAGGTAGCTGATTCTAGGAATGGTACCCTCAGGGGAAGGGGTGCTACCTTTTATGCCATATTTCCCCTGTAAACCCTTTCCCTCTTTGCACAGTGTGAGGGTTTTTCAACCTCTGCTAGGTGCTACTGTCAGGGGCACAGGACCTTATGTGGAAACTCCCTCAGCAAGTTGTTTTTTCTCTATAAAGCAAGATTTTTCAAGGTTGCACAAAAACATCTTTGAGTTCCTTCAAACTAACATATTTATTATGCCATAAGCTAAACCTAACTTGATCACAATTCCGTTTCCACCTTAGGCCTTTGGGATAAGCCTGGAATTATCTCTCCCCAAGTCCCCCCCACCCCCAGTCCAAAGCTTTCTACACTTGCACGATTCTTCAACCCACATATATTTTACATAGTCATGGGGTCATAAAGTAGATCTGCCCTTCTTTTCTCTCTCTCTCTCTTTTGTTTTTTTGTTTTTTGCTTTCAGTATATATTTGTGATCCATTGTACATTTTGCTAAATCAGAACAATACTTTTGCCAAAAAATATTTCAGTTTATGTTACTGTCTCTCTTTACAAGAGATAATAAATTAAGAGCAAGTTATCTGTTCTTTGTGCAGGAATTCCAAGAACAATTTCACTCTCCTCAAGCAGATTTACTTATGCTTATTTTTTTTGTAGGGAGAACCGAATTCACGTGAGCAGCACGAGGAGCCAATGTTATCCCCGCTTTCTCCAAGTGTTTCTGAAAGTACATCTTCAGATTCAATTAACTATGTTTCCTTGCTTAATGAGTATGCATTAAAGAACAAAGTGCATGTTCAGTATAACTTTATATCTAAAACTGGATTGGAACATAAGCCAATGTGAGTTACTGATAATATTTTATCTTGGGGAATAGGGTTGCATTTTTTTAAAAAAGTATTCTCTTGAGATATGTAGGTGTTACTGAATTTTATTCATAGGAGACTGGTTCACGCATTGCAATGAGCCATAGTTTTATTTGACAGTGGTTTCTTGAATAATGGTTGGGTTTATGCACCATGCTTAATCATAAGTCATGGTTTATAAGTCACAGTAGCTGTATTTACATATCACATTAAACCCAAATTAAACCTTTTTGCACAGAGAATGTGTGAAACAGCAGAAGATGTTGTTGCAAACAAACAAATACAAGTTTAGGCTGCAACCACAGGAATATAGCTCTAGTAATCAGATTTATCATATATAATATATTGTTACACATTTTAACAAGTTTGTTTAAGCTTAGAATATAAGCAGAACCATACCATCCTAGAATGTAAAGGTTAATTAATTCATTTTGCAGTGACCTTGTAACTTTTAACTTTATAACTGATAAGAAAAAATTAAGGCATTCATGTATGAATCTCTTTTGAGACTTGTGAAAACTAATTTGCAGTGTAATGACAATTAAAATATAGGTAAACTGAACTACCAAAAAAAGAAAAGAAAAAAGAAAAGAAAAGAATGTAAAGGTTGGAAGAGATTCAGTCCAATTGCTGCCTGGTATGGGGATCCACTGATAGGGCATCCCTAATAGAGAATAACCTGTACTCTGTTTAAATATTGCCTGTGAAAGAGAGTTCACTATCTCCTGAAACAATATATTCTGTGGAAGGAAACCTTTTCTTGATATCCAACTGAAATCTATTTCTTTATTAAGTCAAATGGATTATTTCCTCTGTAACAATTTTGAACAATTCCCCTGTCTTATTTTACAGCCGATGCAGTCTAGCAAACACAGAATAAAAAAGGAACAGTGTTGTTTTAAAGTTCTGGTTTTAAGGTTGATATATGTGGTACTTAAAAGTTTGTGAACTTGCTCATTTATTTACGTAGGAAATATATACTGCTATATAGCTATGTATAAATAAATTGTGTATTTTAAAAGGTTGATTACACAACCTTGAAGCACTTTAGGTACATAAGCTCAAAAGTAAGTCTGACTGCCTTGAACTGGGCTTATTTTCAGATATATGTATTAAATTGCAGCTTTTATATTCAGTGTGCTTTTATATCAGCAGTAGGCTCCTTTGATTTACTGGAAGTTACTTCTAGATAGATAGGAACTGGTCGGCAGCCTTCTTTTACAACACTGAACATCATTTTTTTTCTCCTTTTATATCTTCTAGCTTTTCTTATGAGTGTCGGATTGGTGATACAGTATTTGATGTTGGAAGAGGAAATAAAGCTCAAATAGCCAAATTTGAAGCAGCCAAACTAGCATATGAAAAGTTGACTAGCTCATCAACTTTCAGAGTATGTAAACTGAAATATACCATATAGTCCCTGTCATGTTTTGGATAAAAGAAATCAGGTTGCTCTCTTAAGTTTTGCTTTCCTGTTCCATGGAATGGAATTGTTAACATGTTGCATTATGGTACAGTCTTTTGATATACACAAAGAAAACCTCCAAAAGGTTTGACTGTTACTGTTTTCATTATAAAAGGTGATATAAAATTGGTGAAGAACAACTTGAATCTAAGCCAATGGTCCCCAAGCTTTGCAGCTTGGTGGTCCAACTGGGGCGGAGAGGAACTCGTATGTGTGAGTGGTGTGCTAGCATGTGTGCAGCCTGACTCATTGGAGTATCAGGCTGGCGGGCATGTGCACATAGCTCAACTTGTCACAAGTTGAGATGTGTGCACTTGTGTGTGCACGCGTCAGCCCGCCATTCGCGAGAGTAGAGTTGCGCATGCACGCACCGGCCCATCGATGACACAGCCTGTTTGCAAATAGGCGATGGCCTGGTAGTGGGCCACGATCCAGAGGTTGGGGACCTCTGATCTAAGCAACTTATTATTGTTGCATTCATTGTAATTTCTCCAGAGTAGAATTTGTCTGACCATAGTTACTCATGCCTGAATAACATCTTGACAGATCATTAACATGGGTTGATTGGAAAACTGTATGCAGTATCTGATAAATACTGACTTATCAGATGTTTCACTTGTTCTGAATCACAGTCATGAGATCAGGGCACCATTTTGAATACTGCGATTCTGTGTCTTACTTGGCATTCAGTCTCATTTTTTTTT
>WNWU01000005.1:29676134-29708160 GCA_012654045.1 Ptyas mucosa | reverse complement strand
AATCAGAGGTCCCCAAACTTGGCCGCTTTAAGACTTGTGGACTTCAATTCCCAGAATTCTCCAGCCAGCTGTGCTGGCTGGAGAATTCTGGGAGTTGAAGTCCACAAGTCTTAAAGCGGCCAAGTTTGGGGACCTCTGTATTAAATCCTCCCCCCCCACCCCCTTATTGGGTGTTCCTAAGTGCAAACCTGGAGGAATTTAGATTGCTTATTAACAGTTATTTACATAGTTATAGCTGTGATCTTGTAATTTCGCCTTTTCTTGGTACATCACACTGCATGTTACTATAGATAGTCCTCTACTTAAAATCATAACTGAGCACAGCATTATGGTCATAAGTTGTTGCAATCATAAGTCAAAGCAACATGTTTTTGACACTTTTTTTAGTGGTTGTTAAATAAATACTCCAACTGTCAAGCAAATCCGTTTACCCAATGGGTGTTGTTGTTGTTGTTTGCTGGAAACTGGAAATAAACACTGGAAGGTGGGAAAAACTGAAATAATCAAAGGCAAACCTGGCAAAGATAATCCTCCCACTTGGAACGTTGTAGTGTACTGTAAATGGGGTTAATCTTAAGCAGCATTTGGAAGCTACATTTGGTCCAGACCCCTATGGTGGTGGCACATGTAACACCAATTTTACCTGAATTGCACTGGCTGCTGCTTTGCTTCTGGGTGCAAGTCAAGGTGTTGGTTATCACTTTTAAAGCCCTTTATGGCATGGGTCATAAGTATATCTACTGAACCATCTTTCCCCAATGGGATTGACCTGTCCCACTTGTGCTGGTAGAAGAGGCCTACTGCGGATCCCATCAGCCAAAGAATTTCAGCTGGTGGGATCCAGGAGAAGAGCCTTTTCTACCACGACTCCTACCCTTTGGAACATCTTGCCATAGGAGGTAAGATCTTCCCTCTTTTTTTTAGCCTTCAGGAAAGTCCTTAAAATTTGGCTATGCCGGCTGGCAAGGGGTCCTAATAGCAATAGCAATAGCAATAGCCTTATATACCACTTTCCAGTGCTTTAGAGCCCTCTCTAAGCTGTTTACAGAGTTAGCACATTGCCCCCAACAATTTGGGTCCTCCTTTTACCCACCTTGGAAGGATGGAAGGCTGAGTCAACCTTGAGCCTGTTGAGATTTGAACTGCAAAATTGCAGGTAGCCGGCAGGCAGCAGAGGTAAATTGCAGTACTGTACTCTAACCACTGTGCCACCATGGCTCTTCTTCTAAAGAAGTAGCTGCTTAATGGAGGTGGTTGATAGACTAACAGAGAAGACAATCCACTTCTCTTCTCCAAGCCCTTGTTTTTCAGGTTGTTTTATTTTTTGTGATTTTAATACATTTTATATTTACAGTATAATAGTTATATGTTGTTTTATCTTAATGCTGCTGCTCAGAGTTGCCTGAATCACTACATGGGTGGCAAATAAATTAGATAGATAGATAGATAGATAGATAGATAGATAGATAAGATAAGATTGATTAGATAAAAATGGATGTACATGTGGCCATGGGACATTGCAAATAGCCATGAATATGAACTGGATGCCAGCATTCAAAATGCGATACCATGATCATGGGTGTATGCATATGTGGTCAAATTGGGCCGTAAATAACTTTGGTGGGGGGTGGGGGTCTGTCATAATTTCAAATGGTTGTTAAGCAACCACTCATAAACCGAGATTTACCCATATATGTTTAAAACTCTCAGGTATAAAATAAATGATTTTTCTTACATTGTTACCTTTTGTTGAATAAATCTTTTGTTTTGGAATTACTATTTTTCTAGGCAGAAGAATCTGCTAAATGTGCCAGTGATTCTTCAGATACGACTTTTAGTGGTAGCCAAGAACTATCGAGTGAAGCATCTGGAAGGTAAGTTTACACTGAATTATTTTTTTAAAAAATACTGTTTAAATAAATCAATATAAAGAACATAACGTCGCATAATGAACACCAGTTAGGAGAGGTATAGTAATCAGTATGAAAAGCCTTTCCATAATTTTATTCTGATTGTGGAATTTATATGTAGCTCCTTTTATGTCTTTCAGGTTAATAGGCTGGATATCTTTAGCTGAATCGCTTACTGACAGAGTCTCTGTCTGGTTTATGTCTTCACCCTTTTGTATATACTTGTGGTGCAATGATATGTGTTTGAAAGGAGTAGAGCTTTCAACATTCTGCTGCTTTCATCATTGTTGCTTCCGTGATGCCCCTTTTGGGTTAGAGTTTAAGGGAAACTTGACAGTATCTTCTGCTCCTTCTAGCTGTTCTGTTCTGTTCTGTTCTGTTTTCTTTTCTTTTTCTTTTCTTTATCTTATCTGTGAGGAAATTGAAAGAATTAAGGGAAAAAAACCCCACCAACTTTAATTATGGATAGTCTTCAACTTACAATCACAACTGAGTCCAAAATTTCCATTGCTAAGAAAAACAGTTGCTAAGTGAGTTTTGCCCCATTTTACGACCTTTCTTGCCATAGTTGTTATGTGAATCACAACAGTTGTTAAGTTACTAACACGGTTGTTAAGCGAATCTGGCTTCCCCATTGACTTTGCTTATCAGAAGGTCACAAAAGTTGATCGCTTGACTTCACAGGACACTGCAACCATTATAAATACATGTCAGTTGCCAAGGATCCAAGTTTTGATCTTGTGACCATGGTGATGCGGCAATGGTCATAAGTGTGAAAAAGAGTCATAAGCCACGTTTTTCAGTGCTGTTTGTAACTTTGACTACCTGTAATACAGCTAGGAGTCAATATTTTGGAATCAACCTATGTAGGTTAGAGAGAAGCAACTTTAAGTGACTACTTGCATTCCCTGGCTGATCAGAAGTTCTTACTTAACTAGGCTTCTAAGACAAATGGAGAAACTAGAGTAAAAATATAGGATGAATGCATTGAAAAAGAACACAATACTAATCCTTTTAGTAAGGTTCATATAAATGAAAGGGTTATTTAAGGTGATGATAGAATGAGTGTCCAGCCGTGGTGCAAACTGTTGTTTTCAAAGCAACATTCAGTGCAATATCAAGGAATATAGAGCCAAGGCCATAAAGTAATGCAGTGTTATTCTTCAAGGAAATAGAGGAGAATCCCACAACCAGAGGGAAAAAAACCCAAACTTTTTGAGATTCCTGCAACATAAGACAAACTACTTTCATGAACTGCTGACCAAACATTATTTTGCGTTCATGTGGTTACCAGGAGTCATGCTTGATTTAAATGAGTTTTAAATATAACTACGTATAAGTAAAAGATATTGATCATTTGGAAGATGAAGATCTACACAACACTCATTGGCAGGTGAAATAAAAAATGTATAATATTAAACTTATGTACATAAATATAAATACATACCTAAATTATAATTTTGTCCTAATGGAAGTATTCTCAAAAGTATTTCTGAGCCATTAAAGTAGATTTATAGTAGTTATGGACAAGACAAAAATAGAATAAAGTCTAGCAGCAAAGCAAAGTCAATTTTTCAATGTGCTAAGTTTTGCTTCAATGTTTCTTCAGACATTTGTTTCTGTCTTTATTTATCCAGACGGCCAGTTTGTTTTCTATTATTTTCTTCTACAATAAAAATTGTACAAATGGAATTTATAACTATCTACTCCCCAATGAGTTAATTCCTGCATAGTAAGTTCTGGCTAAAAATGTAGTAATAATCTAAAGCTTCAGTGTGTAAAATTATCTTTCAGTTACAAATCAATGGATATCAGTATCGGTGGATATTGATATCAATAAATCAGATTGGGATTTTTCAGCATTCCAGGCAATATGCAAAGTAAGCAATATTACAATGGCAATTTAAAAATAGATAAATTCAGATGGCTCTAGAAACATCTCCATTTATGTTACCCTGACTCTGTCATCAATACCATCATTCCAGACATTCTTCTAACTAAGCTAAACCAGCGGTACCTGAACACACTTGTAAGCGGATTATAAGCTTCCTAACAGACAGGAAGCAGCAGGTGAAACTAAGCAGAATCACATTGGATACCTGTACAATTAGCACAGCCCCCCCCCCCCAAGGATAAGCGCTCTCTCCACTTCTCTCTATATACCAATGACTGCATCTCAAACCATCCGTCTGTAAAACTTCTGAAGTTTGCAGATGATACAACAGTGATTGGTCTCATTTGAGACAACGATGAATCTGCATACAGACGGGAGGTTGAACAACTAACCTCGTGGTGCAACTGGAACAATCTGGAACTGAACACACTCAAGTCCATAGAAATGGTGGTAGACTTAAGGAGAAACCCTCCCATACTACAAACGTCTTACAATACTAGACAACACAGTATCAACAGTAGAGACCTTCAAATTTCTAGGTTCTATCATATCTATCTATCAACCTATTTAGAAGAAGATGGGGCAAGGAACAGCAGCATTACTCTCTTAGCCCTTAAAGTCAATTTCCAGGTGTCAACATTGATTTGAAGGCACAAAATAATGAATGAATGAACAAATGAACAAACGAATGAATGAATGAATGAATGAATGAATGAATGAATGAATGATCTGGAACAGCCTACATAATCTGCATTTTAATTTGGATGGATCATAAACTGTAGAATTGTTGAACTAAATTTACAAGAAACATGAATCTTGTTTTTTATTTTGTGCATACTTTAGTAGTAATATAAAGATTTAGCTCAAGAATAGATGTCACGCTGAGTTGTTTGCTTGAGTTTCATCAAAATGTAGGTGTAGAAAAGCATATATGTGGCAAACTTAATGGGAATAAAATACAATCATGGTAACCTGTGAAGACTGTTTTAGTTTTATGTAGATAGTTGTTAAGTCAGATTGTAATTAAGCTGTTTTTTTAAAAATTCTGTAGCAGTACAGATTTGGGTTCGGAACTGAAGAAGACATCTGACACATTTACTCAACATACCAATGCCGTTCAGCAAAATGAAACTTCATCTACTCAGAACTCTGTAAATAGAACTTTAAAATATTTTTCAATTTATTCTTTTATTGCTTTTAAAATAATGGCCCAAAATGGGAAAGATTCCACAAAACTAAAAATGCATAGATTGTCAAAGGAAAAAAAAACATACAGAAAGTGCTTTAAAAAGAAAAGATATAACAAAGGAAAAAGAAAAAATGTATCATTTTAGCAGTAAATAGTTACAGTTCTATATATAGTTATTTAATTCAATTATTATTCAAGTACATATTTGTTCTAATGCATTTATATAACTATCATTTTTAACCTGTTGTATTTTGTTTAAATATCCCATATTTCATTATATTTGTCCGTACAAGTCTACGTCTATAGACTATCCATTTATAGCCTACGTCTATAGGCTATCCATTTATAGCCTACGTCTATAGGCTATTCAATCTATTGAATGAAAAGGACTGCATTTTTCTTTCCAATGCTGCAATATCAGTCTTTTAGCTATAAAAAGAGAATAGAGCATAGAGAACTAATTTACATTATCTGTTCATCAAATTCCAAATATTAGGTATTTAGTCCAAAGAATCTTATCACCTAATAATTGTAGCTTTTTATTGCATGCTTATATTTATATAATCCAGTGCTTTCTGCCAAAACTTAATTTTAAGTGTAAGACATTGTAAAATCACATGTTTTAAAGAAGCATTATAGGTTGTCCTTGACCTTCAATTACAATGGGGACCAGAAAATTTGTTGTTAATCTGTGCAATCATTATACGAGACACCATGTGATCATTATTTGCAGCCAACTTCCCCGTTGACTTTGCTTGTTGGAAGCTGGCTGCAAGATCGCAAATTTCAATCATATGACCATGGGATGCTGCAGCCATTATAAATGCAAGCCAGTTGCCAAGCATCTTGATTGTGATCACACGACTACAAGGACGAAGTGATGGTTGTAAATGCAAGGACGAGTTATAAGTCACGTTTTGCAGTGTTGTCATAATTTCAAACAGTTGTTAATGAATGGTCGTAAGTGGAGAACTACCTGTATCCTTATTGTATCTCTAACAAAATGGTGTTATTGACAGTTCTCTATGCAAATGTAATGGAGTCCAATAACTTCCAAATATTATTTTTTATTGTATAAGTTGTAATTTGAGGTCCACTGACATTCTTTCTATAGATGAGAAAACATTTGTATGGAGGTTCATATACTATATAGGCAATATATGAACCTCTAAAGCAGGGGTCACCAACCTTTTGGACCTCAAGGACCATTAAATTCATAATTTTAAATCCTGCAGACCACTAATATGATTTTTTAAAAAAAGATAAATAGTATTTAGTACAATATACAAAATGCAAATAATTTTTCTGTGGACCACCAGTTGGTGACCGCTGCTCTAAAGAGTATTTTTAATTTTATCTTTACTTTGTGTTTCATAAACAGTGTATATTTGTTATGAAGTTTGACATGTTGATTTGGCTATAAGGTTATATTGGCTAGAATCATGAATAAACAGAAGCAACTACATTTAATTCATTATTTAATGTGTTTGTATACTTTAGCACCCACTTTCTAGGGCACTTCAAACTCAGCTGGCCACACAGAATGGAAGCAGCTAAAAGTAACTGGAAATACAGTTGGAAAGTTTAGTTTTTGCCCTTATAGATGAGTTCTAGGGAGAATATGTAGAAAATCTTGGAAGTGTCTTTCTTATCCTTCTCATCTCCTCTTTCTGTATTGGAGATTGAGGAACACTAGAAGACGCTTCCTTTAAATTAGCCAATGTATTGATTGGTTAGTTTAATTATAGCCAATCAGATTCCGATTCAAGTTCCTGATTCAGATGTGGGAAATCGCTTGCAGAGCTCCTGATTTTAACCTTCACAGTGGTCTTTCCTTCCATTGTAATTTTGTTCAAACCTTTAAACTTCATCATTTAGCTTCAAGGTAGAATAACTGTATAATACTTGTTTCTTTACCTCCATTTTGCTTTAGGTCAGTTCACCCAGTCAATCTGTGAAATCTAAAAGGTATGTGCTGTCTTTTGAAATGGAATTATTAACTGTACAATAAATATATTAAATCAATAGTATTTATATACAATTGTGTATACCATTTATGTATATCAATATATTTCATTTCAATTTTTTTCTAAGAAAAGAAATACCCTTGGCTGCAAGTTTTTCAAAACTGTGTATAAGAACAAGTAAATTCACCAAAAATGACAGGTAACAAACTACTTCAATTCTTGGAATAAGAATTATCTTTCTTAATTTGATGTTGGGTTAATAGGAAATCTAATAATTGGCTATAGATTGATATCTGATTCAGGTTTATTTGAAAAGCTATTTGTCACATATCCGCAGTAGCTAAATAAGAGGAATTAGATTCTGGTGGTTAGAAAATAAGTGACAAACTATCTCTTGCTTTGTATGGCACAAGATAGTTTTTACATGATTTTTAAAAAATAAATTTGCTATTTCCTTTCTTGAGTCCTTACTTAATTTGCTTATCCTTTTCTTGCATGTTTTGTTAGAATACTGTTGGGGATACTGATCACAAGAAACCTTTTTAATTTAACTTCTTGACTTGTTTGGAATGAGGAAACTTTCAGTTTTTGAGGTATTTGGGAAATAAAGAGGTTGGTTATTTGTTCTTTTAGAATTGCCAGAGGATTTAATACAATTAACTATGTTATCCTGGATTATTTTCCTATGGTAGGATTGTTTTACATACCTATTGATTCTCAGGTAGTCTTGGACAGTGATTTTAGAGGACTACTGTTCCTTCCATAAATCTTTAGTTTGCAAGACACCCTCATACTGTTGTATGGTAATGCATGCTTGATAGAGGTGATCATGCAAAGGCTTATGCTGTCACAGTTTGGATGCTATGCACCCATCAAAGCTGAAATCACTATGGTCAGAATTTTGAGAAAGGGGCTTATATCAAATCTACATTTTAAAAAATTGGAATATAATTGCTTGAATTCATTACATGCATGCAAACACACAGTCTCCAACTTCCATTATTAAGATGGCCAGGCAAAATATAAAATGATGAGAAGATGTGAGGTACTGACAGAAGAGAATATTTGTAGCTCAGCCAAACAAGCAGTAAACAACAGCCCAATCAAAGAACCACCAAGACTACTACTACCAGCACTGACAGGGCAAGCCACAAGCACATAAAATGAGAGCAAACCCCATTCCCTGCTAGCAGTGATGATGTTACATAGTTTGGTAACGAAACGTTTGTAAGAAAACAGCCAAGCTTAAATAGCACCGAGGACCCCACAGATGTGAGGTATTTGGTCAGCAACAGTTGATCTTCCAGATACTCTCTGTTGCACTTCTTGTTTTATACAATAAAATCTCTTTGTCCTCAAACATTCATTTTGATCTCATAAATGTCTGCATGACAGTAGCTATCTGGCTGTTTTCAATTTTCAAATACTGGAATAGAAGTGATAAGATACCTGCTCATCAGAATCTCATCCAGACAAATACTTTTTGATTATGAACTGTTCAGCTTCCCCCATTTTGTGCATTCATTCCCCCATTTTGTGCATTCTAAGTGGTAGCTAAAAATGTATCTTCATCAAATATAGTCTTGGCACAGCTTTAGATAAAAACCAAGTGATGTTGCCCTGCTCTTTCCTTTTCTATAAACTTCGGGAGATAATGAATTTTTGTTTGGGGTCAGCAGTTGAATGAATAAAACTTGTAACTAATTCTTCCCATTTCCTCAAATTGCTGACTTGTCCGAAGGAGGCAAAGTTTTCTGCTGAGCCTTCCACTTCACAGGTGGAATTTCAAGAAATGAGAATAAATATTTTGAAGGGGAAACATTTATCATGCTGCCTCTTTTTATTTTCTCAACTGCACCAACTTGCAAATGATAGAAATACTACATTGTTTAATGTTAATAGTGTTATTTCTGGAAAAGAGATCTGATGGCAGCCGCCCAAATTTGTTTTTGTTCCAGTGATATTTTTAATGCGGCCACCATAGTTTTCTGAAGAGTAATTTTGAATTCAGTTGAGCTACGGCGAACAGAAGATCTGCAAATATATTCTATCTACACCAAATAGACTTGCTGTTTCCCTTAATTCTTAAGATAAATTCAGAGCTGCTGTCTGATTTGGAACTGCTTTGTGACAATAAAATGATGTTAGTGGACAACATAAATTTAATCTGGTTGGGCTACTTCCACAGCTGTACCAGTTCAGGAAACCATCCACCATTGTGCATTGGATGATGATCCTATACTTACATCCTCAGGAGTAGACATCACTGAATTCTGAGTGTAGGTTTACTATGTTACTTAAATGCAGATGGAACTACCAAAATACCAATAGATTAGGTTCTCTTTGAAAAGCATCCAGAAGATAAAAGTGATTGGCATATTTTTTAAAATGCTGACATTGTTCTAAAAGAATATAACCAAAGCCCTAGCAAATTGAAAGAGTTTTGTTGTTGTCGTTGTCCCTGCATGCCTGTTTAGGCACAGCCTTTTTGCCTATAAACACACCAGAAGTGTTTTTTGTCTAGGCACTTTGAAGTTGGCATGATGAGCCTTCCAGAGGATATTACTGTTTTAATACTTCAAAGAAGGGTATTTTGCTCAACCCATTAAACTCTCTTTCCCTTTGCATAGTTAATTATTTGTATTCTTTTTTTACATACATTCCTCAAAATTGAATTCTGGAATAGTCTAGTTAGGCACTTTCAAGATAGGAAGGCAGGGATATATGAATATTATGAGAAGTTTGGAAACAAGACATTGAAGTGTCTTGGTAAGGACGAAGGTGACCAATTTTTCTGCTTGGTTATTGACCTATGCAGCAGGATTTTATATATTTATATTATTAAAATGTTTATATGTTAATGCTTTTGGTATAAGTATTTTCAAACATTTTGCTATATGGCATTCTAAGATTTTAATTGTTTTTAAAACAGATTTCTTAAAGAGTTTGATGATATAAACACTATTGGTTCTGGTGGTTTTGGAAATGTTTTCAAGGCAAAGAATATCATTGATGATAGATTATGTGCTATCAAACGCATCCGACTTTCAGGGTAAGTTATGCTGTGCTTCCTTTTATTTTTTATAACTGGTAGTCAGGTGCTGGGATTGCAATTTGTGACCATGGGGATGCTGCATTGATTGTGTGCTCAAGGACCCATTGTGAGTCAGTGCCATCGTAACATCTAACAGTTGTTAATGAATGGTTGTTAAATAAGGACTACCCGTATATGTCATACTTGAGTTTCATCACACATGCAGGACTGCTCCTGAACAGAGAAGTTCTAACACCTGTTAGAAACACCTGTTTTGGTGGAATCTTAATGACTTATGCAGCATTTTGAATAAGTCTCTCAAATCACTTATTCAAGAGACTTTCAGATTTTATGCGTAGAAGACTGAGTTAATATTGTATTGAGAATCAGTTGTACAACAAGGACAGATGTTAGTCCTATATCATTTTGCTGTGCTTTGAAAATACTTAGATATCTAAATCACGATCTGTCTGTCTACAGATAGTGAAAAACTGCATTTGCCACCAATAAAGTTTCAAAATGATAACAGAAATATTTTATTTTTCTTTCTTGTGCTTTGTCTATGAAGGACAAAGGTAAAAAATAGAGTTACAGGGAGATTTCTGTGTGACTTGGTTATTTGAACTAGGAAAAGCAGGCAAGAATAGATTAGGGATGTCTTCTTTGTCTAATATATGAATTTTTATATGCTATTTTTACTAAGTCTAATTTTTACATTAGAACAGGGGTGTCAAACTCGCATCGTCACAGTGTCATCACATGACGTATCATGACTTTTTCCCCTTCGCTAAACTGGGCATGAGCGTGGCCAGTGAGTGACGCATCCAGCCCACGGAATGGGAGTTTGACAGCTCTGCATTAGAACAGTTCCTATGTTAATAGTAAAACCTAGGTGCATCATTAATTTTTCAGATTTTCCTTTTTTATGATTTCATTATCTGCAATACACCTTCTGTCACATGTTTGCAGAATTCCAAATCAGGTTCCTGTTCCTTTTTATAGAAAAACTTGTATGTTAATTAGTCTTGTTAACAGCTGCTTCTGGAAATAATTCTGCAGTGTAGGCTTTTGGACCAATTGTTAGCAACAAGGGGTTTTATTGTTGCTGTTATTATGATTGTTGTTTTGGCCCAACTACAACAGCAAAAGAGACAATGGAGAAACAGAAAAAAGAGAAGCAAAAGCACTGGCAAAATTGGATCACCCGCACATTATTCGATATTATGGTTGTTGGAGTGGAAAAGACATTTTCCAGTTTCCTGATACCAGCGTGATCAGGTAATTTCATCATTACATAATGTGTAATTTTTTTTAATGAAAACATTCTGAGTATCTGTTTTGTTTGTGCTTAGGTACAGTGGTGGGATTCAGCCAGTTCGCACCATTTCGGGAAAACTGGTTATTAAATTTCTGAGCAGTTTGGTGAATTGGTTGTTGGAAGAAATCATTAGGGCAGAGAACCGGTTGTTAAATTACCACTGCATCCCACCACTGCTTAGGTAGCTTAGCAATTACTGGGCATATTCCACTCAATTTATTCCATTCAGACTTATATCTTACAGTCTTAAACGCATTCAACTTATATTGAACATAAATAGGCAGAAAGTGTCTTTCCTTTTATTACAAAGCAGGCTGAAATAAAAAAGGAAAGTTGGCATGGAGCATTATCGCAGAGTCAAATTGTTAACATTTCCATATCAGGGTTTATGTTAAAGCACCTATTCTTTATTCTTTATTGGCCAAGTGTGATTGGACACACAAGGGATTTGTCTTTGGTGCATATGCTGTCAGTGTACATAAAGAAAAGAAAAAATAAAATATATTCATCAAAAATCATAAGGTACAACACTTAGTGATAGTCATAGGATACTAATAAGCAATCAAATCATACTAGGAAACAATAAAACAATATAAATGGTAAAGTTACAAGCAACATGATTATAGCCATAAGTGGAAAGAGATAGGTACTAGGAAGGATGAGAATAATAATAATAGTAATACAGTCTTAGTAAATAATGTGACCGTGTTGAGGGAATTAGTTGTTTAGCAGAATGATGGCAATTGGGGAAAACCTGTTCTTGTGTCTAGTTGTTCTGGTGTGCAGTGCTCTATAGCGTTGTTTTGAGGATAGGAGTTGAAACAATGTATGTCCAGGATGCAAGGGGTCTGTAAATATTTTTATAGCCCTCTTTTTGACTTGTGCAATATACAGGTCCTTAATGGAAGGCAGGTTGGTAGCAATTGTTTTTTCTGCAGTTCTAATTATCTGTTGAAGTCTGTGTCTGTCTTGTTAGGTTGCAGAGCCAAACCAGACAGTTATAGAGGTGCAGATGATAGACTCAATAATTCCTCTGTAGAACTGAATCAGTAGCTCTTTGGGCAGTTTGAGCTTTCTGAGTTGGTGCAGAAAGAACATTCTTCGTTGTGCTTTTTTCATGATGTTTTTGATGTTAGGTGTACATTTTAAGTCTTGAGATATGATAGAACCTAGAAACTTGAAGGACTCTTGTTGATACTGTGTTGTCTATTATTATAAGAGGTGGTAGTATAGGAGGTTTTCTCCTAAAATCTACCACCATTTCTACAGTTTTTAGTGTATTTAGTTCCAGATTGTTCTGGTTGCACCACAAAGCTAGTTGTTCAACTTCCCATCTGTATGGAGATTCATCATTGCCTCAAATGAGACCAATCACTGTTGTATCATCTGCAAACTTCAGTACTTTAACAGAAGGATCTTTTGAGATGAAGTAATTGGTATGTTTACGTTTGTTAAAGCACTTCAACCCAACAAGCCTATAAGATTGATTGATTGATTTGTTTATTTATTTAAGTTTATTTGTTTATTTATTTATTTATGTTTATTTGTTTATTTTTGTCAAGCATGTATTAGATAACAGATATAAGAATAAACATAATTATGAATACATGAGATGGATACAAATAAAAGGGAACATTTGGACAGAGACGGTAGGCCCACTGGTGCGCTTATGCATGCCCCTTAAAGACCTCTTAGGAATGGGGTGAGGTCGACAGTAGACAGTCTAAAGGTAAAGTTTTGGGCATTTGGGAAAGAAACCACAGAGTCAGGTAGTGCATTCTAGGCATTAACAACTCTGTTACTGAAGTCGTATTTTCTGCAATCAAGTTTGGCGCGGTTTACCATAAGTTTATATCTATTATGTGTTTGTGTATTGTTGTGGTTGAAGCTGAAGTATTCATTGACAGATAGGACATTGTAGCAGATAATTTTATGTACTACGCTAAGGTCAGACTGAAGACGGCGAAGTTTTAAGTTGTCTAAGTGATTAAGTAACTAAGTTCTAATTATAATATAATTATGATTATATATATAATATAATATTATTATATATTATATATAATTATAACAATTGGTAACTAAGTAACTAAATAACTAAGTTCAAAGATATAGTTATTCTTATAACAATAGAGTAATAATACATCAGAGCATTAATACAAACAAACAATAACCTTTTATTGACTAAATCCTCATATTCTGGCATCAGGCCCACTCAAATTATTATATCTCCTAGGACCTTGCCAAAGTTCTGGAAGGCTGCAAGAATAGGAACCATTTTGGCTTTGGAGGTGCAGCTACCCCATCAGGAGTGCCTGCATTTATTTAGCCTTTAAGAGCAAATAATTTTTTTGTATATTTTCTGTATGTGAGTCAGTAAATTTTTATCTAAATTAAATTGGGCTTTCTATCATCCTTTGGCATTAGTATAGAAACTGGCTTTTCCTGATAGTTCAGAACTTTACTTGAAACATGGTTAATTATATCATGGAGTTCTTAGCTGTATTTGAACCCCATAAATAAACAAAATGGTTAGATCCATGCAAACAATTGGACCTAGCACTGATGTCCGTAAAGCAATTGGGAGGGATATAGTCTTTAATAGTCTTTTTGTCTTAAATTCTTAACAGCTCAGAGCAATATGACTGCCTCTTCATTCATATGGAATTATGTGAAAAAGGAAATCTATCGAATTGGTTAGATAAAAAAATGGGAAATTCTTGTAAAGATGTTTCTATAATGCTGTTTCAGCAAATAGTGCAAGGAGTGGATTATATCCATTCTATGGATTTAATTCATAGAGATCTTAAGGTACGTAATGTCAACAATTCAAAATATCAGGTCTTGCCATGTGAACAATATTCTTATGGGAAATTTTTGAAAATCCTTTTGTAAAATATTACAGTGTGTATTACAGAAACAAAACTAGGTATACAATATTAAGAATTTTGACTAAATTATATGAGCTCCTTGTTTTCTGTAAAACCCTCATTACCCAGAATGAAATGTGACTTTCTTCTTTTGTGTAAAATATCAGACCTGGCCATAAAACTCTACAGTATTTTCCCTGAAATTTAGCCCTGCATTTAGGCCTGGATAACAGCACAAGTCTCAGAACTTAATAGTCTAAAATTTAGACTCTAGATCATTTGCTTTATTGCAGAGAGGAAAGAAGCCATGTGTACAGTATGTAGAAGATCTCAATGATGCAAAATTCAGAAATTAAGCCCTAGATTTAGGTTTAGATTTTGGTGAGAGCTGGTGTATTGTAATTATTATAATATTGAGGGTGACCTAGGGAGGGTCTAGTCCAGGTGTTGGCAAGCTTAAACACTCAAAGAGCCATTTGGACCCGTTTCTCACAGAAAACACCGGGAACCACAAAAACCTTTTGACTTCTAAAATGAAGATAACACTGCATATATCATTTTTTACCTTTATATTATGTATAAAAAAACTTATTTATCCATGGTTGGCCTACTGGGGGTCAAAAAGCTCAATAAATTGCGTGCCGGCAAATGTCGCACATTGTGACGCATATTTTGAGCGACAAAGAGCTGCAGCAGAGGGATGAAGGAGCCACATGCAGCTCCAGAGCTGTGGATTGCTTACCCCTGGTCTAGTCTATCCCACAATTACGGAAAACTGCCTTGGGTCAGGTACTCTTTCTCAACCCAATCTACTTCATGAGTAGTTGAGGGGACAAAATAGGAAAAGTGCTATATATGCTGCATTGAGTTTCTGAATGAAAGACGGAGATATCTGTCAGCTCAGGGTTTATATCTAGTTATATGTATTTTAGTTTTACAAATGAACATGTAGAAAAAAATGAGTGAACCACAACCCTTTCCTTCACCGTTTAGCTTCTGCATTATATCAAGCTTTACTCAGATTGTTACTTGAACTAGAAAGTTCAGAGCCAGAGATTCAGAGTTCCTATAAGCAATTTTTGCACAGATATTAGAAGAACCCTTAATGAAGAAGAGAACCAGCTAAATTTATTGTTTTATTTATTGTTTTAATTTTCTATATGGTATTTTCATTGAATGGCATTTTCATTCAGTGAATAAGTCCTCTAGAGTTACGTCAGCACGATGGGTAGCATAGAAGTTAAACAACCAAACAAAGCTGTAGAGTAGGAGTGACTAATCTTGGTAACTTTTAATACTTGTGGATTTCAACTGGAATTCTGGGAGTTGAAGTCCATAGTTCTTAAAGTTCCTAAGGTTGGACACCCCTGCTCTAAAATTTAGGCTTTATATATAAAACACTCCCAAGGCTCAAACCCTATGCCTCTTTCTCTCACTCTCCTATTTTAGGGAGTAAAAACTTCCATTTCTCAAAATAGGTTTTTACATATATTTTCTTAAGAAAATAAAACTGGTCACATATCCTTTGTTTCTGACTTTGTCAGCTTTTCCTTTTCCTATCTGGTACAGGCAGTCCTGATTATTTGCAGGTTCGGTATTTGCAAATTCATTTCTTTGCAAAAAATGTGTTTGTAATCCCAGAATCTGTGCACAAATTGACCTCTGCTGTCCTAGAAAAAAAATATTTGTTCTTTGTATGCCTAAATATAACATGTTTTCTCACTGTACTTTTTTTCCTTTACAGCCTCTAAATGTATTTTTTCATAGTGAAAATCACATAAAAATAGGTGATTTTGGGTTGGTTACAGAGGTAGATGTAGGAGAACGGACAGTGAACAAGGGAACACTGTATTACATGGCACCTGAGCAGGTAATTATTGTTAATAATTATTTTGGTGTATGCACCAAAAATCCTTTTGAAATGCATTTGCTTATTTCTGTTGGATATACAGGTAGTCCTTGATTTATGGCCACAACTGAGCCCAAAATTTCTGTTGCTAAGAAGGTAGTTAAGTAAATTTTGCCCCATTTTATGACCTTTTTGCCACAGTCATTAAGCAAATCATTGCAGTTAAGTGAATCATACAGTAATTAAGCAAATAACTGCAGTTAACTGCAGTTATTAAGCGAATCTGACTTCCCCCATTGACTTTGCTTGTTAGTGGCTGAATAGGAAGGTTACTAATGGTGATCACATGTCCCAGGATAGTGTAACTCTCATAAAAACATGCCAGTTTCCAATTGCCTGAATTATTTTCAGATATTTTATTTTTTCCAAAGATATTAAAAAACGACAAGAATAAAAGACCAAAATTACAAACACAACAACAAATAATAATAATAATAATGATGATGATGATGATGATGATGATGTACATAACATGTATAAATCCAACATTAAATATATTTCATCCACCGTGGTTGAAAGTTGACAGATATAAATAAATCTAATGGATCCCCTCCCCTCAATTTGTGGGTCTACAAATAATTGAAAAATTTCACATCTATAATTGCAATATTTATTATATTTGACATCACAATTCTTTGAAAGATACCTCAAATGTAGAAAGTTGAAGGCTATCAACTAAATAGACCTAATATCTGTTAACTGAAAAAAACAAATTAGTAACTAATAGCCCACAAAAAATATGTTGATCTTAAAAGTGTCCATTAACAGACTGTTATTTTATTAAACTTGCAGAAGACCATGGGCTGCTTCCATGTTCTTATAAAGCCCAAAATATTGTCTAAACCAGGGGTCCCCAGCTTGTGTGGTGCAGCCAACTAGTGGGCCGTAAGCGGTTTGCAACTGGGCTGCAGAAACAGCCAGTGAGTGTGCTTACGTGCATGCACATCCTCACTTTCATATTAATAAGTTTTTGCACATTTTCTGATACGCGTCCATTCCTTAGGTAAAACTTTTTCTCCATCAAATCCGTTAGGCATTAATCTCATCCACATATTTAACTTCTCTCTTGTATGTGTACTCATGACATTTTTCCGTTGGTTTAACCCAATTGCAGATTCTTTAAATCTTTGATCAATTTTAATCCAAGTCCCTGAATTTTGACCATAAGGATGCTACAATGGTTGTTAAGTATGAAAAATGGTCACAAATAATTTTTAGTGCCATTGTAACTTTGAACGGTCATTAAATGAATGGTTATAAATTGAGGACTATTTGTATAGTTTTCCATTTGTAAATTCTCTCTACTGTGCTATAATTTATTGTGTTATTATTTATTCTCATGCGTTTTTCCTCAACAGCATAAGATTCCTTACAATTCTTCGGCTTCTAGGGACTCTCAAAAGCTGATTGAAGGTTGCATACATCTTCTTTGTTTTTACATTTGAAGTACCTAATATGCTTGTATTATGTTCTCCATTAGGAAGGAAGAAATTATGGCAAGAAAGTAGATATCTTTCCATTAGGATTAATTTTGTATGAAATGCTTTCCCCATTTTGCACTCATGCTGAGAAATATCAGGTAAATAATCCACTTTTTTTCTTACATCTGCCTGCATGTATTTCTGAATAAAAATAGGAAAAACGTGTTCAAGCTGCTTTTCAGACTGACTTATTTAATGTAATGTAATGTTAGAAAAATAAATTAAAATAGTTAACTCAAAAAAGGTATACATTAACAAGCTGAGCAAAAGGAGAAAAGCTATCTGTTCATTATATTCACCAGTGGAATGCCTTGGTTTAAGTCTCACAGCAAATAGATGGGGAGAAAGATTATTGTTGAAAGAAAAGTAATAAAGTTCTCAAATTTTCTTTCATCTGCTGATTAAAGGCCATAGGCGTTGGCTACTACTATTATTGGCTACTATGTACATATTGTAGATAATAGAGTTCTGAAATAGGCTTTTGGGCTATAAACATTTTGTTACGAAACTAGGCAAAATTGTACATATCTGGCATCAAGTATTTGAGTTGGGAAGTTCCATGGGTGACTGTTAATTGGAACTAGGCCTACTTCATATATATATATATATATATATATATATATATATATATATATATATATATAAAATTTGCAATGTACATATTACTATTTTATATGCTTATGAATACAAGCATAAGTGTGCATCCCCATGCTACAGCACCAAATAGTCTTCCTGCATGCACACATTTTTAGTCTTATTTTCACTGGTTCTGTGGAGAGATGTTTTTCCGTGAACTGGATGGGGTGGGGTGCAGTTTTGTTTGTGCTATCTGGTTTCTGGCATGCCATGGACTGGTGCTGGTCCATGGACCAGCCACTGGGGACCCCTGTTCTAGAAAGCATCTTACAAAAGCAAATACTCCTAGCTGTTTTTTAATGTGGGATTTTTCTGTTGCTAGATTGATAAGCTACTTTTGGGAGAGCTGGTAGATTTATGAAATTTAGCACACAAATCCTTTAAAGTAGAGTTGTGTATTTTAATTTAAATATATTCTGATTTTTCAGGAATGGCCCAACATTAAAGAAGGCAAATTTCCAATAACATTCACCGAGAAGTTTTCAGAAGAGGTATACTGATGTAAAACATCTTTTTAAAATCTTTAATCTATTTTTCTTAATTTCATGTTCATTTCTTAATTTTTATATTAATATCCTCTTCATTTACAGACTTCTCTAATTAAGAAACTGCTTTCCAAAGAGCCAACTCAAAGACCATCAGCAGCTGATATTTTAACAATCCTAAAAGGCCAGTCTCATAGAGTACACACTTATTAGTGGATTTGTCAAAGCGCAGGTCTTTGGTTCATATTTCTTTTGCTTTTCCTGATGCCTGAAATCAGTGTGAATAGTGATTGCGAGACTCATTTAAGTGTGAAGGGTTTGCTCCTTATGCCTTGCTATATTTGGGATCTCCTGAGAAGTCAAAGAATGTAAAAACTTCAGTGAAATGGGAAGATCTAATGGAAATGGAAAAAGTGTCTTTTATGAACTTTGCAAGAACTTTGCAAGATCTCATCCTGTATGCAAACACGCAATGGCAATCTGATGTATCTGGTTTAGTTTTTTTTTACAAAGTGTTTTAATGTGCCATTCCAATACTGTTGTTACTCCGTTAAGTTTAATATTGTATAGGGAAGTTAATACTATTTTTCTAACTCATGGAACTACTCATAATCAAGTGTTAGTTGCTATCTTTTGCTTTGTGAAAAATAGTACTATGTGATTAATCTGCAGTTTTATGACAGAGTATTTACTTCCTTTACAGATTTTTTGAATCTTTGCAAATGAATGCTATTGGAGCTTCATATAGATACTACAGTACTGATTTATAAAAAGGTTATAGATGATATGGTTTGTTTTGTTTTGCAGAACTGTAGATGTAAATCCATAAATCAACCTCTTAACTTGCAATGCATACATGTTTTGGACGTACAAGACAATGCATTTAATTACACTTAGCTTTCATTTACCTTAAAATCAAGAACTTCAGCATTGCAAGAGCAATGCATCTAACAGTGCTTATAATTATGTTGTTTCTATAAACAGATTTATAGAATACATTCTAATATGCTATCTTGCATTTGTGTTTTGATAGTTTAAGAGATGTGGTGGTGCTGTGGTTAGAATGCAGTACTGCAGGCTACTACTGCTGGCTGCCTGCAATTTAGCAGATCGAATCTTACCAGGCTCAAGGTTTACTCAGCCTTCCAACCTTCCGAGGTGGGTAAAATGAGGACCCAGATTGCTGGGGGCAATAGGCTGACTCTAAACCGCTTAGAGAGGGCTGTAAAAGCACTGTGAAGCGGTATATAAGTCTAAGTGCTATTGCTATTAAACCAGGTATATCCAACCTGCAGGCACACATAGACCTGGGTAGGTAGTACTGTAGCCCCACAAGATAAATAATAAAACTTACAAAAAACAAAGGACTATTGCTATTTATATACATTAATTATATTTTTATATGCAGCCCAAGACAATTCCTCTGCACTCAGTATAGTCCCAGGCAAGCCAAAAGATTGCCATCCATGTTCTAAATCATTTAATGTATTATTCAATTAAACAAACCAATATGAAACACAACAGTGAGGATACAGTCAAAGGTTGGAAAAAATACCTATAATAATGATAAAATGAAGTAAAACTTTAAAAAAGGGGGACAAACATTAATGGAATCCAGATATACAACTATCTCAGTCCTTTCATATGTTATCTAGCGCATATATTGCTTTTGTCTTCTCATTTCTACAATATAAAGAAATGTTAAAAATGAACACTATATCTCCTGAATTCACTTCTTCAGTATTCTGAAGTTTTCTGTCCAGTATAAATTGTGTAATTTATCTAGCATGTGCAAATTCTTTGGAAAAAGAAAAGCTAGAGCACTTCTGAACTCAACCCCAGATTCTGCAAGAAGTGGGTTAGAGGATCTTCGACAGATTGGTTGTAAAAAAAAAATAAAGCTTTTGGAAAATTTTGTTTCGAGCTTGGTTTTTTTTATAGAAATTATATTTGCTATGAGTTTTTAAAATGTATGAAAGCAAATGAAATATTAATTTTAAGAAAGATAAGCTATCTTTTATTTTTAAGGACAGGGTGGAGGTATGCTAAAACATTAGTTTTAAATAGAAAAAACCCCAACTTTTAGGCCTATACTTGGATAAGGTAAAGAAGAAATCAAGGTTTTTTTTAAAGGAAAATTTGAAGTTTTTTTCAACCTGCATCTACTGACTTACATTAGAGATGATATCTTATAAGATGGAGGAGGAATCAAACCAAAAGGAAAGGATAATATGTTGGTCAAAATAAGTAGATCCATAAAAATTCTTGGCTCAAAAACATTGACAATTATTAGTGGAGTATTATATGTATATTTTATGAACATACCAATGAATTGTGACCTGTAGATATAATAAAGGCATTGTTTTACTGAACCATAGAAATTTGTATGCAGGAGTTTCCTAAAACCTGGAATTTCAAGGGTTTTCCAAAGTTCCAATTTTCCAAAAAATTGAGAAAGGCTGAGCTAGACTACAATAAGTATTTAACAGATGAAGCTCTACAATTATTTCTGGTAGTTTCCTGAATCTCAGATTTTCCTTCTCCTTTTACAAAAGTATCTTGGTTGGGAAGCTAGCAACTTGGAAGAATTCCAATGTGAATTTGTAGCCATATTAAACTATATGAACTAGTTAAAGCTTGAATACTTGTTTTGCTGGCTGCTAAAGATCATTTTGTTCCAGACAACTTGGATTAGACTCTAGAAAAATCTCTGGAAAAGACCATTGAAAAAATAAAATAAATGGCCAAATTACAATATGTGACATGTTGATTGGTACAGAGGAATCCCCAGGGATTCAGACTTAGGTCTGAAGAGAGCATCATGCTGTCAGACAGGTTATTCCTACTTTTGTAGAAAAGTTATTCACACAGATTGCAAGACGCTTAAAATAAACTCAAATCAATGATTAACCCAGCAATGATGCTGCATAAATAAAATCACAACTGCATATCTATACATTAACTCAATGTTACCTAATAACTTTGGCTAAAAAAGCTAAAAAAATAAAGAAGAGAAAAAAAGCACAAGGTTTTGTGTGTGTTGAAGAATGGATTGTTTTCCATGAGCTCATCAAATCCTATGTTCAAAGTGTTATTGTGAACCTAAACAGAATGATCTTTGAACAGCTAAATTTATTGTTTTAGGGTTTCTTGAAACTTTTACTTTGCTGTCAAAGCATGCATTTATCTAATCTAGTCAATTATGTTAGATTTTGTTTTTCAGAAGGAAACATAGGATTAAAAAATAATAATAAATAACTTGGAAAAATAACAAATTAGTTCCTATGCCAAAGAATTTTTAAATAAAACTCATTTTATACCTAAACATAGAGCATTGAGAAACAACCAACTTGCTCAATGAAAATTATAGAACAACATAGTTCACAGCTCTGCTCTTCATTGAAATTACAGAATTTTGCTATTGTTTTGAATGTTTATAGATTTATTCGTGATCTATATATGTGCTCCCAGGGCAATTTGAAGATAGATCTTCTTGATCTGCAAAATAAAAAAACACAAATTTGCAGAATTTACAAGCAAACATGCATCCAGTACTAGGTTAGAAGTTTGAAATGGAAAATTTTGTTTCAAACTCAAAGCAAATGGCACATCTGAAATGATGTGGGTTGCTGTATTCTGAATTTTATTTCAAGCACTGAATACTCTAAATGGGCAGTTCTGAGCTCGTTTCTTCTTTAAGTTGGCAAGTTTTATTCCAAGGTCAGAAAAGCACACCTAGGTTTATTCTAACCTCAGAACAAAACTGTTAGGCGATTGTCACAATGCGACTGGGCTTTTTTAGAACTGGAATAATATTTAGATTTTCAAGAGAGAGAATCAATACAGAGATTCTGAGATGGTGACTGAAAGCTTTTATGCTTCTTTACAATTGATAGTAAACTTATTTAAAGAAAGATTCCAACTTTTATCCAATCTCTTTCCTGTTTTGTACTTTGGTGAACATATCGTCTTCTCTGGGACTTTACTTCTCTTCCTCCAGGGAAACCAATAATTGGCTTTTCTTCTCCCTCATCTGGGAACCAACCATTGCTCCATGCAGTGATTGCAGCTTTACTCTCCAATTTTTCTTTCAAGCCACTCCCTTCTACAAGAGTCCTTGTAGTTGCCTCTCCTTGTTTCTCTTTTCTCTCCTTCTAATTCTCCAATTTTGAGTTAGACTAGCAGCATGTCCCTCCAACAATGCCTATATACAAGGCTTGGTTAATGGAAATGCTATCTACCTGTACCCCACAATGCTCTTGGCTAGCAGCAAGATCAGCTCATCAGCCCTTGCGTCAATACATCTGTACTTCCAGAGTAAAACTGGATTTCCTCTCCATTTTCCTTCTCCTTTTGCTGACTTACACCATCATAAACGCAGCCATACTAGGTCATTTTTTGATATAAAAGATCCATGACTATAGTAAAACAATCTGAAACATCAAAACTTTCAAGGAAAACCCTATAAAATAAGTAATAAAAAAGCAATACAATCAAAATAGATTATGAACAAATAAGCAAAATTCCACAGAATTTGAACTGTTTGATATTTTTTAAAATAAAAAAAAAACAATTTAGGTTTACCTTGGTAGGCTGTTCCACACCAGATGCAATAGAGATACTCCTCTCTTAAGTAAGTTGTTAAAATGATTAACTTTTCTGATTCCTGAAAAAGCACCAATAAATATATCTTTAAATGCCATTGAATAGATCAAACGATCTGTGAAAGACATGTGTAATTATTGATTTGGCATTGAAAGCAGGGGTGAAATCTAATTTTTTTTTGCTACCGGTTCTGTGGGTGTGGCTTGGTGGGTGTGGCTTGGTGATCATGTGACTGGGTAGGCATGGCCAGTTTGAGATCACTCACGTCACTCACCATTAGAGCCAGGAGCTCCACATTCTGACATAGAAGCACATTCTGTCTTTCACAGAATGTCACAGAAGCCAGGAGCTGCACAAAAGCACATTCTGCCTTTCTGAAGCCCTCACCGCTTTGAGTTTTCTTCTGGTTTGACTGCCCAGGCGAACCTCGGAGCCTTTTCTTGCCCTGCTCTTCATCCCGGAGGGCCACGCATCCCCCCCACCAATCCCCCGTACGAACTGCCCATTCCGTTTCTGCAAAGGCAAAGCCTCCCATTGCAGGACGATCCAAAGAGGGGAGGGGGATGCTGCTGAAAAAGCCGCCTGGGCCTCCTCCTGCAGCCAAACGTGCCCAGCCTTGCTTTCCCTTTCCTCAAATAGGCTGTGCATGGGGCGCTTGAAAAGAGAGCGAGCAAGACAGCTCTCCAACCTCTATTGGTTTGTGTGTGTGATTGTGTGTGTGTGTGTGTGTGTGTGTGTGGTAGGGAGGGAGGGAGGGAATGATCTGAATCTGAGGCACCTAAACTTCTGGCAGTGGCAGGGGCGGCTCCTGAGCAGCCAGATCCACCTGACCTATTCGCTGAGTCTCGCTGTTCTCCTCGCCCCCACCCCCACCCCACTGAAGCAGCGGTTTCCCTGCTCAGCCCCAGCGGTTTCTCTGCTCAGGATGCCCACACCAGCATCCTAAGAGAAGCAGAGAAGATCATTGCTTGCAAGTAGAGGTAGCAAACATACGCAGTGCTGTGGGAAAAATGAGAGGTCCTGTTGTCCCGCAGAGCCTGCTGTTGCTGGGGGGGGGGGGGGGGGGCGAGGAGAATGGAGAGACTCAGCGAGTAGGTCAGGTGGAGCTGGCTGACTCAGGGCTGCTCAGAAGCCGCCCCCGCCGCTGCCAGAAGTTTGGCTTCAGAACGCTGCCTCCCTCACACACACACACATAAACAGAGGTTGGAGAGCTCTCTTGCTCTCTCTCTCTCCAAGCACCCCATGCACAGCCCATTTGAGGAAAGGGCATGCACGGCTGGGTGCGTTTGGCTGCAGGAGGCGCAGCACAATGGGGTTGTTTTGTTCACCGTGGTGGTGCTTCGGGATGGCAGGCGGACGTCTGCAGCTGACAACTATAATGAATATGTCCACCTGCCCTCCCGAAGCACCACCGCGGCGAACAAAACAACCCCATTGCTATGGATGCATAGCTTGTCGGGGCTGAGCAGAAAAGCCGCTGCTTCGGGGGATGGGGGGGGCGAGTAAGGTGCTAGCTCCTTCCCTGCAGCCCCGCCATGCTTGCCTGCCTTCCATGTGGGCTTCTGCTTGCCTGCCTTTGCAAACTGGCCACCAGGATGCCAGGAAGACAGCAGGGAAGGCAGGCAAGCATGGCAGGACTGCAGGCCGTGGACCGGTTCGGGGGCGTGGCCAGCCAGCCATTGCTCCTGGTTTGGCTCCCTCAATCTCCGCTACCTACTCGCCTGAGCCGGTCCGAACCAGGAGCATTTCACCCCTGATTGAAAGGTTACATTAAATAAATTAGAATGTTTAGCTTCAGCTTCTTTTGCTGCTCCTATTAAATGACTGTTTTAGTACTCTTAAGGTCTCTTGTTACTTCCTCATTATTTCTTCTTACTACTAAAAGTAAAACTGAGGTGGCTTTTATGCATCTTATTTATTGGTACATAAAACCATGCATGAAAGAATTGATCAATGAGGTCACTAAAAGTCAATAGATTTGACGGCACTTCATCAAAACATACATCATATATAATTTATATGCTATCAAGTCGTTTTTGACTCCTAGTGACCACATAGATTTTCCCTCATAATGATCTATCCCAAACCTGGTCTTTCAGCTCTCTCAACGTGCCCACATTGCCACTGTAACTAAATCCATTCACCTTGCTGTTGGCCTTCCTCTTCTTTCCTTCCATCTTTCCCAGCATTAGAGCCTTTTCCAGAGAAGTAGGCCTTCATATAATATCTCTGAAATAGAATCATTTGAGCTTGGTTCTTTATGGCTTGAGTGAGAACGCCAGCCTGATTTGTTCCACGATTGATTTGTTTCTTTTCCTGGCTGTTCATAGTATTCTCAAGAGTCTTCTCCAAAACCAAAGTTCAAAAGCGTAAATGCCCTATATTATTTCTGAAATACCAGAGCTTATGCCAGTGATGGCTAACCTTTTTGCCATCGCGTGCCAAAAGCAGGGGGAGCACGGTGGGGTCATACGCATGCGTGCCCACATCCATAATTCTATGCGCCCTCTCCCCCCCCGTGCTCACCCCGCTTTTGGCACGTGATGGCACAGTGGGCCCAGTAGGCCTGTTTTTTGCTCTTCCCAGGCTCCAGACCCTTTCTAGGAGCCTGGGGAGGGCAAAAACGGCCTTCCCCATCCCCCAAAGGCCCTCTGGAGGCTGGAAACAGTGTGTTTCCTGACTCCTGGTGGGCCCAGAAGGCCCGAAAATCAGCTGGCTAGCGCATGCATGTGTGCCGGAGCTGAATTCGCATGCCCACCGATATGGCTCCGTGTGCCACCTGTGGCACCCGTGCCATAGGTTCATCATCACGGGCTTACGCTATTGTGACTCAGGAAACAGGACTACCAGGCGCAAAGTTATAGTGGCAAAGGGTACACTGTGGGAAAATCTGAAGAACCAGGTTAGGGATAGACCATTATGAAGAAAATCTATCTATGTGGTCTCTAAGAGCAGAAACTGGCTTCATGGCACATCATAGATCAATCAATGTATATTGTGCTGATGCACACATACATGGATGCACTCAAGCTAAACCAAAGTCGATCAAGAGTGATGAGAACGCATGCATTTTGTTCAATATTTATATTTGCTGGCAATAAATATTTATATTCATGTCTCACCTAGTTTGGTGATCACTATGGAGCATCGTAATATAAAGAATTACCAGCCAGTCCACCAAAGACAATCGCTAAAACAATATCTGAACATGTACTTACATTGAGTTCATCTTCCTCCTCCTCCTCCTCCTCTTCTTCTTCATCTTTGTCTTCTTCAGTCTTTGGATTTAACCAGTACCAAACCTCTTTGGGGACTTCAAGGCCCTTAAATAAAAACATGGCAATAATTCATACTCTACACTAAGAGTGTCAAACTGGCGGCCTACAGGCTGGATAGTTCACGCATAGGCCATGCCCACCCAGCTCCGTGAATGGGAAAATCGTAATGAAACGTCACGTGATGGCAACGTAAGCCACAAGTTTGACACCCATGCTCTACATTATTAGATTTTTTTAAGCTGCTGTAACCTTTGCCCAAATGGCAAAAACTTATATTAAACACAAAGAGAAATTTTAAGAGACACTGCATATTAATAAAGCTCTCGATTTATTTATTTATTTATTGGTTCGATTTATATGCCGCCCTTCTCTGGAGACTCAGGGCGGCTTACAATGCGTTAAGCAATAGCCTTCATACTTTTGTATATACCTGCTTAGTAGGGCTTTTGGCCCCCCCTAAGCGGTGTTCTATTTTATACAAAGTCAGCTTATTGCCCCCACAAACCGGGTCCTCATTTTACCTACCTCGGAAGGATGGAAGGCTGAGTCAACCTTGAGCCTGGTGAGATTTGAACTCGCAGTAATTTCTTAGACCTCATTACCTATTTTATATTATCGATCAGATTATTCTTTTGAAATGGTGATGAGGTGAGTGCTGCTTACATAGTATCACTGTAGCAGGTCTGCTTAGCCCTACAGTGTTTAAACTGTAGGGGATGTAGAATTCCATCCACAATGCTTTTTCACATATATGTGAAACTGCTGGGTAAAGTAATTCAGAGATCTGAGGCAAACTTAACCATGTGAGGCCTACTTTACATCTTCATATATCAATTTCAATTTTAGATTACTATATAGGCTTAACAACCATTCATTTAGTAATTATTCAAAGTTTGGCACTGAAGAAAATGACTTATGACCAGTCCTCACACTTACAACTGTTGCAGCATCTCCGTGGTCATGTGATCAAAATTCTATTGCTGGGAAATCTGCAGGTATTTACAATGGTTGCAGTGTCCTCAGGTCATTGAATTGCCATCTGCTACCTTTCCAGTTGGCTTCTGACAAGCCAAGTCATTGGGGGAAATTGGATTTGCTTAATGACTGTGTGATTCACTTAATGGCCATGGCAAAAAAAGTCATAAAATCAGGTGTATCTCATTTAATGACCACCTTGCCTAGCTACAAGAGTTCCAATCCCAATTAAGATTGCAAGTTGAGGACTACCTGTAATTCCAATGAAGGCTGTTCTACAAGCTTCAGTTGCTGCAAGTTGTCACTTCTCCATAAGTAATGTGTAAGGCTGGAGTCACGTTACATTCAGTCTCTACAAACTATACGAGCTGCCAGTTACTATTTATACTTCAAAAAGATTACTTGACACCCAAATATTTGCTGGAAAATTATTTCATTTTTGCAGTAGCCAGGACTACAAATCTTGCTTGCAGAGCCACTGATGCCTCCAGCACAATAGTTAATTTCAGCTTGAGTTTTGGGGTTAAGATATCTTTCCTATGGAACTCCCTAATGTTTGCTTTTCCTCTAGATGTTTGAATGACATACTGTATTGTTCCTAATATTCTGTACTGGATTCTCATTCTACAAACTGCTTCATTATTTTTATAGAAAGGGTTGTATATACACTCAATTAATAGTAATAAATAATAGAAATAAAAATGCAGCCCAAGGCCCTACAACACAGGTTATAGATTTGACATTTTGAACATATTACATTGCAGTACTAAAAAAAAAAACTTTCAAAAAGTTGGCCTTGTCAGTAGCAATCCTGCCTCCTGATTGCTAACCTACAATTCCAGGCCAATCATTTGTATAAATCTAAGACTTTTTTTAAATAAAAAAAAAATCAACTCACGGATGTACCAAATGTATCTACACTGATACATATTTATAACAAGGTTGTAAAATGTTTCCATAGTTTGTTGAACTCCACTATCTATTTGGAAGGCTAAAGTAGACAGATCAAGGCAGGACATAAACTCTGATTTCCTAAGCCTCTACAGGCCAAAATCATAAATAAAGGTTTTATTTAAACTTACTTTCTGTGTATCTAATTGTTGGCAGGCTTTCTGACTTTTCTCGAGGTCCCGTTTTACTTGCAGTTGCTCCTGCTTGGTCTTCAATCTCATTCTTAATAAGGCAATGACAAAACCACAATCAGTAAATTTAATAGAAGACTGTATTTTTATAAGAACATTTTTCCTGTTCTGAATATTAATAAACTCAATGTATGAGCTAAAGCAGAGTAGCTTCATCCCTAATATTGTATTTTAAGACAGGAAAGAATCTGAGATCCTCCAGGTATAGTTGGAAGCCCCAGCATCTTTCCACAATGATCATGTTGGGTGGAGCTGCTGAGTGATAAATTAAGTATACAGCAATCAGCATTAATTCTGTAATATTCCAGCAAGAGATTTTATCCAGCTTTATCTCATAGTGCCAGGATTTACACCAGGAACCTTCAACACACAAAATACATGCTGCCCAGGTGAAATACAGCTCTTGCCTAATTATGGCATTAGCAGTTAAGAGAAACTGGGAGAGGAATAACATAAATGGAGAACACTACTTGAAGAGATCAGTTGTCTGCTTTTCCACTTGTTTTTTCACATGCATTTTTTTCCTGTAGTTTTCCAGCTTTTCCTCAGCTTTTCGTTTTTGTAATTCTTCATGGCCAAGCCCACTTCTTCCTGTCCCAAACACAAGCAGTTGTTTGACGGATTGAGCAATGCCATGTTTAAATGAAAGAAAAAAGGTCAGATATTTCACAAACCTGTGGTAATATTCAGAGGAATGGGCTCAACTATCCCCTTTCCTGCAGAAGGAAAAAAAAATATATTTGCTATTAGTAAAATAACAAAATAACAAGCTTCATTGTGCTGGCTATCTTTTATCTTTACTTTTTACCTTTTTTTATTTTATTGTAATATCTTTGATTGCTGTGAGTGCATAGTCATTGAGAACTGGCTGGTATACAAGTTTAAAATATTAATAGGAATAGTATTTACTGTATTCCCTCCTATATGTTTATTTTTTAATTTCTTAGATTTATACCCTGTTTTGTCTTCTATGAACTCAACAATCTGTTCAATTGAAGCAGGTTAGCCTGCAAGACCATACTGGGTCTCTGGTCTTAAGGAACTCAGAAAGACACTCTACTCTTTTGAAATATTCCCAAGTCAGTCACTTCATGAATTCTATTTTTTTCTCCAATGTATTAAAAGACAATGGCATAAATTAGAAGGTTGGCTTAGAGTTGGAAAAAACTCAACTCAGACAAAAAGTTAATCTAGCAACTTCTGTAGTAGTCTAATTTATTTCATTGGGTTGTTGAGAAAGTAAAATTGGGAGCAAAGAGAGAGAACAAACGTGTTATGTTGAAGAAATGTAATAAGTAAATTGCTAGATGTCTTTGGATCCCTTTTCCATTATTGCGCCAGCTTCAGATTTTGTACCAGCACAACTAGTTATGGGGTAGTAAAACCTGGTTCATTAGCATAGTCACAGTTCAAAAATTGGATGTGGAAAAACTCACCACTTTTGCCAAGAGGCTGGCCACTTTTGTACCCCATCTTCTGGAGCATAGCAAAGCCTTTATTTTCATTCCCCAAAGCAACATTTAAAACCATTTCACGTTGCTCTTTTTCTTGTTCCTTGATGCTCTTTTGCCTACTTTTCTGGTTAGCTTCTTTTACTTTTTCCTCTTTTTTAAAAGTTTCCTTCACACGTCTCAACATCGGCATTCCTGGCCTGATGTCCTGGCTGAACAAAACAAATTTTTAAAAGCTTCCTAAGTACAAGATGCTGTCAAAAATCATTATCCTGCTTTCAGTATGTTTATAGTTATTTAAAACTTTTGGGGAGTTAGGGTTAGGATTACATAGGGCTGGAAAAGACCTTAGAAGTCTTCTAGTTCTATCTCCTACCCAAGGCAGGAATCTTTATTCCATTCTGGACAAATGGTTGTCCAATCTTTTCTTAAAAACCTCCAGCAACAAACCACCCACAACTCCAGGAGGCAAGGTGTTCCATTGACTAATTGTTCTCACAGTTAAGAAATTTCTCCTTAGCTCCAAATTAGGTCTCCTTCTGCTAAACTTCCATTCATTTTTAAATCAATCCGTTCTTCCTCCTGCTCTTCAAATATTGGAAGCTAGCTATCATGTCACCTCCTAAGCCTTCTCTTCATTAGGCTACTAATGAAGTGTAGCCTTACTTAGTACCCTTAGCCGTTTCTCATTGGACATCTATATCCCATTTCAAGAAAAAAAAAACCACCTGAAATATTTAACTAATGGTTGGAGACTTCAAAATGGAGTACAGAGTTCATACAATGATATAGCAGCTTCCCTGGATTTACAAACTATGTAGCCTATTTTGTTTTGGGAAATCTCTAATTTTTGTAGATGTTCATACTGTATAATACATTAACATACTTTAAGGATTATTTAGTATACATACATGCTGAATAATGAAGTATATTAAAGGTAAAGGTTCCCCTTGCACGTCATTGGCATCCTTCAGTCTCAAGAGACTATGGAATCATGCTCTGGAAAGAGGTCCTAAAACAGCATCTAGTGTTGTTGCACGTATGTGCTAGTTATTCCTGACTCTAGGGTGTGGTGCTCATCTCCGTTTCAAAGCCGAAAAGCCAGCACTGTCTGAAGATGTCTCCGTGGTCATGTGGCTGGCATGACTAAATGCCAAAGGCGCACAGAACACTGTTACCTTTCCACCAAGGAGGTCCCTATTTTTCTACTTGCATTTTTTACATACTTTCGAATTGCTAGATGGCAGAAGCTGGGACAATTAACAGGAGCTCACCCCATTATGCAGTACCAGGGATTCGAATTGCTGAACTGCTGACTTTTCGATTGACAAGCTGAGTGTCTTAGCCCCTGAGCCGCCACGTCCCACTGAATTATATTAATAGTGATTAATAGTCTTACTGATTTTTCCTTCTTCCATTTTCTTTTGGAAAACAATAAAATATAAATATGCCATAGAAAATTACCAGTATTTTAGTGCTAATTTACTCTGTAAATTACATTCCTCAAAGTTGTTCTATGTGGGCAGAATCTTAAAGCAAAATGTATATTTGTAAAATTGTACCCAAATTTTTAATTGGGTATTGGATATTTGAAATTTCATAAAGCCGTTTAAGGTTCAACATCCTTACTAGGCAAAGGCAAGCAGGATATGCTTAGAAAAACATCCACTTACTTAATATTAATAAAGGAATCAGACATATAATCCTCTTCTGCGTCATCCATGATTCATATCAATCTTCCACCTCCAACCTTGCTACCTATAAATACAGTTCATGATTATTTTAAAATGCATCAAAAACACCTTTCTTTCTAGAGGAAAATTCCATGATAGATAACAGAAAGAAAGAAAGAAAGAAAGAAAGAAAGAAAGAAAGAAAGAAAGAA
>WNWU01000005.1:29529254-29676124 GCA_012654045.1 Ptyas mucosa | reverse complement strand
GAAAGAAAGAAAGAAAGAAAGAAAGAAAGAAAGAAAGAAAGAAAGAATGAATTCTTTATTGGCCAAGTGTGATTGGATACACAAGGAATTTGTCTTGGTGCATAGGCTCTCGGTGTACATAAAAGAAAAGAAACGTAACATAAACCCTGAATTTGATCTTTGTGCATGATTGTTCCCCAAAACCCTGATTTCTTAGCTAGCCAGAGCATCAGCATCAGCACAGGAGAAAGCCAAAGCAGGGCTATGATAGAATATTGGTTTGTTGGTCTGTAAACTCCAAATTCAGGTCATACTCATTCGTGGAAATTCACTGGGTGAGGTTACTTTACTTAATTCAGTTTACCCATCTAGATTGCTATTGTATGACAGATGTGATCTAAGACTGATCTAATCATCAGGCAACCCCCGGCAGCAATACTCAACGTTTTCTCCTCTTACTGCTTATCCCTTACCGATAACAAAAATACAGCCCGCCGAAATTCTTCATTCCCCAATTCCTACGCCGCTGCGCCTGCGCCTCGGTGGTGGCCTCACTTCCTGGGTCTCGAGAGCGCATGCGCAGAGAGAGCGAGAGGAGCCGGCGCTGCTTCAGCTGGTGGTGGGGAAGGGCCGGACCGGGGCGTAAACTGCGGCGACCTTCGGGGCTCCGCTGGGTCGGTGGCCGCCGCTGCCTCAGGTGGGACGATCGCTCGGGAAAGGTTGGGCAGGGAGACGCGGGGCTTCCACTCGGTGGGGAAGAGTCTCGGTGGGGAAAGGGGTGGGAGGGCTGAAAAGACCGCAAGAAGGAAGCGGGAGCGCAGCCTCTCCGGGTGGGAGCCGCTCCATCTCGGGCTCCCCATTGAGGCACCGCCCGCCGTCGTCCCTGTGGCTGGCTTTTCCCTGGAATGGATGGATGGATGGGTGGATGGATGGCAGGCAGGTGTGGCAATGGCCCGGGAAGCCCTGACCTGCACTGTCAAACTGACAGCGGCCTCTTAAAGGTCCCTTTCCAGTAATTAACACTTTGGACCGCCATCAAGGGGTAATCTCTGATCTGGGTTGCAAAGCTCCGGAGACCGCTAGATGGCAGGAAAGAGGCGCCGTTTTCCTGTGTGTCTCCTTACTGCCCTTCAGGTTTTTGGCAGTACAGAGCTGGTGACCCTAGGATGCAAAGGCTATATTTTAATTTTTTTCATTTTATTAGATTTATATATCGCCCTACTCCTGAAGGACTCAGGGCGGTGAACAGCCAAAGATAAAACACATAGATTACAAAATTTAAAAGACAATATAAAACCACATTAGATAATTTGGCCCAAAACCCCCAATAGTTAAGACAAATTTCAAATTTACAATTTAAAAGAAAGTTAAAAGAGAGAAATTAGGCCAGGCCAGCCTGTTGAAATAAAAAGGTCTTAGGGGTGCGGCGGAAGGTGCGTAGATCGGGGATCCTCTGTATCTGGGGGGGGGGAGCTCATTCCAGATGGCAGGTGCCCCCACAGAGAAGGCTCTCCCCCTGGGGGCCGCCAGTTGACACTGTTTGGCCGATGGCACCCTGAGGAGCCTCTCTCTATGAGAGCGTACTGGCCGGTGAGAGGCTACTGGTGGCAGCAGGCGGTCCCGTAATATACAGGTAGATCTCAACTTATAACGAACAGTTGGTTTAGTGACCATTCGAAGTTACAATGGCACTGAGAAAAAGTGACTTACGGCCATTTTACACACTTAGGACCATTGCAGCATCCCCATGGTCACGTAATTTACTTTCGGATGCTTGACAGCTGGTTCATAGGGATGACAAGTTGCAGTGTCCTGGGGTGGGGTGGGGTGTCATGTGATGTCACCTTTTGTGACCTTCTGACAAAACAAAATCAGTGGGGAACCCAGAATGACTTAACAACGGTATTACTAATTTGACAATGGTAGTGACTCATTTAACAAATGTGGCAAGAAAAAGTCGTAAAAATTTATTTTTATGGGACAAAATTCATTTAACCAATTTCTCACTTAGCAACATAAATTTTGGGCTCAATTGTGGTTGTAAGTTGAGGAGTACCTGTATTACATAGTTGCGTCCAGGGTGGGTCCTCTTTTGTAATAAGCCACGTTTGCATAATATGCTTACCTGTCTATACACCATGGCTGCATTTTTTTCTGGGAGTGCATGATGCATTGAACCATAAACTATTGTGTGGTTAGATAGAATTGCATCTGGCTGCTGGGTGTTTCAGTATGTCATATCAGCCCAGCCACTGTGTGGGGTAAAGAGACTCCAATATGGAACTATTTCACACATTATGAAACATCAAACCTGGGTTTGTGAGGTGCCTCTACTGCCAATAAAAAGCCAGAGGAAATCCCAGCTCTTACCATTGGTATTGACAAGCTGGTTGTGCAACAGTTTCAGAGGACTCTGGATGAAGCAAATTACCTGGACCTCTTTATTGTATGCTTCCCAGAATCACATTTTGTGAGATGGATGACTGTATGTATATTTATTAAATTTTTATGCCATCCATCTCCTCTCTAAGGTGTCTCTGGGCGGTATAAGTATGATGAAATAAAATAATTATATCTGAATCTACAGCTTTCAGTGCAAAGTTTTAAATCGGTGCAAAGTTTTAAATTAAAAAGTTGTCTGAACAGACCCTATAGATTCAAAGGAAAGGTGTTCTTTGCCTGAATAATACATTAAAGAACTGAACCCTGGCAATGAAAGCATATTTTATGATTCAACCATGAGTACATCTATTCTCATTTGCCTATTAAATCTTTAAAAATATTCTATATCAAATTTGCATGTAATAAAGGAGTTCTTTCTTTATTTGCTTTTAGAATATTGTTTTTTCCCCTGTTTTTATTTCATTGATTTTTTTCTTGTTAGTTTACACTGGGAATTGTAATACTTGAGAGTATATTATTTTTTTAAAAAAACTCATAGGATCTGAATCTTTAAATAATATGCATTTTTGTAATTAAATAAAATGCTACAGATTTCTAAAATTCGTAGATAGGCCTAAGTGAAAATACTTTGAATTGGATTTTACACTTCTGTCCATATTCTTAGGCCCCAAACAATTAGTTGCAATCATAGTACGTATTTGATGTGGTTATTGAATTATCCCTTTTGGGGCAAAGATTGCACAATACAAGGAATCATGAATGAGCTAAATGGATCACACAACATCTAAGTCACAAAAACCTTGAGCTTAACCAAGTTGTCACTTGGTTGTAAATCATACAAACAGCTTCAAAATCATTTTGGACTCAAAACAGTACCAAAATGTATTCAAATAAATATTTCTAAGATTTTAACTGATTTAATGAAATTTATATGACAACCAAATTATTTATACAATAATTTGGTTACCATATATGTGTACACCAGCACACATGAGTGCATGTACACATATCAGTCACATTATCATTGTTCATCCACTCTCTTTGATGGAGATTTTTAAACATCTGTTCCTTGTATGTATGTAGATATGTAGGTGACTGAATTAATAAAAAATGTTCTATAAAATAATACATAAACCAGTTCAAATGCATTTTAAGACTGTTTTAGGTGAAATATTTTAAATCTACTGTTTTTTGTTTTTCTATTTATTTATATAATAGGAAACAAGGGTAGTTACTGTACAAAAAGAATTTCACCAGCTATGGAACTTGCTCATAGTTTGTTATTAAATGAAGAGGCTTTGGCTCAGATCACTGAAGCAAAGCGGCCAGTTTTTATCTTTGAGTGGCTACGGTTTCTTGAGAAGGTGCTTGTAGCTGCTAACAAGGTATAATTTTATTTTTTATTATTAAATTTATTTGCTACCCATCTCATGATTTGACTTGACCTTTGATAATATATTTTTTCAGCCCTTATTTTTGTATTAATGACTCTTCTGTAATATGGCCAAAGTGACATGCCTGAAATATTTTGAATTGCCTAAATATTTGATTCTATCCTATAAAATTATTGGGCTGATTTTGTTGTTTATGATTTTGATAATGCATATTTACACAGAAACTCCATTTTCTATTCTGAGATTATTATGTTATGGAATTACTATACCATGTGTGTGTGTGTGTGTGTGTGTGTGTGTAGGTGTATATATAAGGTGTTGTGGCCCACCAGCTGTCAGCAGAGCTGACGACAGACTCAGATGAGGAGGAGGTTGGGGAGGAACTTGGGCCAGTTTTGGAGTCTGGAGAAGGCTCTGATGGATGCTCTGTGTCAGACGCAGAGATAGAGCCTGGGCCGCCCAACATTTCCCAGCCACCAGAGAGGCAGCTGCCTTTGGAGGCTGAGACGAGTGAGGAGGAAGAACAGCTGGGGCCTGTTCCAGATGCATGTATATGCAGAACAGTTAGGAGAGGAAAACAACGGAGGACAAGGAGTTGACTTGAGAAGCAAAGCACACATGGATGCTGAATGGCTCCTCCCTAGCTGGGGAATAAATAGAAGGAAAGGGAAGTAGTGGTTGTAGGAGACAACAGTTCGTATTTCTGAAGCTTTTGCTCATTGTTTCTCGTGCATCAAAGACTGCTTGCCAGAACTTAATTTGCAGCCTTTCGGCTAGGAGCTCATGGCCTTGCAATTACCGCAAGGAACTGATAAGGTCTGTTGCTGCATTTAACTCCTTGCAGGACTCTTGCATGGACTTTTCAGTGGGTGAATGCCATTAATTCACAAGAGGTAAATAAAGAGGGTTTTTTTGTGACAAGGAGTCTGTTTCTTGCTTCTCCTAAGGCTAGGTCAGAACATAAGGTTGACTTAGCCTTCCATCCTTCTGAGATCAGTAAAACTAGGACCCAGATTATTGGGAGCAATACGCTGACTCTATAAAGCGCTTAGAGGGGTTTATAAAGCACTGTGAAGCAGTATATTAAGTGCTATTGCTATTATTGGTCTATGATCTTTCCTTTGAAAGAAAGCTGTGATTGATAGAAGTTCTTAACATAACCTGATAATTCAAGTTTTTAGTTTAAAGTAAACCATTAATTTGCAATGAAAGGCTTGTTAAATTATGCATTATAATTTTCTTTCTAACTGAATGGCATCAGTGTTTTGAAAAACACCAAAGGCATTTATGGAAATAAACCTGAGAATGAAGCAAGTATTTTTAGCTTTATTTAATGAATCCTCTAGTCTAAATACATGGTCATTGATTTTATGTTCATATTCAGATATTAAAAATAAACTTCCAGAAAACATCTGAAATAAACATTGATCTGACATAACAAACTTATAATGAACTTCATTAATTTCATATAAACACTGAACAAGATTTGCATTTGTTTCATTAACAGACAGATGTAAAAGAAAAACAAAAAAAGCTTGTTGAACAGCTAACGGGTCTTATTAGCAGTTCTCCTGGACCACCAACAAGGAAACTACTTGCTAAAAATCTTGCTGCTCTATACAGCATTGGGGATACTTTTACTATCTTCCAAACACTTGATAAGTGTAATGATATCATCAGGAGTAAAGATGATACTTCTGCCTATTTACCAACCAAACTGTAAGTAAATGTCACCTACCAAAAAAATTCCACAATCTCAGAAATATATTAGGGAATATATCCAAGTCAGATGAGACTATTTGATTTGATTATTTTGCGCATCCATATAAAATATTTTAAATATGCCAATTGTTGGTAGAAGCATTTTATTTGAAGAAAAAATTGTTTAAAACCACAAGGCCAAAGTTAGGAAACTTTATATCTGTTTCCTTGTTACCTCACTACTAATCTGTTCATCTGTAAAATCACTGCAGTATCCAGATTATACATTCAGATTATTTTAAAGTTTGTGCATCTTTGCTTGAAAGTATATTGGCTTGATGCTCCCTTTTAATAGACAGATGCTTTTGAGCTGAGTTTGACTCCTGTGATTAAATGGACACATTTTAAGCAACAGTGGAGCATTGGTTTGCTATCATCATCTTCCAAATTATTTTTTTTATTATTTCAAAGTTTATTCTGAAGACTTGGGATTTCCCGTTGGCCTCCCTTCCATGGGGTTTTTTGACATAATCTTTTAGTATAAAGTAATTAGAAACTATCTGATCAAAATTATCTTGATTTTTATAGTACTGCAGTGGCATGTGTTGGAGCATTTTATGAGAAAATGGGAAGAATGCTGGGCAGTTCTTTTCCTGAAACAGTTAATAATCTCTTAAAATCTTTGAAAAGTGCTGAAGTAAGTAAAAGAAATGTTCACAGAATATTTGCATTTTTGCACTGTATTCATTTAATTAATTAAGAGTCTGATAATCCTGATGTACAACAAAAAATAATTTTGGACCATCTAGATAGAAACCAAATTCTTATGTCATAGATTTTTGTGGGCTTCAATGGGTTATGGTTCATGAAAGCTTATGGCATAATAAATTTGCCTGATGTTAAGATATTACCAAAATCTTTGTACTTGTCAGGGTTCTAGTGAGGTAAAAATAGAAATGTGATTTAACATAGTTACTGCTTGAAATAAATGTTGCCTTGAATCTTAGTATTCTTTGTATTTCCATATTCAACTAATACATTTTCATGTAAAGCTAATTCACATTATTAAAAGACAACCAACTAAACCTGCAGCTGAAGCACTGTTTGGCTAGATTCATCTGTTATCCATACAATGTACTATACCAAATAATTTATACTCTACAACTACAGGAAAGGAGTGGTTCTCATATATGTTGGAGAAGATGTGTTTCCATCAGATTTTAAAATTGTGAGGTGAATAGGGATTACCTCCTCTATCAATCGCCCCTTATAGTTTCCTAGTTTAGTTTTGAAAAAAAAAATTAGAAGCAATTTCTTATTTTTTTTAAAAAAAGAAATGGCTGAAGGAATGATCATCTCACTTTTTCAATAAGTGTGAAATGTGTCAAGTACTAAATAAAAGATTGTAATATAGAGCCTTGGTGGCGCAGCAGACTAATACACTGTTAAGTAACACCAGCTGCCTGCAATTACTGCAAGTTCGAATCTCACCAGGCTCATGGTTGACTCAGCCTTCCATCCTTTTGAGGTAGGTAAAATGAGGACCCGGATTGTGGGGGCAATAAGCTGACTTTGTATAAAAATAGAACACCGCTTGGGGGGTGGGTGGGGCGAAAGCCCTACAAAGCAGGTATATACAAAAGTATGAAGGCTATTGCTTAACGCATTGTAAGTCGCCCTGAGTCTCCAGAGAAGGACGGCATATAAATCGAACCAATAAATAAATAAATAAATAAAAGTTTAAAAAAGAATGAGTGTTGATTTATATGAGTTCCATAAATTGTGATCTTGGAACAGAATTTTTCAGCATATTTAGAAATAAGGATTATGATCTTCAAACTATATTAAAAGAATATTTATTGTTGATGATGAAGAGTTCCATTTTTACATAGAGATGCAAGAATATTTTTTCATTACAACATATACTGTTTTTAAATAAATGAGAAGCATGGTTTTGGTAAAAATACAATATGTTTATGTCTTCTGGTGATTTGCAGTCACAAGGGCGAAGTGAAATACTAATGAGTTTACAAAAAGTCTTAAGTGGCTTGGGTAGTGCAGCAGCTTCTTGCCACCGTGATATTTATAAGAATGCCCGGTCTCTCCTGACAGACAGAGCTATGGCTGTGCGCTGTGCAGTAGCAAAGGTAAGCTTGCTTAATTGTTTAAATGGTAGAAACATTACTGCATCATTCATAATATTTTCTAGGTTATCTAATATTCTAAGTATGCTTTCTGTGTTGTACAGCTTGTTGTAGAAAGAGGCACTGCCCTTATAATTATACAGCTTTTTTTCCCCCTACAACCACTGTTATAGATTCTTCTGGAAAGATAAAGTGATATGCTTGCAGTTTAGTTTTTATCACTTTTTGATGGTGTGTAGCTTGCTGCAGAGCAATATTCACATTCACAGTCTTATTTCTGACAATAGGTGTTAAAGTTGAGATGCAAATCAAATATCCCAAAGGTGCTTTTTCAAAAGTCAACTGGACTTTCTTGTTTTTGTTTTTGTTTTGAAGACATTTCGCTTCTCATTCAAGAAGCTGCTTCAGCAGTTACAATTTGTTTCTAAAAGGAAAAAGGATGGTAATTGTGATGGCTGAAGTCGAAGAATCAATGGACAAAATTTCAAAAAGTATTAACAGCTTTGGGATTTTTTCCCCCCCCGGCAGTGTCTACTAGAACTGCAAAATGAAGCTGTGTTTATGTGGACAACAGAATTAGAAAATGTAGCAACTCTATGTTTTAAGGCACTGGAGAACTCAAATTACGGTGTACGAGTTGCAGTATCCAAACTTCTGGGGACAGTTATGGCTACAGCACTGATACCAAAGCAAGCAGCAGGTATAATCCATTGAGTTATTCATATCATTATTATTTTGTTTTTCAACAATAGACACATGGATAAGCTTAATGTGTTTACTATTAACTGTAAACAATGATAAAAACCACATATTTTCACAGTTTTTAATTTCATAAAAATTTTGTATTAATTTCATGTCTGTAAAGACATTGGTATCTTTAACATGACATAGTACTTACCAAAATATCAAAAGTACAATGAGCACTGATTGAAAATATTCAGTTGAATAAATTTTTTTTCTTTGTTTGTTTAAGTGATGCGCCAGAATGTGAAGAAAGCAACATTAGAAGAGGTTTTAGAACTCATGGCCACTGGTTTTTTGCGAGGAGGATCTGGGTTTTTAAAAAGTGGTGGAGAGATGTTAAAAGTAGGAGGATCTGTTAATCGAGAAGTGCGAGTTGGGGTTACTCAGGTATGATTTTTTTAAAAAATATGCTTTAAAGTATTTTCACAATCAGGGAAACAAAAACAAAAAAACCCCAGTTTCATAGAACTAGTTAGAAACTAGTTCTGTATATACTAATGAGCATATAATGATTGCTTTTCATTATTTTTCAATTATATTCTTACAGTTCCAGCCAAATAAGTATATAATGAGATTCGAAGAAGTGTGCAGGTATGCCCACTGGGCATTTGGCTGTTTTTTGAAGTGTTTGAAATGTGGAGCCTTTTCAACAGCAGTAACAAGTGGCAGTGAATAAAAATTATTTACTTATTTGTTCATGCTAAAGAATAAAAATCCTACATGGAATGCTGCAGGCATAGGCAAGAATAACATCCTTCAGGTCCTAATTATAATATGCTTTACAATGGAGTAGATTAAATTCGGTAGACAAGTGGAGATGCTTGTTAAATTCCTAAGAGAAAAGCCTTTGCTCAAACTCTTGGCAGTCCTCTTCAAGAAACTTGTAGCACTTTTGGGGGCTTACAACAACCTTGAGGCCATATATTATGAGATTGTCATATATAGCATCACAATATTATCATTATTATGACATTAAATTGTCCAATGGGCTTTAGTTGTGAGGTTTTTTAAATTTTCGGCCAAAGTTTATAATTTTTTAAAAAAATTTAAATTTTGTATTGGAATGTTTTTTTATTTCTGGCTGTGCACCGCCCTGAGTCCAGTAGGAGAAGGGCGGTATATAAATTTAATAATAAATAATAATTAAAGAGCTATAACTATGATGAGAACTGATTATAGAGATTATAACCAGTTTTCATTATAGATGAGGTGTTACTGAGCTTGATAAACCTATGTGGCTGTAATATTAGAGGGCCTGATCTGGTATTTTCACTTCAGAACAAAACATTATATAGTTTTAAGGGGCGGGATAGGAGATATTGGAGAATTGAAGGTAAAAGATGTAAATAGAATTTTAAATTCATAGTACAAATCCCAGATACCTCAAGTAACTTAATGATTTTGAATTTTTCAGGCCTATGTTGTCTTGGTCACAACCCTAGGAGGTCAGTGGCTAGAACGCAATTTTGCAACTTTCCTGTCACACGTGCTGGATTTGGTTTCTCATCCTCGTGCAACTCAAACTCATGTAGAAGCTGTCTACTCTCGGAGATGTGTCTCTTTTATCCTTAGAGCGACAGTAGGAAGTTTATTGGGAGAGAAGGCACAGATTGCTGCTGCTAAAGATATTTGTCAGGCTATTGATAAACAGATGAAGGCAGTAGGTAAGAGGGAAAAAATTAGTGCATGCCTGTATTGTTTTTATTATCGCTGTCCAATCTCTTCAGTTCTAGGATAAGGATGTGCTAGTTTTCAAATTTATTGAGCTATGTCTGTATGACACTGAATTATGTGGTTATGATATAAATGAGATCTTTTGCAACAGTTGTGTGCCTGAAGAATAAAGAGTGTGAAATATATAATGCAGTACAGTTGTCCTCAATTAATGAGCAGTTACAGGGAAACCCTCCAAAAGCTACTTATGACTCCATCCAAAGTTAAGGCCGTTACAGCATTCCCATGGTTGTTCACCCTTACAATTGACTGCAGGGACGTTGTAGCTCCCCACTACCTATGTCTTCCCCATCCCACACCACCGTGCTCCACATCCTCTTCTTCATCCTGCGTCATCCATCTCATACTTATGTTTTGAACTTGGGTTAGAGAAGGAGGATAGGCCATCCACTTACTGGGTTTCTCTCTCATGCACTCCGAAATATGTTTTTGGAACCTACTCCAAAGCAGTATATTTTAAGTGTAACAGAATGCTGGATTATTCACCATTTTCCAATTTACTTTGACAGAAACAGTTGTGAATGATGCTAATATTGAAAACAAATCAGGAGCAGCAGAAGTTGCCGCAAGTCAACATGTAATGGTTTGTGCTCTTCAAGAGCTAGGAAGTTTAGTTCAAAGCCTGAATGCCACTGCATCACCACTTATACAGGAACCTTCTATAGGTAAATCATTCAGATTGCCATGCTAGGCACACTAAGAATAATTGGTAAAGTTATTTATTTATTTTTACCGTTTCATTATGTGTGTAATGCAATACCAATTTAAATATAAACTTAAGTACCAGTGAAAAGAGATGTTTTTGGCTTCTCTAGTTTTCATTCCAGTGATTGGAAGTTTAGTTGATTAAATGGATAGAATGGATTTTAGTTTGTTTTGTTTACTTAAAGTTCAGTTTCCCACCTTTTTAAGGCGTCAGGGCAGTTAATAATGTGAAAGTGATATAATAGATACTGATTTAAGAATTAATATGCAGTCAAAGTAATAAAATATTAAAATATTGATTTTATTGATGCTATTTGTTTTATTTATCAGCATAATCAAAAAGATGACGCATAACCATAAAGCATAAAGATAAAAATATAAAGCATCACAGAGACTTGGGATTTGGTGTGATTTTGTGGTTTTTACTCTCAGCCGTTTAATTGGTTTTTTTTTTTTAAAGTATTGTATTTTCTATTTTCAGCTTTGTTCGATGTCCAGAGTTGCTATGGTGGGAAGGGCGGCCATAGAAATCTAGATAATACATAATACATACATTGATTAGAAATCTGTGTGGTGTGTTAAAATTGTTTCCTACAGAAAAAGAAAAATTAACATGCTAGTGAATTAGCAAGGCAGATAAAGCCTATTTTCCAGAATAGACTATAGCCATTGAATCTGAATTTGGCTTCTAAAGAGTGCTTTGTGTTAGGAATACTTCTTGCTGTTTTTAAGATTTAAAAAAAAATTAAAACATCAAAAATAGATAGCCTTGTACCTTTTGCTACTCAATCTGAAAGAGTTACATCATTTCAACTTCTTTCTTTGACCAAATCTTCTACAAATAAATACTTTGGTGGTTTCCTCAAAATATTTCCTTCTCTGGTTTGTTTTCAGGATTGCTTGAGACTGTTACTTCAGTTCTTCTCCATCCTAGTATGGCTGCTCGACTTGCTGCTGCATGGTGTTTGCGCTGTGTGGCTGTCGCTTTGCCTTTCCAGTTGACTCCGTTATTGGACCGGTGCGCAGAAAGGCTTAACAACCTGAAGACTTCCCCAGAAGCTGTTAGTGGATACAGTTTCGCAATGGCTGCTTTGTTAGGTGGAGTTCATCAATGTTCTCTAGGCATCCCTCATGCCAAAGGAAAGGTGAGATTATTAATACTTGCATTTCTGGCATTGTTTTGTTTATGCTGGGGTAGAGAAGGAGGCTGTCACAAAATAACGTGAACTATTTAATGGTATATTAAAAAAAAAAAGCTGCATTCAAAGATTTGCCTTGCTGAATGTTAGTTTTCCAGTTATATTTAAGGTTTAAAGCAGGTGTGAAATTCAGCAGGTTCTGCAGAACTGGTAGCAGAAATTTTGAGTAGTTCAGAGAACTGGCAAATACCAATTGTAAACACTGTTATGCTCCAAAACTAAGAAGCGTCAGTTTTGAAATTATGATTGTTCCTTCCTATTTATAACATACTAAAATGGTTCTTTTTTAATCTGACTTCTTAAATTGCTCTAGGTGTTATATACACTCATGCTCATTTTTATTACATAATACTGCTTATTCCTGGGTAAATATGTTTATCGTCACAACAATAGAAGCAAATTTCATTTTATGTTGAAGCACTTCCTCCTTTTTGCTCTTCTTTTTAAGGCGTTTCTCTTATCGCCACATTCCACATCTCGGTTTGTTTTCTTTAGTAATCTTTTTGTTTGCCTACCCCGAGTCTCAACCATCCACTACTGAGTTTTTCAACCCCATTCTTTTGTTTGACTTCTTCATTTTACTGTTTAAAAGAAAAATAACTTGGACAACAATGAACGTAATATTAAATAAAGTTTTTATTTTCTATCCTGTGTTAATGTTAAGTTATGAGTTTATTAAGTTGCTTTCTAATTCACTTCTAAGTTAATTTCTCCTTTAATTTTAGATGGTTGTTAGCATTGCTGAGGATCTCTTGCGGACTGCTGCACAAAATAGCAGGCTGTCCTTACAGCGAACTCAGGCTGGGTGGCTTTTGCTGGGGGCTCTAATGACTTTAGGTGTGTATACACACATTCCTTTATTTTAGCAGTCTTGACTTGCATTTAGCAGCAAGATTGTTGATATTTCCCTAATACTAGACCTTACCAGGTTCTGCTTTTGCTACCAAAATCCAGATTATTTTGAAAGTGCAATTGCCCTGATAGAATACTTTTGTTATGAGGTAAAAGTCTAAGTAGAAATATACTCTGATCAGTAGTTAGAAACATTAAATTGTAATTAGCACATTGAATAGTAACAGAATATTAAAGTTAGCTTTAGTTGATTTGAATCTTTTAATGTTATTAATAAGTAAGTATATTTATAAAAGTACAAATATTTCTTAACCTTACAGTCAATTATAATTGATGTAAGATTACTAACCTTACTCAGCAAGTTATTTAGTTTAATGGATAATTCTATTTTAATTAAAAATTTGTCGAAGTGGCATATAAAATATAAAGTCAGTTTTTGGAAATGTCATCTACAGGCATTGACGCCTGTTTAGAATTCTTTGGCTTTATCTTTCATGAAGACTTATTAAGCTCCAGTATAATTTGTGTTCCTGGTAGGTCCTTCAGTTGTCCGTTACCATCTTCCTAAAATGTTGTTACTGTGGCGAAATGTATTTCCCCGTTCGCTAAAGGAATTAGAAGCTGAAAAAGCTCGTGGAGATTCCTTTACATGGCAAGTAACCCTGGAAGGACGTGCCGGAGCTCTCTGTGGTATGAATCTCAAACATACAGTAACCTTGTCAATACTATTTCAGCCAGCCTAATTTCATATTTTATGAATAAAGTAATCGGCTAGAATCAAAAGGACTGAAACATCTATTCTGAGTAATCTTTAGAAGTTGATTCCTTGTGACAAAGTGGAGGAAAAACTGCTACATACGCTATCAGCATTGAAATGAAAAATATTAAGAATATATTTGGAAAACATGCAGCCAGATTATATTTCATCATATCCATATTTGGAATATGCTGGTATATGAGTACGGATAGAAATAGGATAGGACAGTGGCGGCTAACCTTTTTGCCATTGCATGCCAAATTCTATGCGCCCTGCCACCCCGTGCATGAACACGCGACCCTCCCACCACCCCCACTTTTGGCATGTGATGGCACGGTGGGCCCGGTAGGCCCGGTTTTTCCCCTCCCCAGGCTCCAGAGACTTTCTAGGAGCCTGGGGAGGGCAAAAACAGCCTTCCCCACCCCCCTCGAGGCCCTTTGGAGGCCAGAAACAGCCCGTTTGCTGACTTCTGGTGGGCCCAGAAGGCCCAAAAATCAGTTGGCCAGCACGCGCATGCATGCTGGAGCTCAGCTAGGGCAACACTCGCGTGCCTACCAATATGGCTCCACATGCCACCTGTGGCACGTGTACCATAGGTTCACCATCACGAGGATAGGATGTTCTTAATTTTTTAAACAGGATGCAAATGTAATTGAATTAAACACTCTATTTGTTAGATCACTATATTATATATGTGTGTTTGTGGATAGCCAGTTTATCTTTTCTTTTTTTAATGGAAAGCTGTAGTTTGAGCAGAAAGCCCTGTTTCTGAAAGAGAGAATGGCATAGCAATAGCATTTATATACTGCTTTATAGTGCTTTACTGCCTTCTCTAAGTGGTTTACAGAATCAGCATATTGCCTCCAACTATCTAGGTCCTCATTTTACTGACCTCGGAAGGATGGAAGGCTTGAGTCAACATTGAGCCGCTCAGAATCAAACTCTTGGCAGTGGAATGCAGAGTTAGGCTGCAACACTGCATTCTAACCACTGCACTTCCATGGCTCCATATGTCCTTTCTTGTCCTCAGTAATTTTATTTTGAACATATGTCAGTTCAACTGTTAATTGTGTTATGTATTTGATAGATACTTAAATTATACTGATTTTTTAAAGCTAGCATTTCTATTATTTTTTTGTTGTTGCTAGCTATGAGGAGTTTTGTTGCCCACTGTCCTGAACTTCTAACAGAAGATGTTATTCGAAAATTGATGACACCTATTGAATGTGCTATGACAATGATGTCTCAGTAAGTATGTTTCTTAGAAATTGAAATGAGCTTTCTTTTAAAATTGGGTTGTCTGCCTAATCACTAATGGAACACAATCTGTGCTCTGTGCTCTTATTGCAACTGCTAATTACCCTCTCTCCTCCTCTGTTAATCTTTTTTATATTTTACCTCCCCAGATGGATATGTGTATGTGGATGGCTAAATTGTAATCAATTCATGTGAAAGAGAGTTCAGATGTGTATGGGTGATGAACGTAGAGTAAGTTCATTAATACCCTGCATTCTCTCTCCAACTTTCCCTTCCTCTGTAATTTCAAAGAGCAAAATAACATGTTCTCCTTTTGGCACCCCATCTTCCAAAATTTATAGGGGAAAAGGTGGTTTTATTCCCAGTATTCTGTATCTACAGTATAAATTAAATAGCTTTTTAATGTAATAGTAACTTTCATGGTTTGTTTTTTTTAAACATGATAGCATTCCTTCTGTAATTAAAACCCATGGAGCACATCTGAAGGCAAGTGCAGCAATGGTTCGATTAAGGCTTTATGACATTTTGGCTTTGTTACCACCAAAAACATATGAAGGTAAAATTCATTTCTTTTCACTATTTCTCCTATTCTTAAAAAAATACCACTTTAATATGAAGTAGAAGCTTTGTAAAGATTTTATTTCTCTATTTTTTAAATGACAGAAAGTTCAGCAGGAGAACTCTGTGCTCCCATATACTCACTTTCATACATAATAGCACAGCCATCAAATAACATTTCCTGCAACTATCGAGGAGCTGTGTTTAAATAATGACCTTGTAATCATACAAATATTATGGAGGAATTGCTCATCATACAAAGCTTCTGTAATACAGTATTTTGCCATGGGATTTAACATGATCAGAATATTATTAGCTCTGGTTTTCCTGTTTTAAAACTAGGCTGAATCATGTGGATGTAAAAAAACTGTATTTTATTGTTTTGCTCTAGGTTCTTTTAATCCACTTCTTCGGGAGCTGGTGGCGGAATTTACTCTGACAGACAATTCTGCTAATACAACGACCTCCCTGCTTAGATCACTTTGCCACTATGATGACAGCGTCCTTCTTGGCTCCTGGCTGCAAGAAACAGACCATAAATCGATTGAAGATCAGGTATCAAGTCTTGTTTTCTGATTTTTCAATTGTTGAAAAGTGTCAATTGTTTTTTAATTACACACTTGTTATGTGTGTAACAAATAAATTACCCATTTCAGTTATTTGACACCGAAATGGAGCCACCCCAAAATAAAATGGGTTCTGCATTTGATCCTTCCAGACTTGCCCCATCAGTATAGTTAAGAATATGAAAGAAATGAAAAGATCTTTTGAGACCCTTGATGCTACTGAGCACAGTTCTCCAGAGCTCTGGCTACTATGGGAATATGCAATAAAGCAATATTTGGAGAGCCATAGTCCCCCGTGGCTGACATAGACATATTTACCCCAATTAATGTAATTAATAGTTTCATAGCAGATATACAACTTCCCTAGATCTTGGGTTTCCCCATTTATTTCATCATGCAGCTTTCACTTCTGCTTTGCGGAATAAAGACTAGTATATTAGAGGATGTCTTGGAGAAAATTATATTGTTATTAATGTTTGAGAAAAATCCATTTTGAATCCGCTTTTGAAGTGTTGGCAGTTCCTCATTCTTTTGATGCTGCCTGCAAAAATACCTTCTTATAAAGTATAGAGATTGCCATTGAGAGAGGTCCTTAGAGAGGCAGCAATTAGACATAGTATATACAATATAATTCTCAATATCATTAAAGGCTACTGCTTCAGATTCCTTACCACATATTTTTAGTAGGTGCTGAAATACAGTGCAACACTGGGTTTGCAATCTATTAACGCAACATATAAGAAATTGGAAATTATTTCTAGCAAGTTGTCTTGGAATGTATAGGAATATTTGTCTGACCCTAATGCATATTGTATATTGGACAGAAGAGGAGAAGGTTGTAGTAAGAATACAAAGTTGCACCTTTTATAGTTATTAGATGCTGTGCTTCTCTAGTTTTTATATATTCTATTGTGATGTATACTTCCTTTTCATAGTCTCGAAAGCCAGTTTGGTCTAGTGGTTAAGACACCAGGCTAGAAAGCAGAAGGCCATGAGTTCTAATCCCATTTTAGGCATGAAAGCCAGCTGAGTGACCTTAGGCCAGTCACTCTCTCAGCCCAACGCACCTCACAGGTTGTTGTTGAGAGAAAAATAGGAGGAGGATGGTGGGTTGGATATGTTCATTACCTTAAGTTATTTGTAAAAATAATCAAGGCAGGATACAAACAAACAAACAAACATATATTCCAGATAGAAACTTTGGATAAAAATATATATTATGTAGTTATCTTTTCATACTACCTTTTCATAGGTAGTAACTCAGGAATTTCATGCAATATTGATAATTATGTGATTTTAATCCATTTCACTGAATAATGCAGCTTATGAGAAGGTCTTCACTTTGCTTGAGTTGAAGAGCCTACCAATAACATAGACTTTCCCTATTACATGGAAGGAAACCCCAGATGCGCATGTGCAAGATAAATGGTACTTGGCTGATCAATAGTATTTGCAAGAGAGAGGTGGAGTCTTTCTTGGTAGGCCATAGATTAAGGATGAGACAGGAATGTGCTACAGCTGCCAAAATAGACAATGCAGTTTACGGCCGTATCAACAGAGGCATAATGGGAATTTATAGTACTGCTCTATGGTGCACTGATCAGACAACATCTGACATTCTCTGCCCTATTCTGGTCACCACAGTACAAAAAGAATGCTGAGGAATTGGAAAGAGTGCAGAGAAGAACAACAAAGATGGTAAGGCTAAATCCTATGTAGGCTAAATCCTATGAAGAAACTTGGTCTGTTTACCTTAAAGAAGAGAAGGATAATGTGAGACAGGATAGCAGTCTTCCAATACATGAAGGGATGTCACAGGGAAGAGGCAGTAGATTTATTCTTCCCATTACCTAAGCATAAGACAAGAACTGGTGGATAGAAGCTTTACAATGAGATATCTAAACTTGAACTAAGAAGGAATTCCCTGACTGTGAGAGCTATTAAACAGTGGAACAGCCTGACTCCTGAAGTTGTGGATGCTCCATCACTGGAGGTTTTTAAGAAAAGGCTAGACATCTATTTGTCCAGAATTGGTATCAAGATTCCTGTATTGGGTAGGGCAGGGGTGGGCAACCGGTGCCCTTTTACAACCTGTGGACTTCAACTCCCAGAATTCCTGAGACAGCTTGGCTGAGACAGCTTGGCTGTCTCAGGAATTCTGGGAGTTGAAGTCCACAAGTTGTAAAAGGGCCACAGTTGCCCACCCCTGGGGTAGGGGATTGGATTAAAAGAACTCCAAGGCCTCTATCAACACTTTGATTCTTTGATAATGAAAAATGATAATGAACAGTAGATAGACTTATTTGGGGATATAATTGTTCTGTAAAAACTGAAGATACATTGCATAGGCCCCATAGAGTACTCTTTTAACCAGGACAACATTTTTTTAACTGATATGAAATGTTATGGGATAAAAGATACGTGTCTCTGATTTCAAATGTTCTGATGCTTTACAGCTGCAGCCCAACAGTGCCTCAGGTAGTGGTGCCCTAGAACATGATCCCTCCTCCATTTATTTGCGCATCCCAGCTGGAGAAGCAGTGCCAGGCCCTCTTCCTTTGGGAGTATCAGTCATTGATGCCTCAGTAGCTCTCTTTGGAGTTGTTTTCCCTCATGTGTCCTACAAACACAGGTTTGTTACACTTCTAACGCTTACACAGCTAACACTTCTATACCTCATTAAGGTGTTATTTCATGCAGCGATGTCAAAATAAGGACCATTAAGTTATCCATTTTTGTAATTTTTCAAATGTTACAACTTATCTTTTGGAAAAAGCTAGTTCCTTGAACATTATTTTCACGACTTTTCGATTAGCATACTAGTTAACTATTTAAATGTGATAAAATGGCTATAGTAAGCAGGAGTAGGATCCTATTTGACATTCAAAGGTAATTTTTATCTAGAAGTTCTCTGATGTTACCTTCTAATGCAGCTATTGGTTCCAACATGTTATCAGTGTGCCTATTTCCTCAAAAGCGGCTAAAGCACTTCTTCCTAACCCGATGCCCTCCAGATGTATTAGGACTGTAATATCCAGAACTGCTAGCCAGGATGACTTAAATATCATACTGATGAAGAATAATTTGGATGCTTCTAATTATGGAAGGCAACTAGAAATCTAAGAGAATTTGGGGAACCGTAGGGGATGGTGATGGAATTGGGTGAGGAGAAAGACAGCTAAAGTTAAATAGAAGAAAAAGAGATCACTAGTATAGTTAAAAGACAAGAGAAACACTGGTATGCTTTATGAGAATGATTGTATAATGAAGCACTCAGGAGACATTTACTGGTAAAACTAAGGAGAAATAACTTTTTTTCCTATCCTTGTTGTACAATGGATACGCTTTTAGTGACTCATAAAGTTGCTCTGAATAAATGAAAGACAAAATATTCTCACCACCACCCACACACTTAAGATACCACGCTACGGGGGAAACGAATTAATTAAATGATAATTTCAGTGCAAGAACTACTTTAAGTTGTTAAAGAATAAGTTTAAGTATATTCGTTTATTTCCAAGAAACTTAAAAGTGATTATGCCATTTTGGATTAAATAAGACAAGTTCCATCACAGCTGTAGTGAATCTGAGCAGCACAAAGCTAGATTTTTAAAAGTAAAAATAGACTTCAGAGTTAATTCTAATCGCATTAACTCATATCTGACAAAAGCTGCTTTACTGGGTCAAGATATCTAGCAGCCATTATTATTGGAATGTGAATGTTTGCTATTTCAATGCTAGTTTCCTCATTGCATTTATATTTTCAGGCTACAAATGTTGGATCATTTTGCAGAATGCATCAAGCAGGCAAAAGGTGTTCGTCAACAAGCAGTGCAGCTTAATATTTTTACTGCTGTTCTCAGTGCATTAAAGGTAAATCTGCTTCAAAAGATGAAATTATAGTGTTCCTCTCAAGCAATGGAATGCACTCTTAGGAGCTTTGCCTGCTCTCTTGGTTTTTAGTAAGAGACTTGTTGTTTCAGCTAGGCCTTTATATAGTTTAATTAGCTAACAATGATTTTTTTATTTTTTTTTAATCACACTTTAAACAGTGATTTTATTTTTATCCTTACTTCCTTGAATGCCCTTTGGGTAGAAAGGTGGATTGTAAAGTAAACACAACAATAATTTTGTAATTAAAATGTGAGTATTTGTAAGATGCTGAAAAGCAAGCATATAAGGACACATTCATAATGTATTTTCTTAAAGTAATCTGTAACTGCTTTAAAGACATTCTAGATCATGTTTTAAAGTATTATCTGTCGTAAAAGGGCTTGGCTGAGAACAAAAGTACCTTAGGACCAGAAGAAGTCCGCAAGTCTGCTTTGACTCTTGTAATGGGAGCACTTGACAATCCTAATCCTATTTTGAGATGCGCTGCAGGAGAAGCTCTGGGCAGAATGGCCCAGGTGGTTGGGGAAGCCACTTTCATTGCCAGGATGGCTCAATACAGCTTTGATAAGTATGTTGTAATTTTACTTTAAGTAAAACAAGAACTGTGCTAAATACTATATCTGTTTGGGCTTGTTTGTTTATTGTTTAAATTGTTTTCTTTTGTACAACATGAAATATATATAAATTATATAAGTAGCTCTTGTTATTTGTAGTGGTTCTGTTCCAACATAAAACCATCAATAGTGAAACCATGAATAATTAATAGTTAGATTCTGGAGCCTGTGCTCATTTTCTTCAGCCAAGAGAGGTTGTTTTCTTCTTGCTTGCAAGAGCAGTACCAGTCTCTATCATTAGTACCTTATTCTAAGTCTTCAAAGAAAAAAGGACTACCTCATCCCAAACCCATTGGACCAAGCCATGGGCACTCTCTAGCTGCCATATTAAGCTCAATTAAGAGGTTCTTATCATGGTGAAAGTCATGTAGAGTGAAGAAGCTCGCATGAGACATTTGGCATGAAGAAGGTAACATCCTTCATCACCAGCCAATTAATCTGTTCCAGAAAAGAAAGCAGTCAGGTACCACAAGATAGCCACTTGCAGCCTTGCAGCCAGGCTGATCCCAACAAGATCTGTTATAACCAAGTGAGGAAAAAGTAACCAATGTACTCTGCAGACAATCTAACTCTATCTTGACATGCTTTACAGATATGTAAAAGCTCATCTACATTTCGTACAAGCATAAAGAAATGAAATGGAAGCCAAAATGTGAATATGTGAAACTCTTTTATTTGTATACCCAAATGTTGTCTACATGTAACAGTTGTGAATATTCAAAACTGCCAATACACAAACTGTGTGTAACAATAACATCCCAATAATTTTGGCTGAATAAACTATAGCTGAAGAAATTCAGCTGTAAGAATGCACATAAGTGAAGCTGATTAGTATTACTTCCTTAGTTTGTTTGTTAAAAAGAAGTATGGCCTTTGTGCCTATGGAAGCTTGCTATGATGCTATGCAGTTTTTGTCCCCCTTCTCTCACCCACTACTACCATTTAGGGATAGAATTCTGGACGATGAGTGGCATGCAGCAAGGCTGTGGTTCTGGATCTTGAGGTAGCAGAGGCCGAGTGACTGCTCGGAAGTGGATTAGGAGAGAATAGTAGATGAGATCCAGCCCTCCTCCCATTACAACTCCTACCTAACTGCTTGGCTGAAAGCCCTTGTTGCTTGAATTGTGATCTCAGATGCATATGTGGCATGTCAAGCGGTAGTGGGTGGTTGAAGGCAGTCATTATTCAATGAAACATCTGATGAGGTGGTTACAGCCTCTTTGGCAGTAGGCAGGGCAAGTGCCTTGGTTCAAGAGAGATTTTAACACAACTTGAACACCTTAGACCAGGGGTGTCAAATTCAAGGCCTGGGGGCTGGATCTGGCCCTTGGGGTACTTAGATCTGTAGGGCCGCCCTGGAAATAGTGAAGGACCATCCTGCAGTGCTTCTGCCAGTAAAAACGGAGCTTGGGAGGGCTGGATGAGGCCCCCCTGAGCTCCGTTTTCACTGGAGAGGGTTGCAGAAGGCCGAGGCAGCCGAAAACGGAGCTCGGGAGCCCATTTTCACTAACAGTGCTTGGGCCACCACAGGTGCCCCCGTCACGAGTATTGTTGAGCTTGCCATGCCCACTCTGGCCATATCCACCCTGGCCCCCTGAAGTCGAACAACCCTGATGTGGTCCTCAATGAAATCAAATTTGACACCCCTGCCTTAGACAAAGAGATACTGTTGTAAATTCTGCTGCTGCTTTTTTTCTAAGATTATCACCACATAACCCAAAACAATTTTGGAAGGTGTACATACTTTTGAATTCAGTGGATCTCACTTTGAAAAATAATATAAAAATGCACGTTTATTTATTTGTTTTCTGCCTGAAAGGGAGTGAATGCAAATACATGGCTAATTTTGGTGTCAAGATTACTTGATTGGCTTTGGGTTCTAAACATTGTAAAGGTTTGGAATAGTGTGGAATCAAAGGAAGAAAATCAAGTTGTTTTAAAGAGAGGGTTTCTATTTCTAGAGTTACAATTCTTTCAGTTGCATGTATTTATTTTATATCAGTTCATGGTTGTAGAAAAATAATGAACTTTAAACGATCATTTAAAATTATTTAAATGATTATTAACATTTGTTAGGTTTAATACTACAATATGGAATATTTTTTATATATGTGAAAAAACTGAGGGAAGAAATGAGAGCAAGAAAGAAGGGAAAAATTCAGAACATTTTTCTGATTCAGTTTTTCTCTCAAGTTTATTTATTTAGTGAATTATTTATAAATGCTTTGTATTACAAATATCACGAAGACAATCCTGTCTCCTAAAGACAAAAGCTGAGACTCAATTGCTACTATCTTACAATAATTTTCTATTATCATTGGAATTAAGAAGTGTGTTTTTAATGGGGAAATTGAGTTATTTTGAAGTATAGGCAGGTTTTAAATATTTGATTATATATTTTTGTTTAAAATAAAATTGAAATCATTTATGTAGCTCTATTCATTTTATGAATATCCACAATATGCTTTGGGGGATTCTATGAGCTTATGGAGTTGCCTAGCACTGCTTTTTGTCATTTAAAAAACAGTTTTGTGCTAGAGTTTTTCTATCTTGACTGTGGATTTAATGACTTTTTTAAAACAAATATTGGCAGGTTAAAATCTGCTAGAGATGTTGTATCAAGAACTGGCCACTCTTTGGCCCTTGGGTGTCTGCATCGCTATGTTGGTGGAATAGGTTCTGGACAGCATTTGAAAACCAGTGTCAGCATTCTGTTAGCGCTAGCACAAGATGGAACCTCTCCTGAAGTTCAGGTAAAATTAATACATTATATGAACATACATTATAGGAATATAATATTCATGCTTTGAAAAATATCCAGATGGATATTTGGACTTTGGGCTTTGGGCTTGACACAAGTGTATAATTTTTCTTTTATTCATTTAAGAAGCATGACTTTTTTGGTTTTCTGCAAATCTGCTTCAAGGGATCCACTTATTAAAGTTAATGTGATTCTTATTGTGATAAAATATTTTTAACATAACCGGCAAACTTCTTGCTTTAAAAACTGTATTCATTATCCTTTTTGTAAACAGCTGAATTAAAAAACCTATTATGTGTATATTAGGGAACTGTTAACTAGAAATCATACATTACATTTGTTAGTCTAGGTGGCTCTGCTTCCTCTTGTTTTGTGAGGCATAGAAACATTTAACGTTTCTTTAATTATCATTATAGTAGATAGTTCCTGTACAGTTCCCAATCTAGAGAGACATGTCCATTTGTTATACAGATATCCTCAATTTAGGACCACAGTTGAGCCCAACATTTCTGTTGCTAAGTGAGGCAGTTGTTAAATGAGTTATGCCTCATTTTACAACTTTTTTGCCACAGTTGCTAAGCAAATCACTACAGTTATTGAGTGAACCACGCAGTCATTAAGCGAATCTGAATTCCCCCATTGACTTTGCTTGTCAGAAGCCAGCTGGGAAGATTATAAATGGTGATCACATGACCCCAGGACAGTACAACCGTCATAAATACATGCCAAGTGCCTGAATTTTGATCACATGACTACGGGGATGCTGCAGTGGTCATGAGTGAGAAAAAAGGTCATAAGTCCCTTCTTTCAGTGCTGTTGTAACTTTGAATGGTCACTAAACGGAGTGGCTGTAAGTAGAGAAGTACCTATCATTGTAGCCTTTTAGGGATGTAAGTAAGTAGCCTAATTAAGATGAAAGCATATGATTAAATTATTCATTCTTCTTCTAGACATGGTCTCTCCATTCACTTGCTCTAATAGTGGATTCCAGCGGACCAATGTATCGTGGATATGTGGAGCCCACCCTATCTTTGGTCCTTACTTTACTTCTGACAGTGCCTCCATCTCATACAGAAGTTCACCAATGTTTGGGTCGATGTCTGGGAGCTATAATAACAACTGTTGGTCCTGAGCTGCAAGGTTTGTACGACAACAATGAAAGCTTTGGGACTTTTCCTATAGTTTTATGCATATTACATTGCATGCAATCTAATACAAAATGTTCAGCGCTTGTTCAAAGCTAAAAAGGTTCTTCACAGCAGACATGAGCATGCATGCTGCTCTTCTTGGCACATCCTTAACAAAGCTACTGAGATTGCAAGATAGAAGCACAATCCCTGGAAAAATAAGTGTTGAAGTTAAAAAGGTACTGACAGTGCACCTGCAACCTTTCCCAAATATATGTTTCCACACTACCTTCTTAAAGTCCAACATGTACCTTTTTGACCCCAGATGGTTATTGTGATTCCAGGAGTGACGTTGTTTTTGTTAAGCATGTGCCAACAAATGTGTGTTCCAAGACACTTTTTTGACTTTAAATCCAAAGGGCTGCACATCCCTAGGTTTTAGTGAGAGGCAAGTTTACAATTTTTATTCTATTTTTATTCTTTTTACTTTCCAGACACAACGTTAGTCTTATTCTGTCTTATGTGTATTGTATACTTTACATTATATCTAAGAACATTTTCTTATAATTATGTAACTCACATTGTCAAGATTTTATTGACTAAAGAAAACTGATGGTTCTTCTTGGGCACAGATACCTGACTGGTAAAATTTATGGGTAAAATTTGTGGGTTATACTTTAACCACGTTGTAATAAACTGAATTATAACCACCAAAGTTCAGTTGGGGTGATTTTTTTTCTTTCATTCAATTGTGTCTGATTCTCAGAGACTGCCTGGATAAGTCCTTGCAGTTTTCTTGGCCAGGTTTTTCAGAAGTAGTTTTATAGTGCTTTTTTCCTAGGGTTGGAGAAAGTGCCTAGTCCAAGATCACCCAGCTGCTTTGTGCCCATGGTGGAACTACAATTCACTGTCTCCTGATTTCTAGCCTGATACTTTAACCACTACCCAAACTGGCTCTTCAATCCAGATTATCTAACTGTAATTGTATGTAGATCCAATTGTTTCTAGGCTGGTTTTATGACATACCCTACTAGTGATTCTTGAACTGACTGGGGTCCTGGTCATTTTCTGAGTAAAATTCTGAGAATTCATCTTGATCTTTCAATAATTCTTATGAGAAATTTTTCTTTAAGGTTTCCTACCACCTGAAATGTGTCTTAAGGAGAATACCCCTCAGAAATTATACTATAGAGCTCAGTTCCTTTCCAGCTCAATTTATTATTTAAGATAGTTTATACTCTTTTGCATAAGCTGCATCTTAATATGGTGTACAATGAAATGATTAAAACATTACATTGGAAATAAAACTGTGTAAACATATTTATACAGCCTAAAACTCTTGTGTTTGATTGTTTGTAACCTTCAGTTGGGTGAAATGGTGCCTCATAGGGCAATAATTTTTGAATTAACTTACCTCAGATGGGATAACTGACAGAATGCATCCAAAATCCAGGACCACGACTCTCATGAGATTGAAATTTGATTAAATTTGAGGCTGCTTCATTAAAAGCTGCTATGGTGCTTTATCACCGTGGTTAGCCAAGTCACTTGATTGTGATTTCCAATCACAATCCAAGCAGTGTGCTCCCTGCCAGCTTCCTACAAGGAAAGTCAACAGGGAACCTGGCAAAAAGTCAGAAATTGTTCCTACTCTCACTGCTTTTCCTCCTTTCCTGTGGTCCTTCTATTTCTCTTTAGGTAAGCAAATATCTTTGAAGTAATAACCCAAAAGGTCACAAGCTCTCTAGTATTCATTAAAAAAGTGGAGAGGTTGGCAGGAGAAGGAACAAAATAAAATCTATCCATAATAAACAGAGAAAACCCAAAAGAATAGATAGATGTTCAACACTACAAGAACTTAAACATATAATAATAGACATCTGATGGTGGGAGAAAATATTCAAAAATGTATTATTTAGTATATGGTGAATATCCCAAACTGAGTCTTTATATTTCCTTAGAGCATTGTACTTTTCTTGGGTATTACATTGCAAGATTCTCATTTGGCTGTCTTTCATTTCACAATTTATAAAAGTTGATTTAAAAATGTTAATTTTGATAGGTAATGGAGCTACTATTTCTACCATCCGTTCCTCGTGTCTGGTGGGATGTGCAATTACACAAGATCATTCTGACTCTCTTGTTCAAGCAGCTGCCATTTCCTGTCTGCAGCAACTTCACATGTTTGCACCACGACATGTTAACCTTTCCAGTCTTGTTCCCAGTCTTTGTGTAAGTATGTTTTGTCCTTCCTACATGTAGCAATGTAGCACTTTTTCGTGCGGCTGTTGATAAAAATAGAATCGCCAACCTCTGATGGCAGATATGGCACAAGAAGAATAATATATAGCAACAGCAATAGCATTTAGACTTATATACCGGTTCACAGTGCTTTCCAGCCCTCTCTAAGTGGTTTACAGAGTCAGCATATTGCTCCCAACAATCTGGGTCCTCATTTTACCCATCTCAGAAGGATGGAAGTCTGAGTCAGCCTTGAGCTGGTGAGAATCGAACTGCTGAATTGCTGGCAACTCGCAGTCAGCAGAATTAGCCTGCAATACTGCATTCTAACCACTGCGCCACCACAGCTCTTATATCCCAAAATAGTGTTCCACAAATGCTCATGATGACACCAACATTGTCAGATTGCTGCTTGTCGCAAGCATGTATAAAATGTACTTTCTATCTATGTATACAAATTATATACGAATTATATTGAATAGAGATCTTTCTGTTAATCTATATGCTTTGGGGTGCATTAAAAAAAGTCTGAGGTTGGCATTTAGATTTTTCAGATCCTTAAAATGCTTTTATCCTCTGAATGAAGATGAGACACAGTGTTGTATACTTATGAACCTTTCATGAAACTAATTCTTTTGTTACACTTTGCTGAAATGGCAAAAACACTAAGATTTTCAGTACAATTGTTAATAAATTAATAATTGGTTCAAAAAGTGTTCCTTGCAGAATAATTAGACATCCTGCATATTGTTTCTTTCTGTGAATAAAGATCAGGCAGTTGCTATGTTATGTAAAAGTAGAAGATTTAAATAGAAGTATTTTATTGGAAGAAAAATATTTAACATCTCTGTTTAAAAATTGTATTCGGCTTTGTCATAAACTGAGTTGAAGTTCATGCATCTCAAAATTGCCAAGGTTAAGAAACATAGATTGAAATGGTCTTTCATAATATGTAGGCAGCAAGCGATTGCCATTAATCTGTAGAAGCTACATTTTGAAGTAACCAAGCCCTTTTCGGCTGCTTTTTGATGGTTATAGGTTCACCTATGCAGCTCCCACTTGCTTCTACGTAGGGCTGCAGTAGCATGTTTGAGGCAGCTTGCCCAAAGAGAAGCAGCAGAAGTATGTGAATATGCCATGAGCTTAGCAAAAAATATTGGAGATAAAGAGAATAACGGGACAAGTAAGTATCGGACCAAACAGTGGAACTTCTTAAACGTATTTTCTGGGTTTCTTGTTTTTCAGTTACATTTTTCTCTCTGAAAATTCTGCAAATAATACGAACTTTCTCTCCTTTCACAGGTTGATAAATTGTTAATAGTTTTCTCTTGATTGGCTGGGGAAAGACATTCGCTGAGCCTAAGCCTGCAGAGATGAATAGCAGTTTTATCCTCTGCATTTTTAATTAACTGTTTTGTATAACATGGAAGGATGCTTCCTAAGATTTGGAAAGATGAGTCGAAGAGATCTTATTAATTCAGTCTGACTGTGGAAATCTAGATGAAATCTTGCTGTAAAATCTTGTTTAACAGGTTTTTGTTCACATGAAGATCTATGGTACTGCAATGTAACAATGATTCTTCTTTCTTTAATGGATTGTAGCCATTGTATTAACTATTACGATTGCACATGAAGTTAAATAATTCAGTAGAAAAATCTCAGATGTTGTACTACCTAATATATGTTTTGCAGATATTAATCCTTTTGCCCTAGGACTTGGCTCTCGAAGAGATAGTCATGGCAGACATCGAGGAATTAATATAACAGAGACAGGACTGGAAGGAGTTCTTTTTGGAATGTTAGATCGTGAGACTGATCGGAAGTTGTGTTCTGATATTCATGATACTTTGGGCCATATGCTTTCATCTCTGGCAGTGGAAAAGCTCTCTCACTGGCTAATGTTATGTAAGGATGTCCTTGCAGCATCCAGCGGTAAGATTCTGAAAATGACTTGGTAAAAGGAGTGAAGAAAATATTATTTGTTGTCTCCTCTTTCAATAGACGTTCTTTTGTTTACTGTAAAAGAACTGTGCAGTTTGCAATCTGTTGTGTTTCGGCAAATCTTTTTTATAAATTATTAAACCGAAATCTTTTTATGTATTATTATTTGAATTTATGAGCCATCTAATTCCAATGAACTCTGGACAGCTGATATAATACTTCCTGATTATCTCAGACAACAGTGGAAAAAGCTTTGAATGATTTTTATGCTTTGGCTTGTGTAGTGGGACTTAATAAATACCTTCATAAATGTGGCTTTTTAAAGAATTTTTAAAATTAATGTTTTGAATGAGATAAAGGAGAAGAGCATTTGGAGAGATGGCCCTCTAAAAGTTCAGTGATTCTTAACTTTTGTGCTACAAGTGCCTAAATGTTAAAAATCATAGTATTTGAAATTTATCTGTAAAATTAGGTTGTAAGCAAATGAACTCAATAAGTCATTCATTCACATATTTTCCCGAGATTTAATGATCCATCTATGAAATGTATTTAAATGTTAATTGTGTTTTACATAAATAGATAACTGATCTCATAATTTCAGTGATTTAGGCATATTTTAAAACATTTCATTGCAACATAATACAAGTAGCTAAGATTTGTAAAACATTAACATGCTTCATTATCTTTGTTGAATTAAAAAGCTGATAGTTTAACAAATTGGCCATATATTTTCTTTTCTTTAATTTCTTTCCCTTAAAGACTTATTTCCTAATTTTTAAAAATGAAAATTATTTTCATTTGTAACAGAGATATACAGTAGTTGCACGAATTTTCTTTTTATACATTGTGTACAGCACTGCAAATGTAATGTTTGAATGGTTCAGATGGCTTAAATGGATCAGAACACACAAGACAGGTTTTTTTAAGTGACAATATCTGGGAAGTGAAATTCAATCTTCTTTTTTTCTTCTTTATGTGTTTTCTTGGTAGAAATGTTAACATGTTGCCTACAATCTTGACAACTTTATCATGGTTTTTGGAGAAACCAGGCTATTTAAAGGCAAAACTGCAATTGTGAAATTGCAATACCAGAGATTGTTTGCATTTCACATGAAGGTTCATATGAGCTATTAGTTTTATTTGGGACCACTAGGTGGGTAATGATCAGAAATAAACCTGCCTTTGTGATAGCATTCCAATTGCGAATGCTGTCTTCTCTTGTCTTTTCACCGGATGAAAACAATGCTGTTCTTCCACCCTTTTATAGGATATGATTTTAATAACTAATCTTGGATGTTTTATTTAAGCCTCGGTCCTCAATATTTTGCATAAATAATAAATCCCTTATTATATACAGATATGACAACTACAGCTCCATTAGGAGGTGAAAAAGATGAAGATTTGGAGAAGAAGGATGAAATGGATGACGATACAATGTTTACTACACTGGGTGAAGATGACAAATCAAAGCCCTCTGTGGCTCCTCGCTGGGCTACTCGAGTATTTGCCGCAGATTGTCTGTGTCGAATTATCATGCTCTGTGAACATGCAAATAAAGCCCACTTCGATCTAGCTCTGGCCCGCTCTGCCAAACTTAGAGACCCTAAAAGTAAGGAATAGTCTGTTTTTTCTCTTCTTTTTTTCTTGAATTTGTTTATTAGCCACTTTAAGATAACTTGAATGAGTAATCAGGGATTATTTTTGCCTTGATGAAAGATGGATTGCTGTAGCCATATTATACTTCAAAATATCTTACATGGTTTACAAGTATGTTTTCCTGCAGTTTTTTTCTGTCTATTCTACATTTTAAATTGCTCATCAAAGTACAGGTAGTCGTCGACTTACCACAGTTTATTTAGTGACCATTCGAAGTTACAATGGCACTGAAAAAAGTAACTTATGACCATTTTTCACACTTATGACCTTTTGCAGCATCCCCATGGTTATGTGAGTAAAATTCAGATGCTTGGCAACTGATTCATATTTATGATAGTTGCAGTGTGCCAAAGGCATGTGATCCCGTTTTGCGACCTTCCGACAAGCAGAGTCAATGGGCAAAACAGATTCACTTAACAACCCATATTATTAATTTAACAATTGCAGTGATTCACTTAACAAATGTGGTAAGAAAATTTGTAAAATGGGGCAATGCTCACTTAACAAATTTCTCACTTAACAACATAAATTTTGGGCTCAATTATAATTGTAAATTGAGGACTACCTGTATGTTCTGCCTATTTAGATTTGTTTTTCTACAACTGAAATTTGAATAAAAGAAGATATTTTAAATTACTGTTTTGTTCCTTAATATTCTCACGTTCACTTTTGAATACTGTTCTTACATCCTTCCTTCCTGCTTTTGTTCACATTTTAAGTATATTTCAGACCATGGTTTATTGTAAAGCTGTTAATCATAGTTTCCTTAGCTGGGTATAATGCAAAATATGGTTAATTCGACTGGGAAATCTTAAATGTAAGGAAGATGAAAGTTGTGGTACAAAGATGAAACAAATCATTTTCTGCAGGCTATCATTGTGAGCTTTTCAGAATCATCTGAATGACCAATGTGCTTAAAAGTTGGGACACCATATTTAAAATTTTCAGATATTGCCATTGATATACATATCTTATAAAACAAGACACTGGATGTCATTTTTGTTAGAGATTTTAGAGACTGAGTGTTAAATGGGGCAAGTTATTTATATCCAGTGGTGATTTTTCCTTAACAGAAGACACCTTCTGTTTTCATAACTCATGCCATATAGTTTTTGCTGATGTTCCCTATATTTTTCTGTATCTCATCAGAAAACTGCCCCAGGGAAGCAATTTCCAATAAAATAAATCATCATCATTATAATACATGAATTCTGTATATGGATTTAGTCTTTTGAAACTCAATACAAATGCATTTAATCTCTAACAGTTCTTTCAATTTAATATTGAAATAAGATTAAAAATTTAAAGATGCTAAATGCAATGAAAGCCACGATTGTAGGCTGTTTCTCATCTTTGTAGTTTTTGAATAGTTCTGTTTTATAGTCTGAATTAAGCTTTTGTTTCAGAAATACTGTGCATTGTTCCCTTAACCAAATTAACCAATGGCTTGAATCTTAGAAGTGATCACATGCTCTTCTGTGAATAATAGGTACTATGAGCTCGCTGACTGTAGTTTAGATTTTTGCAGAACACGAGATGAACTCTGTGTCATTATTTCTTAAAATTCTTGTCTTGAGAAGAACAGTGCCTACAAGAGAGGTCCTGGCATTTGAAACAATATTTTTGCTCAGGTTTTAGGGGGGCTTTGCTTTGCTTTCCTAAAACTGGAGTAAATGCACAACTTAGATTTTTCTGAATCAAAGCTGGCCAATTGTGAGTGACTTTTGAGCCAAGTCCTTTTCTTGTTTTTATTTTCAGATGACCTTCTAGTGCTTCATCTCTCGGATCTTATTCGCATGGCATTTATGGCTGCAACTGACCACAGCAATCAGCTGCGAATGGCTGGTCTCCAAACACTTGAAGACATTATCAAGAAATTTGCAGCAGTTCCTGAACCAGAGTTTCCAGGCCATGTAATTCTAGAACAGTATCAAGCTAATGTAAGATAAACTTTGGGTTTTATGCCAGTTTAAAATCATATGGGGAAAGCTATGTATCTCATCCCAGTATTGTTTATGTTGGAGTTTTGAACTGCATACACTGATGCTTTTTGACAATGGACACATACATGAAGTTCAGTCAGAGCTTTACTCTTGATCTCATTTTATGAAGATTGATTCTAAAATCAAGGTCAGACATTTCTTCATAAAAGTTTGGATTATTCCAAGAAAAAAGTGTTCCCTAATTTATTTTATCAGTTAAAATGAATGTGATTTTGCTTGTTTTGTTTTGCTCTGGGACGGTACTGCATGAGGACTATATTGTGTGTCTCAGAAAAACACCATTAATTAATTCATCCATTTGAAGAAATATATAAAAATCTCATGGTGTTTTCAGTTAGAACTGAAATATTCTATTAGGTTTGGCAATTTTATGAGATTTTGACCATATTAAGAGTTGTTATATTGCATTATAATATGCCACATATTTAAAACTAATGTAATTAATTGTATTGTATGGGTCCATTAATACCTTCAGGGGGCATATAGTGATTCCTGCTTTCCATTGTACACAGAAGCTTTCAGTTACGAAGTAGTACTTCGTATGAAGGTTGCGAGCTGATGCTCTAGACTCCTACAAATTTAAAATAATTACATTTTAAAATATATAGTGTGAATTATTCATTCATATCTTTTGTTTCCTGTGAATACTTTTTAGAACTTAAAAGAACCTATAGAAGAATATCTGTTATTCTAAAACTGTATCAAATAGCCATCTTGCTCTTTCCATCCTGTCCTAACAGTAGCTCTTTCTTTAATCACCTAACATGTTAATAAACCTGACTAGAATCCATTCAAATCACATGAAGTGCTCATTTCCTTTTTGACTGACATTAACACCATTGCCCATTACAGAAATGTTGATATAAAGCAAAAAATAATAGTACTTTATGGATCTGTGTGCTCCTAAACTTGGATGTTTTTTCTCCATGAAAATGACACTAATAGATGAAACAATTAACATAGAGTATAGGAATTCCAATTTCGGTTGCTGAGATATGAGATATTTTGCTTGCTTTCTTCTTTAGGTTGGGGCTGCTTTAAGACCGGCTTTCTCCCAGGATACCCCTTCAGATATAACCGCAAAAGCTTGCCAGGTACAAAGAAAAGCATTACTGCAGTTTCAAAAATTCAAAACATGGAAATGAGAGAGAAATGAACAGCAAATTTGACACATACCTCTAAAAATATATAGTATAAATATTGTTTCAGTACAGTAGTTCTTAGAACATTATACTGAGAAAGCAACTCATCTCTTTAAATTTTCTGATCATCTGTATCATCGTGCTATTTAATTATCTATGAAGGTTTTTCAGATATGTCCATAGGGATTTTCCCATTTTGGTGTGAGAGGTATTCTTTCTGATTTTTCAAAAGGCAGGGGGTAATTATTTGTAGTAATCTCTCCCAGAAAATTTATTCTTGTTTCTTTTGTTTCAGCCTTTCTGTCTTTCGCTGAGATGAGATTCGAATTAATATGTTTTTGGATCCATGCTTTCATTGACTTTTAGGTATGCAGTGCTTGGATTGGAAGTGGCGTAGTAAGTGACCTTAATGACCTCCGTCGTGTTCACAACCTCCTTGTCTCTTCTTTGGACAAAGTACAAACAGGAAAAGGGTCTTCCAGCCAGCTGTATAGGGAGAGTGCCACTACGATGGAAAAACTGGCAGTCCTCAAAGCCTGGGCAGAGGTAAATGTTTAGCAATTACCATCTAGCAATTAGTTATTCTAGGTTTCCTGTGGAACGAAGGATGCATTCAGTTCAAATACTCTGTAGTTCCCTGCTGTACCTCTCTTGATTTCATAGCATAGAAATGCAGCCAAAATTAGCTAATTAACAAAATCACACTTCCTTGCTCCTATTACAAGCAACATCTTTTTTTTTTTTAGGTTTTAAGCATAAAACAATTACTTGAGTGATACTTGGAAGAAATTCAGCCTAGCTGAGAACTTCCACTGGCAGAATAGGAGAGGAAGAAATCACCATTAGTTCTCTCCTTGCTAGCAGTACTCAATTCCAGTTCTGAGCCTGTTTCATAGGGTTGGGTAACTCTCTGAAATAGTGGTAGTGGTATTTGAGGTTGCAGAGAAAGAACAGTTATTGCTTACAGTTGTGGCTATTGTGATTCACACATAGGTTCTGTGTCAGCTCCCTCAATTTAAAAGCGTCTGCTTCTCTTCTAATTTGCTTCAACGAGAGGTACCAGCTTCATCTTCTATTTCTCCAGATGTCAGCTGGTGAATGATTAGTCTCCAATGTGACATTACATTAGGAGTCAATATTTCTCAAGGCAGAAATGTCAGTTATGTCAACAATCAACAAGCAGCCTAGCTGCACAGCTCAAAACTGCAAGGCAAAAACACCATTAAACGTAGGAAATGTGGTGAAAATAACTTTCAGATTTAAACTGCATAAACTGTTATGTTGACAGAGCAAAACAAGCTACTATAACGTCAACATGTTTCACATTCTTAGAATTGATATGGCTCCTATTTTTCCAGTTTGTCTATCTCAACCAGAGTAGATTTGAGCCTTCTAGCTATCTGGCATGTACTTCCAAGAACAGCAGATATTTTGAAATAGCTCAGTCTTTTCTCAAGATACCGTCATTCATGCAAAGTTTGCTCTCATTACTGGAATTATGATAGGCACTACAGATAGGTCTCATCCAGACAACAGTAAGATCACTCTAACTGATAACTTAAATGTTGGTGCAGTTCCCTAGAACCTAGTGACCATATGTCATTTTGTGCCGTCTTTTATAGCAGCCATATACACTTTCATGGTAGAATAAGGCAATGTATTGGCTGGCTTCCTGAGGCACTGGCAATGCACAAATGGAAACGTCATGCTTTAGTTCTAGCCATCTGCTTATTTTACTGGGGGACCCTAGTAATATGACACATAATAGTACATAATCAAGAATAAGCTCTGGACCATCTATGCCAACAATTATTCTCCCGTTTCAGCAGAAGTGGCCTTGGTTATTAATGTTTAGAAAATAAATTCTAGTTCCAGCGTCTCCAAAGTTTCTTGTATTTATTTCCTCTGATTTTATGGATTCTGTGGATGCCACCAGAATCATTCAGGGCAGATCTCATGCTATTCTATAGATGCTGCAAGATCATCTTAATCAAGAGGCCATCAACTTTTTCCATTTCCAGCTTGGTCTAGTGGTTAAGGCACCAGGCTAGAAAACGGGGAACCATGAATTCTAGTCCCATCTTAGCCATGAAAGCCAGCTGGCAGACCTTAGGTCAGTCACTCTCTCTCTTAGTCCAACTCACCTCGCAGGGTTGTTGTTGTGGAGAAAAAGGGAGGAGGAAGATATGTTGGATATGTTCACCTCCTTGAGTTATTTGTAAAAAGAGTAAAGGTTGGATACAAATAAATGTAGAACAAATTACTCCCCAGAAAAATATTTGTCTCTCAACTAGACCAGATCGGAATACCACAATTTGACTAACCATTTAGACGTGACTACTTTCAAATTTATGAATGGAGTTATGATCTTTCAGCTAAGGATCAATTCTGTGGCAATTTCAATAGCCCTAATGGATGGCTTTACTGTTTTTTCTTCACCCAATTATAAAACAGTTTTGAAAAAGTTTTATCAAATTTGTTTCGCCATATAGTGTATCTCCTCTGCCTAAAAATTCTGTCCAGTAATATCCAAGTTGGCGTTGCTCGTTGGTCTCCAGAATATGCCCTTTTCATTTTCTGACATGGCATGGCAGAGCTTAGCATAACATTTTGTCTGTGTCCTTCATTCAGATGGGTCCTATTTGATTTTTTCATAAGGACAAGATTGTTGTTTATGTAGAGATTTTTTTTTGCCCAAAGATAAGTCTGAATTTATGTCACGTTTTTTCAAATCCTGTTGACCAGTCCCAAATTCTTGATCCTGAGTGGACTATGGCATCATGTGTTTCTTAGAACTTTTAGCCTCTATAAGGTGGTCACTTTCATAATTTAGTCTCAGGAAAAGTATTTCAGTTTATTTCTAACATTTTGCTAAATGACTCACAGCCACAGCCAGGCTTCATTATGATCTAACTAATATCCATATTCTGCTCTTCAGAATTGTTTGATGACCTTAAACCGTTTTGGAAAAGTATAATGTTGCCTGAGATCTACCTTTCCCCTTCTGATTGAAATCATCCATGTTTATCAGGCACTATCCATTGGATACACAGCTTCTGAAAGCTAGCCTATGTCCTGTATTGCAGACTTCACTTCCCCAGATTATATTAACATGCTAATCACCTGTACTGTATATATTCATTTCATTTCATTTTCATTATATTAAATTTGTATACCGCCCTTCTCCTGCAGGACTCAGGGTGGTGAACAGCCGGAATAAAACAGAACATTACAAAATTTAAAAAACAATTTAAAATAATTAAATAATTTTTGGCCTAATTTAAAAACCAATTAAAACTAAGTTCCAATTAAAACCAAAACAAATGGGGTCAAACCAGCCCAGCTAGATGGAATAGATGTGTTTTCAGGGCTCAGCGAAAAGTCCGGAGGTCTGATATTGTGCGAATCTCTGGGGGTAGGTCATTCCAAAGGGTGGGTGCCGCCACAGAGAAGGCTCTCCCCTGGGGGTCACCAGCCGACATTGTCTGGCGGATGGCACCCTGAGGAGGCCTTCTCTGTGCAAGCATATTGGCCGGTGGGAGGCTATTGGTAGCAGCAGGTGGTCTCGTAGATACCCCGGCCCTATGCCATGGAGCGTTTTAAAGGTGGTCACCAACACCTTGAAGCGCACCCAGAAGACCACTGGGAGCCAGTGCAGCTCGCGCAGGAGAGGTGTCACAGGGGAGCGCCCTGTTGCTCCCATAATCCCCTGCGTGGCCGCGTTCTGGACCAGCTGGAGCCTCCTCATGCACCCCAGGGGGAGCCCCATGTAGAGAGTGTTGCAATAGTCCAGGCAGGAAGTGACGAGTGCCTGAGTGACTGTGCGTAGGGAGTCCCGATAAAGAAAGGGACGCAACTGGCATATCAGGCGAACCTGATAGAAAGCCCCCCTGGCCACAACCGTCATATGCTCTTCTAAAGACAGCCATGCATCCAGGAGGACGCCCAAGTTGCGAGCCCTCTCTGTGGGAGCCAGTGATTCGCCCCCAATAGCCAGCGATGGCACCAGCTGGCTATATTGGGACGCCAGAAGCCACAGCCACTCGGTCTTGGAAGGGTTGAGTCGGAGCCTGTTTCTCCACATCCAGGCCCGCACGGCCTCCAGGCACTGGGACATCACTTCAAGGGCATCGTTGGGGTGGCTTGGAGTGGAGATGTATAGCTGAGTCTCATCAGCGTACTGATGGAACTCCACCCCAAAGCCACGGATGATCTCACCCAGCGGCTTTACATAAATGTTGAACAGGAGGGGCGAGAAGACCGACCCTTGCGGTATCCCACAAATGAGGCGCTTCTATGTATGATAGAGATTGAAATGAAGAATTGGTTACTGATTTTTTTCAGTTAACTCTGGTTCTGTAAATTTCCAGGCTACTATCCTCTACACTTATGTTTGAACTTAATTTATCTTCATGCTGATCCTTTAAAATTTGATCTCCCACTGAAGATCTTGAGAGTTAAGAAAAAAGACAGCGGTGGCAGGGAAGACTCCTGCTTTTCTGTAAAGTGTGTTATGGTATAATGTAGAGATCCCACCAAAATCCTAAGCTCTTTTAGGATTTTCTCTTATACATTTACATTTAAAATTTCTAATACAGCTATTTTGAAAGTTTTTTTTTAACTTCATGGTTGCAGAGCCTTTAAATTAAATTTTAAAATTCTTTCATAATGCTTTAAACCCATGTAAATTTCCTAAGAAATGTTAAAGTTGTTCATTTCTTGCACATAATTTAATGTACACATAAAACACAATAATTAGGAGCTAGCATAATATGGTATGCAAAGTTTTTAAATGAAGTACATTGCAGGTACAGACTTGCTGGCTGATCTTAGGTAACATTCTTATCTCAGCCTCTCTTCTCTGAATGCAAAACAGTCAAAATAATGACCTATTTTCCTGGATTGTGGTGAGAGTGAATATTGGAGGACTTTTAATTTGTCTGATGAAAAATGTGATTACTAAAATTTTCCTGTTATTCAATTGTATTTAGACACTTTCTTTACAGTATATATAATGGTACTAGCAGAACTAATTCAGGTCACTACTTAAATTCTCTTTTTAAAGTCTTTTTAAAGTAAGCAGAGCTCAGCATGTACTCTATTTAATGATATGTAAGTCATATTTTATATTCTCTACACACTTAGTAATATGTTGCATGCACTTTACCTAAAGGTATATGTTGTAGCTATGAAGATTAAAAAAGAAGCAGAGACCAAACCAAAGAAAGCAGCAAAAAATGGAGGAGATGATGACGATGACGATTATGGCGCAGTAGATGAGCTGCCACCAGATAGTCTGATAACCCTTGTTCAACCAGAGCTGCCAACTCTTAGCCGTCTCTGGTTAGCTGCCCTCAAAGACTATGCCCTTTTGACATTACCAGCTGAATTTGCAAGTCAGCTTCCTCCAGACGGTAAGGCATACATTTTATTCAGAATCCACTTGCAAAGGTAGAAGGCAGAAAGCTCCACATTATCCTTTCATTTGCTCTGCTGTCCTTTTTGCAATGACAGAACATTGCAAAAAATGCAAGGGTGCAATTACTTTTGGTCAAAAGCATTTGGGCGGAGAAGGAAGGTGCAGCAAAAATATCATTCCTAATTCCTTATAAACTGCTATTTACAAGTTAGTAAACTTAGTGCTTGCATGTATCAGCAGTATTTTTATACCATCTCCCTTTTAAATAATGGTACATTGCTTTGAAATTCATTTTAATGATGCCTTAATCTTCAAGTCCTCATGCATGAAGCAGCTTGGTAAACATAAGTGATACCAATAGTTCAACTTTTCTGTTAATTTGACAATCGGTATGATATACTGGAATCATATTAAGCAGTTATGTTATGAATTATGTCTTTATATAAGCTACAGATACTTGTGTTATATCACTAATGTGGCCAGATGTATTAGTAGCTATCATTTGATCATCCACTTCTTGCCACAAGACTCCTCACAGCACTTGCTTTTGTAATGTACTTGTATTTGCTCCCCCCCCCCCCCCCGTGCTTAGTCACAGTGGAACTTGCTAGGTTATGGGGCTTTGTATGGCTTTTTTGTGGTGCTTAGCCTTTTTCTTTGGGACAACTCATTGAGCCTCATTTGTGCTCATCCCAGCTTCTTCATTCCAAATTAGTTTCTCACAATCTCAGTAAAACGACTGCTTGATTTTTCTTCTGGCTGTTTGCAAACCACTTAGTAGTCAGAGCAAGCTTGAGAGGTCTGTGAACAACCTTCCACTGTTGCAATTGAGAATTTGGCACCATCAGCCTGCAGGCAACAGTTGCAGCCATTGGCACAATGCAGGCTCCACTGGATGCTAGTACTGTTTGTAGATGGCTCACAGTTAACACTTTTGGACTCTGGTGCTGTCCTTGGTCATCTTGAGGAAACTGGATAGCCAGCTTTCAATAATGGATTGAAATTGTGACAGAGCTACACAAGCCAGCATGAGCCATGTGGTGTGAAATGGCAAGTAAGTCCATTACCAATCAAGCAAGATACTTTTGAGGAGAAAGATGCTACACAAAAGCTATTTGGAACTTTGTGACTGGACTGACTCATTGAAAATATTTACATATATGCTGAAATCTCTGATTATCTAAAGTGGGTGTGTGAACCACATAGGAGGGGGAACCCACCTGTATTGTAAAAATTCCCTTGACTTTGGCATGAGTCAACGGAACTGTGTAGATTTCTTGAGAACAGCATGATATTGTAGTGATTTCCCACTGCTGCCTTCCAGGGTATTTTTTGATAGCTTTTTCATAACTACCTCCCATCCAAGAACTAAGGAGGTCCAGCTCTTTTTGTTTTCTGAATCCAGACAAGAGGGATCAGGTGTCTCTGTGTCTTGAGGGATATATTACAAACATGTATTAAAATGATACTATAATTGTTATTGTCTCTATCCCTTATTAAAATGCATTATGATTCTTTAACAGGTGGAGCATTTTACACTCCTGAGACTATTGATACAGCTAGACTGCATTATCGGAATTCGTGGACCCCAATTTTACATGCAGTTGCACTATGGCTAAACAGTACAGGGTTTAATGCCTGTGAAACAACGGAAGATGCCTCAGCAGCCACACCTCCACAAAAGCATGCCACGCCCATTATGTTAAACCCAGCGTCAGAAACTCCACCTTCCACCAAAACTTTGCAAGAAATAAATAAAGATAGAATGCATTTGATTTTAGGTAATGCTTTTCAGTCCATTACAGAAGTCTGTACAACTTACGATCACAATTGAGCCCAACATATATGTTGCTAAGTGAGAAATTTGTTAAGTGAGTTTTACCCCATTTTATGACTTATCTTGCCACATTTGTTAAGTGAATTACTGCAGTTGATGAATTAGTAACACAGTTGTTAAGTGCATCTGGTTTCCCCTTTGATTCTACTTGTCAGAAAGTTGCAAAAGGTGACCCCATGACCCTGGGACTCTGCAACCATCATAAATGTGAGTCAGTTGTCAGGCATCCAAATGTAAATTGTCAGGCATCCAAATGTAAATCATGTGACCAAGAAGATGCTGCAACGGTCATAAATGTGAACAATGATCATAAGTCACTTTGTTGTAACTTTGAACAGTCACTAAGTGAACTGTTGTAAGTTGAGGACTACCTGTAGTGTATTCGTTGTTTTATCACATATTACCAAATAACAGGATTATTATTTTTAGGTAGTACTAGAACAGAACCACTTTAGTTTCAAGAATACCCAGATCTTTCTTTGTAGTGTGTGAAAACACTGTCTTGCTGAAACTAAAAACTCAAGATTTAATATACAGCTTTTGCATGTAAAAACTATTAGGACCTGTACTTCCTCTATGCCTTAAAATCTGCAAAAATACTACTTTACTACTTATAAACTTAAAGTCATTTGCTCCCCAGGTGTTAGCATACAGTTTCTATGTTCTCCTCGACCAGAAGAGCCTGTCGAACATGTTATGTCCTGTTTGCAAGCAGTGCACACTTTACTTGATTCCTCTTGTGCTAGAACCCATATTGCAGAAGATCAGGTATGTTGAAGACAAATTATTGTTGCAGTCCATTAAGCATGTAGAAAATTGAACAGATTATTTGAAAATGAAATTAAAGGAAAATGGTCTGGAAACGCTTATGAAATATTAGTGGATGTCTTTCCTTACTGTTCTTATTAATAGCTATTAAGAAAAAAATGTAATCAAATAACAAGTCATTATTTTGGACCTCTAACAACAAAATGCTAACCAAGACATTAAAAAAAAAAAGCCCAATGAAAATTAATGGTTAAAGACGAATGAGTAAATAGAAGCATATATTATTCCCCACAGCAAGGAGAAGCAGAGATAGTTAAATTGATTCTTTTATCTAAAGAAGAGAATATATTTAATTTTGTTTCTGTTTGAAAATTGCATCTGGATTTTTAGCTTGCAATGGGGAAAAAAAATGAGACTTTGATTTTGTTTTTGCTGATTAGATAGGTTTGTTGCTATAGAAATGGATAGTATATTTGTTGTTGTTAGTTGCAAAGTCATGTCCAATCCATCACAACCTCATGGACAAGGTTCCTCCAGGCCTTCCTGTCCTCTACCATCCCCCGGAGTCCATTTAATCTCACGCCAACTGCTTCAGTCACTCCATCCAGCCACCTCATTCTCTGCTGTCCCCTTCTTCTTTTGCCCTCAATCATTCCCAGCATTAGGCTCTTCTTCAGTGAGTCCTTCCTTCTCATTAGGCGGCCAAAGTATTTGAGTTTCATCTTCAGGATCTGGCCTTCTAAAGAGTAGTCAGGGTTGATCACCTCTAGGACTGATAGTATAGAACTAATAGTATATACTGTTGTATAAAAGGTTGTAATATTGTTATCTTCTACTGTGCTAAAGAGAGTTGGAAGCCGATGCCTTTTTATTTCTTTTTTCCTATTTACTCCATATTTCCTTTTTCCGTCTCCCCTCAGTTTTCTATTTTTAAAATTTCTCTTTGTATTTTATACTTCGATAAACATAATAAAAATGTATTTTAAAAAATGGGATAGAATATTGCAAATGTCATTTTTTGAAACTCTGCTTACAATTAATTGTTTTAAGCTACTTGGTGTCGAACTTCTGAGCGTGCTTCATCGACTCTTGTTGACCTGCAATCCTCCGTCAGTTCAACTCTTAGTTACAGAAGTTGTGCAACAGATTATAAGAGCTGCTCAGGATCATTTACAAGAAAAAAGAAATACATTGAGTAAGAAATACCTGTTGTTTTTCATGCTACAGATGTCCAGATTAGAGAAATAATGAAACAGGCTATGTAAAACTGTCTTCTTGACTCATGTATTGGCTTAACTGACCAATGTCTGCCCTGGTCCTGGATGTTCATTTTTGAATTTACCAAATATTTAAAATACGTCCAGGTGTATTAGCAGGATTAAAAAGAAATATCTTTAATAAAATACTTTTTGCTCTGAAAAGCTGCAATATGTTTTTATGTATGACATTTTAAATTTATTTGGACTTGTGTATCTCAGCTAATTAAAATATAGATTTAATAGCAGCTATACATAAGTTCAAATGTAAAATCAATTAAAAGAGCAGAAAGTTAAGAAAGTTGAAAAAAACAAACCCAGATCAGTGCCAAGTTCTAAGCCTGACTGTTTATTTGGAATTCTAAGGGAAGCTGTTTATGAGAAGATTTGACGTCCTCTCATGATTTTTGTATCCTATATGTTTTTAACTTAATCGGTATGAGGTGAATTACCATGTAAGGTATAAGAAAAACAGTTTAAAATGTTGAAAACATTTTTATTGTCCTTTTTGTCAAAAATAAAATAAATCTGTCACACTTAATTTTTTATGTGCAGGTTTGTGTGTATTTTTTCTTTATTTGCTTGTTTTTTTAATTTGTAGAGGAAATAAGAATAAAAAGCTTTTCTTAATGGAATAATTTGATATGCATTGATGCAATTTATGATAGAAGCAAAGCAAACAAAATGGGTGGATCGCAGAGTGTTTATCTCTTACTGATTTAAAAGGGAATATATTGATACCATCTCATTTTTTAATTTTGATAGCAGCATATACTTCTCTGATATCTCATCCTGTTTTTAGTAGTTTCTATAAAAAAAATAGAAAACAAATGCAATCTGTAAGCTTTTGACTATTAATGAGTTTCAGTTGATTGCTTCATTTTAACTTAAGGCTTTTGGTAGCATTTTCTAAAATGTCTGCCATGAATTTCATATTGTTATATTGTTACTCCATTTTTTGTCATTGTTAGATGAAGAAGATGCAAAAGAAAAAGACAGTAGCTGTGGGCTGGGCGAAGGAGGAGACAGCGGTGGTCTTGTGCCAGGAAAATCTCTTGTATTTGCTGCTATGGAACTGCTAATGTTTATCCTTGTGCGACACATGCCACATCTGAGCACAAAAATGTCAGATTCTCCAAGTCATTCCTTCAGCAGAATCCAGCTCCCAGAAGAAAGTGCTCGCCTCGTGGCTGCCACCGTTGCCATCCTGTCTGATCTACCCACTCTTTGTTCCCCAGCTGGTAGTATAATAGATCTTTCTCAAAATTTAATCAGTGGCTTCCATAAAATGTTAATTCTTTTCAGTGAATTTTTTTTAAAAAAACCCAAATTTAAACAAAACGAAGTGCATGGAGAGTATTTAAGGAGGCAGCAGGAGTTCAGAAAGTGGTGCGTTGTGACACTTAATAATGGACAGAACGTTGCTTGGTGATAGAGTGGACAAAAACGAGCATTAAAAAAAAATGATTTTAAGATGTGTTTTATTCTTCTTCCATGGGCCTTTGAGACATTTGAGTAGGCTTAAGTTTGTCTTTCCTTTTTTAAGAGTCCCTAAATTCATTAATTTCAGTTTCTGACATTCCTTTTCTTTAGGACAACCTTTGTTACACCTTAAAAAGGAGGCATTAACCACATTCACCTCCTACTACTACTTCTCTATGGCATATCTTTTATGTGCACTTTTTGCCATGTGTCTACTTTCCTGTATTTCTTCATTGGTTAATATTTAATAGGACTAATCAATGATCTCAATTGGTCTGTGTAAGTGCACGCATAATCACATTAGTTAGCATCTCCATAAATCAAGCACATCTTTCCAGCATTCTTGCATAATCTCAGACAAAAGATGTAATTTCTTTAAGGAGTTGCTGACAAGTGCATTAGTGCACCTTTGAAATCATAGGATGGCACTGCCTCAAACAGACTCAGTGCACAGTATGAAGGTTCTTCTGGACCCACATGTCCTGCTTGAAGACAGCAGATGGCAGCTATGGCCAGAGCCTTTATACAATTCCATATTATATGCCACTTGCTCCTTATTCCTAGACCTTTACAGTCACTCATGCCCTGATCACTTTTTGAATGGATTACTGTAATGCGCTTTACATGGGGCTGCCCTTGAAGAGCATTTGGAAGCTGCAGCTGGTACAGAATGCATCAACGTGAAGTTATATGTGCTTCTCAATCAGTGCATGTTATACCTCTGCTCTCCAAGCCACATTGGTTGCCAATATGCTTCCAGCTACAGTTCAATTCAAGATGATGGTTGTGACCTGTAAAGCCCTATATGGCAGCAGTCTCCAACTTTTCTGGCTTTGCAGACTGAGGGGGGAGAAGGGATGGTTCTATGCGAGTGGCGGGCAAGCGCACACACAGCTCCATTTGTGCAAGCAGCGGGTAGGTGCACCCGCCGCACGCCAAATGGAGCAGCACTCACGTGCTCCTCCACTTGCTCGCTGTGCACGCAAATGGAGCTGCAGTTTTGAACAGGCCATGGCCCAGGGGTTGGGAACCTCTGGTGTATGGCACTGGACCAGGTAATTTGAGAGGCTGCTTCTCCCCAGTAACATCTACCCCAGTAACATCTACCCAACATCTATCAGGAGAGGCATGTTACAGGTCCCCTTTACAAAAAAAGTTTCATTTGACAGGATCCTGGAAGAAAGCTTATTATGCCATGATAAAAAGGACCGATGGAACATCATTTCTCTCAGGCAATGAGTCCTAATTCCCCCCACCCCCACCCCCAGCCTTTAGGAATTCTGTTGCCATGTCTGTGCACATGGCAATAGTGGCAAGTGTTTGCAATGGCTGTGTAGAGATGATGACAATGAATTCTGCCTCTGATCATGATTTTGATTGCTTATGGGTTTTATATGTATATTGATTTTTGTTAACTTGTTTTATTGGATTGTTGGATTGTTATTTATCTGTTGTGATCTGCCCAGAGTCACTTAGATGAAATGGGTAATCAAACAAATCGAATGAATGGATGAATGAATGAATGAATGAATGAATGAATGAAAATTTTTACCAAAAGAGCCCAGGATGGTAGTTATTCATGAATACTCTGTTTCTGGCACTGATCATGCCTCTTGTGCATTCTGAAAGTATCTGATTTATGTTTATGTTTTAGGATCTATGACTATATTGCCCACTATCCTCTTTCTAATAATACAAGTGTTGAAAGATACTGCTGTAAAAACTGTGGGAAATCAGGTCCTACCGCCAGTCAGTGCAGCACTTCAGGGACTGAAAAACATAGTAACCCTTCCAATGACCATGAATGAGAATATTCATAAACAATGGACAAATCTTATCCGCAGCACCCTAGCCTCAATCTTGGAATACTCTCAGCCAGGTAATTTTCATGCTATCACTGGAGCTCTTTTGTAAAAAGAAGCAAAGATAGCTGGTTTGCATTAGGAAATGAAACTCGTACATGTATAGTGACAATTATGTCACTATATCGCATGTTTTAGATTTATGGAAAGAGGTATGGAAATCAAGGCAAATAGAATTGTATTAACATTTTTGTTAGTTCAGAATCTTCCTTAATGCCTAAGCTTCATTTTTCCGTACATGCAGAAGGAATTCACATGTATGTAAAATTCTGCTTTTTATTAAGCAGGAGTAATTAATTGGACAAATGAATCAAATTCAGCAAGTAGTCACATAGCTCAATTCATTCAAAGTTGATTTTTCACAAAGTTAACAAAATATTGTTCTTAATGTCTTAGGACCACTTTCATTTCCATTATATGATTATTTTAAATACAAAAATATATTTGGATAGATTTTAAGGATAGAATCCTTAAAAGATTATGTTATTTTTGAAATCAGGAACATTGCATATGTATCAGCATCTTTATTCTTGAAAATAGCAGTTATATTTTCCTGTCCCAAACTCTATTTGGTATACATTTTCAGCATCTTTTTTGTTTCCCCCCCCCCAGAAGCCTCCAAGCCTACTTTAGATGAAGTAAGTATGCTTACTGCCATTACACTCTTCCTTTGGTCTGCAAGCACTGAAATAATTGGAGTGCAAGCATTGCAAAATGGCTGCATTAACAGATTTAAAACAGCATTGAATTCATCTGATCCTTGGGTGAGAAGTCGTTTAGCTTTTATCCATTTATATATTATTTTACATGTATGTTATTGTCAGTACCATATCATGATCAGATTGTTCTCTGTTGGCCTTGAGTTCTTTGCAGCTGCTTCCCTAAGGACCTACAGGATTTGATCAGTCTTCAAAAACAAATACAGGTTCCTTCTGGAACTAACAGGTTCTAATGGATGCTAATATTGGACCCTGTTAGTTCCAGAAGGAACCCGTATGTTTTTGAAGCTCTGGTGCATGGTTTGATTGAGACCTTAGCTGCTGCCTAGAATGATATTATTTTAGAATAAAATAAAATAATAAAACAAAGCAAACTAAAAAAATAAGTGGTGTATGCTTCGTTAGCTTGATATACTTACCCTAAAAATTAAAACTGAATTTTATTTTTTATAATTTAATAAAATTAGATATGGGAGGACAGATTAGAAATTTTTTTAAAAACAAGTGTTTATTTAATAAACACTTCTGTCTCCATTGAGGCATTAATATTCATGTTGTTGAAAAAGAATCCTATTGGATAGAATGCTTTAGATGAGAATATGTACCGTATTTATATTATTTATAGACTGAATACTATATGACCTCTCCAAAAATCCTTTTTACTATGAGTAGTTAGGCTTTTAAAAGAAGTATTTGATTGAATCCAATGAGATTAGACTTGTATGTGTCATGAATGAAGTATGCAATTTTTGACCAACAGAAAGATAAGCTAAAGAAAAGCCTTCATAATGGAAAGGTTTGCAAGTTAGATAATAAATGTGACTCTATTGTTACAATTGTATTTGCCTTTTTTCTTTGAACATTACCTGACTGTGATATTTTATGGCAAATTCTTACTAACACAGCTATATTTGTATATTGCGCTTAGGTTCAAGCCAAATGTTACCATCTTCTACTTTCTATATTTCAACACACAAATCGTGCTCTCTCTACCCCATATATACATTCCCTGGCACCAATAATGGTTGAGAAACTGAAAGGTGTGGAGAAAAACCATCCAAACAACAAAACAGAACTCTTAGCAATCCAGGAGGGAATTAAAGTTCTTGAAACACTGGTTGCTCTTGGTGAGGAGCAGAATAGTAAGTACCTTGATTGAGAATTACCATACTTGTCTTGTTGGAGCACATTAGCATGCAGTAAAAGCTGAAGCGTTCTTGGAAACAATGGATTAAATATATTTCACATTGTATCACACATTTTGGTTAAGTGCAGCACTTAACCTCTCTTTCCTAAATTCGAGGCAGTGATATTCCAAAGATATTGTGCAATATTCTGACTGGAGCCATCTAGAACAATTAAAATTCTGGGAAACAAAGTTAACCGGAGCTAGATCATTCTAATGCATAGCATCTGGTCCCTGAGCTATTTGAGGAAAAACAATGTCCTTTGGATTTTAAGGATGCCTATTAGTTTAATCAGCAAAAGTTATATTCTAGTTTGCAGTGTAGTGCCCTAAAACTTACAATTTCTAATAAATAATTTCTATATAAAAGTTATCATGTTTACAAATTATCATTCTCCTATGGACATGTAGTTAGATGGGTATATTTGTCTTCAAATGCATGAGAAAAACAAGGCATATATATTTTTATTAAAAGGAATAAGGCAACATGCGTAGACAGAGCTTCTCCACAGAGAAAGCATCTATCTGTGGCAACCAATCTGAGATATGAGGTTATGATATTCTAATTCTTTTATCCATGTGACAAATTCAAATAGCATATCTATAAAAGTCACCTCCTCTTCAGTATATTGCTAAATGTAGTTTTATTCTATAGCTGTCCCCATAGTAACCAAGCACTTTAGAGAAATATTTTCTAGCCTAGAACTGAGCACATTGCTGAATGATGTGAAGGAAGGCCCTAAAAATAGTTGTTCTATTTTCTACCACTGGGCATTTTTAAATATTATCAAGAAGAAATGTATGGTTATTATTTGGGGGGTGTTTATTTTCTAACAGTAATATAACAACAGTTACACATGCTGAAGATATCCTACATTGTCATTCTTGAATTTTAATTATTTTAACTGATTTCTTTTTTTCCCCTCAGGAGTACAATTGCTTGCTCTTCTTGTCCCTACACTCATATCTTATTTACTGAATGAAAATGCATTCTCTTCTGCATCCCTGGTATCAAAAGAACTTCATGAATTTGCTCTCCAGGATCTCACCCGCATTGGACCCCTTTATCCTCTTGCATTTAAGACAGTAATGGGAGCAGCTCCTGAACTGAAAGCACGACTGGAAACTGCAGTACGAGCAAGTCAGGCAAGCAAAGCAAAGGCAGCTGCCAGGCAACCACCACCCACAGTACATTCCACGCCAACAATTAAACTTAAAACTAGCTTTTTCTGATTCTTGTTGGAACAATCATAAAACACTCATCAACGAATACATCATTCCTTCTGTGCTGCTGTATCTCATTCTCCATTTCTGATTGTTTGTCAACAGGCTCTACATTAGCAATGTATGTTTGCTAGGGGATTATTGCATTATAGTTTGAAATCTGCGCATTGCAAGAAAGGCGACACCTGGATGTATATAGATTTTTATGAAATGGAGTAAGTTGACCATCTGAGGTTGTGTTAAACTATCTCCTTTAACAATCTGTTTTATGTAGTCTTTGTCTTTCTTTTTAGAATGTTGAGTTCTCATTAATTCTGAAAGTTGGGTATATGTTTTCCATAGGTAATGTCTATGGAATCTTGTGAACTACACTGTTTCCCTGTACAGCATTTTAAAAAGGAGCAATAGCTGTGATCACATTGCAGTATATCGGTTGTTTCAGTGAAAGCAATTTGAGGTGGAATTTAAAAATGGTAAAACATACAGTCTTGCATATGGTTCTCCAGTAGCTTCTACTAGCTCTTATCCAGCTAAAAATGAAGCACCTGAATGTATTCCCTTACTGAATCTAGTTATTAAAGATAAAAATCTCCAAAGTACAGGATCATTTACTAAAACATTGCTTACATTTGAAGGAGAGGCGACAATCCAGTTCTCCTAGTGTACAAACATTTTCTCTCAGAGTTGGAAATAATTTGTAGGGCAGCGCCATCAAATTATGGCTAAATCCTTCTCATTTGTTCCCGCCACGCCTCGGTTAAAATTTCTGTTATAACAGAATGGCATTCAATTTCTTTTTGAATTGTTGTATCTTCTTCATAAAGTATGGAGCGGGTACTACTTTGTAATAAACCAACAGATACTTGTGAATGTTTTTTTGCCACATATAGGCATAAACAAAATAGTCTGCACTGAATGATAAAGAATATATCTACTCTACTTATTTTGTAGATGCACTTGGACTGTGAAGCATATTTCTGTCTAAAAACAATTCAGCAAATAGCAATGCCTTTATTGGGGGAGCATGATCTGATGATTCATTTTACTCTGATATTAGAGCATGGTCTTTAAGTTAAAGAATGTACATATTCAGTCTTTATCAACACAATGCTCATAGTCTGAGCATTCTGCAATTTAATTTGCTCCTTAACAGACTTTTCATGCAGGGGTTAAGAACAGTCTGGTTTGTGAGGCTCTGCTATGTGAGGTCAGGCCTCTAAGTGACAACTTTTTCTGAAGGGCAGGATTGTTCTCTTCTCACAGATTGCAAATTGTGTTTGGGTTCTCAGAATGATTTCCATGAGAAAACCTGGCTGACCAGGATTTTATTTTATTTTTATGGCAAAAGTCAACTCAAAGCTGAACACTCTAAAACATTTTGTGACCTACAATGGAAAGACTACAAGGTGAGGTACAAACAGGACGTTGGTTAGACTTGCTAGAATGTATATGAATTTTGAAGTATAGACCAACATATCTAAAGATCATGGAAGAGGGGAAGGCTGTAGGTCTAGAATTATGTTTAACAGTAGCCATTCTCCCCCTAAAATATAGTTACAGTTCAGTTCACAGATTGCTGATTTGGAATGGCATATAAGCACCAGCAAATGAATATATAGTATACGTCTACTCCTAGAATAAGAGAATAGTTCATAACGGATTGGAGTAGATCCATGTCTGCTGATCTAATACTTTTTGGTCATATTCTTTTATTATCATTAAGCTCCTTAAAGCCATTTTCATGACATATATGAATATCCCACTCTAATTCTTTTCCACCTGTTGTAAGATTCAAATTGCAACAGAAAACATATATATTGCAAAATAACAAAATTACTTTTTTCTGTAAAAGAAAACAGTGGCTGCTTAATGAAAAAAATGTCCATTTTCCTGTTATCTTATACCTTAAATTTTTTATTTAATATTTCTTAATTTTTTTGGGTGCTTATATAACTTTGCTTACTCTAAAAGGGAACAGTGGAATAGGTATATATTTATGGTCACTATGATTTTTTCAACCGCTAGAAATTAATATTGATAACTACTTATTACATTTTAAGAAATGTAAGTTGTAATAAATGAAACACTGGAGTTATTCAAGTTTTTATTACAATAAACTACCTAATGCAACTGTAAACAAAATTTAGACACTCTTGATCAAACTATAAGTTTCAGAAGAAGCTAAAATAATCTTTCTGTAAATTTGAATGCATGCTTAACATTCAAGTGCTGCTGTGTATATTTTCAAAATAAGAAGACAATGAATATAGTAGGTTCAAAAGGTTGACTGCCCTTTCTGTCACTATTCTGTAATGTCTCCTTTGGGAGAAATAATAGTTACCATTTTTTTTGTGTGTAGTCAACCACCTCTTTCTAGTCTTGTGTTGCTATTTTTTCCCTATTCTTCTTCTTTCTTAGGTCCTACACATTTGAGATTTCCCCAGATTTTCAATTATATTCAAAATCTAAGGGTTGTGAAAGCCATTCCAAATCCCTTATTTTCCTTTCCTGCGAGCACTGCATAGTTAATTCCTGCAATTGTAGAACCTTAAAGTATGTCTTTATTGATACAAAAAGTTAGTTGAGGTTACCCTGATTGAGCTTCAGTATGCAAAATATTTATCAGCATACTCTTCAATTAATTTTAGAATCCAAATTCACAACAGTGGCAAGTTTGTTGCAGCAGTATATGAAGCTGGAATGACCCAATTGTAAAACAAAAGAGTTGAATGTGCACCGTTTTATTTATTTTGCCTTCTTTTTCTTTACCGAACTCCAATATGAAGTGTTCCTGGAAGAAAAAACTCAGAAAGAGAGGCTAAAGAATGGAGAACAATGACAAGAACTCATAAATGCTTAAATTCTTTATAAGCTGTAAAACCTATAACATTTTGTAATAAACATGATCAGTTTTATTTTTATACTTTTGCTGAATTTGGGAGTCAGTATGCCTGAAGGGAATAAATTGGGGGAAGCATCATAGAAAAGATATAATACGGTATAGTCATATCATTTTTCAAATTTCATGTAAAGCAAAAGTGGTTAAAACTGAGAATCCTATTTTTTTTAATTGGACACATATTTTCTTCGTTTACTTTTTCTCACTAATCAGAATTGCAGTATTTGCTAAAAATAAGCAAACTAATGGTTGTAGTTAGCTTCTTTGCTGCTGCCAACCTCTATGCCTCATTTTATTTTTTTAGATTCTTCTAAGTAGAATAAATAGGATTTTTATGCTGCAAAGCCTTTATGGATGCTATGACATTATTTTCAAGAATGCAGTGAGGCCACTTAATCATTTTTAGAAAACTGGGTAACAAATATGCCCACCTGTTAGAGGGCAGGACAGGGAATAGCCACATTGGCTTCTAGCTAGTTATGTCCATAATTGCACTCATATTGTTTTTTTTAGAATTTTATGTCAAGCCCTGTGAGGCTGACAAAGTTAGGAAACAAGGATCACTTGGACTTATGGAAAGATCTTTATGGTTAGTAGGGAAATGTAACAGGAGTTTTAAAGCCTATCAAAGTAATAGTCATGCACAACTTACATTTAGTGTAATTAAGGTGCAGTTCTTTGAGTTTCTTTCTGGCACGCTCACATCACTTGGACTCAGGAATCTCTTCTGTAACGACCCTGCTTCCTTAATTGTCTTGTTGCCCCTCTTATGTTCTTGAAATCTGGTATGTCTTATCACACTATCTCCCCCTTTAAACTCACTCTTCCCATCATTAAGGAATAGACTGGCAGCAATGACAACACTGCCAAAGATGGACTAGGCCTATTCTCAGAGTCATCTGAAAAGTATGAAATTACAGAGTGAAGAGAGAAAGGCCTTGAGGGGCAGGAGGAAAAGCTACTATCAAGTCAATTGTGAAATAAAAGGCTTTAGTAAGTTACCCTACTAAACATCTCAGATAAACTCCTTCCTAGTTCTCACAAAGTGGGAGGGAGGGAGGAAGAGCATTCAGACTTGCAAGATTCTTTAACTATAGCTTTACAATGAAAGTAGTACAGTATTGCTCTACATGGTTTTGAATTCCTAATCTTGAAAGCTGGAAAAACCCAAAAAGGCTGGAATATATTCCACATTCTCTATTCAAAGTAAGTCTAAAATAGCAGCTTACAAGGCAGGCGTGAAAGAACACAGTGCCCTTTTTGGCGATCAAAGTCTGGTGGGACACTAAGCAGTTCAGGAAGATATGGCTCATATGGAAATTTCAGATGGCAGAAGCTGCAGAAAACAAAAGACAGTGATGTCTTTATGACGAACAATCTTCGTCATAAAGATTGTTGTAAAACATTGGGTGTACTTTCATAGCAGTGGGCAATTGCAAATAAAAGACTACAGGGCTGATCTAAATTGTCACAGGGAAGGAGCCAGTAAATATCGAGACCAGTTTCTTGGATAGAAGGAAGGTAGAAAACAAAAAGCTACATCAAATGCCCCACAACAATTCTGGCACTGTTCTCCCTTTGAGCATCAACTACCCATTAATATAGCCTGGCTTAGCCAAATCCTACTAGGATCAGCTGTGCTACTTGTTTCCCTTGCAGCAAATGAGAGGCTTGAGAAACCATAGAGGCTGGAATTGCATGGTGCAAATAGCCCCAGTTGATACCTTAATTTGCTTGAAGAGAGACAAGCCAATAAAAACATACATTGTTATATTCAAATTCTTCAGATAGCAACAGGTCAGGCAATTGATAGCAAAGCAAATATGGTTCTGTCACTACATTTTTTCTCCTTTCTGCTCCATCAAATCTGGGCAATGTGCCAATGAAAGATAAGTATAAGTGCCCAGTAATTACAAAGCTTTCTATAACTCAGATTTAAATTGAGAGCCATAATCCAAGATCAATGATTAACTGATCACCAAAAAAGCAATCTAGAAATAGTTGTATAGCCAGTAAGTCCAGTGTTGATTGTCTCATGGTTTCTCAGGATAATATCTGTTTCTGTTGCATGAAGTGTGTTTTGGCAACATTACTCCAGCCCTTTGATCATCTTAATTTCCCTTCTCTGAACCCTTCTCTAGTTTCAGTATACCTTTCGGAGATGCAGTGACATTCTTGGTTTATATAAAGGGATTATAATATTGCTTTCTTTGTTGTCAGTTCCATTTCTTATTCTAATATACTTTTGGCCTTTTAAAAATATTAGAGGCACATTGTGTCAACGCCATCATTGAACTGTTTACCATTGTTCCAAGATTTTTTCCCCTCAGTGGTTACTGTCACGTGTGATCCCGTTAATTTATGGGGATTCTTGACACCAACGTACATCACTTTAACCAATCGATTCAGCCATAAATTGAATTCACTAACTTCTAGTCGCTTTCACAGGCGACTCGTTTCTTTTCTCAACTTAAAAAAAAACCAGTTTGCAAATCAAATGTGAGATTTTCGTAACCTGCGAGCAACAAACTATTATTATTTTTGTTAATAATAATAATAATGATAATTCGCAGCTACTCCACTCTTTCCGATAGGGAACTGCATTTCCCAAGGTGCTTCGGGTCCGCAAAGCGCTGAACGCGCTTTTGGAATTGACTCCAGCGAGGCCCTGTAGCCGCCGGCGGGGGTGGCTGTCAGGCGCTGACGGCGGAGGGGACGCGCCCAGTTTGTTACTGCTTCCAGTGAGCGAGGCGGACGGGGGAGCAGCGCTGGCGGACCGCGGACGTCGGCAGCGACTGTAACGACCGCTCGGCTGAGGTGCGGAGGAAGAGCGGAAGGTCTCCCCCGCCCGCGACGACGGCTCCAGCCATGGACGAGCAGGCTGGCCCCGGCGTCTTCTTCAACAACAACAACAACAACGCGCTGCTTTTGCCGCCACCTCCGGGCGGGGCCGGGCCGGGGTTAGAGTCGGGAGAAGCGGCGGCTGCGGCGGCTGCTGCGGCCGCCGCCGCTGGCAGCGCTTCGGCAGGGCCGGCTCCGGCCTCTGCAGCGCGGGCTCAATACAGCGTCCCCGGCATCTTGCATTTCCTGCAGCACGAGTGGGGCCGCTTCGAGGCCGAGAGAGCCGAGTGGGAGGCGGAGCGAGCCGAACTGCAGGTAGCCTCCCTCCCTTCCCGTTGCCTTCTTCTTCTTCTTTCTCTTCTTCCGCTGCTGTTGCTCCCGGCAGGTTTGCTCGCTCAGGTTTGCCGCCGCCTCCAGTCCCAACCTGCCGTGCTCGTCTCCCCCCCCCCCCCCCACGCACCTGTCAGGGAGGCTTCGTTCTCCGCCTCCGCCGTGCCTTCCCAACTGCTGGACGCGGGGCGGCGATGGACTCGGGGGCATTTCGGAGTTTTTTTGGGAGGGGGGGGGAGCCCCGGGTGCTCGTAGGGAGCCTTGTCTTCCCCTCGCCAACGTTTCCTCGCCAACTTGTGAGGATGGTTGTTGGATGCCTCTACCTTGCAACCAGTGGTGGGATTCAAGTAATTTAACAACCGGTTCTCTCCCTAATGATTTCTTCCAACAACCAGTTCACCAAACTGTTCAGAAAGTTAACAACCGGTTCTCCCGAAGTGGTGCGAACAGGCTGAATCTCACCACTGCTTGCAACCCTTCCCCCTGTGCTTTCTCTCCCACCACCACCCCCAGCCCACGGCTTGGTCCTGCGGTGGATGAACATTAGCTGCGAAAGTTGAGTATGGGCACCCAGGTGTTGCCTCCGAGGTCTGTCTAGTTCGCCTTAAATCCAGCGTGTGCCGTGTTTGCCCTACTTTCCGTACAAAAAAATGTGTGGTTAAATCATTTCGGAGATTAAATGGGCGGAAAAAAAATTGCTACCGTTTCTTGCTGCAGAATAAATGAGCCGTGTGATAAGATACCAGTACGGGTAGTTCTCGACTCATGACTGTAATTGAGCCCAGGATTTATGTTGCTAAGTGCACAATTTGTTAACTGAGCCTTGGTCCCATTTTACGACTTTTCTTAAGGGAATCTCTGCAATTTGGTCTGGTCACACGGTCAAGATAACTGGACTGGAAAGCTTTGAGACTGTGAATTCTACTCCCGCCTTAAGTCATGAAAGCTGACTGGCTGACTTTGGGCCAATCATTTGCTCTCAGGCCGCGCCCCACCTCACAGGGTTGATGTTGTGGGGAAAATAGGAGGTGGAAAGTGTTCAATATATTTGCTGCCCTGAGTTAGTTGTAAAAATAATAAAAGCAGGATAGAAATAAAATACATATTTTTTAATATAATTTGTATGCCGTCCTATCTCTGTAGGACTCAGGACAGCTCACAACAAACAAAAACAAACCCAATAAAATATAAAATACATAAATATGCTCTTGTGGGCATAATCTTGTGGGATGGTCTCTCCTTTTCTTCCATCAGAGAATCCATGAAAGAATGGTCATTTCTCCATTAACTTTGTCTAGTGGAACTCAGGGATGCCCATTAATAGTGAAATATATTTAAAAATCATTAGTAAAAAAATGTTAGCTTCAATATGTCTCAGTGCTGATTACAGGGGTTTTTTTTCTACGTAAAGCCCTATATGTTTTCCCTAATATAACTAAGCCCGCCCAATTATAACATCAGAAGAGAGCCTGTTCTATATGTCTCCCTAAATTGGAAGACAAGGGAGTTTAGCCTAGGATACAGGCCTACTTGGTAGTAGCTCCTGCCATATGGAATGTGCTATTCCCAAATAGTTCCCATCTGCTGACATTTCAGAACAAAATTGTCGAAACAATTTTATTTCAGTAGGCTTCTAAGTCAAGGGCATTTTACTGGTATAAACATAATCTTTTCTGGTTTTGTTGTTGTTATTCTCATTTTGTATTGTAGATTATTTTATGGCTAAAGATTGGCATTGTGGTGGCTTATATGCTGCCTAGAATTATATGGATTGGGGAAGTATAAATAATGTTAAATAACTTAATATTGTCTATTGTAATGGCTTGTTATATATTGCCTGTGCCATTTGATTTTTGAATATAAATTTGAACATTGTTGTGTATTTACTTTCGAGTAAACCAGATCTTTGCTAAGATAGTATAGACAAGTAATAATGGTGGAAAATATATTCCTTGGCATTTTATTCAATTTTAGTAAGTTGCAGTTTACAAAAATACTAATTAATATAATTGTATTGGAATTAAAATTGCTGAATTTACGGTATTACTGTATACTCGAGTATAAGCCTAGTTTTTCAGCACATTTTTAATGCTGAAAAAAGCCCCCCTCGGCTTATATTCGAGTGAGGAAAAAATTCGTTTTTTCCTGCAACCCGTTTTGGCTTCCAGGGGCTGCAGGGAGGCTTGCTAAGGCCAAAAAGAAAGAGAAAGAAGAAAGAAAGAGACAAAGAAAGAAAGAGGGGAAAAAAAAGAAAGGGAGAGAGAGAGAGAGAATGCAGGTATCTCTTAACAGAGGCTTGAACTTGCCTGAAATTAGATCAAATCCTACATCACTTAAACCAATGTATCAGATTAAATTGTTATTGAATTATTTTTGATATATATACTACATTCTCTTGTGTAATTTAGTTATAGTGTAGTTTACACTATGCACTTACAGAGCTAGTTTACTGTTTTTCTTTGAAATAAATATTCAAAAACATTTAACCTACTGATGCCTCAATTAATGTAATTTTATTGGTATCTATTTTTATTTTGAAATTTACCAGTAGCTGTTGCATTTCCCATCCTAGGCTTATACTTGAATCAAAAAGTTTTCCCAGTTTTTTGTGGTAAAATTAGGTTCCTCGGCTTATATTCGGGTCGGTTTATACTCGAGTATATACGGTAATTCCATATTTTAAAGTTATCACTCTAATTTACTGTACAAGGAGAAAAATAGAAATATTAATTGTTGTGATGGGATCAGGAATTTTGAAAAAGTTTAGGCCTTTTAGATGTAAAGAACAAATGAACATATGCAGTAGGTGACTAGCTGCTAACATGCTAGATACACAAAGTTTGGTTTAGTAGATCACTCACACATCACTTGCCTTTAGACGCATATATCCAATAGCAGTTAAGATTTTTTTCCTTTGCTAATGCCCAAATGTTTTTAAGAATGTTTGAGCAGAGAACAATAATTCTTCTTAGGTGATATTAAAGTGGTATTATTCACTAGAATGTGTACTTTATTAAAATATTCACACATTCTGAAATTCTGACTACAAGTTTGGATACCCTTCACTTTTTAAACAGCTGGTTATCCTTATTTGCCTAGATTCTGTCATTTTGCCATTTTTAATATTTCATTTCTACCCAGAAGAATGGGAGGTATTTCATTTAAGGGCCTTAGGCATTTCTCTAGAGATCCAAGGTTTTTCTTAATATAAACTTCTCCATACCCAAAGATCAGCAGAAAGTCCCCTGTTAAAGATATTTTCAGTTTCCAAGGACTATTCTGTCCGGCACACAAAAGAAAGACTTCTTCAATGCTGATTGTATGCTGTGGGTTATATTTCTCAGGAGTTGGGCAAACTGTGCAAGTAGGCAGATGGTGTACTAATGCAAAAAACCATTTGTCCCATTGTCTGCAGGAGTGAGAAATGTGATAAAACTACTTCTGAAAATGTTAACAGGTTTAACAGTCTGGCCACAAATAAATAGCAATTTTTGTCTAACTCCACTTCTCCAGATTCTTAATAACTGATCTTTTTCAGTTCTTGAAGAATGAATGTTAGTCCAATTTGTGCCACAGAAGCTCATTTACAGAACAAAACATTCCTCTTTGGGGTATTCCTAAGTTGAATCAAGCAATCATTATTTATTCAAGAGAGCAGAAACTAACCTGTGCAAGGAATTATACACCACTCCTGAAATAAACATTTCAAAGACAACCTATGAATAATAAGCATGATACTAAATAATGCTTTAAATATTGTTGAGGTGTGGCTTAAAGTAAGCCTAAAAAATTAATTGTAACTAAAAAAAAATTGTAACATCAAAAAAACAGTGTCAGGAAGATATTTTTCCAGTGAAGCACCATAATTGAGAGGGGCCTTTCCAGTGACATTAATTGTTTTTGCATATTTAAAGATTATATTTAAAGGGAGGTTGGCACTCTTCTATTCTCTATCAGCAAGAGATTTAAATGCCATTATTGAAGTAATGATAAATTACTTTTTCACTTCAGGAGAAGCTAATTGGAGAAGGAACTTAAGATGGACAAGATTTCCTATAGGAGGCAAAACTAAAAATATAGTTGCAAATGATTGCAGTGAGGAAAAAAGCAAAATAAATGAATATGTCTATACAAAAAAGGTAGTGAATATTTGAAAACATAGAAGGACACATAAAGGGAATGGAAAGAGGGCCAGGTAACAAAGGAAGAGAACAGGCATATAACTTTGAAGTGTAGAGCTGGTGTCAGGAAAGTAAAAGCACAGAGCAGTAGACTGAGAACAAAAATGGTTTCAGTAATTAGGCTCACAGTACAAAGAAAATAGCAGCAGCATACAGCTGCTCGAAGGAGGCAAAACTGGTAACAGACACAGAAAAGCAGATCTTTCAACTAATGGCTTTGGGCAGTCTTCTTAAAGAGCAACTTTTATGTTTTGTACTAGGAAATTGTGAAAGACTATGAAAAGGTAAGATTGAAGCTTAAGTTTGATCAGAATATAGTCAGTAAGTGCTTCATTACTTTGAATTCTTTATCTCTAGGAGGTGATGGATTACATCTATGGATAGTAAAAGACATAAGAGTCTTGCCATATCTATGCATTGTATTTGAGGTATGTAAGAGAGTGAACTATCAGATGACTAGAGGAGAGCAAATGTCTCTATCTTCAAAAAGGAAAAGAGCAAGTTTTATGAACCACAAACCAGTCATTCTGATATTAATACCTGGAAAGATTCTAGAGCAGATAATTGATTCGTAAGCATTTTGAAAACAATGTAATTGCTAGGATAATTTATCAGGTGTGCATTCATCAAGAATAAATCCTCTTATCTCACTTCTTGATTAGGCAACTTATTTAATTGATATCAGTCTTCAGCAAAGCATTTGGCAACATGTCTTACCTTTATAATATACAGATTAGCAAGCACTCTGAGCTGGATGGCATGACAATAAGCGTATAGCTGGCTTCCACTAATCTCAAAAGTGTTATCCGAAGTAGTTCTTCATAAGTTGCAGGTTTCAAGTGAGATACCACAAATTAAACATTATCAGTTTTTCATTATTTTCATGAATGAATTGGATGTAGTAATGCAAATGTTTATCAGATTTCCAGATGCTAGAAATTTGGGTAGGATAGCTAATGTCTTAGTTTCACATTCTTTTGCTGTCTTCTGTTTTAGAAAAATGGGCTGAAAATAATAGAGTTGAAATTTTAAAGAGACAAGTGTAAAATTGTTTTGGAAACAAAAATAAAAAAATGCATGTAAACATGGGAGATTAACTTCCATGGTAACAGGACCTGTGAAAAAAGATGTTGGAATAATAGCTGTAGTGAACCTACAGTAGATTTCTTCTCCATCCTACTAAGTTCAAGTTTGCTTCCAAGTTCAATTCGAAGTGCTGGTAATGACCTGTAAAGTCTCATGCTTGAGGGTGGTTATTTGAGGGGCCACTTCTTCCTAATTGCCTCTATGTACAGTGAGATGGAACAGTAGAGAGCATGTTGCATCTGATGGGACTTAGGAGGAGATATTTTTCTTTAGTGGTGACCATATTCACAATTCCAAGAACCTGCCTTTTAAAACATCATTCTCCCTGAGGTCAGATTGGCCCTGATCTTGGTCACCTTCTGGAAGGGCCTGAGAACATAGCTTTGCAACCTGGCCTGGCATGGGTCTAGTAACATGGTATGAAACCAACAAAGTGGGTGTACATGGACTCCTCACTAACCATATTTTCAGTGACCATTGGAAATTATGACAGTGCTCAGCAAAGGGGCGTGCCTGAAGTTATGGTTGCTCCAGCACCCCTGTGATTTCATAATGAAAATTCAAGTGCTTGGCAGTCTGCTCATGACTGCAGGGGTATTGCAACTATCCCCACCTGCCTATCTCTCCTCCCACCTCAGCTGCCCATCCAGCCCACCAGCATGCTCAAAGCTACTGTGGCTCGGAGACTTCAGCCTATTCACTGCCCAATTAGACTTGGGAGGCATCAGCTTACCACCATCCCATAAGGCCTGGGAGGTCTCGTCTGATTACAGAGTTCAGCAGCATGTGCATAGTACTTATCTTTAGGGTTTTTCTGCAGCTACTGAGAGGCATACTCAGCTTACTAAATCTGCCTGTCACTATTCTCCAAGTGGGCATCATTCTCACAATTGCACGATTTGGAGAATGAGGTTTCTGAACACCACGAGAGCTGGCTCCATTCTCACAATCATTTGGAAGGTTACAGGATCACTTTCTCCCAATCATGTTGGCTCAACCTAATAGAATTTGAAAGGAACAATTGCTAGTGATTCCATATTTTCAGAATGTGATGACATCCACGGTTCCAATTGGAGATCAGTCTCCTCCCCCACCAGCCTTTAAGAAGCTATTAGAATCTTATTCTACAGATGTCAGATTTTTTTTTTTTTTTGCATGTGGAACAAAGTGAGGTTCAACAAAGATTCCGAAGTCACCAATTTCTTCCAGTTATACCCCCTTTACTATCCTGGAGAGTCCCCTCAGTCTTTTGAGGGACTCACTCAAAGGGGCCACAAAAGATGCTGAAACCTTAGATGACTGCAGAGAACAACAAAAATGCAACTAATGCACGGGTGACCATATTCACAATTCCAAGAACACTGTCCACTTTCTTGGACACAGTGGGATCAAAGTCTTCCCAAATGAAGTCCACCTTATGGGTTGTTCCTGGCCTTGGTTATCTAGCTTAGTCAACTCCATAAGACCTGCTTCAGAGCCAAGGGTCCAACCTGAAGTGAATCCAAGCAACTTTATTTAATTGATGCTGAACATATTCTCCTCAGTAGTTCTCTAAGTGAATATCCAGCTCTATCTTTCCCAGGAGAGATAGGCTCACTGTAAACTGGCCCACTGGGTAGCTATATGCAGGTACAATAAAGATAGAGAAATGTTGATGTTTTGTCATCCTTATCACCATGAATTAGACCCAAATAATATCTCTAGATCAATGCTCAATTGGGTTTATTCCCTGTTCCCCTTCAGTGGTGATAGACATCTCTTATCATGCTTTCTCTCACTAAACTGCTCTCAGAGAAAGCACTGGGATCCATGTGAGAAAAGTTGCATAGGTATGATCCAATCCTGAGCCCCAGTTGTCCCCTCATTCCAAGCGTCGATTATGGTTTTGCTTGGACAGCACACTAGCTCATCAAGAACTATCAGTGAGGTGGATTTCATTTTTTGGGACTGTTGAATTCAATTGGGCTAGAGGAACTGTAGAGAATGTACTTTTATCAAGCACAAAAGCATATTATCTACGGTTCCTCTAGCTGTAATCTTTTTCCTTTTTGAAATTCTTTGAAGCATTGAAATCATCACAATTATATTCATTGTTGTTTTTTAGCTAAACTATACCTTTTTATTAGATTACTTTTGCTCTATTGCTGAGTATTATACTATTGTCTTTGTGATAAATAAATCTACAGTATACGCTTAGATTTGTTACTCTTCATTAATGTATTGAATAGTTTAGAAAATACGCTAGTATGTTGCATTCGTGTATGTAAATATTAATTTTCTTATTGTCTCATTGAATAGCAGTTCATTTCTTCTTTATTAAAATAATACATCCTATTATACCAGAGGTATTAATATTCTCTTTACAATATTTTCCTGTTCCCACAGGTGGATAATATATGCCCTCCCTACTGCTCCTTTCACATTTATTGCTGTTATTCAATGTCAGGTTGCTCAAGCTGACATGCCATAGGATGTTTGAAATTGCAAGTTAACAACTTCTGGTGGCCCAAACATATCCCTTCCCTAATATACCTTGATGTAATAATAAGTCCCTAATATACCATGATATAATGATGCGTTTAGAGAATGTCATATTAGCATTAAGAATAATACTTTTCAAAGTACTTTGTAATGGAACTGATGTAAGAAAACAGCTTGATTTTCTATTAATCTTTCTATTTTAAATTATTTATTTTAGGCTCAAATTGCTTTCCTTCAAGGAGAAAGAAAAGGTCAAGAGAATTTGAAGAAGGATTTAGTGCGAAGAATAAAAATGTTAGAATATGCTCTTAAACAAGAACGGTATGGTGCTTAAGTTGTAGATATCTTATGAGCTGTTAATTGTTAAATGCAAGAACTATTTACTATTTTATATCAAAGCCAATATTATCTTTTCCTTATTCTTCTCTCCATACAAAATAGAATGTTATGAAATAATTTATAACTAGGTGCAAGACATCTAAGTATAATAGAAAGTTGTAAAAAAAACCCTAGCCACTCTTAATTCATGTTTTTATAATTTTATTAAAAATGTAAAAAGTAAAGTTTAAAACTAATACAAAGTAGTATAAAGAAAAAGGAAAGAGAGCTAAAAGGGGAACATGTAAGAAATTTGAATTTTTTACTTGTCCACCAAGGATGATAAAATGTTCCTTCTTGATGTTCACATTTCCAATATGAATTTGAAGTGCCTCTATATATTCTAAACAATTTCTTTGATGTCATATACCAATGACTACATCATTTTATAAAATTCTCTAAGTTTATAACATAGTATACTTTTCAATCACTTAAGGCATATATTTTCCCACTATATATTATAATAAAAAAATAGCCCTCTTTATCATACATTCTTTTATTTCTTTCTTCTGTTTCAAATTTCAACTGATTTATGTTTAGCAAATTACATGTTCATCATTTGTATATAATTTCATTTCAAACTAACCCTGAGAGTGTTCAAAACTATAAACTCTTGTGTATTTTAAATTTTTCTAATAATTGTAAATACGAAAACTTTGGCAACTATACCACTAGTTTTTCCATTGATTTTATTTTGCATTTTCCTTGACATAATTCTAATATCTCATGATAAGTTAGTCATTTGTGTTTGCCTATTATTTATTGTCTGTAAAATGCTACTTGTACTGAGAGCCACAAAGGTGTTTTTGGGCGCAATCTGAGTTTGTATCTAGTCCATAGTCTCAGTATGGCATACCTAACATAATGATTTTTTAAATCCTGCCATGGATACTCATGCCACCCAAATCTCAAATCATGTCCTAAAAGCCTTCACTTAGCAATACCCATTCTTTCATTTAAACCAAACAGTAAGCAGCAATATACAATTTCAAATCAAGTAAACTCAATCCTTTTCTTTCCTTTGCATCCCGTGGCATCTTATATTTAACTTGCCACACAAAAGATATATCCTTTTGCCACTGTTTAAATGATGCATCAGTTGTCAAAACAGAATCGTTTCAGACAAAACAGATATTGTCTGAAACAAAAACTTTCAAATATATATCATTAGAAAGATAAGCAGCTCGTAATATTTTCTATCACTGAAGTTTGATTTATTAGTTTTCTTAATTTGAGATAAGCTTGGTGGTGATTTATTGCATTCCGAAAACTCTGATCAAGTGAGATAAGAGATGATGAGATAAGAGAGATGAGCAATCAATTTGTAAATACAGAGTGCAAATGAAAATAAAGCACCATTCTTATTTTAATTTCTGCCACATCAGGTGGACTGAATGTGTTCTCTTAAGCTCTATACTATATACTCTCTGAATTTTTAGATTCTGACCAATCAAAATCAGTATTCCCATCCTAAAGACATCATATTGCCTACACCTATTTTAAATGCTCAAAATTACTTAGTATAATTTTGGTTTTATATATACTGTATTTATACATCAATATTTAAAATGGTTATGTTTATTTTTTTATTCATATCAGTTGTTCATGTAAAGCATTTGCTAAATATCTTGAAGTGAAAATGACATAAATGATTTCCAGCTTTTTCATCGGTAGGAACCTTGCAAAGATCTCATTTTCTGTCCCAAATGCTATTCGTAGAATTGACATTACTGGGACATTGGAAATGTGATATTATTCCAGATATTAAAGAAAGGTTGTTGAATGTGTTTGATCTGTCTGTTTTGGAAAAGGCAATATTTTCCATCAATCAAGCGGTGCAGCAATATCTGTTACTATGGCAGAGATCTTTACAATAATATTTTGTACTGATTATATTACAGTTACATATTTATTAGTAAACGAATGACATAAGTATAAAATATACAATAGATTTTTTTCCCCTTCTTAGTTGTATTTTGGTTTGTTTGCCATTGTTTAAAGATTGCTTTGTTAATTGTATATGTTAATAATGCTAAATAAAACCCAAAAGTGTTTTCAAAATATTTTTTTAGTTCTAACTTAATGTTATAAATTAAGCTGATCACATATAGAAAAAAGACAAAAATGTTTGAGTAAAAATCTTAACGTAATTGGTTCTACATTTATTTTACATACATCAAACTGTATCTGTTTTGTTTTTATGCTAATATCAAGGAGTTTTTCCTAAGAAATAAAAGTATCCTAATAAACTTAATTGACATTCTTATCTTTTAAACATGATCCTCAACAATCTGATTTATCTAAGGATTTTTTTTATTAAGCTCTTGATTTCCACAAAAAGTACATGATAATAAATTTCTAATGTTTGAGATACCTCAAGATTCCATTGTTTTTATTTGTATGAGATTCTTTTGAGTTATAATCTGTTTTATTATCCATAACGTCAGCAAAAGTTAAACTCAAACCTCAAAGAGATTCTAATGTGATTATTTTAAGATCAGAGTTTTTTTGTAGATTGTGTTGTGATATTTTTCTTAGCAGCTTTATGTTTATGTCTCTCAGTTTAGCAGCAGTTCTTGGTTTTTCTATACATAAGAGTATTTGCAGACTTGTTAAGCATGGCTGAATTGGATATGTGATTGTAACTTGTCAAACGTTTTAAATAAAAACTGCATGAAATTACCCAAATTTTTAATTTATATACTTTAAGTATGTATAAAGCATTGATATTTTTTTAAAAAGAGAGAACATTTTGAATACATCTATGCTTGTGGGAATATGTAGATATGAAAGAGAAAGGGGACAATGACACTTTTCTACCCTAATTGATTCCTCTTGTCTTTATAGAGCTAAATATCACAAATTAAAATATGGTACAGAGCTGAACCAGGGAGATATGAAGCCACCAAATTATGATTCTGGTAAGAATTAATTTTACAGAGGAAGGCAGTTAAGTGTGAAGAAAAGACAAAGCTGTCATTTTGTAAAGAATGAGGGTCTGGAATAGTTTAGCATGAAACAGTGTTTAGGGCTCATAAGAGAACCTGGGCTGTTCCTTTTCACTTGTGGTTCTTCCTCCTAAGCTTGTTTAAAGTTAAGATTAATCTGCCACACAGACAGTCCTATAAATTAAGCTTTTAAACTTTGATACTAATTTTGTCTCAACTGTGCCTTTATTTTATAATATTACAATAATAATGAGTGATCATATGGTTAAATTACTTGATAGGCCTCTTTTCACTTTTTGTTGTGATTAGTCAGAAAACTAACTTAGTTACAATTAACAACTGGACAAAAATCTATGCATGAACCTTTTGCATAGAATTTGTAAAATAAATATTGGCTAATTAACATTTAATAACTGGGAAAGCAGATAATAAAAGCAATATAAACAATATGGGATTCAGATTAATTGCATTGGTGATTGGATAATTGAAATGGATGGATTTCTTGGGTTCAAACTCAAATTGGCATTGACTTCACTTCTTATAAAGTTATTTTAGAATAGAAAACCACTGTAGGTAATGATAATATATTGTCCTTTCAGTGCTATTAACCTAAAGTCTTATTTTTTGTTTGAAGCTGTAGGAATTTAGTGTATATTCTATGTACATAATTAGGTTGGTGTAATTTTTTTCATTGCCATTAAACATGCCTTTAAACATGTTATATAGTGTATTAAATTTTCTGCAGAAATATATTTTTGGGGGTAATGATAGAATAATATCCAATGTATATTATATTTATTTAAAATTTCATACAACATCTTTTTATTTTGTTTTACTGTTATTTAAATAGGCTGGGAATATTTAATCAGTGCTAGAAGATAAATTTGCATAAAAGTGACTCTTCTTCTAACATTGTTGCTTTACTAATTTTAGTCTTGTCTCTGTTTTTCAGATGAAGGAAATGAAACTGAAGTTCAGTCACAACCCAATAGTCAATTAATATGGAAACAAGGGCGACAGTTACTCAGACAGTAAGTTGTCTAAGAATAATAAGCATAATAATGACTTCATAATATGGTGGGAATAAGCAAAATGTTAGTATCTCTTTTTTTCAGCTCTGGTAGCTGTGATGATTAAAAGTAATGGGGTGTCATTGGTTCATTTTTCCTTAACTTGGAAAAGGTATTTCACTGTGGTAAAATCGACAGGTTTTATAGCTTTATTTTGATGTTTGGCTATAAAACTCACAGTCACTCCTCCCAAATTTTTACTGGGGGAATGTTGAAAAGAGGAGCCAATTATTGCTGGTTTCCTTGGTTTCCCCTTTATAAAAAAATATAGCTGAAGATGTGTGAGGAATTTTCTTCTTCACTAACATAATGAATAATTGTGTATGCATGGATAGAAAAGCTCTCTACTTTTCATGGGAGTTGTAGAGGCTGGTACTGCAGGAGACATCCCCTCTGCAGCTGGTACAAGTTGATTTGTAAGCCTGTTGTGTCAGGCAAAGCTACATTATTCCTCTTACTACTTAAATTGTTGATCAGTTCTGGGTAGAGTGTATCAAATGTTCAACGCATTTGATCGCTCCTGAATAACTGCCATGTAATTGTTCATACAGATACTTGCAAGAGGTGGGATATACTGACACAATCCTGGATGTGAAATCAAAACGAGTACGAACGTTGCTGGGTCTCTCAGGTGATGGTCCAGAAAGGGAAACTGACAAAAACCAAGAATCAATGGTGAACGGCACTGATGTTGAGATTAAACAAAAAGTGATGATTGGGTAAGTGTTCTTAATAATGAGAAATTGTAGAAATTGTACTTTAAAAATCTCTGTGTTAAAAATGAAGTTATTATATGTTACACCTATGTGGTAGAACGTACAGTAGATGCTGTTTTTAAAGGAAGGAGCAGTCTCTCTCTTTCTCTCTCCTCATTTCTGTTTTTGTAAACTATGCAGTTATTATATTGAATGGAAGAAAAAGCCCACTGCATAATTTTTTTACTTCTTTCTCTAACCTATGCTTGTCTTGAAAGACATACCATGGTATGTCAGGTTTTCAATACTAGCATAGTCTCTGTGAGAGAAAAATCAAAAGACCCGAGTGATGATCATTGTTTATTTTCCTGATGGCATTCCAGTAATTTAGCATATTGGTATAGTGTAAGGTAGTAATTAGCTGCTATTGAATAATTTAGAACTTGTCATGGATGGAATTGGAAGAAAATAAAATATAAGTTGTTTGTAGGAAGACTTAATTCGTGGACTCTGCATTTTTGGAGGTCTTCACTCCTCTAGGAAATGTAATTGGTGGGAATGTATTTTTATTTAATGTTACCAGAATAATTATAAATCAATAAATGAAGCAGACTCAGGACAAGGAAATCTCTTTTAAGAACAAATTTTGTATTTATTATTCCTCAAAGTAATTTAAAGTTGACCTAGTGCTTCCTTAAGGAAAAATTAATTATTCTGTCCATAGTATTTCTATGCAAGCCAATATATTTGCTAATGTACAGATCCCAGTGAAACTTATATACTCAAGAGCATCGTATGAATTCGAATGCAACCTGGAAGATTTCAAGCCCATCCATGGAAACATTATTTTGATAGTTTGACAGATATAATACTATTCACACATGTTTCATAATGTTTAATGAAAGAAATGTTGCACTTCTTCAGATCAGCAGACTTCTTTTATGAAAGATAAGTACCATATGTCAGCATGAAGCCCACAGGGATACTAAACAATTAACTGATATTAATATCTAGCATTTCCAGGGTTTGCTGTGAATATGAAGGGTGCATCTTGCCATTAACATTTTTTGATAAAAGAAGAACAAATCAATAAAATGCCATCTTTTTTGGTATAGCCTTGCATGGTATACCATAGTTTTTATTTAATCTCTGCTTCTTTATGTTAATGTTGTTGGGGGGTTTTTTTGTTTTTTGTTTTTGTTTTTTTGCAAATCGAGTAATCAATATTTAGATATGCATTATTTTAATACTGGGTATATAATATATAATAAAATCCAAAACTTGTCAAACATTCTGATTTTTAAGATTGACTTACAAGGTGTACCATTGTAAATCTGTTTTTTGTTAGGCAATATTGACCTAAAACCTACTTTCATTTAATATATTTTTATTTTGTTAAAATTCAGAAATAGAAATATATCTTATAGTGATAGACTGTAAAATATTAATAGTTTCACAATTCATTGACTTAACTTCAGTTTGAAATATAATCCCTACAAAAGTTTTCATGTACAGATGAGCTGATATAAAGACTTGGAAAGAACTTAGAAATGTTTTTTTTAAAATGTGCATTTGCTATGCTAGATGGAACCTTGCTTCTGAATAACAGGCCAGTTCAACCCAACATGTCTTCTTTCTTGTTAGTTCTTACTGTTCGCAGCCTGTGGTTTGCCTGAACAGAATAAACTTGCACTAACCCAAAGAAGACACTTGGATTTTCACTGATCATCTTTCTACACCTTCAGCCTCCTGCATTCCATCAACTGTTATAAAAGATCACTTCATGCTCACGAACAGATATAGAGGCTTTACAGGAAGGAGAAAGTAGAAATGTGCTTTCTGCAATCAAAACACTATTAGTGTTCTTAAAATTCAAATCCTTCTTCCATATTTCCAATATGTTTTATTCCTGGGATTATAAATTCCACCGTTCTTTGGTGGAAGGCTGGTTGGCCTTTTATGATAGCACGTTTGATAGCATTATGAAACCAGTTCAGAAATATATTAAAACGTGTTACACCATTGAAACAAATGCTCTAAATTTGGTTCAACACAGTTTAAATATATAAGAAACTTTTTTAAAACCTTGAACTAGGTTTCAAAATCTTGAAATAGGAATATGTTTAAGTATTTGTACTGCAGTACTAGCTGTAACAATTTAAGATGATTTTCATTATGGTAAACAAAAATATTTAATCCCCCATTGTGTGTTTCCTAAAGGTTTAGAGCAGTCATCATAAAATCAAGGTTGGCTCAACTATGAGAAGAATCATTTAACACATCTGGAAAGGTTAATTTGGGATTAGGTTCTTGTGCTTCTGTTCTTCCTTCCATCTTCAAAACTTCATACAACCAATGGTTCATAGAGAATATATATCATAGAGCTGAAATCTAACTTTTAGCTGAAATTAGTCCACAAAAGCTTTACTGAAAATAGGCAATAAATCTTTGTTTTGTGAAAAATATAAGTAGTTATTCTTCACTGTTAAGTTTGCGTATTAAATGGTTATTTATTTTAAATTTGATATTTTCTTTGATTTTACTGCTGCCGTTCCCAAACTTGTGCCATAGCACTGTGGTGTGCCAAGTGAACTCACAGGGTGACACAAGATATTTTAAATTTTTGAGGCAAATAAAGCAGTTCTTGATGTCTCTCAGACACCATGGAAAGTACTGTCTTAAGGTAGATCACTTGGGCTAGGGGATGCCATAAAAAAATACAGAAATGTTATGAGTGCCATCAATTAAGAAAGTTTGGAAACCCCTGTTGTACTGTATTGATTTTTTTATTGCTTCATTCAGCATATGTTATGATACTTATGATTTCTTTGGCTGGCAACTGCATTTAAAAATAATTATGCAAATATTTTCAATATTTCCCTGGGCTACTTGTACTGTATAAAATAATTTAGAATCTGTTCATGATGGCTGTGAGTTTTGGGAACTGTAGTCTCAAGGTATTGGAAGGGAATCAGGTTGGAAAAAGTGGGATTGGCCTACATTTCCTGATGTTTGTACAACATGATACTATTTAATCAATTTTCATAACTGTGTTATGAAACTGTGTTAACATAAACCATAATATATTATGTAATATACAATATTTACTTAGGAGTAAGTTACCCTGAATCTGCTGAGACCTACTTATGAGTAAACATGTTCTGTTTTTAAGTCTTGTTCCTATCTTGATGTTGTCATTTACAAATGTAAAATGTTTAGAAATGGTAGCTTTACTTACGTTTCGAAGAAGTACTTCAAAGTGACTTTTCTTTGATGTAACAGAATAACAGAACTGGAAGGGATCTTGGAGGTCTTTTATTCCAACCTCCTGCTTAAGCAGAGATGCTATACCATTTCAGACAAATTGCTGTCCAATCTCTTCTTTAAAAACTCTTATTTCAATTAATTATGTAGTATGTGCTTTTTTTAAAAGAAGAACTAATTGTGACATACATTTATTATTACTTCATATAATTCTCATTAAATCTTTATTTCCTTATTACTTCACCAAATTTAGATCCTATCTCTAATCCCAAAAATATAGCAATTTAACATTGAAACTTAGTTCTTAATTCAAATAAAACTACAATACAATTTCAATCATTTCCCACAATTCTATCTCTTTAACCATATCATTTATATAAAAACCAGTTTGAGTAATTCTTATTTGTAATTCATAATCCTATATTATTTCAGTCTTCTTTTCTTTTTCATGCTATCTTCAGTTTCACAATTTTTATCCGATTATTGCTCTTATTTGATTATTAGGTGCCTAAAATTGCCTCTTGGCAAAATGGACAACATATAAATTTTATAAAATAAATCAATAAATACTGGTTTTTTAAAAAAGGATCTAAATATGAATGGGGGGACTTAGGGTTGGGGAGAAAATAATAATGGTTTCTCCTATTCCTTCTGGGTGCTTGTACTGTATTTTAAGGTAAAGGAGAAAATGAGCAAAAAAAGTCTTCCCTTCCTTGGTTTCAGTTTCACTTGGTAATGAAATCTTAAAATCCAAAATATTTGGATGCTACCAAAAGTAAGTTCTAAACTTGTATGACATCTTGCTCTATGTTTTTCAGATATGTAGATCTAATAAAAATGAAATTTTTGATTTATGTTGTGCGACTTTATAAAGCTTAATGAAAAGAAGCATTCGGGTAGATTGATTTGTGTTGCTGTTTTAATTTTTATCTAGAAAACCAGATTTGACAGATTCTGCCTCTCTGCTAGAAACATTTAAATTCCTTGAAAATGCTGCTGCAGAATTTAGTGATGAAGAGGAAGATGATGATATTGATGGAAGAGAGCGAACAATCATGGATACATCAACGGTGGGCTGAAAACAAATTAGTATAATAAAGATTGTACCAAAAGGGCAGTTGATCATTCAAAATACACATATTAAAAACTTTAATTGTAAAACACTTGGAAACTGATCAGTGAAAACGCTTGCATATAGCAGTCCAAATATCCCTTCAATAATTTACTTTTTAGTCTAAATAGGTTGTTTAATGAGTGTTCAGGGGATAGACATGCACACAAACATTCCAAGAGCAAAAAGAAAAAAATCTATGCAGTTATATTGAATTTTATATGAGAGTTAGAAGACTATCTGGTTTTATAAGTTTTGAAGTCTACATTTATATTAGGGGTTCCAACAAAAGAATTCTTTTTAGGAGTCTGTTTTGTGTACTCACACAAAATAATTGTTAAGAGAGGCTTAACTGTTCGCTAAATCTGAATGAGATGACCGATCTCCAAATTTGATAAATAAATGGATATTTAGTAAAATGGCCAGTTAGAAGGAACACTAGTGAGTTTATTCTTCACCAACTACCCAAGATCCTAGGATGATCATGGCAACTATCAGATGATCTTTGTCTTTGTTCTAGGGAATTGGACTTATTTCCAAATATAGGTATGAATTTTGGTTAGCTGTTCTTTATATTTTGTAAGAATGCCTCTAGCACCTATAGGTTTTCTAATGAAGAGAAATTATGTCATAGGTTGGCAATTTGTTTTGCCATGCCAGATAACTCATCTGATGGGTATTATGGAAATTACTTCTGAGCTCATTGATGTCCACAGATTTATATGAGACAAATACAGATTATAATATTGGAGAACCTATTCAAAACATGGTATAAACGTTAGATCAAGTATTGTCTAATTAATTTATATTTTACTAGCTGGTACCAAAATACATTATCTTTCTGTTTATATGTAAGATTATGTGTCTAAAGGGTACATAATCATAAGACAGTTATAAAGGGTACATAAACTTAAGAAAAACAGCACATAATGAGAGAGAAAAATTGTCTCCCATAGATTATGAGAAAAAGAGTTCTGCCCGACAATAATGAAGACAGAGATACTGAAGAGGCCCTGAAGGAATTTGATTTCCTAGCCACATCTGATGAAGGGGATGGGGAATCCAGAAGTTCAGGAGACGGTACAGACTGGGGTAAGAAAAGAAAGAAAATTGCCTAAATGCAGTCATTCACCTGGATCTGGAGAAGGATCGTAGGGGAAATGTTAATTCTGGAGAGTCAACTTTTGAGCTGTTTCTTAATTTTACAGAATATCTAAAAATATTGGAAGTTATTATTACCTATTTTTTATAGTTTGAATTCATTGCAGTCTGTATGGCAATTGCCAATGGGGTAAGCAAAACAAGTAAACAAAGTCCGGGCAAGTTTTAACAGTGCTTTCACTTTGCCTTTTCAAGTTTAAACTTCCCCTTTAAGTTGATCATTTCCAGGAAGGGGTGTCCAAACCCATAGTTTTAGACCAGACTAGCCCTAAATCTATTCATCTTATTAGACAAGTATATTGGCAAATCCTGCTTTTTCTCAGGTTTAAAGCCTTTGCAGCAGAGTCCATTTCTTAATTTCATGAAGATAGTTCTGAGTGAAGAAATCGAGAAAATTAATTTTGAAGATTAGCCTGTGTAACAGCAAAGGAATCAGATGAGATTATGACTTTAAAACTGAACATGTCAGACACCCTGCCTAAAGCCAGTTTTGTGAAGTCTTCCTGTTTATTTTCCTGTCCCTTGTTGATAGAGAGCTCTGAATTCTTCTGTGTTTTGCTTAATCGTACTTAAAGCAGATCTATACTACAATTGCGCTAGGTTGTATTAAACTGTATAATTCCCTAAAATTGGTTCTTAATTCTGGTTTTGGTGGTTGGAAGGTTACCGTGCAACGTTCAGTGCTGATTTGAGCTTAGAACATTTCTGGAGTGGTGAATTGTTCAAATTTGGTTCCCTAGTGATCATAAATTAAGAATCTATACCATAATTTCAGATCCCAACAATATCCACCAGCAGGCAGAAAAGGAAATCCAATGCATGTTCCAGGAAAGTATAATTGAGACTTTTGATTGTGAATGGTCAATTTCCTTCTTGTTCATAGATATCTGCTTATTGTGGAATTTGTTGCCTATTTACTTTTCCAAACTGAGGGTTTTTTTGCAACTGAAAAATCTAACAAGGTTCATTATATCACCATCCTTGACCTAACCAACACTACTTGCATGGGAGTGATAATAAAAACATAGCAATTATGTTAACCCAGGTTCAGGTTTAAGTGTGTTTTGTGAACCCAATCTTTAATGTACATTATCTTGATACAAGATCTCCTCTACAATATTTTGTGCTTTTCTTTTTGCTCTTTCAGGGGAGAAAATTTGAAATGGAATTTTAAAAAAATGTGGCTACCCTATTAATATCTAGTGTCCATCCTTACTAACCCATTTGCTGCAGATTTTATAGCCCTCCAAGTACCGGCCTTTTCTTTGGCATACTTCTCCATTGTATCCTTCATACATATTATAGGAATTGACCATTTTCTTGAAGTTGCTATATAGACATGCTTGGTTAATTCTTGTAGTTTCTCTTACGCTGTTATATAGAAAGCTACTTCTGTTTATCTATCTACCTTGTTCCTTTCTAATCCTCACATTTTACTATTTTTCTGCATTTGGATTTGTTGCCATCACCTTGATAAATTTCTCATATGCCATCTATGGTTTTTATTCCCTGTGTGTCATTTAAGTACCTATTGTTTAAAGGTGTGGCTAACAGAACCATGACACAATACTTTCTTTAAGATAAATCTCACCGAATCCGCTTTGACTGACTATTAGGTAAGATTGCAATGGAAACATTAGAGAGAAATATATAACTATCCAATGAAAGAGTTCTTACATGTATGGGTTAATGGAGCACCTTCTTTTCATACAACAGTTTCCTTTTAAAACATTAGAATGAGTTTATTTTTCAAGAGGTTGTTTAAGTTCATGTGATGTACAAAGATGAAAATGAGTTAAGAACACAAATCAAGAGTACCATCTTCTATCCTTCCCCAATCTATTTGGAGGTTTGGCAATTTCCTTCTTACTCAGATTCTCCCCAAAACTGTCATTGGGAAGTAAACCATACATAGTATCTGGCCAATGTAGTAGCGGTACTGTTCACCGGATATACCTAATCAGCTTGTTGGTTTTAGGAATATAGAACCCCTTGAATCTGTATCATTTTCTCATTAGAAAATCCTTTACACTAGGAGTAAAGATTGCTGTAATTCACCTCAATCTGGTTTCCTTGTTACTATGTCAAGCTTGTATAAGCAGGTCAAATGTCACAAAATAGCCAAAAATCCCTACTGAAGTTGAAAAACAGTTTCAAGAAACTTGCTTTACAGGTAGCCTTCACTAGGGACTGCCTCAAATAGCAACTGTTCACAGTTTTCACAGTGATTAAAAAGTAACATTGCTACAATGTTAAAAATTAACATTGTGACCAATACTTACAACCTTCACAACTCTGTAAAACAAAGGAAAGTTGAAGTAAGATCGTAAGCACTATTGTGGTCACATTTCCCATGTAGTGATAACGTCACTTAATAACCAAGTTGCCAGACCTATTCTGGTCACTAAGTGAGGATTGCTTATATCACTTGAGATTATTAAATATGTTTGCAGAAACATATTTTAGCAAATCTCCAGGCCTTGTGGCTTTAGTTCAAGTATTCAAATGTATTTCTTACCACTATGTAATACAGTTCTTAGTTAAAGTTCTTTCGGGCAATTCATTTTAACAATGTAACTGTTCAAAGAAATTACTATTACATACAACCTGGAGCTTAGGTATACCATATACCATGGAAAGATATAATGCAATAATTTTATCTTGGACTATAAATAAATAAATAGAAAAATTGGAAGGAAAAATCCTCTCTAGTACTCATTAATGTATAATTTCAGAAAGCAGTTGTGTGGCATATTTCTTGTGTTGTATCTTGCAATATGTAAACTAAATATGAAATATATTTCTTAATTGCATACAAGAAAAAAATGCTTAGATTTGCTGTTAATATTGTTGATGCAACTGTACACCTTTTTTTCCACTTTAAATTTTAGCTTTCTTTTGTGAAGATTTGTACAGTAGAAGAGAAATTTGACAAGATATTCAGATACACAAGCAGAACTTATAATACATGCTTGAAATTATTACACTTGAAATATTTTCTATTCTGACCAGAATAAAAATTAGCACAAACTTCAGATCTGTTTTTCTAAAAATGTCTTAAAAATAATGTGGATTAAATCAAAGATGATATTATAGCTGTAATTCTTAGAAACAGAAGATATGGTTAGAGATTAGGTTTGAGTTAGAACACTTTCTTGGTGAACAAGATTGAATATGAGAAGAAAAGAAATACAAGAGCATCAAATTTAATTTAACCTTTAGTGGCAGCATATTATGTGCCAGTTGCCCTGTTCCTGAATTGTGAGGCCCTAATCCTGGTCACTCATGCCTTGGTTGCTTCCTGATTGAACTGCTGGAATGTGCTCTACATGTGACTATACCTTAGGAGAATTTGGAAACTTCTGCTGGTGCCAAATGTAGTGGTATGGGCAACTATGGATGCCTGTTGTTCAAAATATGTGAAGCCTCTAGTCTGTGAGTTGCATTGGTTGCCAGCATGCTTCCAGATTTAAATTGAAGGTACTGGTAGATACCTTTAAAGTCCTTCATGGCTTGAGGCCAGTGGTCACTTGTAAGGTCATTTCTTCCTGATGGTATCAACCCAATCAGTAAGAACTAGCAGGACAAGCATGCTCCAGGTTCTGCCTGTAATGGAGTGTCATCTGAGGGGATCCAAGAAGAGAGTTTTTATGTTGTGGTGCCTCTGGAACATCATTCCCCTCAAGCTCAGGTTCATCCTCTCTGCTGACCTTTCGTAAAGCCTTAAAACTTGGTTTTGTCGTTGAGCCTAGGGCTCTGGATGTGTAACTGAGCCTGTATCACAATTATGTTAATTGTTTTATTGTTTTTCTCAGCTGCTATTCATGTTGTTTATAATGTTATTATACACTTTTAGAATATTGATTTGTACCATTAACCATGCAGAGCCATGTATTTGAGATGAGCTGCCACATAAATTGAATGGATAAATACAACATCATTGGTGTCAAAATTTTCACTGATCACCAGCTGCTGCCAATACTCCAAAAATAAAGCATTTTTAAGAAACCAAATAACACAAAAAGGATGTTTCATTTGTTTTAATTTGTCTAGAAAAGGAAGACCAGTGTCTCATGCCTGAAGCCTGGAATGTGGACCAGGGAGTAATAACCAAACTGAAGGAACAATACAAAAAGGAGCGCAAGGGGAAAAAGGGGGTGAAGAGTAAGTGGAAAACATTGCACCATAGATTCACAAATCCTGCCTCTTTCACTTCACCAGTGCTATCTTTATTTCAATGTTTTCCTCAAACTACTTACTCTTTTTCTTTGCTGCTCCTGACTGCTTTCCAGTTTACAGTTACCAGGGGTGGAAATTAATGCTACTTAAAATCTAAATGTGTTGGTAATACTAATATTGTGTACATTGACAAAATAATGTACAAAGTATGTTGAAGAGGATTTTCAACAACTCTAAAACATGTCTTGCTAAGTTTTGTCCAAACCAGGCAATATTTATGTGAGAGAACTTTTTGTAGTATAAACAGCATCGTGTCATCTCTTCTCTGCATTTCTGGGATTTTGATGTCAAACATAATACTGCAATAAGTGGGAATTAATCTTTTCTCTCTGTATATTACCTGATTTATATTTGCTTATGACTAAGTCCCAAAAAGCCATTCTATGTTTCTGTATGTTACAGATGACTTGGACTTCCCATTTTTCTGTAGAGCAGTTTTTAGTACACAGGTTGTTGATTAACCTGAAGGCAGCCTTTTGACTTTCAGTGCAGATTTTTTTTCACAGATTTATTGTCTTTATGATAGCCTAGGGGTAATTCTCTTTACATAAAGTCAATAAGTTTAATGGATGTTATAAAAGGGCATTTCTTGCTTTCCCTGTTTTTCTTGCCTTTTGTGCATACTAGTATTTTAAGTATGTATACATAGTTGGGCGTAGAGTGTCCGAATTTAATGGCATGTTTCAAAACAGAAACTTCTATAGTGCTGGGAATATTGCAGTAAAAAAAGGAACGACTCAGATAATAAACTTAGTAAATAAATAATAAAATCAGTATATAAAGAATTAGAGTAGAGAATTTTGGTCTGGACATATCCTTAACAAGAGTGAAAGTTAATAAATTAATTTCTACCCTTGTTTATATTTTAATGTTTGCTTCATGGAGGTCATGCTGTTCTCATAACTTGAATGCAGGGCTCGAAATGGAAAAATATATTATTTATTAAAATTAGTGTTGATATAATAACTGAATTAAGTTCAGTTTAAGTTTATATATATATAAACTAGAGAAACAATTGGATCAGTTTTCAAAATTTAATTTCTAGCCCTGTGTATCATTATGTTTTCCATTTTTCAAAATATAAATCATGCAGACATTTTTCAAATATACAAGTCATAGATTTAAATTCTATATACAGATATTGTATTTGTAAATAAATATAGAATAATACAAAAGCTTACATAATAATTGAAGGGTACCATTGAGGTTGACATTTACAAGATGGTTAATTTAAATTATTGAGATGTTTGCAACATTGATTTAATGAGTTAGCTTATTGCCAATTGTTAGGTACATTATTTTGTACTAATTGCTAATTTTTAGCATTTTTTTCTAAAGTGGTTTGTAGTATTCGCTCTCTTACTATCATGGAATTGAAAAGAATAGCTAATATTTTAATTGGATTACTGTCAATATGAGGCAGTGCAAAAATATTTGGTGTTAAAAACAACATAAATATAATGGCAAAAGGCACACCGGACACTGGAATTTGATGAAAAATATTTGTAGTATGCTGTGCATACTTGTTCATATCCACAAACCAATGAATAAGATGATTTATGAAGGATGAATGAAGTCTCTCAGTTATGATGAATAGCAAGTTGCGTATATTTGCCTCAGAAGTCATTGGGAGGCATTTGTTAAGAGGAGAAACATGTATCTCATGGAGTCTTTTGAGAGAACATGCTCATCACCTACTCAATTCCTTGTATTCCTCCACTTGAATTTAATGGGAAAGATAAATAAGGCCTGTTCTCTAATTTGAGATTGCACATAACTAAGTTGTAGCATCTGACGCAATCCTACCCCTACCATGTCATTCTGTCAAAACATTGTGTACACAACATTATTAGCAGAAATTGGAAGTCTGCCCAACTTCTCAAACTTTCATTTTTGATTTAAGTATGGAGGCTTAAAGCAACTGAGCTGCTCTGAGCCAATCAACTTAAAATCTAAGCAGTGCCTACTTTAAAATGTGTGGTCAGTTCTTATTCCATTATTAGCTAAGTTAAAATTGTTTTCTAGCTCCCTTCATATTAGATTTTGGAATTTTTGCCACTTTGAATCTATCTATTCTTGTACAGTATTCCATAATTTGGGAATTGGATGACTACTTCAGCTTCAACCACAATAATACACAAGCACACAATAGATACAAACTTAAGGTAAACCGCTCCAAACTCGATTGCAGAAAATATGACTCGGCAACAAGAGTGGTCAGTGCCTGGAATGCACTACCTGACTTTGTGGTTACCTCCCCAAACACCCATAACTTTAACTTTAGACTGTCTACTGTTGACCGCACCCCATTCCTAAGCGGTCTGTAAGGGACGTGCATAAGTGCACCAACGTGCCTACCGTGCCTGTCCTGTCCCCATTTATTCGTATCATATCCTGTATTCATAATCATGTTTATATCTATATCTGTTACCTTATACATGTTTGACAAACAAACAAACAAACGAACAAAGTAATGTGAATTGAAAATACACACAATACGAGTATCAGGCTTTTAAATACCATATTTCAAGTAGCATAGACTGCCGGAGTTCCATCAATTTTCAAATATAACATGGCTTAGTTAATTCATCATACTGATAGTTAACATATATTGTAGCTTCCTAAAAGTTTACTTTTCAAGATTAATTTCCAATACTGGAAGGCAGCACCTGCAACTTACATTTTTCCCCCATCCTTATTTTTGTGAAAACTCTCTCATCAGAGTTTTGGAGAACACTTCTTGAGCAGTGTGAGTTATATCCCTTAGAAATGCAGGATAGGCATCTTAGTTGACAGAATGACTTTCCAAATACATAAACATGCTCTTTGTACTGGCTTCTGCTATTCAGTAATAGATGCAGATATTTAGTTTTATGCTCTGTCACCTCACCAGTATTACAGCCTCTGTCACCTAGGAGATGAATCATGTTAAGCTTGATAAATAGGAAGCTATTTTGCAGGTTTTATTGTTTGGCACACTTGACAAAAAGATTGGGCATGTAAATTAATATGCAGATTAATAATATGTAGTCCATGTATGAGGTGAAGAGTTGGGGGGGGATTTGACTAGAAATTATTTGGTAAACTATGTGGAACCCAATTATTTATGAAACTCACAGCATCCCTCTTTTGAAACCTTAGAGGTAACGATGGGCAAAATTGATGGCTCCTTCCATCTCCTCCAAACAAAATTTGGCTGATAAAAAAGATGTGAAGTCAAGTAGCTTTTTGCCATTACAGAAATTGTACAGCATCTGTTCGGGATAAAAGGTTACTGAAAAGAAAATTAATTTTTTATAAGCTATATTAATTTAAAACTAATGAAGTTCTTTTATCAGACCAATGAAAATTTAAATGTAGAAATCTGAGTTGGAGAGACCTGAGTGTTTAAGTATAAAACTAGATCTAATTTTGATCTGGTCAATGATAATTGTCAAATTTTATATACTATATATTTGCAGTTTTTAAACTTGAATTAAATTTATGTACAATCAAAGCAAATATTCATAGTGCTATTACCATTTAAGAGTTTCATCAATAATAATGGGTCAAATAACTGGTATGAGAATATTACTAAGATTGGCAAGGCTATTGTAGCAAGGACTTGTGAGCAACATTACATTCAGACTTGTGTTGGAATGCTTTTAGCTACTAACAATAGCTGTATTTACTAGAATAGGAAAAACAGTTATGGACTGTGGGTAAGATATTTTCCCATTCTTAATTAAACTTACAACAGGAAAAACTACCGAAGATATGTTTCAGCCTCAGTCCTTTATAAAACAATCAAAACAGGGATGTGGGAAAATGATGGAGCAAAACACAGGTAAGTGTTGAGAAAGGCATGGGGTCTTCACCACATGTAGTTTGAGGAAGAGCAAAAACAGTTACCCTTGCTTGATTTTGTTTGGTTTTCCCCCCCTCTTTTTTTTTTTAAAGCAAATCACTTTTTTAAAGATTGTGGCACAACTGATAAAGCTGCAGCCCTACCCATTTGGGGAAATTTTCAAAACTTGTGCAAAAAAATATAATTCACAAGTATTTTAATATTCAGAAAACTTTGTGTTTTATCATTTGCTTTCACTTGGTTTTATTTTACATTTTGCAAGTTCATAAAGTGAATAAAAGTGTGAATGTACGTATGCACACCTTTGTTTTCATTATTATCTCTTCTCAGCACCTCATTTCATGCTTTTAACTTAGTTGTCGCTAAAGCTAGTCCTCTCTATTTGAATCACATTCATGTTTTTCTTTGCTCAAGGTAGCACCCATTGCCATTAGTGCCGGAACAACTTTGACAGTGTTAATGCTAATCCAACCTTTGCACTTTTTTTGGCCAGGACCCAACAGGTCAAAACTGCAAGATATGCTTGCTAATTTGAGAGATGTTGACGATCTCCCTGCATTACAGCCTTCTGTTGTGCCACCCACGCGACCCAGTACTTCGCGGCTTATTGAGCAAGAGATCAATCGAACAGATGAAGGTAAGAAGTATGGGGATACAGTAGACATAAAATATAGGTGTAGGCTTAGATTAGGTTTAACTTCTAAAATAGTCTTAATATTTGTAAGTATTAACATTTTTTCTTAGTAAAACTATTGTTTCAAAAATTAATGTTGTATTAAGTAATCAAAGTTGTTTTAAGTAGCCTTAGTATAAGCCTGCAATTTTTATTTATTAAAGTAAATAGAATAAATATATGCCCCCCATTTTAATGTATCTCAGTATTAACTAATACTCAAAGGATTAATTTTAGCTAATTAAATCAAAATTTTAAAATCTAATCAAGTAATTCATCAAAATTTACAACCTAGGTTTATAAAAACTTTAATATCATTGATAGTACTTTTAAAAGTGGACTGCCATTTGTCAGAAATGGTGTAGGGTGCTTGGATGGGGGGTTGGACGAGATGACCTACAGTACAAGGTCCCTTCCAACTCTGTTAAGTATTTTCTGTCTACCTTACATGATTAATTTTGAGAGGGGAACTAACAACATAGTTGTTCCATAGTAAAATGGTCCTGTGACAGCTCTGTATCTAATACAGACAGACATCTATTGCATCCTTTAAAAAAATATTTTTCTAGCAGTTCTTGGTAATTGGTAATGTCAGTTGTTAAATTAGTCCTGAGTTCAGTGAAACTAGAATTGATACTAAGTTTTTTAATGTTTATGGTTTTATAAGATATATATTAATTATTGATTGGGGCCCATCCAATGTTTGATATAAGATGGATGGCTATATAACTATTTTAAATAAAATAAAGCTCGATTTTCAAAAAAAGGTCATTAATTTGGTAGCACTTTATATCCCATTTTTCAATTTAGTAGACATTACCAAAATGGCTTTTAAATTTAAACTGGACAGATGTCATGGAAACCTACAAACAAATGGAAAGCTACAAAAAAAGGATTAAACAGGAATTTTGTAAATATTTTGAAGCAGCAGTAGAAACATATTGATAATATTATGCTAAAACTCATCAGACTAAAAAAGATAGTGTAAAGATAATGCAAGCTAGTAAACCTTGGTCATTCTGGTGTCCTCTATTAATCTAAAAATCTATGGTTACTAGACCAAAATAATGAATTAGGGAAAGCTGACCAATTCCATAATTTGAATAGAAATATTTGCATAGAGTTATGTAGGATTCTTGAAATGTTTTTGCTAATGAGAGCTGCTTATAATTTATGAAAAATATTCTGAGGCGCTAGAAAAATACTGAACATAAATGGCTTGTTAAGAATTATTAAAACAAAAATCTCCAGTACTAGATTTATTAGATATCAATATATCATTAAAAATCTTTCTGGGCCAATATTAACTGTGAGAAAATTAAGAAAATGAAAAATTAAGAAAATTATGGAATGAACAGTATCTTGCCAATTAACCTTGTGGTAATGTACACGAAAGAATCAAATAAAAGAAAAGGCATAAAGGTGTAGTTCAAAGTGCTTGTGACCGTAGTTTGAGCAGGATGGTTATTCCCTTGTGTTCCAGAGTTCTAAGCCTGACAGAGATCATTGGTTTGCAGTCTCTTCAGCAGGAACAACTGTAGGGAGCACTTGTGGTGATCTCAGTCCTTTCCTTCTCTGGAGAGGAATTACAAAAACATGGTCTGGTCACCAGCTCTTTATTTCACTGTGGTCTTGTAGCAGAGCTGTCTTCAGTTTGCCATTTCTTCCTCAGAAGTCCCACTTTTTTTGTTTTTGAAATGGTATTAGTAATTGAAGTTGTCTTCATGCAGTGCGTTACATGTTGTGGATTCATGTATGTTCTATCTTTCAGTAGAAGCTTTAACATTCCCTCCTTCTTCTGGGAAATCTTTCATTATGGGAGCAGATGAGGCCCTTGAGAGTGAGCTTGGCCTTGGGGAATTGGCAGGCCTTACAGTAGCCAATGAAGCAGATTCACTGACATATGATGTAAGTGCTAATCTCTTAATGTTACACTTATTTTGGTTTTGAATAGTGGTAAAATCTTTAATGACACCCAGAAGCTTTTAATTAGAAAAGAAGAATGGTTGCACCCTTTCCAAATGTTATTAAAAGGTATATTTCTTGAGCTGCAACTCAATTCATCAGATGAATAAATGACTAGACCAACATAGATTTTAAATTAGGGTGAGACAGATAGGGGAAAAATAGATTGCTTATGCAGATATAGGTTGCACAGATTACAAACGGTTACCAGTACTCGGGTGTTAAAAACCCAATGTGTTTGTTGAGACCTGCTGAAATCACCTGCAAACATTTGATGTATTACTCAATGGTGGTAATAAATTCTGATTTTCCAAAACATTTATTGTAAGGTCTGCCATAGTGTGAGAATTCAGTACGTGAATTTAAAACCAAGAAATGGCTGTCAAGGAAGAGTCAATGAAAAGATGAGAATTAGGTAGAGCGAAAACATTTCTTTGCAGGTTATATCCAGTGCTGTTTTGTAGATTACAGTATACATTTCTGATTGGCTATTGAAATGTGTTTAATGTATTACTTTAATACAGAGATTCATACCTGATTTGAAAAAACAGTAACATTTTAACTTCGAACATTTTGCTAGTCTTTACTGAGATTTGATAACATTATAGTGAAGTACATCCTCTGTCAAGTGATTAATATAATTTGTATTGGTATATTCCCATTGGCTTGCCTAGTTTTTGTTCTTGTTACAATAGATAGCAAACAATAAAGATGCTCTGAGGAAGACTTGGAACCCGAAGTTTACTTTAAGGAGCCATTTTGATGGAATAAGGAGCCTGGCTTTCCATCCAATTGAACCAGTGTTAATTACTGCTTCAGAAGACCATACATTAAAAATGTGGAATTTGCAAAAAACGTCTCCAGCAAAAAAGTAAGTTGATGGTTGAAATAGATACATTCCTGTAGGGCAGTGATGGCTAACCTTTTCCGGACCGAGTGCCCAAAGCGCGCTGATGTAATTACTATTACTATTTGAGAAAGAGGATAGAATAGTACTATTTTATAGGTTCTCTTGCAGCCATCTTTGTAGTGGTTATATCATATACATTTAAATAAGTGTACAATCAAGCTCATTTGGGCAAAAAAATCCTAGGTTCATTTATATACTGATGGGGTCTGACCATGACTAACCAGAAATAAAAAATCTGGGCCTAGTTATGACATTAATTTGGCATTGCAGCAAAAGTGAAGAATGCAGATTCCATGCTATGCAAATTTATTTACTTACTTACTTACTTACTTACTTACTTACTGGTTTGATTTATATGCCGCCCTTCTCCAGAGACTCAGGGCAGCTTACAATGCGTTAAGGAATAGCCTTCATACTTTTGTATATACCTGCTTAGTAGGGCTTTTGCCCCCCCCCCCCCCCCCCAGTGGTGTTCTTTTTTACAAAATCAGCTTATTGCCCCCACAATCCGGGTCCTCATTTTACCTACCTTGGAAGGATGGAAGGCTGAGTCAAACCTTGAGCCTGGTGAGATTTGAACTCGCAGTAATTGCAGGCAGCTGGCAGCTAAGTGCTACTTAACAGCATTTTAGTCCGCTGCACCACCAAGGCTCTTAATCACTAGGAGAAGAACTGAAAATAAAAATGCCAACATCATAACTTTATGGTATGTCTGCATCTGAAGCACTGTACGCAGTCCTGGTTCTTGCATTTATAAAAGGATATAATAAAACTAAAAAAAGTCCAGAAGAGGAAAACTAAAATGAAGATGCTCAAATGCCTTCTCTATGAGAAAAGGCTCAAATATTTGGGACTATAGCCTGGAGAAAGGGCAATCAATTGGAGGCATGATCAAGATGTATAATTCATGCATGACATGTAAAAGTGGACACATAGATAGTTTTATCTCTTGGTGAAAGTCAGGGCCATCCAATGAAAATGTAAATCTAAAACCATTCCAGGCAGCACATTTTTAACTTGAGGAATTATTACTTCATAAAATGATGATAGCTATTAACTTGAGCGGCTTTAAAAAGGAAATGGATGAACTCATGGAGAACAGTATCTTAAGGGTTACTGTTCTTGAAAACTCATTATACCTTTGAATGTCAACAGCACAAAAACAATTGTGGGGGAGAAGCATCTCTCGGTCTCTTGTTTGCAAACACTCCAGTTGCATCAGGTTGGTTATTGTGAGAATCAAAATGCCAAGCTAGGAGGATTATTGACCTGATTTTGCAAGGTTGTTCTTGCAATAACTTAAATAATAACTTGCTTGTTATTTTTGTTTAGGAGCACCTCACTTGATGTTGAACCTATCTATACTTTCAGGGCACATAAGTAAGTAAATGTGGACAAAAAGATAGAATGTAATTTGGTTGCTGCGGATGTAACACTGCAGCTTCTCTTAAAAGAGAACTAAGGGATTATGTAAAACATGAAATAGTGGTGAGCATTTGCTTCATTTTGTGGTTGAAGCTGAACTCACCACACACTGAATGTTTCTAAACATATCTTGTATGCTTGTGGTAACTAAGAAACTCTTACAGTTGACTGGTGGTACAGCTGGCTGAATGATTGCATTGGTTTCTCTTTCTACTGTAAATTAGAGTCATTAGTGTTGGACGACAATCTGTTGTTAGGGGGGAAAAAATCACTAATCAGTGCTGTCATAACATGCTTTCTCTTACAGCAGTCCAGTGCTTTGTGTAGTGATGAGTAACAATGGTGAGCAGTGTTACAGTGGAGGCACTGATGGCCTCATCCAGTGTTGGAATACTACAAATCCGAATATTGATCCTTATGATTCATACGGTTAGTGATTCTTCTTTTGTTGCCTTTTATTTTTGGATGTTTTTGAATGTTTTGCAAACATATTCCATGCACTAGATTTCAACATGAAATCAAGAAAAAATACTCTATTTTATATATAGTGCTACACACACACACACACAGAGAGAGAGAGAGAGAGAGAGAGAGAGAGAGAGAGAGAGAGTATAGCAGTAGTTTAATACTAATATATTAATTTATTAATCGTACGTATTTATAAGAACCTGATGATATGAAAACCTAGGAAATGGGTTGTGTGATAGAGGACTTCGCAGGAGAAACCCTCAAATAGTTATAAAGTAATCCTATATAAATTTTAGAATAAACTCATAATCTCTTGATTAGCAGGACCAATTGGTGTTATAAAAAACAAGGTAGTTCTTTTTAAAAGATAGTGATATTTTAGTTTAATGCAGCCTCCAAACTCTGTGAAAATATTTTTAGGAACTATCATCTTAAAATATATGGTTTTGTTCTCAGATCCTTCCATCTTAAGAGGTGCACTTGTAGGCCACTCAGATGCAGTCTGGGGTTTGGTTTATAGTGGAACACACCAGCGCTTGCTCTCCTGTTCAGCAGATGGCACCATACGTTTATGGAAGGCTTTGGAGATCTCTCCTGCTTTAAATATATTTAATGATAATCAAGGTACTGTACAATCTTCTGTTTCTTAGAATGCATTGCATTTGCTTTTAATACATACATGCACACACACACACACACACACACACACACAGAGTATTATAGTTTTATTATATTTCATTACTTCTTTATACTTGTTACTGATCAGAATAAAAGCTGTTGGCTTGTTTTCAATGTGTGTTTGTATCAGATCGGTTATTTTTAATTAAGGAATTACTATTAGAGAACATTCACTCTTTTAAAAAAAATACATCTTACAGATAGTTTTTAATTTTCTACATACAGCTGGAAATTGAACTGTAATAGTAATTGGTAGATTATATTCAATTATATATTCTGCCAATCATAGGAATGAGTACCACCAGTGGATAGAATTCTGTCTCTGCCATTCACTCAATCAATACTCCATGTCTCTGTCATAGGATTTGGATGCATGGTTTAAGGTGGGTGGACATTGTGAAGAAAGAAAAAGAAAAAGAAACTCTTTCTGCACAGGTTTGCTCACAGGAAAACAAGAGGAAGCCTTGTATTTGATGATAAGATTATATTCCTATCAAATATGGTATAAGACTCCATACTGGAGAAAGTGTATGCTCTTATATTGTATGGCAGTGTAGTCATTGCAGGAGAAATAGATTATTGTTACTTTCTAAATGAGCAGTATTCAAATGCTTGCCTTAAGATAGTTCTATCATTCTCTAGAATAAATATTATAATTTGAGACTCTCGTGGATGGCTTCATCATTGGAATATTCATATCAAATAGTAATGAAAGCAACATTATAGTGTTTATTCATTGTAAAGTAATATTACTCTGGTTATTCCAAATTTTCCAATAAAATATTTTTATCCAATTTTGTGCAACATGTGTTCTCTTCCCTATAACCATGTTATCATTTTAGCTGTTGGTGGGATTCTTCTTATAGATGTATGGCATAGCTAGATTCATTTTTATGCTGATTCCACCTAACTTTTCATTGTGTATTTTTTATGCTTTTTTGTTCTGAAGTTACTCTGGTTGGGTAAATCTTGAATTAAAGATATAGATATAGATATAGATAGATAGATATAGATATATATTTAAGATTTTGGTGGTTTCACTGTTGAGATAGATTTCTCCTGTTCCAACACCTCAAAAATTGTTTATTATGCAATTTAAAAAAACATATTTCTTGTATATGTCATCCTCTCAAGTAATGTTTATATTATTGTTACTTGAATACTCATGCTAAAATAAATGTAGCTATTTCAGGTTATAACTTCACAGTAACTGTTTAAACTTGTTTTGTACTCTGGACATTCTTTTTGTAGAAATGGGAATTCCATCATCTGTGGATCTAGTGAGCAGTGACCCAAGCCTTATGGTAGCATCATTTAACACTGGATATACAAGCATTTTTAACATGGAAACAAAACAACACATTCTTACCTTGGAGTCCAACATAGATACTAGTATGTATTAAATACTGCAACAAGGGTTGGTGGGGACTGGATATTTGTAGGATCATTATAATTATTTTTATGATATTCTAATTTATTGAAAATCTTCAAAAAAAGAGTTGATGCAGTGTATCTATATGTCTGTCTACCCTGTTTCCCCGAAAATAAGACATCCCCTGATAATAAGCCCAATCAGGCTTTTGAGCGTATGTGCTACAGTAAGCCTCCTCTGGAAAATAAGCCCTCCCTGAAAATACTTAAACTCAGAGCTGGAAATCAGGTAAAATGGCAAGAGGAGCCCCATCTTGCTCTACGCGCTCCAAAATAATAAGACCTCCCTGAAAATAAGTGCTTATTTCAGGGTTAAAAAAAATGGGTCTTATTTTAGGGGAAACACGGTAATTATCTAAGCATAATGGAGAAAATGGTAGTGAAGTGTTAAAAATCAAATGGAATGAATGAAGAAGAGAATTTGTTTTGAGAAGGAAGGGTTGTAGAATTGATTAAGCCCCCCAAAAAAACCATTTAAAGGGAACTTCTTGAAGAGCCTTTAACAAAAATTGCCCCCAAGAAATAGAAAAAAAACAAAGAAAATTAGTAAAGAAGCAGCTTTATCTTTATATTTTCTTGACAATTTTTCTATAGTCATATATCAATGCTACATGATTTTATCAAATTTTATCTTTTAGGTTATAACATAATGTAAATTGGAATCTTTTTAACCACATATGTTTCTATTGTTCTATCATTATATTGTGTCAAAAGTTCTTAGTCCATTTAATAATATGGTATTTAATTTGTTCTTCTTTTGTGTGTTTTATATAGGAATCCACTATGTTTAGAGAGCCTAATAATTTAAATAATGTGAATATAATTGTTTGGGTTCTGAAAATGTTCTTTCATCAGAATTGCCTGCTAGATGAGGCCATTAGTGTTTCAGAATTTTATGTGACTTGAACATTTTTTTTGGAGTTGATTTTGTTTGCATGTGTGCTTTCTGTCAACAGCAGTTAACACTTCTTGCCAAATAAACAAAGTAATCAGCCACCCAACTCTTCCAATAAGCATCACAGCCCATGAGGACAGGCACATTAAATTCTATGACAATAACACAGGTAAGTAGCCTGTTTCTCTGTGTAACATACCGTAAACCCCAAGATATTATGAGATCACCGACAATTGGAAAATAACTTCATTAAGAGGTGTATTTTTAAGATCAGTATCCAGTTATAACCACTGACAGACAAAAACGATTGTAAGAATAAAGGCTTGTTGGCTGAGCAATGCAGCCTATAGAATTAAGTGGGTAATGCATTATATTTATGGTAGAAATCTTGGATACTTGTCATTGGTATGATCTGTCCACAGTTTTTTAAGAGATCTGGAGAAACAATTTATATTAATGTGTTTTCTACATAGCGCAAAATGAGATTGCTGTTAAAATCTGTGGAGGTTTTTTGTTCTTTGTATAAACTTGTAAAAATCTTCCAGAAAAAAATTTTAGACCGTTTTTGCTGATAATGAAAGTAAATTTGTAAATCATATCCCTTAAAATGCTTGTAGTTGTTTATAATTCTTAGGGTATATATCCAAAGGAAGAAACGTGTAGTGTAATCAGGACTCAGTTTTACTGAATACATTTCTGTTCAAGAATTTTAACTATTTAGCTTGGCAAAGAAGCTGATTAAGAGTTTGTGCAAGCAACATAGCGACCTATTGCAAATGTGTTTACAGATTCTTCCTTGAAAGCTATGTAAGAGTTCAGGCTTTGTAAAGGCCTTTGGGAAGTGCAGGGGAGAACTGTAAAGGCGATGCTTATCTATTCCTATTCCATCCTAATAAAGATATGGTGTACTGTGACCCAAGTATCAGTTTTGAGAAGCATATTATACAGTGAAGATGATACTGACAAGAGCAGTGCATAATTAGGTGATTATTCAGCAAAGAGACTAGAGTACGTTAAGAATAAGATATTTTGCTTTGTGCTAATACATGGTACGGTATAGATGTTTAGTATGAGTACATGTCATTTTACATTTCTAACTTTCTTTAATATCTTAAACTTATTGCAAGTTCTAATATATTTATATATTCAACTGCAAAGGGAAACTGATCCACTCTATGGTAGCCCACTTGGATGCAGTCACAAGTTTAGCTGTTGATCCAAATGGCTTGTATTTGATGTCCGGCAGTAAGTACATTTTGTCTTTTTAAAAGTGTCTTGCCAACAACAGGATTGGTCACAAAAGTAAGAACTTTTTTTCTCCTTTAGGCCACGATTGTTCTATACGCTTATGGAACCTTGAAAGCAAAACCTGCATCCAGGAATTTACAGCTCATCGCAAAAAGCACGATGAATCCATTCATGATGTGGCATTCCATCCCACCAAATGTTACATTGCCAGTGCAGGAGCAGACGCACTTGCCAAAGTCTTTGTATGATGCAACACTTCCCTGTCCTTCTAGCTGCCTTGTACATATCTATAAATATATATGTCTATATCTATAAAATAAGCTGTACAAAAGATAAGAGCAAGAATCTTCTTGTAACCTTTAATTCCGTGAATGTTAGCAGTTGCTTTTGATTATATGATCTCAGTCCTGAGAGCTTGGAAGCTCCCTATTTCAAGCGATCTATGGAAGAACCATTTTAATTTTGAAAGTGTCCTTTTTTGTCTAGGCTGGTCTTGGGCAAAATGAGATGCTATCTCAATTTATGCAACACAAAGGCTAACAGCTTGCTTAGGTGTTAATGGATAAGCTTCTCCCAACCTGGTGTACTGTAAATGTGTTGAGGCTGCAACTCTTAAGAGCTTCCAGACAGCACTTCTACAGGACAACAAGTTGGAGGAGGTAGTAAACAGATCTTAAGTTACAATGTTCCCTTTATTGGAAATTCATGCAATTCAGATCCTTGAGACAGTTAATTCCTTTTCTAGCACTGAATGGTTAAATGAGTCAGAATCTCCGCCTGTAGAATCTTTTAATAGACAGGTTGGATTTAAAGTATTGACTATTTAAAAATACGAATGCGATAACATTTTCTAAAATTATGTTAAAAGAAGATATGTAAAAGGCTTATAAATGTAAATTCTATTGAAACTGTTGGAAATGAATGTTAACGGGTGGCTGGAACCACAGTATAGCCTTTAATGTAACTTCTTCTAAGATGATGGGGCATATGTTTACAATAAGGATCTGATTAGTTTCAGATGCTAATGACTATTCATTGTAGAGCTAAGGAATATTACGTATCTTTCCAACTACTCAACAAATGCAATTGATAAATTTTCCTCACTGGGGTGATTATTGGTTTGGAAAACATACGTATGCTGTTTTCCTGCTTTCTAAACTATACTGCATCATACAAGAGCAGTACTGTTTGGGATATGTGAGGTGATTGACTTCTATTTACCATGGACAAAACCCATATGAAATAACAATGGTTTCCTGCCCCCTTCCAGTGATTCCCTAATGTTTGCCAAAACTGGGAGGGTTTATGCCAATGCAAGCTGCAAGTGCCCAAAGGTAGATGGTGTTCTTCTATATCTGGGGTGTCAAACTCAAGGCCCGTGGACCGGCCTGGAAATATCAAAGGACTGCCCAACGGTGCCTCTGGAGGCTAAAATGGACTGCATGCAGCCCCCCTGAGCCTTGTTTTCACCCTCCATGGCCTCCTGAAGCATTCTGCTGGCTGAAAATGATCCAAAAAATGGCCCTGAAAACCAACCCAAAATACCCCCCAAAAAACAGCCCAAAAAAGGCTCAAAAAACAAGCTGAAAACGGGCCCGAAAATGGGCCATGGAGGGTGAAAATGAGGTGCAGGAGCCCCCCGTGTTCCATTTTGGCCAGCAGGGTGCTGCAGGAAGCCCCCCCATCCCGGCCCCCGCCCCCGCCGGCCCATGGTGGAGAACTACAATGCTGATCCAGCCCTCAAAGAAATCCAGTTTGACACCCCTGTTCTATATGCATTATTCTCTCCCCTTGCCCACAATTGTCATGGTTTTATATAGCAAGCCTTGAAGTGTTGGGAATATGTGACTGGATTTGGTTTTTGAACGTACTTGAAACTTAAAAAGATTGGCCATCTTTGGCTATTATGTTATGGTACCATTAACGGTTATTTTTTTGTAGGTTTGTTACAAAAAACCCAAACCTGTTATAGTTGTTTCCTCTCCTACAAAAACTGATTAAATAGGAATAGCTGTTACACATTAATTATTTTTGTGATTTTGTGTCAAAGCAGAAAATCCAACTGCACAAAACACATTAATCTATGTGTGACTGTTGTGTATTTCCCTTTCCTAGCTTGATATCCTTATTTTTTAAAAGGATATTACAGTTGTTAAGCTGTGTATATTTTGTGTATGTGTGTATATATATATATATATCTTTATATATATATATAAATATATGACAGAGATTGTAAACAGTATATATTATAAGTAAGGGAGATTCTATGGATAATTTCAATGTTTTAGTACTGAAAGTTCTTGAGACTTAATACAAAGGATAAAACATAAATAGTATTGTGCTTTTTGCTTAAAACAACATAATACAAAATTGCTGATGTTTAAATTGCTGTACATATCACTAATAGGTCAGCATGTTTGATTAAATTATGAATGTAACAAATGTTCCTGTTCAAATATTGATAGAAGGATGTGCCATCCTGCTTAGTGAATTTTTGATCCAAGAGAAGTGACTTTTAAAACAGGTGAATAGCCAGAGTTTTGAGGTGCCATTGAGCAAACAAAATGTAGCCTTATGAGATTGCGGGCTCTGTTGCAGATTTTGTGTTTGTCTTTCAGATTACATATTAAAATCTGCATTGTACTAAATACAAATATATTCTGTTGCAGTTGAAAAATATCCTTTTTAATTGATAGGCTGTTTCATTTATCTTGCAATCTTGGATTTCACTTCTTTTATGATTCATACTCATTTTTAGATCAGTTTGATTAATGTTCAATGTGTATCTTTTCTTTATGTTATTCAAATTAAGTTCATCACATCAACTGCCTTCACTTAACATACTGTAGTTGAAATCATGTCTAATTATTTAAATGTTTTGCCTATGCAGCTAACCAGGGAGAAAATGCTGAGCATATGCTTGTCATCTGAAGATGTAGCTATTGATTTGTGAAGAACAGGAAGAAATGTTTGAACTAGTGCTGCCCTTAGACCCTCCATAATTTATTTCAAGAGCACATTCTTTTCCCCTTGTTATCTTTCCTTTTCAAACAAGAGGGAGAAAATGTAAGCCTCCATTTGTTGTTTGAAGCAAAAAACAAAAAAAAAGATACCTTAACTGCATGCTAACTGAAACCCTGTACTGTAAATCAACAAACTGAAAAAACACATTGGTAACCATGTTTCATAGTAATATATGTGATTTACAGGTACCAGTATATATTTATCCTGTTGGTCTTCTTATTAAACCAATTGTTTAAAGTGCTTGAAAAGTACAAAAGTGTAGCTTGGTTGTAGTTGGATGGATATATTTTATTTCTTCTAGTATATTACTTGGCATTTCACTAACTGCCCTCCTGGACAATAGACAGATTTGGATTTTGCATGTACAGAACAAATTTTGTGCATACATAAAGTTATATTTTAGTACATGACTTTTCATTAAGCATTAACAGAAGGGCAATAGCTTATGTTCTTTTTGCCATATTTTATTTCAGAGAATCTAGAGAAATCTCTTAAATGTTACAATTAATTTGAATTCTTTGAGTATTTGGATTTAAATCTCTTACTTCGAGATAACTGATAGTAGTTTTGGTAGTACTAGAAGTGATTTTCATTCTTCATCAGAAAACTGTGGTTTGTTTCTTGTGTTTTATACTACAGCTAAACTGAAATGAAATCCCTCCCCAAAATATAAATGAAATTCCTGAAAAAGAGTAGAAATCCTTCTGTATTTAGCATGGCAACAGTAACTGTCATAGACTGCTTCAATAAATATGTACGAGGATCTACATAGTTCATGTGATGATCACTGTATTTCATGGATACAAACCTTAATATTGGCTTGGATCAATAGAAGTAATGAAGTAAGGGTAATACTGATCATGAACCTCTCAAACTACTCTTCGATTTGACATAATGTTGTGAGGGTTTTTTTTTCTTTATAAAAATGGCTTTTATAATTCCCTCTATTTTCTTACATATGTTTACTTAGAAGTACATCCTCTATGATCAACAGGTCTTACTCCCACAGAAACATACATAGAATTTGCAATATTTTTATTATACTGGAAATAGTTTTAATAATGCTTTGTAATGCCAGTTTGCCTAAATTTTGATTAAAATCATTTAGGCTTCTGTTTCATCATATTAGGAGATTTTGCATCAACAAAGAAAACGGTGATGATGCTAGATTTTAGGAATATTTATAACAAAGAATTATTCACTGAATATTACTCAATATCTGTCAGTTTTAGTCCAGGAGTTATTCATAATTGTTATAAATATGCACTTTAAAGTTTTCAATATAGTTTGTCATTTGGTTAACATCAACTAAAGATGCAAAAAGTGGAACATGCCAATTGAGAATTAGTATAGCAATTTAAAAAATAAACTTTTAAAAAGCAAATGGCACAAACTTTGTGAAGCATCTTGAGTAAATCTGTCTACCAAGAAAATTTTCTTGTAATCTTCTGTTATTGCAATTAAATATGAGGTAAAAGTGATGTGGTAATGAAGGTAGTAACTCTGGGTAGTTGCTAATAAAGTGTGAATGTTTTGTACAGTACTTGCATTCTCTGTTGAATAAAATCTAATGGACCTTTCTGTAGTAACACTATACAGAGCAGCTTTACTAAACATTGCAGCAACAAATAAATGTCCTTTGTAATATATATTTATGTAAATTGGGTGCTAATAAATACTATTTTTCAACACCTTCGTATCTTTGCATTTGATACAGGTACAGGAATGTATGGATCAGAGGTGGGTTCTACTTACCTTTACTACCGGTTTGCAATAGAGCCGCGCACTTGCTTCACTTGCCCACGCCCTTCTGGCATGTGCAGAAGCTTCCTGATGACATCAGGGTCGGTGGGTGGAGCCTCCCATTGGTTTTACTCTGGTTCTATAGAACCGGTCTGAACCAGGGACAACCCCCACTGGTATGGATGTTACAGTTGGAGAAAACACTGAAAATGTAAGGCTTAGAATAGAAAGAAAAAGCTTCTTTATAAACTGGTTTTTGCTCCATAGAAATACAGTGTGTTTTGCTTATGATCTTTGATTGCTGCTACTGAATTAAAAATTCTGACTCTCAATAGGAGTCAGTCTTAGAAAGAATTAAGCTGTTGAATTCTCCCAAATTTATTATTTTAGATTATTTATTAAGCAAAACAAGGACTGGGGAGATAGATATATGTTTTAAGCCCAGCCAACTCTGGGAGTTGAAGTCCACACATCTTAAACTTGCTAAGGTTGAAAAATGGTACACTGCCACGCTGGTCCAGTGTAGATTGTTATATAGATATTTTTGATTTTTCCAATCATGGATTGGGAATGACTGATCTATTAGTGTGTGAGAGAGGTCCTGCATAGTATTTCTATGTGTAATATGTAGCTGATGGCCTGTACCAATGAAAACTGTTGAGTTCCTATACAGAAATGCTAAGTTTCTGCCTGCAATGATATACTTCCAAGTTAGCTGGAATCTATAATTTCAAGAATATATAGTACATGATATCTAGGAAAAGCAACATGAGGATCAATACACATGTACACTGAGCGCTCTGTACTGGAGACAAATTCCTTGTGTGTCAAATCAAACTTGGCCAAATAAAGTTTTGTTCAACTCCAATTCAATTCAATAATATACTGATGTAGATTTTCATGGCCGATATGTGCTGGGCAGTGTTGTGTTTCAGGGTTTAGTGACCACAACAGATTTCCTGACTTTTCACCAACAGCTATGCCTGGCATTCATTTTAAAATACATTTTGGACTGTTATACAGGGCATAGGCAACTGAGCAGGGCCTGATTAGGTACTTGCTGACTTCTGATTGGCGAAGCTTTTTAAAATGAACCCTTTGATGTAGAAGCATTTCTTCTAATCTGTTGTGTGGTGGACCCATAAATGATATAATTCGATAATGCCTGGTTAGAGCCATTTAAGATATGTTTGAGATGTTCTAATATTCCCCTGTTATACTTAAAAGGATAATCTTAGAAATATGTTCCAATGAATTGTAGCATTCTTGAGAATATGTAGTTTTCATATAGCGTAGTATTAATTTGTTTTATTACTAATCTCATCCCACATTTGGACTGTTAGCCTGAAACAGAATTCTGATTATTCAGAATTCATCAGAACAATTGTGATATCCATTTAAGAATTAGCCACTAAAATGTTCATTTGCAGGGCATGCATAATTCATAATGGTTTCCATGCTGAAAACTTCATGGACTTTATGGACCAATAATCCCATGCAATTTAAGAGTATTTGTTTGTCTCCTCTTGGAAAAAAAATGTGAACAAGGCAGAGTGTGCATATGACAGCCTCTTCTGAATACTCCTGAAGTATCTTACATATTAAAACACTAAACATTTTGCTTTTTCATTAAAAAAAAAGTAACACAATTTTTGTAACTTTTATTGGAAAAAGTACCACAGTTTACAAAAAGCTATTATAAGACAGAAGATGGAGCTTTGCTCCCTTTTGGATATACAAGTGCATAGGGGGAAGGCATGAAATTGAGATTCACAAATTCATGTTTCATTCACAATAAGTACAAAGTTTCTTCAATACTCAGCTGAATTCTTTGCACCTGCCTTCACTAAGGGAAGCAAAGCAACGATAATCGGCTAAAACAACATTTCAGAAGACAAATGAAGTAAAGAAAGCTGACATAACAATTACTGACCATTAAACATTAAGAAGTGCTCAAGTGACCCTCCACTGTATACTTGTGAAATCGTTGGTTTTCTCACCAAAACTATCTAACGTAGCACAGTAATTCATCTTTGTATGGGTTTCTAGAAAGTGGTCAGTTTTCTTAAAAAAAAAAAACCTTAAGAAATATACAAAAATCTTATAAAATTACAATTGATGTCTGTTTTTGTAAATTGGGAAAAATAAATATGAATATAAGTATATAGAATCTTTCCTGAAATAGAATCAGTCCAGTTTTGTATTTCTCACTATTTGCAATGTCAAGAAACATGGATTAGAGGGATTCAACCGAAATACTCTATATATGTAGAGTATTTTCACTTTCAAATTACTTTTGGAGACTTCTTTCTCTATATGGAAATCCTAGATAAGCAACAGGAAACCGCTATTAGGGCTCAACCTCTACTATTTAGTCTACTAAGGCTGAAAAAGCTATTATAAATATTATTGTGTTTTAGAATTCAAATGCTAATAGTAATTTATTAGGGTTTTTTATTTTTTTAAAGGAAAACATTCCCAATGAGACCTATGATTGATTGGATGCACCATGTTTGTCAAGATTAATCAGCAGGCTACTCTCCTTACTTGTATGACAATGAGTGGAAAATTCTGGCTATGCTGTCTTCATGAATGTAATAAGGAGAGCAATGATGACCTTATCTATATATCTAGCTGCCCCACAATTTGGGCTCATGTTACAGACTGGTATACAGTTGAAGCACATAAAATGGAAGTAAAGACAAAATATACAATGTGCTGAAAACTTCCTCCAGTACTTGGTAAGCAGGCCACAGATACCTGCTTTTTTCATCACACTGTCTATATTTAATCATTGTCTTGTTTGCTTCTTATCATTTACATGACTGCCAACATCTGTAATTAAAGGTTAGGATCCAAACTATTTTACGATATTCGAAAGAGATTAGTCAAGCCTGTTTCTTGCCTTCACCACCACCCTTGGAGACAAATGCTAAAGGTGGCTTTGAAGTCTTCAGAAATATTCCATGCCTGTTAAACTGAAAAGTTAAATTCATTGAGTCCAACTGATAATTTTAAACAAGTCAAAGGCTATTGGCCAAATTGTTATCAGATCAGTTTGGAAACCAGTAAAGGGAGGTGTTGGAAGCATCACTTCCATTATGGTTATGCTTGGAGAACAGATCTGAAATTATCCTTTAGGTAAAATTTCTCATCTGGCATTTATAGGATGCAATTGTAGCTGGATGCAATCAGTTCCGTGGCTGTGAATTAAACTCTGTACAAATATTCTGAACGATCTTAGGAACAAATCTATAGAGCCTGTCAAATTCATCCACAAAGAATGAATGTTCCTTATCAGGGTCAGTTGCCACAGCTTCCAGTTCATCTTGGGCAGCCCATGCAATTCCTATTGAGTAGGCTATTACACCTGCAGGGGGAAAAATAAGCCATAATGGATCAATGCTTTTAAAAAATTGATGCTGCATTCATATACATCTTCATAATACTCCAGATAGAATATGAAAAAAGAAGAGACTTGTGTCTCTTCAAAAGGAGTAATGCAGGTCCCTATTACTTTACAATTGTGGTATTTTTTAAAAAATTGGTTTTCAAGTACACAGGATCCCATGCTGAATTTTCCGTCAATTGAGAAAACAGTGAAAGCCCGAAGAGCAATTTCCCACCACTGTAACTTATGCTAAGTAAAATTGTGCTACGCTTTCGATCCAGAATTGAACTGCTCCCAGTTCAGCACTTTCCAAAAGAAATGTCTTTTCTTAGACACTTCCTCCATTTAAATGTTTTTCCCCTACAATTGTCCAGCTACTATGTCAGCAGTTTCTTTAAGGAGGTGACAATATACGTTCCATACACAACACAAGATATTCCAGGCCAGCCATGCCTAAAGGACCTAAGTCTTCAACAATTCCACCTAACTCAATTAAACTTGGTCCTCACACAATCCAAGAATGGTCTGTCAATTGTGGCTGTGGGGAATTGGGAATACTAAACTTAATCTTAACTTGGATTTCTGGGTGGCCTAATTTAAACGCCCTCTTCAGATCAACAGCCCTACACCTGGCTAAACCTTTCTGAAACAAAAAGACAACAACAGGCGATTACCATTTTGGTGTGCCGCTAAAGCTGGTCCCCTGACATCATCGTATGATCTGCCATCTGTAATCAAAATCATGATTTTCCGCTTGTTAGGTTTGGATTTGCTGAAGAGGTGCTCAAAGGCGAAGTTGATGGCCGCTCCGGTGCTGGTTCCTCCACTCCAGTAGTTGATTCTTTTGATAGCGTTCAGCACCTCCTGCTTAGTGCTGTGCTTGTTAAAGTCAAATTCCAACCTTTGTTCATAAGTGTACTGCACAGCTCCGATCCGGGTATCTGTATCAGAAATCTCAAACTCCTTGCTAATATTGGCTACAAATTGCAGAATGGTGCGGAAGTTACCTGTGCCAACGCTGCTAGATCCGTCAATGACAAACCCAATGTCGGCTGAATTTAGACAGGTTTTGCTGCAAGCCAGACGGTCAACATCACAGATTCGTTTCACTAAAGGCTGCACTACTTTGTACAAGGTAAACCAACTGGTGACATGAATAGAATAGTATCCATTGGTCCTGCATACAGCCTAAATGATAGTTAAAAAAAAATTCAAAAAAGCTTTATACCATAATAAAATCACACAAAATATTCAAAAATTACTGTAGTAGACACCCTGATTTCTCTCTGTTTACATGGTTTTGCTCATGAGTGTAATTGCCAGAAAATACATTTATACATTCATAGATTTAATCTTGTAATATCACTGATCTGGAGTTATCCTGTTTGCAGCTGGTCTCCATCAGTGTTCTAAGATCTGAAAACTTAGTATTACAGTTTTAATATAGCTATCTGCAAGCAAGACGACCCAGATTTGGGGAGCAATATACTGACATTTGTAAACCACTCAGAGAGTGCTGTAAAGTACTCTGCCCATGATGGTGAAACTATGGCACGTGTGGCACAGGTAGCATGTGGAGCCCTCTCTATGGGCATGCAAGCCATCACCCAGCTTAGCTCCACTGCGCATGAGTGCACGCTTCCCACTGGCCAGCTGATTTTCGGGTCTGCCCTGCAAGTGGGAGACGCGCATGCGGAGGACCTACCTTTCTCCTCACTTTCTGCTGCCTGTGCCTTCCCAGATCTCTGGAGATTCCCCTCCCAGTGCTGTTTTGGGAGGTGAAGCTTTTCCCCCCTTCCCAGCCATTTTGGGAGGCAAGGTTTTCCCCCCACTCCCAGCCATTTTGGGAGGTGAGGCTTCCCCCCCCCCCAGCCGTTTTGGGAGGTGAGGCTTTTTTCCCCCTCCCAGCCATTTTGGGAGGAAAGCCTTTTCCCCACTCCCAGCCATTTTGGGAGGCAAGGCTTTTCCTCCGTCAGTGCTGTTCGGGGTTGTGAGGCCAAAAGGGAGGGGGTTGCACACGTATGTGCGGGGGGTGGGAGGGAGCAGTGGTCACATGTGCATGCGCCGGGGGGTCACGCACGCATGTGCAGGGGAACGGGGTGTGCGGGAGGGGCATTGCATTATGGGTGTGGGCACATGCGTGTGCACAATAGCACACATGCACGCTTTTGGCACTCGAGGAAAAAAAGGTTAGCCATCACTGTACTATGGAATGGTGTATAAATGTAAGTGCTATTGCTCCTATTTTGAACTCTATTGGAATTCTTTCACACAGTTTCCAGCCAGCTTGGCCAGTGTACATATCAGGTGGGAAATTATTAGGAATGAAGCCCAATACATCTGAAGGTCCTTGATTTTCTTTTATACAAGACTGGTTTTAGTACTGCAAAATCAGAATTTTGTCACTCGTTGAGATGGATGACTTTATAAATTAATTAAACAAATAGATAAATAACTTTGTTCTATCATATGAATGGATTGCACATTTGTGCAGTTCTTTACTTTGTAAAATGCAGCTACCATAAATTAGTGTATACAAATATGTGCTTAATTCATGTCTCAGAAGGGCTCATTGTAGCTCTGTCCTAGCAAACTTAAATAAAATCAAAATTAGTCACTAGACTGGAGCCTGCCCAGCTTTAAGGTATGAAGCACTTCAGAGTTCAGAAGAAATGTGTTTCATGGCAAGCCTATGAGGGAAAGTGCACAAAATATCCAGAAGGTGTGACCAGAAAAGAAAAAGTTATTTTTGCATTTCTCAAAGACAGCTTCGCTTTTTGAAGGAGACTTCCTTTGCCAAGCCTTCAGGAAGAATTCCAGCTCATAAGAATGCTACTTAATTAAAAAGGCATTCTGTAAAATGCATCCAGTCTAAACTCTAGAGCTTATGAGGACAAGTTCTAACTAAGGTGCATCCAGAACTGTCATGTGTATTGCAATAAATTCATAAATAAATCCACCTGGAGGCGATGGCACACAGTGTCCACAAAGTAAAATCTGAAACTCCAGATTTTCAATTGCAAAGTGTGTTGCTGCTGGAATTGTACAATTTCTCTCTTTTGCTCTCTGGTCTGTTGTATTCTTCATTTTGTTACACTCAAGTTGACAGTCAAAATGAGCATGATACTAGAATTTCACCATATCTAGCTTAGTTGTTTTGCAATAAGAGGAAAAAAACTTTGGATTCCAATGGAAACTTTCCTTTGTTGTGAATAATAGGTATATATAGTATGGGGATAGTGAATCCAGTTAGAACTGTTTCAGAAGCAAAGGATAAAAGCCCCTTAATTCAGGGGTGAGTTCTACTTACCTTTACTACCAGTTTGCAATGGGACCGCTCTCTTGTGTATGCGCAGAAGCTTCTGTGCATGCACTGAAACATCCTGATGATGTCCGGGTCAGTGGGTGGAGCCTCCTGCTGGTTTTACTACCGGTTCTTGCGAACCGGTCCGAACCGGGGTCAACCCACCACTGCCTTAACTTCATAATATTGAGTTGTCCACAGTTTCCACTTTTTAATCAAATACAGTAGTTCTGTATTTCTTTTAAATACAGATAATCCTCGATTTACCACCATTCATTAGTGACCATTACAACAATACTGAAAAAAGTGACTTATGACCATTTGTCACACTTATGACTGTTGTCGCATTCCCTGGTCACATGATTAAAATGTAGGTGCTTGGCAACTGGCATTTATTTATGGTGGTTGCCGTGTTCTGGTGTCACGTGAACACTTTTTGCGACCTTCTGACAAACAAAGCCAGTGGGGAAGCCAGATTCACTTAACAACCCTTGTTACTAACTTAAAAATTGCAGTGATTCACTTAACAGCCGTGGCAAGAAAGGGTCTAAAATGGGGCAAAATTCACTTAACAATGAAAGTAACAATCTTGCTTAGCAATGGAAATTTTGACCCCAATTGTAGTTGTAAGTCAAGGACTATCTGTATCCACTATCCAAGAACAGTTTTCATCGGCTTTGTTTTTAAATTTAAAAAAGTATGGTAACTTAATGCACATTGCATTATCACAATGCTTGGCAGAACTGAGCCCAGGACTGTGAAGTAATGACTTTGGCAAAACAATTATAACCTGTTCTTGTCTGATTATGCCATATGTAGTAAAGTGATCAGACTTTGTATTTTCCCAGAATAATACATGCACACTCCAAAATCTGCCACTTTCTTCTTACCTTGTCCACAAAGTTTGTCTCAATGACATTTTTCTTTTCATTTTCATCGGGTCCTTCAATGGTGACAAAGAAAATGTTAATGCCAGACTCCCGTGCCAGCCTGGAGGCTTCTTCTACCTTATCAGTGGGCCATCCATCCACCAACACTACAGCCACATTGGGGGCACCTCCTCGGTTGCCGTTGGCATCTTCGAAGTAGTTTTTGTTAACAAAGGACAAAGCTTTTCCTATGTGAGAAAGTGGCAGAGGGGAAAGAGTTATTCCTTTGTTTAGTAAATCTTTAAAAAGCTAGTTTCTATTAATTTATTCGGCGTTGTATTACATGTTATTAAGACTAAAAATGATAAAATAGAGGACAGAAGCAAACCCCAACCAAAAGAAACCCAAAGCCAATGTCAAGATGGAGCGGATCAGTAGGGAGCTCCTTATTGTCAGGCTCAATTCGACGTAAAGCAATTATCTGCACTGTGATTTTGATAGGAATACACACTCCGGTTGAAATGTGAATAGAAATAGCATTCATCCTGAAACAACAGCTGAAATAAACCTTCTGCCCACATTATGATGGAAATATTCATAGCCATTAAAACCATATGATGGAAATAATTTTCTCAATCAAATGTGTCTGAGACTGCAGATGTATATCAACTTCACATACATATCTAATAATCTTAATCTGTGCTGTTCCTACAGAAACTACTTGGATTTGTGGTAAAATGAAGGGCTCTACAATATCTGCATGATAAATTTTAGGAGTTGGAAAATAGTACAGTTCTCGCATCTTGTTGTTTGAAATCCTAGGGCCGTGATGGCGAACCTATGGCACGGGTGCCACAGGTGGCACGCATAGCCATATTGGTGGGCATGCGGGCTCAGCTCCGGCACGCATGGGTGCGTCAGCCAGCTGATTTTCGGACCTTTTGGGCCCACCAGAAGTCAGGAAACACACTGTTTCCGGCCTCCGGAGGGCCTCTGGGGGGGAGGCTGTTTTTGCCCTCCCCAGGCTCCTAGAAAGGCTTTGGAGCCTGGGGAGAGCAAAAAACTGGGCCATTGTGTGCCAAAAGCAGGGGGAGCACGGGGGGGGACGCATAGAATTATGGATGTGGGCACGCGTGCGTGTGACCCCACCGCGCTCCCCCCATTTTTGGCACGCGATGGCAAAAAGGTTAGCCATCACTGTCCTAGGGCAATAAATGGTGAGGCCAAAACATTCTATTCCACTGTATGAGTTTCTTCATACAGTGGAATAGAATCAGGGATGGGTTCAAATTTATTTTACTACCGGTTCTGTGGGCATGGCTTATTTTGTGGGCGTGGCTTGATGGTCATGTGACAATTATTTAGGATTTAGCAGAGGTACTGGTCTACCAGGCTTTTAACTGCTTGCAGAGCTGTACCGATCTACCCATTTATTTTTGCAGACACTGGTCTACTCATGTATTTTTCCAGGCACCGGTCTACTCATTTGTATTCTTTTAACACTGATCAGATGTAGGGCAGCCCTTTGAAGCCCGCGGCAACAGTTTAAACAATTTTTTTCCCTCTAGCCAATAGCTGGGACTCAGGAGGCAGCAATAGATTGGGGGTGGGGCCAAATAAAAGGTAAGAATAACACGGGGTGGGGGGGCAGGGGGGGCAGAACCGGTTCGGTGATGTCATATAGTCACCGCTACTGGCTCAGCGGAACTGGGCAGAACCGGGAGGAACCCACCACTAAATAAAATGTATTTTTACATTGACTCCCTCTTTCAGAATTCAACACTGTTGATTGGGGGAACATGTTTCCGCTCCCAAAATCAGAAAAGACAGTCTAGAAGCAGGTGATAATCTTAAACTGAATGTATTAAGAAACAATAACTTCAAATCTTGGCATCTGATTCTTAGACAGATTTGGTATGACATATCAGCTACTTACCAACATTTGATAAGCCTCCGTTTTGGGATATTTTCTCAATGGCATTTTTTAAGTCCTTGGTATTTGCATAGGCCTTCAAGTTAAATTCAGTAGAAGGGTTATCACTGTTTGTAAAACAAAGAGAAAAAAACACGTAAAACCCAGTATTATCAGCAGCCCATTAATGAAAGTAAATAAAGTCAATTCACAGGTAATTTTTTTCCAAGCAAAGAATTATATGCACAAATAGTTCCTGAATTCTGAAGTTTATGCTTTTACTTGTCACAATTGTTTCTTGTAAGCAATTAGATTTCCATGGGTAATTTGTAGAGATGATTTTTTTAAAAGCAGAAAATAGAACTTTCTGTATAGTAATTAATTAACAATTAAAAAACAATTTACTATTAATTATTACTAATAATTTGCTATGAATTATTAATAGTAATAATTAATAGTAATAGTAAATTATTAATAGTAAATTGTTTGAATTGTTTAATAATTCATATTGAATTACTAATTTACTATTTGCTTCCATCTGCTAATTCCATCTTGTTCAGCCTTTCAAATAACTGGAGATCAGCTCTTTGGTTTAATAAAGGCATACCTACTTAATTTTACATAAGTTTATTAGTAGTCTATTGTTTTGTTTTGTTTTTCATGTTGGAACTTGAGACAGTCCTTCCTCAAGGCATCTAATTAAAATTTCTGAACCCATTATCATCTGAGACAAAAACATAGCATGACCCATATTTCATCCCTAAGAGGTTGGTACATTTTCTTCTCTTCCCCAATACTTATATCTCTGAAATGTATCCAGGAAAATATAACACTATATATAAAGATCAAATGTAAGATAAATTTTGGATAGCTAGAACTGGGGACTGACCCATTTAATTTTATATCATTTTTTTTTTCATCTATTCTGATACACCAACTATTTTGAAATTGGGTTGTATACATACATACACCCCCCCGATGCATACTTATTATTCCAATACACTCATAATATAAATAAAGTTAAATAGAAATGAAATGAAATAAAATGAACAAATTGAAAATAAGCTATCCCAAATAGGCAATATTCAAAGAAAAAAAATAATGAGTATGTATAAGCTGCCCTTTCCGCTATATCTTTTATGCTATTCTACTAGAACTCTTGGATCTTTTTGGTTACTGCCAAAGGCAGAACATTAATTTATGACACCTTTTTTCAAACTTTGGCCTTCCCGAAGGGTTACATCTACTTTTAGAGTATAATATTTAATATACAATAGAAGAAATGAGTGCCCACCTCGTCCCATTATTGATCAATGCTCTATTACGATCTGTTAGCAAATCTAAAATCAGATACTCTCCTAAATCCATAAAAATTCATGAAATAAGAGTTAGAAAAGGAGTTAACATATCTTTCGATTTTATTGATATTTATTTTTGTAGGTGCTTGTGTGTGTGTGTGTGTGTGTGTGTGTATGTGTATGATTGTCTGCGTCTATGTGTATGTATGTTTATGTGTGTGGATGATACACATTCTAAAATCTATATTATCTTCTTAAATAATGGTGTTTATAAAAACAATGCACTATTACCCATACTGAACAATGCCCATGAAAGGCCCTATTGGGCCAACATTCAAGGCTTGAGATACATCTTTGAGGAATTGTTTCTGGATCTGAAAACGGCGCCTGCCAATGCTCCAGCTCCCGTCTATCAAGAAGGCTAAGTCAATTTTGCAATCTAGGAAAATAAATTAGATTAAATACATTACAAATATATTAGAAGAGTTGGGGACTGTTTCTATTGTATGTTCTACGTTAAGATCATAACCCCTCATTTATCTCTCAAGTGCTCTGCCTATCACTATTTGTGGTTATAGTCATGTTCTCAGAAGACAGAAGTGCAGGACAACCAAGATTGTCCAAAGCAGTACTTGCAGCCCCTAATTTCACAGGTCATGTTACAGCAAGGAACAGCCATCCAAATAACTTTTTCACGGCATTTGTTCTAATCTGGAGTACCCTGGTAATTTTTTTAATTTTTTTTTAAAAAAATATTAATCATATTTCTATGCCACCCACTCTCCGAGGACTCTGGACGGCTTATAACAATCGACAGTATAGTAAATAGCATATCTGGGTTCTCATTTTACCCACCTCGGAAGGATGGAAGGCTGAGTCAACCTTGAGCTGGTGAGATTTGATCCGCTGATCTGCTGAACTAGCAGTCAGCTGAAGTAGCTGCTGTACAGCACTCTAACCACTACACCACCTCTGCTCTCTTTTTTTTCTTTAACCAACAGCCAAATTGCAGGGGCATACAAAAGCTTCTAGATCTTTTGAGCACACTAGGGGTAGTCACAGACATTTAAGTAATTAATGCTTATTCAGGAACAAATGATTGAAGAACTATTGGTATGACTTTTTTCCAGAGGGGGGGGGGAAAGGGAAAGCTAATGTCTTCATCCTTGTGGTCCCATAATGGACCCTGAAGGTTCTTCTGAATTTTCACACAACATGGGAAGTAGAACAAAGATTGCAAGGGAAAGGAGAAACTGATCAATATTGCCTTTGTTGGATTGAGCTCCTTCTACAAAGTAAGTTTTTTTAGTCATTGAACAATTAATCTGCATCCAGAGAGCTGTGGGTATGAGATTTTAAACTATCTATGCTTTACAACTAATAATTTATCATAATAGGAAGAATGCTATGATTTTTTTTCTTACTTTCTTCTGACTTTCTAAAGATGGAGATTACTTGTTCATGCTATTCAGTTCACTCACGAACCGAATGAAGTTTAGTCCAGGAATAGCTTAGCTATGTAAAACAGTTTTATTGCTGTATACATCACCCAAAACCCTTCTTTGAAAGAGATGGGAAATTAAGGTATGAAATATGAGAAGAGAGGACTCATTGGAAAAGACCCTGATGTTGGGAAAAATTGAAGGGAAAAGGAGAAGGGGATGACAGAGGATAAGATGGTTAGATAGTGTCATTGATACAATGAACATGAATTGGGCAAACTCTGGGAGACAGTGGAGGACAAGGGTACCATGGTGTGTTATGGTCCATGGGGTCATGATTTAACGACTGAACAACAAACAAATAAACAAACAAACAAATATCTTTAATACATGCATTTACACTCATCTTATTGTATTGGGTAATATAACTCTGGATTAAAAAGTCAACCCTTCTCTCTCTCTTCTTACAGTAACCAAATTGATTATTATCATTTGTTGCTATCGCTGCAAGCTAGTGAAAAAAATATGCATTTATTAACAAATGATCAACATTTGAGTAAACCTGCATGGAAATTAATTTGTTCCCACTAGTAGTTCTGCTAGATTTCTCTTTGATCCCAAATCCCCCCACTCCAAGAAGCAGATTTCATCCATGAAATGCCAAGCCAGTAAAATGTTGTCTTTGTCTGCTTAAAACAGATTATGAAGGACCTAAATACATTTCTGATTCACATACTTGGATTTCCCTGGGAAACTGGCTTCAGGGGCTTTGGGATTATGTCTTCCTTGGAGCTGAAACCTAGAATGATCAATGTTATATATTATTAAATTTGAAGGTCAAGAAAGAGGAGACATTCATATCAAATATCAGTCTGCTAATTGAATGGTGAACATGGAAATCATGGATATGCTTTCAGGTGCTTGACTCATCACAGAAAGGGAAAATGTTTTAGACAAGAGGGAACTTCTGTCAGTGTCCAGATAAGATGGAAGAATCTGAAGAAAGCATAGGTCCAGTTGTGCCCTGGTACAACTTCCTTGGAGAGCTCAGAAAGCTTTACAGTGCAGTGTTTTCAATCTATTTTATATTCAATCCCACTTCAAAGAAACTGGGTCTCAACATGATAGAAACAAAAAGTTATATGTGCAGGTAGTCCTTGCCTTACAAACACAATTGGGATCGGACTTTCAGTTGCTAAGGAATGTGGTTGTTAAGTGAATTATCACACGATTGGACCCAATTTTACAACCATTTTACCACAGTTGTTAAGTGAGTACCTGCAGTTCTTAAGTGATTCATGCGGTTGTTAAGGGAAACCAGCTTCTCCTCTTGATTTTGCTTGTTGGAAGCCAGTTGGGCAGGTTGCAAATCAGGATCCCATGACCATAAGACACTGCAACCATTGTAAAATGCAATCACATGACCATGGAGATGATGGGATGGTTGTAACTTTGAGGACAGGTCATATGTCACTTTTTCTGAGGGTGTTGTTACTTCAAATTGTTGTTACACAAATAAATTCACAAGTCGAGGGCTAGCCGCAATACATTTTTCCCTATAAGTGAAATGTTAGAAACTTAAGCTAAAATTTCAGTGAGGTCAGATGTGTCCTAACTACAAGGCTTCTGAATGCACTTCTGGCATGTTTACCACTAGTTGAGAACCAGTCCTATAGTACATGTATTGCTGGATGTGCGGGCTACATTCTACATTCTTCACCTGCTGAATGAGGCTGTCCCTGGAGATACACTGGCAACACAAGTGGACAGAGAACCCCACCACCAATTAAGTGGGTCAGCCTGATGGTATTGTGAGGTAAAGGTAAGGGTTCCCCTCGCACATACATGCTAGTCATTCCCGACTCTAGGGGGCAGTGCTCATCTCCATTTCAAAGCTGAAGAGGCCAGTGCTGTCCGAAGACGTCTCCGTGGTCATGTGGCTGGCATGACTAAATGCTAAAGGCACACGGAACACTGTTACCTTCCCACCAAAGGTGGTCCCTATTTTTCTACTTGCATTTTTTACGTGCTTTCAAACTGCTAGGTTGGCAGAAGCTGGGACAAGTATCGAGAGCTCAACCCATGATGCGGCACTAGGGATTCGAACTGCTAACCTTTCGATCGACAAGCTCAGCATCTTAGCCACTGAGCCACCGCGTCCCACTGTCTCACAATACCAACCCTTAAATGCTGCACCGCTCGCCTGTCTGTTTGCAAGCTCTTGGGTCCCCGTTAAAGTGCTGACTTTACCCCTAAACGCCTGAAAACCCCCAGAGCTTAAAAAGCCATCATGGGGGAGAGAGACACACACTTTGCTACTGCAAGTTGGGAAACACAATTCTTTTTTTTTTGAACCCCAGATAACACAGAGCATCTAATGTTCACAGGTTATTTATGCGGTTGTTATGCAGAGTTGAGGTTTTTAAAAAAATTATTTTCACCAACTCTGCTTGCATTATCATAGACACAGCCCTCTTTTTAAAAATGTAATTTTATGGAAAATGTTAAAAGCAAGAGCAAAAATTCATTCAAACTAACATAAGAGCAAGAAGGGGAAAAAGAAGGAAATAAAAGAGAAGGCTAAAGTGTCAAAAAAAAAAGGAAAGAAAAAAGGTAGAAGAAAAATAGAAAAGAAAGAAAAAACATATAAAGAAATGACTTCTTATCTTCTTTACAGCAGTTATGACTAAAAATTACAGATCCACCCCTTTCTTTAAAGCTACAACATGACTTCCTTCTTTCTATAATCTATCCTGTCTAATTGTCAAAATCATCAGTTTATTTTTTTCTGTTTTATTTTTTTTAAAAAGTCCACAAGTCAGCACTAAACACAGATATTGTCTTTTCTCTAATCAAAAGGTCGATCTGACCACCTAGCAAACTTCTATCATCTTCACCAAAATCACAGACAGGGCTTCCAATACTGCCTTGAAAGCTGTCTATGTCCCCTAAGTGCCAGCAACCTCAGAAGAGGAAGGCCACCCAACGTGCATTTCTCAGAGCTGATTGAAAAGGTTGCTGTTTCCAGGGAGGCCTGCAAGTTCCCAGGCTTGCTTTAAAATGGCATTGTCAAGTCCTGAGAATCTCAGCTCATTGACGTGGGACTTTGCGGCAAGCTAATTAAGCTTTTTTCACCACCAGATCGTCACAGCTGTCCGGGCTCATTAAATCTCTATTCAGGCAGCAGTTGTCTCATACCAACTAAAAATAATTCTCTTTGAAATGATAATTGGCATGCATCAAACAATCACGGGGCCAACTTTACATTGCATTCTGGTCGCTTGGAAATCCTCCATCCTGGTAGCTCCCTCTATCTAAGATGTGAAATTTTTTTTGCAATGAATCACTTTCTACCCACCATGAACTATCTGTTGGCTTCTAGAGTTTATTTCCTAATTCTGATAATCTTCTAAAATGATCTGAACCTCAATGGATGCTTTGGCCAAAATAAAGGAACAAAACCAACAACAACCAAACACAAACACAAATTCAAGATTTTTGTTTGCTTGCATACTCTCTTTGTGTATTTCCAACATCAGGCAGTAATTTGTAATGTGAAACTATCTCTGGAAGAAAAAAGCCTAGAATGATCTCATTTTATCTTATACACTGGATGAATTCAGCCTGTGTAACCAAATGAACCCTGAAAGTACTTTTTCAATGGGGATCCATCAATGAAAATTGATCAGCTGATCAAGAGTGTGTAGTATAAATCTAATTCAAAGCACTTCAATTTATTATTTCACATTATCTGACATATTTGCTTATATGCCTTAATTTGCATATATTTTTATGAACTGAGTGAGACACAAGAATCTTATCTCATCATCCTATGTAAGGAACTTCACCATAACAAAAAATAAACACTTGTGTTTCCTGCACATGTGATATATGCACGCTTGTTGTACATTCTTGCTGCTTAAGAGACTTTGTGGAAAGATTTTTACCTGGGTCCAAAAGGCTTGATCCAGATTTCCACGCATCCGTTTCGGTAGCTGTTATGGACAAAAGACGAACATAATTATTATTCAAACTCACTATTTAATCTTAAAATAATGGAAAAAAATTACACCTTAAGAAGTACATGAGATCAACTTTTTTATTTATTTATTTATATTTATTGAAATAATGAAAATAGCAGAGTATGCACAGAGTAAAACAAACGCTGCCTTAAGTTTATTTTGAGAGGCATTTCTGGCTGTCACAAAAATCCTTGGAGTTGTAACATGAACTTGGAGAAACAGTTTGTGGCTTTCCTGTACTAGAGGATCTCCTTCTCTTTTGCAAGTATCAAATTTTAATACTAAGACATTTGCCCAAAAACCTTTGGAAAATTTGAAGTAGTAGATTAAAATTGTAGAGAGAAACTGAGGGATGGCCTTATTTATTTTCAGTGCTTGTTTGCTAAATTGTGTGGTTTTGTTGTTTTGGGTGCTCTATTTTTGCTTTCTTATGGAATTAATTTTCTGGCTTATCAACCTACTAGGGTTGACATAATTTATTATAGGTAAACTAAGGTTTAATTAGTTTAAACTAAATAATATAAACTAAATAACTAATTGAAAACTGTAAGGTTTTCAATTATTACTTCAGAGGATACTTAGTGAACAACTATAAAATTGCCTCTATGTTAATATAGAGCAACTAAGATAAAGCTATTTAAATTTGGCTCAATCATATTAAACAATTTTGAAAATTTACTAGGAAGTAATAACAAGGTACTTATTCAAAAGCAAGTATTGTATATTGAGATAGTTTTACTTTTAGGAATATGAGCTCTTTCTAAGAAAAAACGTAAAATAATAAAAGCTTTATCTATTTTACAATAAAGAATAATAGTTCTGTTACTTGTGTAGCCACAAGCCTTAAAATATTTTACTAATCAGTTAATTAATAAACTTTAACATTCTCTTAATTAGAAAATCCATTGAATTAGGACATACATACCTTGATTCTGAGTTCTTCCTTGTGCAGCTTGAACTTGCCCTAAAATAGGAATTGAGATAGAATATTTTATTTGAAATTTCGCAAACTTTGTAAAAAGTTTTTTTTTAAAAAAAGGATTGATTTTACCATTTTGAAAGTTGAAAATGCTTGTGTTAATCCTTTAAACTAGAGCTGTGATGGCGCAGCGGTTACAATGCAGTATTGCAGCTAATTCTGCCGATTGCCAGGAGTTTGATCCTGACCCGTTCAAGATTGATTCAGCCTTCCATCCTTCTGAGATCATTAAACTGAAGATCCAGATTGTTGGGGGTATTAAGTTGACTCTGTAAGCCACTTAGAGAGGGCTGTAAAGCACTATAAAGCGGTATATAAGTTTAAGTGCTATTGCTATATTATAGATATAATTGAAATTTATAGTACTTTCTTCTCTACTGAATGAAATCAATTTAAAATTGGTAGTTGGTTTTATTAATATTTGCTTTCAGGTACACCTGAGAGGGCTGTGGTTTCAGTAAAGTTGTCCTGGTACTTACTTGATGCTGCTGCCGCCATCGCTGAATAAACTGGATGGACATTGCTAGAGCCTAAGAACGAACAAGAAAATATCTTACTACTGAGAACAAAAGCACAAGAATGGTAGTGTGTGAAACAAGCTGATGGGAGCAGCAGGGGGAAAGAGTTAAATATAAGCCTAGATGTTTTAGTTTTGGATATATTTTTCACTTCTTGGTGACTTCATGAACACAATCATGCAATTTTCTTAGCAACAATACAGAAGGGATGGTTGATCCCTACAGGGAAAGAAATTGTGAAGTGAAATAAGACATTGTGTTGCTAAGGGAGGTCCCCACTCAACTCTTGCTCTTGGGATAGTCTTCTGATGAGTCCATGGATAGCACATTGTTTGGGAGTGAGCTTGATGCTAACGGAATCCATGTGAAATTCCAAATGAAAACTAAGTAAGAGAGATGGAAAAAAAGAAGGAAAGTAATCTGGAAAGATGAAATGGAAGGTTGAGACTGAAGAAGTCCTAGTCTCAGGTGGTTGACAGAGCCTGAATGTTCTCCAGCACAGGGCAAGGTCACAGCTGGGAAAAGATTGATCTACTCTCACAGGAAGCTGTGCCAGGACTTTTTTTCAGCCCTGTTTTCAGAAGGAGGGAGAGGGAGATGTCCTACCTCAGAATGTTTTGGCTCTGACTCTGTTGTCCTACCTCAGAATGTTCTGGCTCTGAAAAATCTTTTTCCAAAGCAGAGCCAGAACATTCTGAGGTATGCTCATTCAGGTAAAAAATTGAGAGCAAAAGTACGTGCTGCATTTTATTTTGTGAAACCAACTCTCTCTCTCTATTGAATGCATATAAACAAACCGTTAAGGATGTTAGCCTCTAGATGTTAGAGGATTGCAGTCATGATTATTAAAATCTCAATAACATCTGAAAGGCCACACATTGCCAATACTTAGGAAAAATTGTTAATTCGTGTTTATGAAAAATTAAAAGGACTATTTTATGAGGCTGATATTCTAAAGTGGGGGGAAAGGTTGGGCTGTGGAAAGCATTGATTTGCTAGTAGAGAAAGATTTGTGAAAAAGTCTAAAAGACTGCCTCTGGAAGACTTACCATCATATTCATGAAAGTCTCAGTTGCTGTATAGGTAGTCCTCGACTTACAATCACAATTGAGCCCAAAATTTATGTTGCTAAGCAAGACAATTGTAAAGTGAACTTTACAACCATTCTAACCACAATTGTTAAGTGATTCACTGCAGTTATTAAGTTAGTAACATGGTTGCTAAGTGAATCTGGTTTCTCCATTGTCTTTGCTTGTCAGAAGGTTACAAAAAGTCCCATGACTCTGGGATACTGCAACCATCATAAATATGAGTCAGTTACCAAGCATCTGAATTTGGATGTAACCAGGGGGATATTGCAACACTGCAAGTGGGGAAAATGGTCATAAGACACTTTTTTCAGTGCTGTTGTAATTTCGATGGTCACTAAATGAACTTTTGTAAGTTGAGGACTACCTTGTGCCACAGTGTACTTCTCATTAATATTGTTTCACTAGAATAAATAGAATTTTAAAAAAATCAAAACAGAATTTAAAAAGAAAAAAAGTGTTATGAATTCTATGAAAATTAACTTGATTGCTTTATAACTTGTTTTGTTTGAACTTGGCTTATGACTACATGTAATAAACCAGGACTACATGCAAACTATTCACATCCCTGGCAGATAGGGATTCACATCCTTTTTCAGATAGAATATGTAGAGCCTAGAGTGTTTAAGGTAGGCAACCTTAAACACTCAAAAAGCCTAACCAGAAGCCCCCCATTTAATTCTGGAGCCAACCGGAAGTCTGGTTCCCCTCACCATAGTGTCTCCTCCTAGCATGGCATCCTTTTTCTTCTACCTATCCTAACTGAAAGCCTTATCAATTGTGGAGCTGATGGGCAACAGGGAGCCGCAGTACAGGGATGAAAGAGTCACATGCAGCTCCAGAGCCGCAAGTTGCTGACCCCTGGCCTAGATTATGAAATTTTGGGCAGAGTGCAGAAAAGCACTGGATATGAATGAAGGAGCTGAGACTGAAATTAAAAAAGACAAAGACTATTAGGCATCCTAATCAAGAGATGGAAGCACAGTTGTATCTAAAAAGTTTAAGCCCTCTGATCAAATAGTACATTTCAGTGTGTCCCAAAGTTTAGAAAATGAGGAAACAATGGGGCTGAAAAGAAATGGTTATATCAACCATGAAGTATCTGTATAAAAGAAGGATAGAAGTTTTGGAATGACCTTCACAGTCTCTGTTTGGAGGTCTGAAACATGTGATGTGTGCATGAAGAGCTATGAATATTTCTGAAGGAAAAGAATTGTGTAGAGTTGAAACATTTTTTTAAATCCACAGTGAGGTAACATTTGGAAGAGACTCAGACATTTCTCTACTTCATTGAACTATAAGAAGTAGGAGGGGATAGAGCACCATCAGACTTGCATGGTTCTGAACAATCTTCTCTGGAGTCATCAGAAGACCACTGCTTTACATTTGAGATGAGATGATGAGATGAGATGAGAATGGTGATGAGGAAGCAGATCTAACAAATTTGTTCCAGTGCCCTATTGAATTGGATTATTAAAAACTAGAATGTGAAGGTCTTCTCGTTCCACTCACCCAGATCCCTGACCTTGTGGACTGCGATGAGAGGCTTTGCCACTGTAACAGTTGTCATTTTGGTGAAGGTCATTGGTGCAATGGTGGTTGAAGTGGTGGTTGTCTTTGGAGTTGGGCTGACAAATTCGGTTGTGGTGATAGAGGGTTTGAATGTGTGAGCGGCACCATGTGTGACTGGTAATGGAGCAGCAGTTGTCTGAGATCCTTTCCGTAATGAATTTCCTATATCAAGGTTGAAATATAGCATCTCATTGAAAAAAGCACTTTCTTTAATAGCTTTAATAACTCCAAATATGGGGTTTGCCCTCCATATGTGCCAGCTAAAATAATTAGGTTGGGTTTCAGCTGTAGTTTGGGGATGGCTGTAAATGAAGATACAATGTGATCTACCTAAAAACAGCTAGAACTAAGAGAAGGTCAGCAGTCCTGTATAAGCACTGCCAAACCCATGAGAAAGATGTTGTGCTCAGCAGTCCAGCAGTGAACCAGCAGATGGTTTGTGCTTACAAAGTGTTTTGTACCAAGGTTGCCCTTTTTAGTAAAAACAATATAATAAACAAATGTGCTAGGTGTGCATATATGTAGCCAAACTGGGGCTTGAATATAGATAAGTAAAATGTAAAATAATTTAGAAAAAAAAATGAATACAATGAAAGTAATTTTGAGGGTAAAGGTTTATTCTCTGAGCTTGTGGGTTGGTTTCTGAACATTTTGTTACCAGGCTAGGTAACATTTTCAGTGGAGTTTAGGGGATGTCGGAATCAGGGTTCTGTTTATAAGGGTTTAGGTGTGGATGTGTCAATTGAGGGTCTTGTGACAGGCCTTGTGATGAGTCATCTGTGAATCATCTGTGAGTCATGACTCACAGCTGACTCATCACAAGATCTGCCACAAGACCCTCAATTGACACACCCACACCTAAGCCCTTATAAACAGAACCCTGATTCTGACATCCCCTAAAGATGTTAAAGATGCTGAAGATGTTACCTAGACTGGTAATGAAACCTTTGGAAACCAACCCACAAGCTCGGAGAACGAAGCTTTACCCTCATCCTACACCTGAGCTACAGATGTTTGCCACTATAGCGAAGGTAATTTTATGTATTTCTAGGTATTTGGGTTGGTAGATCACTTGTCTTGTCATATCTTAGGTCTCTTGTCTTGTCATTTCATTGTTCATGATATGCATCAACAAAGTCAGAAAGACCCAAGAGAAGCCAAAATTTGCCTACTCGACATGACAAGTAGATCCTTTGTGGAATATGGGATATGATTTCCAGCCGTTTGCTTAAAGAAAAAATGCTACTGTGGGGTGAGATATGTAGATCCCCACTTCAAGCCCTGATGTTCTCCCCCAAACGCCTCTTGAGCGTCAGTGACAGTGGTGGGTTCCTCCCGGTTCCACCCGGTTCTGCCAAGCTGGTAGCGGTGACGATATGATGTCACCGAACCGGTTCTGCCCCCCCACCCCCACGTTATTCTTACCTTTTATTTGGCCCCACCCCCAATCTACTGCTGCCTCCTGAGTCCCAGCTGATGGCTAGAGGGAAAAGAACTGTTTAAACTCTTGCCATGGGGCTTCAAAGGGCCGCTCTACAGCTGATCAGTAAAGAAAACAAATGAGTAGACCGGTGCCTGCAAAAATACATGGGTAGACCAGTGCCTGCAAAAATAAATGGGTAGACCAGTGCCTGCAAAAATACATGAGTAGATCAGTGCCTGCAAAAATAAATGGGTAGGTCGGTACAGCTCTGCAAGCAGTTAAAAGCCTGCTAGACCAGTACCTCTGCTAAATCCTAAATAATTGTCACATGACCATCAAGCCACACCCACAAAATAAGCCACGCCCACGGAACCGGCAGTAAAAAATTTTAGAACCCACCCCTCGTCAGAGACATACTGGAAGGTGCTGCAGCTGGGGAGAACATTTGAGGAGTCTGACATAGCAGTCTTACAGGGATCCACTTGTACTAGGAAAAGTCATATTGATCCAGGCAAATGTACAATACCTGAGCTAGTTAAAATACTAGATACATCTGACTTTTTAAAATTCCTTTGAATCATATTCAATCCTCAGAGATTGCCTGGACAAGTTCCTCCAGTTTTCATGGCAAGGTTTTTCAGAAGTGATTTGCCATTGCCTCTTTCTGAGGGCTGAGACAATGTGACTTCCCAAGGTCACCCAGTTGGCTTTGTGCCTAGAGTGGGAGTAAAACTCAGTCTCCTGGTTTCTAGCCTGATACCTTAGTCACTTTGTTAAACTGTTTCTCTCCCTCTGACAAAACGTACTTATTTATTTTAAAATACATTCTCAAGGCTGGAAATGTATCTTTTCTTTTATTTTATACCCAACCCCGTCATTTAAAAGTTAAGTTATGATATTGAACGAATTACATGTCAGCCTCTGGCGAAAAAGGAAATGGGGTAACATTATTCTACAGTACCACAGAAGGGCAGACAGTCTGAAATGAACTGAAATTCTCAGACCAGTGATAAAATCAATTTTTGATTAGCAGCATAGTTTCACAAAGGTGCAGTCATTCAATGCATGTTTTTGTGAAAGAAGCTTTAAATTTATTATCTGGCAGACTGAAAGAAGAATTAGAACATAATAATAATAGTAGTAGTAGTAAGTAGAATGACTATGGCAAAAGAAAGCAATGGTAGTATCAATAGTAGTAAGCACCTTAGATCAGTGGTAAAATTCAATTTCTTTTACTACCGGTTCTGTGGGCGTGGCTTGGTGGGCGTGGCAGGGGAAGGATACTGCAAAATCTCCCTTCCCACCCCACTGGGGAAGGATACTGCAGGGAAAGGATAGTGCAAAATCCCCTTTCCCTCCCCACTCCTGGGGGAAGGATGTTGCAAAATCTCCATTCCCACACCACTCTGGGGCCAGTCAGAGGTGGCATTTGCCAGTTCTCCGAACTACTCAAAATTTATGCTACCAGGTCTCCAAACTATTCAAAATTTCCACTACCAGTTCTCCAGAACCTGTCAGAACTTGCTGGATTTCACCCCTGCTTTAGATGCAATTCCAAAACATCTGGAGCATCATTTTAATACCATTGGCATTGACAAAATCACTGTCAGTCAATTGCAAGAAGCAGTTTTACTTAGAACACCTTAAATCATTGATACCCTTAACACACTCAAAGTAGTACGTCTGCCTATCTCAGGTCCTTGGGATGACTTCATAGTGGATAAACATGCCAAATCCAGTCTAAACATCTGGCTGATTGCAACTAATCATAATAATGTCAGAAGGGGCACATTTTCCCAGTGCAATTATTAGGAGCTTGACGTTGCTTTTAATAAAAGTGAATTCTGCAATTATTGGCCAAGCTTGGTGTGGTTTCAAAGAAATGATGAAATGTACTGTATGTTTTTAATACAAAATTTAAAATGCTTCATTTTTTATTTATAGCAAGCCTTGATCTTTATCCAACTGATGTCATAGACATCAGTTGGATAAATTGTCAAAACAGTTATTTTTTAAAAAATATTCACTAGGATGAAAAAAAGGCAGCCCAGAAAAGTTGTACAATAGTGTCAAAAATAGCTCAAACATTTGCAGGGCAGATATAAATGAGATCAGTATCATCACAAAGAAGATCATTTGTGCCTGAAGATCATGCATTAAATTTTACTTCAAAACATGGTGGAAAACTCACCTCAAAAGCAGAAACCATTGGAAAGGAACCAAACAATAATTTTACAGTATTAGTTCCAAAGCTAGAAAGATATAACAAACCTCTGGTCTCTAGTATTCCAAGCAAAGATCAAGAACCACAAAATGACATGTATAACAGTGGTGGGTTGCCCCCGGTTCACACTGGTTCTATAGAACCAGTAGTAAAACCGGCAGGAGGTTCCGCCCATCGACCCCGACGTCATCAGAACGCTTCTGCGCATGTGCAGAAGAGTGCATGCACACGTCCTCGTTGCAAACCGGTAGTAAAGGTAAGTAGACCCACCCCTGATGTATAAAATATTGATCACAAACAGCTGGAACATACAGATATGCTAGCAGAAGATTCCAAATACGAAATGGATTGCTTTATATTCAATAAGGAAAAAAATAAACCAAGAAGGTTAACGTAGGGTATCCTTGAAGCAATGAAGTTATTAAAAGCACATTCCTAGAAATGAGATCTTGTATCTTTGCTACATGAATTGGTTCAATGCTTTGATGATGAGAGTAAGAAGCTGGCCCTACATTTGCAGCTGTAAGGTATGAGGAGAGGCAGAGCAACATAAATCCTTGAATTTTATTTCTCAGGGCATAAACTCTAGTCAGTTAATCATTACCAGGCACTGATTTGCACAATAATTTAAAAAAAAAAACTTCTTAAGCCTTGTTAAGTGATGAATACAGAATGAAGAAACATTTATAGTATTATACTTGTATAAATTAGCATAAATATGGTTACAAATCGATCCTGCTCAAGTTCTTAATCTAAGTAACCACAACATGGATACATATGCGGGGAAACAATAATACACCCTCTAGCAGAAAATCCATCACTTGCCTTTAGTGACTGTGCTTTCAGAAGATGAATAAGTCAGAGTTGATGGGTACTGCACACCTCTTTTGGGCTTGCCTTCTAAAGAAAACAAAACAGAAATCTTCGGTCAGTGAATAGATGATCATAAAAGCACCTATAATTATAAGCCAGCAAGTAAGGAGTTGAGGGTTGCATCAGCTGTGCATGATATATCAAGAACTGGGCACTTGTATTCAATGATGTCACATATGATTATGTCATACGGTAGCCTCCCACTGGCCAATACGCTCCCACAGAGAAGGACTCCTCAGGGTGCCGTCAGTCAAACAATGTTGACTAGTGACCCCCAGGGGGAGAGCCTTCTCTGTGGGGGCACCTGCCCTCTGGAATGAACTGCCCCTGAGATACGTACAAACCCTGACCTACGCACCTTTTGCCGTGCCCTTAAGACTTTACTGTTTCAGCAGGCTGGGCTGGCTTAGATAACGAATTTTAATGGGTGTTCTTGTTTTTTTAATATAAGGGCCAAATTATTTAATATATTTTAAACTGTTTTAAATTTTATGGATATATGTGTTTTATTCTGGCTGTGCACTGCCCTGAGTCCCTCAGGAGAAGGGTGGTATAAAATTTTTAAATAATAATAATAATAATAATAATAATAATAATAATAATACACAAATGATATGAGCCACGATGATACAGTGGTTAGAGTGCAGTACTTCTGTTGACTGCTGGCTGCCTGCAATTTGGCAGTTCAAATCTCACCAGGCTTAAGGTTGACTCAGCTTTCCATCCTTCCAAGGTGGGTAAAATGAGGACCCAAATGGTTGGGGGCAATATGCTGACTCTGCAAACAGCTTAGAGAGGTCTGTAAAGCGGTATATAAATCTAAATGCTATTGCTATTGCTATATCAATTATGGATTTACAATCTGGTTGACACAAATTACATCACTGACATCATTTACACAAGAGGGCAGTTATTCCACATTGCTTTCTTCATGATTCATGAGATCATAAGCCTAAGGAATTGAAGCAAACAGGGTCAAGGAGAAGAGCCGTTTCCGCTGTGGCCCCATCCCTGTAGGACATTCTACCACTGGAGGTGAGAACTTCTCTCTTTTGGCCTTCCAGAAAGGTATAAAAACCTGGTTTTGCCAGCTGGCCTGGGGCCTCAAGAGGGACGCTCACGGCTGGAGGTGGCTGATGGAGTAAGACTTTATTCCCCTTCCATCCAACTCTTAGCTCTCTTAGTTCAGTTTTAATATAAATCTTAATAATATTTTAACTTTGTGTACTTTTAATATTTTAACTATTTTTTACATGTTTTATAACCTCTAAGTCGCCCAGAGTCAACCTGAAGGAGAAATGGGCAGCATAACATTTTAATAAATAAATAAATAAATTTAATAACCTTTAAATGGTTGGGTTCATCTACTATCCTAAACCAAAAACGTACAACTGCATTCTAGAACTGTGTCAGAGGTGGTATTCAGTAGGTTCTGACCAGTTCTGGAGAACCGGTAGTGGAAATTTTGAGTAGTTCGGAGAACTGGTATATACCACCTCTGACTGGCCCTGCCCCCATCTATTCTCTGCTTCCTGACTCTCAGCTGATTGGGAGGAAATGGGGATTTTGCAGTATCCTTCCTCTGCCATGCCCGCTAAGCCACGCCCACCAAGCCATGCCACATCCACCAAGCCACACCCAGAGAACTGGTAGTAAATTTTTTTGAATCCCACCACTGAACTGTGTGATATCTAAATCCACCCAAGGCATCTCTAACTACAGAAGAATATTGTTGTATTTGTAGTTAGAATATTGTGATATTTGTTATTGGACTATATATTTTTATTTATTTATTTTAAAAGACCTATAAAGCAGTCCATATTGTAACACAAACCTGGGATTCACACAAAACATTAATGCCTCCCCCAATCAGAATAAAAACGATAAAAACATATAGTTCCCTGGGGCAAATACTCTTCCATATTTCCACAAATTAATAACTTTATATTAATAATTTAAATAACAAGGGGGAAACCATTTTAGGAATGTTAATGTGACTTTTCTTGTGCATTTTTACTTAGTTTTCTGGTTCTCCCTCAATAAAAGTAGCTTTATGGAGTTTAATGACTAAAAGCAAGGGCTTTAACATCCTACTTTTTCAGCTGTTTTAATTGGTTTCTTCACGTTATTTTCTTTAATCCTCTCTATATCTGGAACCAGAAATATTTCATTTTGATCATATATATTATGTATACCTATAGATCTTAATGGATATTAATTAAATGTTGTCTGTATATACTGTATGTATATAACACACACACTGGATAACATCATCATCATATATCATCAACATCATCATCATATATAATATAGATTTATGGACCTACTAAATATTCATCAGCCACACTGATTTGCTGCCCCCTACCTCTTGACCAGATCCTATCTGTACATTTGAATGGAAGCTGTTTTATTGACCCTCTTATTTTCCAAAGTGGTGGTTACGTAATGTTTTTATATTCTTTTAGCCATCTGTTATTATCACGAAAGAGCCAAAAATAAAAGTCAATTTGCTGGAGTCCATTTACTGAAGAAGCTGTTAAGAAAAGTAAAATGTGCCTATTGCACTAGGTTTTTTTTTTTTAAATGGAAACTAAAAATAGTCACATGCTTGTTTTAATTTTCTAAACTCATATGGAAGGCACTCATCATCTCCAAAGTTAGGTTTAATATTTGGAAATGTTTTGTCTTGAATACTGAGCTCATACAGTCTTAATTTAACTCCCAATTTGTGTGTTTAAGAAAGCTAAGCTCCAGATTTGATATAGATGATATGCTATGCCAATGCTATGATTTCTCATAATAGCTTATTATAAGATATCTTATTTTCACTGCGATCTGGTATATCATTCAAACCCAAATCCAGGGCCTAACATAAGGTTATATGGGTTTAGTCCTCAATAAAAAATAATAATAAAAGGAGCTGGTGATACAATAGCAGCAGAGAAGTGTACAGGTCTTCACTGGCAGGTTTAAAACTCAGGTAGATAATGGAACAACCATCTTGATCAAACCATGGTTGCCACCTTTGATGGGACATTAACTTCGCATACTTCCTTTTCTAATCACTTTCAGGAATTGCTTGTTAACTGCTTTGCAGCTATTAGGAACCTTCAGATCAAAAAGTTTTACAACACTAGGTGAGTTTTCCTTCAATCCTTAGTGGAACACATTTCTACTACCAATTTATTTTTTTTCTAAATAAAAGGAAAACCATCCAAGTAAAAGTGTGACTCAAACTCTGATTTTAGAAAGATACAAATGAACTAAGATAAATTAGAGATAAGATTTTGGAATTAATTACAAAGATTTTTTTCTGTGGGAAAATGATTTTGTTTTGATTTTTTTTTTAGAAAACAGATTTTAAAAATTGGACACTAGTGGTGTTAGAAGAAACTAAAGATTTCAATTAAAGGAGAAGTATATTTAAACTAGATTTACAATTATCAAACAAAATATAATAACATTGGGCATATTGAAGGATGTTTTGAATAATATACTCAGAAGTTAGTTATAATAGTGTCTGCCTATTATATTGCCAATATGTCTTCTGATTAAAATTCTGCACTGGTATTCCTGGCTAGAGAGTAAACATAAAATTTAAGGGATGTTTTTGTCATGAGATCGAATTATAAAAAGAAATCAGGATAATTTAAATAAATATGTAAGTTTAAGTTAGAGATATTTAGTAGAATTTGTATAAAGAGGTTAAATAACTTAGAGATGCCAATGCAGAAGAATTGTTATTAGTATTGAATTTTTGATATGTTTGTTTTTGGTTGTTTATATTTTCTGTTTTTTGTTTGTGTGTGTGTGTTTTTTCTTGCTTTTTTGTGTTTTATGTTTCTTTTCATACTGTGTATTTTAATCTTTGGAAATTTAATAAATATTTTTTTTTAAAAAATCTGCACTCTTTTTAAGTCATGTTTAGTAATTCAATAACAGACATTGCAGAAGGAATTAAATTGTTTAAGCTTTTTTATTGCCATTTTTTCTATTACCTTTTTTTCTTCCTTTACATTTCTTTCTGTCTTATGGCTTTTCTATTTGGAAATGCAGTGATGTAATTTTGCAGTGGAAGTTTTACTGTATGAAAACTGGAGGTTCCCCCCACCCCACCCTTCTGTTTCTTAATAATGAAGCAGACTTATTTGAAACCAATCTTATTGATCCTTGGACAGTGGTGGGATTCAAATAATTTAACAACCGGTTCTCTGCCGTAATGATTTCTTCCAACAACCAGTTCACCAAACTGCTCAGAAAGTTAACAACCGGTTCTCCCGAAGTGGTACGAACCGGCTGAATCCCACCACTTCCCTTGGAGAGATCCAGGATTTGTTGATTTAAATTTCATTTACTTTTTCACATCAAAATTTCTACACACAACAAAATGTTTACCTTGCTGTTCTTACATTAGATATAAATATATCTTACATCTGGAAAAAGACTACTTTTCTTTAGCCCTTAAGTATCACCCTTCTTTGCTAAATTCACTTAAAATAAATGTTATGTAGTAAAAACAGCTGCTAATGTCATATAAACCCATATGCAATTTATTCATGGTGAAGTTTTGCTTGAAAGATTCAAAACAAAATGCTGAACTTTTGCTATTTATATGAATAAATGCTAATAGTGAATATAGATATCATCACATTTCTTATTGCTTTGATGAGCAGTAAAAATATATCTCTATATTTGAAAACAACCCTAAAAGAAAATATTGATAGCTGTCAAAATAATATCCTAATATTCCATATATAACAAAGCATATATTTATGCTTTGTTGTATCAACTTCTGACTTTTACTAATTTTATAATTTCAACAAGAGCAAAACTGTCTCTGATTTCCAGCTAAAAACAATTATATCCATTCTTGAGTGATTACTGTATAGCATTTAATTGCTACTTTTCACATCAGAGTTTCTCAGAGTTTCTTAGGTTTTTAAATAATGAGAAATGACATATAGGAAGGGAAAAGGGAAAGGAAGGAAGAAATTTACCTGAAAGTATGAATGATTCCCTCCATCGTGGTAATGAAAGTGAGCGGATTCCATTGGAAAAACTACCCTTGTATCCAGATTGACCAGCAACTTTTTGAACTAAGATTTTTCCTCCAGAGTTGTCAATAATTCCACTGTAAAAGTAACGTATTAATGTCATAAGCACATTGTTAACTTACCATAGCTCTAAGTGATCGTTGAATTACAAGCTCAATGCATATAAATTCAGTCCACTTGGAAGAACTGTTTCCAGCCCTTTCCTTTATGTAGAACATTATTACATCATCTTCAAAAGCTTCTGGAGATCTTCATTGAAACCAGGCAGTGATAGCATGGTTCTAGATGCTATGGCATATATGATTTTTTTCAGATGGCCTCCACATGATTCTAATATTAATTGTTTTTTGAACTGGGTTTGTCCTTCTTTCAAGTACACTGAATTTTATATTAACTCCCCTATGCAATCCTGAATCCATTTGACAAAGTATTTGATAATTCTAAGCCTAAGAATCATTCCTTAGTCAGACTATATCAAAATGAAACTCTCTGTTCTAAATATTAGTAGACATTTAGGTAAGTTAAGCCTAATGTGTAAGAAGATGGTTCTGTGTTTTCCTAAAAGATATTTTCTACCCTGGCATTTCCAAAAAGTTATGGTTGATCATATCCCAGAAGGAAGGGTCTATTGCCATTTCCCAGTATAAATTTGTGGAAATATCATCGATCAATTTTTATCTGTGTAATTTTGTCAGATCTACAATTATTTCCCTCATAAATCCATACCCAAATCATTTTGTAAAATTGCCCTTTTGCTCACTAAGTGGAATGAAAGAAGACCTATTTTCCATCCTCTAAATATACATTGATACACTAACCTGAACTCTACTCACAATCATAGTTTTTACAGACTTGACTATAGGCTACCTTTTATTTCCTAATCTTATTTTTCCTATCTTTTGAGAGTTATACAAAATTTTTGGTGAGGAAAAAAGAAACACACCCCATTCTGACTCTTACATTTATTGAGCATGCTGATATCTTTCTTTTTTTATTTTGGATGCTATTTTGAATTAAAGATCAGTTCTGCTGACCTGTGAATAGCAGCAGCACAAACACTGGAAAAAGAGGCATAGATATCAGTGCCATAAACTCGATATTTAACATCCTGACATCCTAAGGGACACTTAGCAATAAATTCTGGGTTGATGATCTTTGCAGCTTTGATGGCACACTCAATCTGTGGAACAGCTGTGAAGATAAAAGTTGAATGTTATGCTTTAATATAAACACAAAAGCTTTGCAGAAAACAAAGAAATGGTAGGAATTGGCTCTACAGTTCATGTGCTTTTATGCCAGTTTTAAAATACTCAGATATTCAGCACTGAATCCTTAATCCTTAAAATGAAAAATAATAAAACTCCCAACTGCAGGGTATCTCCAATGAGTTTACTCTTTCACACCCCAGTTCCAAATGGCCTAATATGCAGTGGAATAAGGTAATAATCGCATCTATATGATTGATTTAACATCAAAACAATAATATTTGAATTATGCATTTAATTCAATATATAATTGCTATAATCTAGCAATTTGGTATAAATTCTTCAGATCTGCTCTTTTAGCTTTTCAGATACATTGGGATTTCAACTCCCAAAATTGCATTCCATTAGCTTAGGAATTCAAAGAGTTGTCATCCAACTCTTCCAGATAGTTGCTAGGATCCAAATTATTACAGAAATATGAGCAAAGTCTTCATATAAACAATTTCATAAAGAGAGACATAATCTGATTTGACTTTGCATTGGAGATCACTGTGCAGTTTCTTATTCTGCAGTTATTATGTTGAAGAGTGGAAATAAAATCAATGCTATAATTATTAGCTTCCAAGAAAAACAATATTTTATAAGCATATTAGTTTAGCTAAGCCATCATCTTGGCTATTAAGTTAGTGGAAGAAAAACTTGGGTTGGATCTATGTGGGCTTTATATCAGTTTCTTGTGGAATGCACATAACATCTTAATCTTCCTGACTCTGATTTCCCTTCAAATGAAAATGTTGGGTTAATGTTTGTTTGTTTTTTGTCCTAATCCCCTGAAAAAACATTTCACTGTCATTTGAGAGAGAGAATGTCAAGTTTTCAAGTGAAAATACGAATCGACAAAAGATATTCAGGATCGAATCTGGATCGGTCACTGGGACCAGAGGTTTAGTTTTTCAAGCTTTTGGACTCATGTTGGAGCCCATCTGCATGGAACTTCTCTCAAGCAGTTCTCTGTAACTTCTCTAAATTCTCTTTATCAAAGATATTCAAGATGTTATTGATGAAATTTTGAAAGATTTAGCAAACTTGTGAGAGTTCAGGAATGTTGCTGTTGATGATGATTTTAAGCCTATACCACTGCACAATGCAGCACTTGAAAACTTTAAGCCCTGGTTAATTCAGATTGCTAGCTTCTATGATTTCTGCCAATGGTTTTTCCAATCTAGTTAGGGATGCTGAGATTGAACATGAGATCTTTGACATGCAAATAATATGTTCTGCCATTGCATTATGACTGCATCACTACATGCAGAAGATGGTAAGTTCTGTCTTTATCTTTCCAAATATAATGTTAAGCAACTGCCTGTCGACTAGTTAGAGACATTTGACATGTAGATTAGGGCCTATCTGATTTATAGTCTTTCTAATGTTGATATTTATATAGATAAGAAACGTTTAGTTGATTTTTACCTTTTCCTCTTTCAGATGTGTTGACAGTTTAGGAGTTGCCAGAAATAACATTCCATTTCCTACATTTGGCATTACTTCCAGCCTAACATTGCTTCATAATTAAACCATCAGTTCCATGCATATATTTATCGACTCCACTATACAGGATCAGGCCACTTTGTATTACATCCTTCTTCCTTCTCTTAGCAGCCATTTTTCTTTCTTCTTTCATTTTATTCATTAATTCATGCTCTTTGCCATGTACAACTCTCACATGCAAACTGAAATTTTCTGTATGTCGTAATTGTTAATAGATGGGGCCTTGAATATTCCTTGCATCAGTAATGGCTTTATTCAAGGATAAGTAAAGCCTTTGTGGTTCCAATAAATTTTCCAACAAGGAAACCCAATTTGGGAAGTTGGATATGTTTAAAAACCATGTGATTCATTTAATGACCACAGTTGCTTAACAACTGCAATTAAAGTGGTTGTAAAGTTGGATCCAGTCACATTATGACTAGCTTAACAAATGAATTGCTTAGTGACTAAGATTCTGGTCCCAATTGTCATCATAGGTTGAGGATTATCAGTAGTGAATGGTGCTGTTGTAAGTTAAATTTGATTAGTTTTCTTCCCCCATCCCTTGCCCATCCTCATCTTGTCACGTGTTTTTATTTTGCTCACAATTATTACATCTTTCCTGAACATGAAATAATATTATTTGCTCTGAAGGAAGCAACAAGAGGCATCTGGCACACAAAAAGAATTTCAGAGTAAATGATGCATTAGAAACAAAAGCAGCATGCAGCAGTCTGGATAGGGATGGGAAACATTTTAAGTGGAAATAGTTTAGCTGAGAATTATGATTACTGTTAATGGAAGATATTGGAAGCTACATCATTTGTACAGAATGTATAAATATTCTCCAAGTATTCTTGGAGTCAGTTTTCCAATATCTTTCACAAAAGACATGAAAGAGAGTCTAAACTGAGATTACACTTTTACATCATTTTGTTTACTTACATTGTTTGGATTTCCTGTTCCTCTTTGTAGTTTCTTTAGTAGCACATACACAAGTCAGCAGCAAAACTAAGGCAAAATAAATAAATAATTAAAAATGTACAATACTGTCTCCCATGAAATTAAAGATTCTTGGGCTGAATGATTTTCTGGGATTATTTATAGCTTTCTTTCAATTCTCTAAGTGAAATAATAACATTTTCTATTAATGTTGTCATTGTCTCAGGTTTTTTTATGTTTGATTTTCACATTTCCTGATGTTACTACTTTAATTACAAATTTTCAGAGACGCTTTGATTTATCTGCCTGATTTAATTTTATCTAAAACTATGGGATAACAAATAAAGCAGAGATTAAAAAATAGGATGCACCTACCAAAGACCACTGCCACTGCTGTTATTCTCTTCATCCTGAGAGAAACTGGACCTTAGAATTCCAACAGAATTCACTGTAAAACACAAATCCTGATTATTATAAATTATAAAATTATTTATTTGTTTGCTTCAGTTTTGAAGTTACCCAATTGCATAGCAAATCAGGGGGGTTTATAGATTAAACAAACTATTGAGGAGAAAAAGAAGACAGTTGATTAGAAAACAAAGCCAAGCAGCCAATGCCTATCCTAATTCAGAACCTAGAAGAACAATGAGCTCTTAGGCAGTTTGCAAAAAGTCAAAAAGATGGAAGCACTTCAAATCATTCCAAAGACATGAACCATCATTAAGAAGGCACACTTCCTAGATCCTGTAAAATGACACTGCTTAATGGATGGCACCCAGAATCACTAATCTCATACTGAATCCCAGTCTGAACCAGGACTGAAACACGTCTAGATAATCTGCTACTGCTAGGGTCCTCAGGAGTTTTGGCCAAGTTTTATCCCACCTTTCCTGTACAAAGCCAATATACTGTATATTATGTTCTCAAGCCAGTGTACACAATATTCTGTCCTTCAATTTCCCTCAACAACTGACTGATCTGAGGAGTTACTCAATGACTTTCAGGGCTAAGAATGGGCTCTTTCAGGTCTTGGTCCACTACCTTCATAATTATATTTTTAAAAAAAAGCAGTTTGCCTTTTAATTCCTATAATTTCCTGACCCAGCTAATGTCATTTAAATAAACTGGACCTCATTTCCACACCATTTTCAGCCAGGCTTGTTCATATGTACTTACTTATCACAATGCAATGAGATTTTGGAAACACCATGTCACCCATTGGCCTCAATAATCCAATGAAGTAGACAAGTTTCAAGCAAGTATTTAAATTTACTTTTTGCTAGTCTCTGTATTACAATCAAACCTTTGGATCAGAATACTTTTCAATGGAACCGACTGTACTTACCCAGTGAGCTGTAGGATACAGAAGTAAGAAGTGAGAGAAAGACAAGGAAACAGCATACATTTAATGGCAAAAGTCAGATAATGATGTGGAAACGTTTTTCTGAAGTTTACATTTTCCAAAAAGGAGGTTAAGAGACCAGAAAATAAAGGAAGGATAAGAAGACAACTGGGGGAAAGCTGTTAAAAAGAGAGGCAGGAGAAAAAATAGAGGCAAAAGAGAAAAGGGGGAGAGAAATTTAATAAAAACCAGGGCAAGGAAGAAGAAGCAGATATGAGTGTAGAATAAAGTCAGCTGAATATTTTATAGGCTGGGAAAAAACGCCTGGAATGTTAATCAGCTGACTGGTCTCTACCTAGATCCCATGCCTGCTTTGAACAGAATTTCTCCCCATCTCTTTGGCTTTGCTCTTTCCTTTACTTATTTTTCACTTTGTTTTTGAAAACATGACATTCCTTTAAGATATCAGGGACCAGATAAGCATGCCAGATGATGGGATTTGGAAAAGATAGCATCTGGATTAGCAGAGCAATTTACAACTGATGGGATGTGTACAAACACTAAGCCAAAATCAAACAAACCAGATTATATTAAGGCTACCGTATATGACCCAATGAAACCTTTCATTTCAAGATGTTGACCAAGAGTGTTTTCAGCAACAAGTGCTTGTCTGACTTTTGCCATCTAGTGGTTGGTCTGACTTTTGCAGTCTAGATTATGACTGTGATATGCAAGCATAGCCAATAGGTATGCCATGATGGGCTGAAGAGAGATGCTGATATTTTTACAGTGTTGATGCTTTATTATTTAAGTCTGCTTGAATAACTCGAGGCTAAATTATACAATGAACAACTAAGAGAAGTAGTTATGCTTAGCCTAATGAAGAGAAGGCTTAGGGGAGACCTGATAGCAGACTCCTGCCTTGGGCAGGGGGTGGAGTAGAAGACCTCCAAGATTCCTTCCAGCCCTATGATTCTATAAATTTGCATATATTGATCTAGATTCTGGTGGATTTATTTGGTTGGTGGATGAATATAAGTTTTATTAGGGCCTCAATATTGCTTATTGTTTATTATTTTAAATAGCCTTTTTATTGTATTGTGTTTTTATTTCGTTTGCCATCAAGAGTTCATTCTGATAGATGGGCAGCAATGAAATTTGTTTAAGAAATAAGTAAATAAATAAACAAATAAATAGATTTCAATTCTATCTTACATATGTTGGTCTTGATTTTATCTTCAAATTATAACTAAATGCATTTTATTCATTAATATTGTGTCTAAATAATTTTAAAAGTTATAAGGATATAAATAATGTTAATCAGCATTCATCTTTCTGCTTTATGCATCATTATGTCTGCCAGTTCTTTGAGATGTAAATATATTAAAACTGTTTAGATGTTTAGATATATGTTTAGTATGTGTTAATATATGTTTAGATCTGGTCATGAATGCTTTTTCAAAAGAGGGTGGTGGGAATTAAACACCTGTGGCAGAAAGAATGCCAGCTAGGACTCTATTTTCTATTTCGTTTTCTCCTATGCAATAAATATTGAAATCCAATAAAATGTTATGTTCTTAATTGCTATTCATGTCTCACATTCCAAGTAAAATAGACACTTCTTGAATTTCAAAGATCATAGCACCTCTGTACAGATTACTTTAACTATTTTAGCAATCCCTAAATTTTAGAATGACCTTCCCCAAACAGGTACCCTTAAAATGGACTTAAATCCTCAACTTACCAAGCAACTTGACCAATGAGTTACTGGGAGTTGTAGTTCTAGTCCTAAAAATAACTGGAGGGCATAAACGAAGGCAAGTGTAGATTGTGTGAGACCATAGAGATTCAAACAATGGGTGACCCATAAATCCTCTCATGTGCAATTCCCTTAGAACCTAGAATGGTTGTCGTTTTAAATAGAAGCTATTTACCTTCCATTGTGGCACCACATATACAGACTCATTTTTTTTTCTTTCCTAAAATAAGATGGGAAAATGTCTTTTGAAGAAAATAACTCTTTCAAGCTACACCAAATAACCATCCATTTAAAGCATAGTATTATTTGCAGACTGACTTTTGTTATTCTCTTTGATGAAGGTGTAGAATTAAAGAGCTTCTATCAATAACTTGCTTAATCATAGTCCTCATGAACATTTGAGAAGGGCAGGTTCTTGATGCTTGATTCCGCTTGTGGATTACATGGGCAAACAGAAATTCTTCATGTGCCATTATGGGATTAACCTGGCCAATCTAAGTGGTTTCTTACCACTAATCTTCTGTAGAAATCAGCTCACACACAGTTTCTTTTTACCTCTTAATGGGTTGTTGGCATATTTACTGCAGTAAGAGCATAGCAAACATTAAGGGGTTTATGATGTTTTAAAAATAAATTGAGGAGTGGTTAATGGCAAACACTGTTATATACAGCATTTCACTGATGAACTAGAGATAAAGTGGTCTACCTTTTGACCCAGTGATCTGCCCAGGAAACAAAGGCAACCACCCATACTGTATATCATGCCTGCCAGGGCTTGAAAATATTTTTTAAAGTTGTGCAAAATATATAGATGATACAGAAATGATCCTGGGAATTCTAAGATGTCAGGCCTGTCTTAAATCCTGTCATGGACAAGTTTAAATAAACATTGGCACTTTATATACATAGAATAAAGGAAGAGTTTCCTCAAATCCTTCTGGACCTTGTATGTTGAGTTCAGCAAGACCGCAATGGTGCAGAAAAAACCCTATGTGGAAAATAGCATTTTAATTGTTCCACTTTATCCCTTCTGTTCCACTGAAATGTATACACTAGGAGTGCCTGCTATTTGAAAGATCATAACTGCCTCATTTCCCCTCCAGTTAATTCAATCTTAATTTGAATACCTATATTGCTGTTAGAGGCCTCTCTAAAAGCATTTTTCTCCAGGCAATGAAGATTTAATGAAGTTCTCTCTCTCTCTCTCTCCTCCCCCGTCTTAATTTAATAAACAGAACAAAGAAATGCATTGCTTTGATTTACCATACTCTTTGCCATTTTACTTTGGCAAGACCTCAAGGATGTCTAACAAAGTTTAAAAACAAAGCAGATTATAACAATAAAACAGGGAGCAAATGATGGGGAAAGGGATGTGTATTTATAAAGATTATTCAAACATTGAACGGATAAGGGGGCAATCCAATTTCACCAAGCTTCAGGGACTACCTTATTCAGAAAGATTCTTTTTTCTCCATCCTATGTATCTTTCTAGGATGGGTCTTCAGTATCCCACACACCCATGGGAAGTTAGATCAGGACCCAAAGATAGCCCTTTTCCCTGGTGGCCCCACCCTTATGGAAAACCTTGCCCCAGTGATACACACAGTCCTACATTTCTTGCATTTTTGAAGATAGTAAAGACCATACTTTTCAAAAAGCATTTATTTCCAAGTATTTCTCATTGGATGTCTTCTAGCAATATTCCATGAGTTATCCCTGCCATGGGATTTTAAGTTGCAGGATCGATGATCTATTGATGATGTATTGTATACCACCCTGAAGCTTACAAGAAAGCAGTATAAAAACCTAATGAATAAATTCTAAGGGAGTGTGTTCTATAGCTTGGAGCAATGTAGCAGAAAGTTATTTCCCATAAGCCAGAAAACAGACCTCTGATTGAAGGGGCATAATCAAAAGGACTTCTCTGCAGATTTAGCAGCCAGATGGTTTAGTAATAAAAAAGGTGATTCTCAGGCCTTAAGACTGTTAGGCCTGAATTCTAATGCATAATAATAATATAGGCAATATATTATTCTGGTTCTAGCAGCCTAAGTTCCCTGTTTTTTGAATCCATAGTATAGTTCATATATCAAGATGAAACATGGTTTATTTGTACAGACATCTTGTTATCCTTTGCATGACCTGATTCACTCCTCCATTTCCTAGATCATGATAAATATAGCCCATCATTATGTCCAAATTAGGTAAGCTATGGTTATGTAAGTCATCAGTTTGTCTCTGAGCCACAACCTGAAACCTATTTTAACCTGTGGTTTTCAATTCTGGGTGCATGGCAAACAATACCTTATAGAAATTGCTCTTTGTGATTCAGATTGAGTGGCAAGCTATATTTATCACGAATCATGAAATGAGGGATGAGTGTAGAATGCACAAAGAATGAGCATGCTGAGTAGCTTTAAAAACCAAGCCGTAGATTGGCCACGATAATAAACTTAATAATTAAGTTACAACTGCACCCAATTCATCACTAGCAAATTAAGTTAGCTCCTGTGCCAATCACTTCTTACATTTACTACTGATTTTTACTTCAGTATAAATCCGTTTACTAAAAAGTAATTTTCACTTATTTCAGTGGGGTTTTTTTAATTGTCTGAGTAGATAAATAAGCATAAAGAAAAACTCTTGTTAAGAGATCATTGTTGAAGCAATCTTTCCCCACCTGATCTCTCTGGACTCTCTTTTGGTGAACCTCCTTTAAATACCGCTTATAGTTCCTGCCACAGCATAATAGCAGTGGAGAAAAATTATTATGCATTCTCTGAGGAGCTTTTAGAGAGCTGCTGACCAGTTCATAGAGGATTGTCACCATGAAGCTGTGACCTATGGAAAATTTGCATTACTATTTTGTTTGAGAGCTTAGTTAAGGACCCAAATATACTGGCCTGTTTTTACAATTGTAGTAGAAATGATAATGCAGTTCCTGCTCAGCTTTTCAAAGTCTACTAAATTTTCTACCCAAAATGTATCATAGCAATGGGCAGTTTACTACCTTGCTCCCATCATTTCACATAAGGGTCAGTAGTAAAAGGTAAGGTGATACAAGCATCACACTTGATGGAATTAAATGTAAAATTCAAATAATCTCACATAGGGTGGCAAGTATCCCCAGACTTTATAATTTAAAGAATTAATGATGCGTTTTATAGAGCTCTTCTCTGATACTTTGATGGCTTTTGTTTCTTTTGTCTCATCAAATCTTTTACAAAAGGATGCATGGATAGCAAATTCTATCCCACTTTCCTGTTTCAGTAATGCATCTGGGATTGGATTTTTGGAACTGAGTCCCAGGAACATCAGTTTAAGCAGGTGGTGATGTGCCCGTGAACCAGAATGGGCCACCCAAGGTGAGTTAGGGCTGTTTCTTCTAGCATACTTTCTTATCTTTAAGGATATTTAAAAGCAAGGGGACAGCAGCTATCCAGATAAGGGCTTGATTAAAAAACCTCATTTGTAATGTTTTACATTTAAAAACTCTGCTTGCTATTTTTAAGAATTTAAGTGAGGTTACAATGAGACAATGCACATATTCAGAGTGGATTTATTTATTTTTTTTGCATTAAAATTAATGCTTGACAAGCATTTGCTGTTGTGTTTAAATTATCATGAATGTAGAAGAGAATTAAAGAGGAAGGGAGAAGAGCAGGATTTATTATGTGCTTTACAAGATAATTGCCATGCTATAAATAGATCCCCAGTTAGAGCATTAAATCCAACTTCTAAAACTAAAACTGGTCTGCCAGTGGTGACTTGTATACAGCAGAGGATACTCATAAATTGGTTGATGGATAACAAGGGCTTTTACTGGTTTGTGAACTTGATCATTTTTAAATCAGCAAATCTCCATTTTGCCTGATCATTGCAATGAGGGTAACATAATAATATCTGCATCATGACAGCCATAAAAATATGGCTAATGCTTGTGTTATGAATGACAGTATCTATCCTGTTTCCCCTAAAATAAGACATCCCCGATAATAAGCCCAATCGGGTTTTTGAGCGCATGCACTAAAATACCCCCCCCCGAAAATAAGCCCTTCCCGAAAATATTTAAACACACGCGCAGCAGGTCCCCGCCATTTTCTCTGGTTTCCTCCATGCGCCCCAAAATAATAAGACCTCCCTGTAAATAAGGCCAAGCGCTTATTTCAGGGTTCAAAAAAATATAAGACAGGGTCTTATTTTCGGGGAAACACGGTAGTCAATTGTTTCTGACAGGCTCTGTTTGATTTTCTTCAATTTTTTATACATGTTGTTCTTTAATTACTCTTTAATATTTAAACTTTAACACCGTTATTAATCCTACTAATAAGCTGTCTGATTTTACTTCATCAACTGTTGAATGATTTGATCTGAAGCCCAGGTTATGCTCAGTGATTTTATCCAGCTTCATAATTCAGAGGCACCATTTTGTTATTGTTATTCAACTTTATTGATAGTCCACCTTTCCAAACAATAGATTCCAACTGGGAAAATGAAGCCATGGCAATAAATACCCTTGTTCTCTATGCAAAGTTTCTGCATTTTATTATTTTGATAAAAGTTGTCATAGTCTTTCTTCTAATTAGCCAAAGTTTCTTAGTTTTATAACCATCGCTATGAAATGCTGAACCAAGGAGGATAAAGTCTGTTATTGTTTCAGTTAGGTTGGCATTACCTGTGGACATAACCTTAAACGTTTTGTTTAAAAAAGATGTCAGACAATAGATATTTCTTCTTTCTCCTACCACAGGATTCCTTAATTGTTCTCTTGTCATCTATCCAAGGTGTCACTAGCTTATCTGAGATTCATGCTATTTCAGCAACTTTAATTCCAATATCTATTTCTTCTAGTCTAGAATTTCTCCTCATGTATTCTGCATAAAAGTAAATAAGGTGAAAATATTCAACTTTTTCCCACTTGTGAACCATCCAATTATTCATATTCCAGGAAGCTACAAATGATTTCTGGTCATCTTAGAAATTCTTCAATAGGCAGATGAGACACAATGTTCTTAAGAGCTACCAACACTTAGTCGTGGCTTATACAACTATAATTAATAAAAGTATTTTAACATATTTTAACTGCCTTACCTAAAAGCATAAATATATCAAAGTAAGTGTGATTGAATTTTGCCTTGCATCAGTAAATCCTGGATAATATTGTGAGCTATTTATTTGGAAGTACAGCATATATTTATTTAAACATTTCCCTGTAATTTCTACATATGGATGAGACCAAACTAAATTTCTCAAATCTAAGGGCAAATACTTCCAGGAGGCCACATATATATATACAACTTTCCCCTGAAGGCGTATATTTAGTCTGGGAGCAAGGAATGCATGTGAAAATTTCTGGTTCTCTTAAAAAATTCATCCTGAGGCTGATTTCATGAATTGTTCTTACATGTCCACACAAAGCTTAACTTTCTTTTTTTGAGAGAAGAACCTTCCTCAGTATCACAAACTGACATTCTGTTTATCTTCAAATCTATATGGAAGAAGATTATCTGTTCAAATATTTGGTGATAAATTCAAAGTGATAGTTTATTACCTTCCCTGGTGATTAATGAACAAGGACGATGTAGGCATTACTCAGTCTTGTTTTACACAGAGAGTTACACAAGAGTCCAGTTCTAGAGTAACTCACATTCAGGACCTGCCTTGGGCCTTATGATCCTTCAGAACAGCAAATTGATAAGCTACAGGTTGCACCAATGGTCAGAAAAACATCTTGCTTGACAGAAAGGGTTCTGCCATTTCCAAATGAGAAGGGGTTGGGGTAGCACCAGTTTTCATGCTTTCAGACATTATAGAAAAAGCAAAGCAAAGAAATCTCCAGCACCATTTTACTGAGAGTGTGTTTGTTTGTTTGTTTGTTTGTTTATTTATATTTAAGCTTTTGCTTCTGTTTTCTGACCAAAGCATGACCCACAAAGAAAGGCCAAATGTGAAGGTGAGGGGACATAACACAGCTCCTGAAGGGTTGCAAGGCCCTTTAAAATTCTGAGTGGCCTAGTGATGGAAGTGTCATGAGACCTACCATCAGAACGATTCCCATCCCCTAAAATATGAACTATAATTTAATGGGCCCTAACTGATATGTCAAATATCTCTGGATAACCAGTATATAGGAAGTTAATCAGCATTTTGGTCTGTGGTCAGCCGCAGAGCTAGAAGGGAGTAATGTATCCTTGACAAGGGACTGATGACAAGACCCAAGACTACTGCAACTGCTGTTATTCTCTTCATCCTGAGAGAAACTGGGCCTTTTAATTCTAACAGAATTCACTGTAAAACAGAAATCCATTATTTTTATAATGTTATTTATTTGTTTGTTTGCTTCAGTTTTGAAGTTACCAAATTGCATAGCAAATCAGGGGGGGTTACAGATTAAACAAAATATTGAGGAGAAAAAGAAGACAGTTGATTAGAAAGCAAAGCCAAGCAGCCAATGGACCTAATACCAGTTCATGTTGCACTGCTCTGAGCAAAAACCAAGTTCAGGTAGTGTGCCTACCCTGAAGTTGGGCCTCAATAATCTGGATCAGGTCCTATAGTTTCCATGGTAGACCATTTGCCACCGACAACCTTTTGTCTGAGAAGGTCTAGTCTTTCCTGCTTGAACAGGGGGTTGGATTAGAAGACTTCCAAGTTCCCTTCCAACTCTGTTATTCTGTAGCCATGATATCTCACGCCATGTGATTTTGTGACCAGAGAAAGCATCTTGAAGTTCTTAAGAATCATCCATCTAGGGAACTTCATAACTCAATTGCTGGAACTTGGGCAGGGAAGCCACTATGCAGCAGGGAACAAAATGGTCTCACATCTAGCTATGTGTAGTAAAGTACTTCAAAAAGTCACTGGAGATTCCTGGATGACAACAGCTACATCTCCATTCCTGCCCTACAATCATGGCTGGTTCCACACCCAAAACCTAGAGGGTACATTTCTGAAAAAGGACCATGCCCAACCAATTTGGTAATACATACCAGGGTAGTCCTCATATCCAAGATTAAATCATGGATAAGCTGAGACGTATTACAAGCTAACCTTGCATTAGTATGAAAAGATGGGGACCATGGCCACCTAAACTCTGAAGACTAAGCCTCAGGCTGAGCACAAGGGACTGAACCACAGCACTGATATTAAATACAAACATAATACACACAACATGGGTGAAGAGTGAACTCATTGAATCAAAAAACTTCATTCAGCATAGCATTTATATGTTTCTACCTTACAAGACAACACAAAAGAGGTATTTTTGAAAAGGGGCAATCACTTTATCTTTGGTAGCCTTCAAGTTTGAAAAATGATCCTTTAGGAACTGGGAGGAATCCAAGTTAGGGAATGTACCAAGGCAAAGTTGTTGGATTTAACCTTTGTTTGTTGACAGCATCTCTCTACTTTAAAGACACCATTTGCTGAGTGACACTCATCCAGATGTTTGTGGCATACTGGCTGAAATATGACTTGCCAGCTAGCTAAATTGAAAAAACCAGCTCAGCAGCTTCCACAAAAGTTCACCTCCTAAATGCCTTGGCTCTTTTCAAATGGAAACCATGGTCCCAGAGGACAAAAGGACATACTATAGTTAGAAGGATTGCAGGCCCTGTTAAGATAGTGTCAAAAATATTGTGTGTATATATACATAACCATAGTAACTCATTAAACAAACTGATGCTTGGATGCAAATCAGCTAAAGCAGTGGAATGCATGAGTTTGCTTTTGCCAATATGTGAACAACAACAAAAAAAGCACAATGCTCCAACAACAGTTCCCACAAATCCTGCATTCTTTTCCAATGGAATCTGTGTGGGATACAAGCCGGATTGTGGGTTGTATCCAATATACACAACACCTTGTAAACATCTTATGCATTTGATGTCTTACCAAAGAGGAAAGCAACAACAGCCAGTGAAAATAAAGATGTGAAAACAGCCTAAAAACACAATTTAATACACTTTAAAGGTTTTAAATAAAACCCAGCATCTCATCCTCCTCTATTCCTCTCCTCATTCTATTTTTTTTTAGGGTTAGTGGTACTTTTGTGGGGGTGAGAACTGAACTTCCTCCTGGAAGAAAAAGTCAACTGGTCTGAGAAACAAGTCTGTTCAAAGGTACTTTTCAAAAGGCTTTCTTGGTTTGTTCCTTGAAAACCTTTCGCTTCTCATCCAAGAAACTTCTTCAGTTCATACTATCACTTCTTCAGAATTATACTTATGAACATTTTGTATCTTGTCAGCACTTGTGATTCACAAATCTTCACTTAATTGAGATAATGCCCAGATAGTTGGAGACCTTTAGAGCTGAAATGCTCATTGCTGGTTCCCTGCCACCAGTTGGTTTTGTCACATAGGGACAGTCTTAGGAAATAAAGGAAATGAGATGGAGATGGCTAGCACAGAACTCTGGAGTTTCAAATTTCTGAGAAGGAAGGAAGGAATAGGGATGGGGAATAGCATTTATATTCTTTGCAGTCATCTGGTCATTAGCATTCTGAAGGTCAGTCATTGAGGCCACTTGGGGATTTATCTGTACTCTCAAGGTCACCTGAATCCAAGTACAAATGGGTGTGGAACAGGGGTGAAATGTAAAATTTGTTACTACTGGTTTTGTGGGCGTGGCTTGGTGGTGGTGGGTAATGTGACTGGGTGGGCGTGGCCAACTTTTTTTTAACTTTTCAAAGCATTTTTTCTACCACCTCTTTGGCCGAAGAGGTTGCAGAAAAAAATGCTTTGAAAAGCCTCTCTGACGATCAGGCAACTCAGCTGGGATCGTCAGAGAGGCTTTTTAAAAAATGCTTTGAAAAGCCTCTGACGATCCCAGCTGAGCCGCGCGATCATCAGAGGCTTTTTAAAAAACTTTTAATAGCATGTTTTCGTTGGAAGAGATTCTAGAAAAAATGCTTTTAAAAGTTAAAAAAAAAGCCTCTGATGATCGTGCGGCTCAGCTGGGCATGTGGGGGGGGGGCAGGGATTTTTGCTACCGGTTCTCCGAACCACCACCGCCATCGCTACTGGATCGGGCAATCCGGTCCGAACCGGAAGCATTTCACCCCTGGTGTGGAACCTTGCAATATCCTTCTATTTCTCACCATTCAGTCAGAACTGAAGAAGATTTTTGGATAAGAAGTGAAATGTTTACAAGGAAAAAATCCACGAAAGACCAGTTGCCTTTTGAAAACATCTTTGGGATAATCAGTACCTGGATGATTGAGCATCTCCATAAGACAAGAACTTTTAGAGCATTTGGAAATATTTATCTCCTTTCCTTTTGGTTCCTCAACTTTATCCAATTTCTGGTCCCACCTGTGACAACATCCAAAGGAAGATCTCCTCACTTAGCTGTCTGTGAATGAGGTTACAAAACTGTATAGGGTTTAGCCAACTTATTGCTGTGATGAAATCCTATTTGTTTAAATAAGAAACAAACCCTTTTTATCTGGAATATGGAGTGATGACAGAAGGCTGGTTAAATTCTGGATGGGGGATTGGATGAAACTTGCATTGTGTTACTTAGCAGGACATCAGGGTTATGGTACTGATTAAAATTGCAAGTGGGGAAAAGATCTATGGTTAACCATCAGTATCTTATTTTTATGTATAGTACTTATGGCTTTCAAGAAATATGCCATAGACTAGCACATGGTAAGGCAGCAATGAAACCCTCAGGGGAAAAAAAATCATTCAGATGCTGTGTTGTGTCTCTACTTTCAAAGTTCAAAATCTTGTAGGCAATGACTTTCCCTATGGAAACAAAAGTTGGACTTTGAAGAAACAATACAGAAAGAATATTGATGCTTTTAAAGTTTAGTGATGAAGGAGATTCCTGGGAATACCATGGAAAGCCAAGAAAACAAACAAATCATAAAATAAATCAACCCAGGGGTCTTACTTGAAGTACTAATGACCAGGCTGAAATGTTTATAGTTTGGGCAAATTATGCCAGACTTCCCAGTTCCCCTGAGAAGTCTAGTGATGCTAGGAAAGATGGAAGGAAAAAGAAGAAGACTAGCAATAAGATGGATGGACTCAATTAATGATGTGATTCATATAAGTGTTGAAAGACTAGAAGAACCGAGTAGGAGAAATATTACCCTGGAGTAGAAGATCTATCTATGTGGTTGATAAGAGTCTACACTGACTTGATGGCGCATAATCATTTTTTTTAGAAAAAACCCTTTGGTTTTTAATTAGTACATTGAAGATACATAAAAAGGATTTTTCTCTGGTTGCCATATGCTATGGGATTAATGGTATTGGGAACTCACCAAAGGCAAAGTTTAGGCTGCTTTAGTCACAGTGGAAATATTTTTTGCAAAGGCAGCAGATGGAAGGTGCTTTCTTATACAGAAATTAAATGTTTTAGCATTTCTATCCATTAGTACCTTTTTCTTTTCTTGTTTTATTTATTTACTCAGCTTGTAGTTACTTGCCTCAAACCTTTGGAAGAGCTTGACTTAAAAATGAAAACGTAGTTCAATCAGGCAAATGAATAGACAGGACTAAGGCAGGTTTTAAGATTAACTAGAGGATTGTAGGGGAAGTAGCCAACCCTGAATGCCTCAAGCAGAGGTCTTCAAACTTGGCTGCTTTAAGACTTGTGGACTTCAACAGCTATGCTGGCTGGAGAATTCTGGGAGTTGAAGTCCACAAGTCTTAAAGTGGCCAAGTTTGAGGACCTCTGCCTCAAGGCTTCTTTTGAGGCCAGACAAGCAAAGCTAAATCCACAGGGAACCCTAGCAATTTCTTAATGGCAGTTTTTTAGGCATGCTAATGCTATCATATATGATTGGTGTCCTTGTAATATTCTATATTGCATTTCTCAGTTGTGGCATAAAATTATGAACAGGAATTTGTGTGTGTCCATATCACAGTATCTACCAGGCCTGATTCCAGAACTATGAAACCCTTCATGGATTGGCACCAGTGGTGAAATCCAGTTCTGTGGGTGTGGCTTGGTGGGCATGACAGGGGAAGGATACTGCAAAATCTCCATTCCCACCCCGCTCTGGGGCCAGCCAGAGGTCGTATTTGCCGGTTCTCCAAACTACTCAAAATTTCCGCTACCGGTTCTCCAGAACCTGTCAGAACCTGCTGGATTTCACCCCTGCTTGGCACCAATATCTCAGCAAACCTATATATTGTCATCCAGCACTTTCCAGATGTGTCAGATGACTTTTTTTTTCTCAAACAGAAATCCATTTCACAGAAAGCAGGTTTTCAATGCTATCAGGCATGTCCTGAAGCACAAATTCATTTCTTTGAACCCCAAATTCGATACAGATAGACTTCACTTTGTGACTGCCTCATTTAGCAACCATTCACAGTTACGATAGAGATGAAAAAGTAACTTTACAACCAATCCCTTGCATTCACAACCTTTGCAGAAAGGTAAAGCAAAGAACAGCTGAAGTAAGATCATAAGCACTGTCATGGTTTCACTTAGTGACTACTTCGCTTAACAATCAAGTTGCCGGTCCCAATTGTGATACTAAATGAGGATAACCTGTACCCTGTTCAATATTGCTATTTGAAAGACCCGCTCTATATCTTGTAAACACTCCTGTTTACAAGTTCTACCCACATTAGGGTTCATCATTTATTTCTCATGTTTATCTTATACACATTTTCTCTTTCCCCCTCTCACACACAAACTGGACATCCCAAAGTCTGTTTAGTCTTCTGGTCTTTCTCTTCTCTTGCATTCCTTCACTCCTCCAAGTCTTCTAACCAGTGGTAGGATTCAACTTCTTTTACTACTGGTTCTGTGGGCATGGCTTGGTGGGCATAGCTTGGTGGGTGTGGCAGGGGAAGGATACTGTAAAATCTCCATTCTCTCCCCACTCCAGGGGAAGAATACTGCAAAATCCCCATTTCCTTCCGATCAGCTGGAACTCTTTATTACCTGGATCTCTGTTAGTCAATAACTCCTGCTTCTTCCTAATGTCTCTTTTGCTGAGATTAAACATAGGATTCCTTCCTTCTTTCTCAGAAACTTGAAAGTCCACTGAGTACTATGCTAATTATTATACTCTCATTACCTTTATTTCCTAAGACTGTCCCTATGTGACAAAGCCAATCAGTGGCAGGGAAACAGCAACAAATATTTCAGCTCTAAATCTTTCCCGCTACCTGGGCATTACTTTAATTAAATGAAGATTTGTCAATTACTGATAAGTTACAAGGTAAAGCATTTGTAGGTATGATACCTCAGGCATCGTATTTTCTATTAGAATGTCTGCATAGAGAATGTGAAATAGAGAAAGTGACATAAACATTTTATTATGGAACATATTTTACCCTCAAACAAAGGCTAAGCTTAATTAGATTTAATGTGGAATTAATTTAAAATAATTTATTCGAATACATTGATTTTATGTGATGTTTTAATAAGCAAACAGATGTGAATTTTGAACATGTATAAAATACGCTTCTGAATAACAAGTAACAATTCATACACAATTAGGGCCAAATAGGAATGTAACTTGACATGAGTTCATCTTCAGTGTAGATTGTAATCTGAGTTGTTTGAAATAGCTTTCAGAAAGGTCTGTGTTTTTCTTTTGGAGTGTGTGTGTGTGTGCCTTTGAGTCAGACTTTGAAACTTCCTAAATTAGTCCCTGCAGTTTTCTTGGCAAGCGTAGCAGATGAGCCCAAGGTAGGGTTCAAACATGTTCTCGGTCATGAGTCCCTTCACACCCACAAGAGATCTAAATCCAGCCCACCCTGAATTCTTTATCTGCTGCCAAATTGCTTTGACTGTTAGTAGTTCAGATTCTTATAGAGAGCTTAAACTTGCAAAAAAAAAATCTTACACCCATTTGAACTGCCTGGATCTCCTGATTTCTCTGGTGCTTGACCGCAAGGTTGTTCAGAAGTAGTTTGCCATTGCCTCCTTCCTAGGGCTGAAAGAGAGGAACTGGCCCAAGGTTACCTAGCTGACTTTTGCCTAAGGCAGGAATAGAACTCAGAGTTTCCCAGTTTCTAGCCTGATGCTTTCATCACTACAACAAACTGGCTCTCTTTCAGAAAGTTACTTAACTTTCTGAAGTTAAGAAGTTAAGAAGAGCAATCTGAAGATTGCTTTAAACTTTCTACAAAGGAAATAGATTCCTTTTCATCATATAATAGTAACACACTTTCAACTCGTAGCATGATAAAAATAAACTGCACACATAAATTAGAACAACAAAGAGAGGATGAAAACAACTGAAGAATGTTAACACAATACCAGGATAAATATTGGCTAAATATTTATTGATACTATGGACTGAATTTAAGTCCAGGTGACATGGTTCTCTACTTCAGGTCAACCAAAATCCTGGTTATTCAGTGAGGGCTAGTTTTTTTGTGTTATCACAACTGTGCAATCTCTCCTAATATTGTCATTTTGATAACAGTAAGAGAAAATGCAGTTCCTTTTCATTCCAGCATTCTTGGATTTCCCAAACAATTTGTCCAATTAAAATGAGAAGCAAGTCTGTTCAAAGTTTAGTAACAGGTTAGAGTAGACTCAGAAAAATGATAAAGGGAAAAGAGATGGAGTCATTCTTTGCAACTTGAGTAATCAGACTTCAGTATCTTTTATTTCATCTAATTGGGGTGTAATTGTAAATGCTGAGCTACGCTCTGGATTGCCTTAACAAGGATGGCAGCAACTCACTTTGCCTTCCATAGACAAACATGTGTGTCATACACACTAATCAGTGGTGGGATTCAAATAATTTAACAACCGGTTCTCTGCCTTAATGATTTCTTCCAACAACCAGTTCACCAAACTGTTCAGAAAGTTAACAACTGGTTCTCCCGAAGTGGTGCGAACTGGCTGAATCCCACCACTGACACTAATGATCTTTGATGAATCTTCAAGGGAAAATCTTGTGACTTAGCTTCAGTTTGCCGTGTTAACAAATGATGACATTTATCACTTTCTGTAGTGGAAGGAAGGAAGGAAGGAAGGAAGGAAGGAAGGAAGGAAGGAAGGAAGGAAGGAAGGAAGGAAGGA
>WNWU01000005.1:29509488-29527864 GCA_012654045.1 Ptyas mucosa | reverse complement strand
CTTTGCTTTGCTTTGCTTTGCTTTGCTTTGCTTTGCTTTGCTTTGCTTTGCTTGGCTTGGCTTTGCTTGGCTTTGCTTTGCTTTGCTTTGCTTTGCTTTGCTTTACAACTTTCATTTAGGAATGTCATTGAGAGAAATGAACTAGATTGTCTCTGACACTTGTGCTTTCATCCTTCACAGACTGCTACTTTGGTGTTTTTATTCTGAGAAGCTACAGGAACTTTGTCTTTTCTTTATTATTCAATGTGCCAAATTGGTCTGAAGACTTTTATATTAATTTTATTCTATCAGACAAGAAAACTTTTGTTACTCACATTATTGCAACGTTGCACACCAGCGGTCAACAACTGGAAATAACTGCCCTTATTTTTATTTATTTATATTGAGTGAAATACTCACAAAAGCCTCTTTAGACAACGATTAATTTTTCGGTATATACATTTATTTATTTTTATGCATTTATTTTAAAATACAATGTAGCTGCTTATATTGTATACCGGGCAACACGTAAAACAGTAAAAACACCACCACAACAAAAATGCATGGTCATATCATTTTATTGGGAGGAACTGATTAATTGTTTTTGACCTTCAGTCAAAGGAAACTGAGTATATTGACTTGTGTATTGCTTGGCATAATTTATAATTTATAAATTTTATAATTTAATAATTATAAAATAAAAGACAAAGCAAAGAGAGAAGATGCAAAGAACATTTGTTTCTCAAAAGAAAAGACTTCTCAAATTTATGTATGTGTGTACCGTATGTATACTGCCACTTCTTCTGACTCTTGGAAGTTAAAATATTATATATTTCATTCTACATTATAAAACAAAACAATGTTCACTGTAAAATAAAGTTAAAATTAAGTTAATTTTAAATCATGTAACAGAACTCTGTTGAGATAATAATATATCCCAAAACTCTCAGAGTAACCTGGTATGTCTATATTGTTAAAGTGGAGACAGTATTGCCTTTGAGTGAAGATGTTTCCAGAAGTTGAGGACTATCATGAGAAACATTGCCTCCAAGCCTTAACTCCTCCCCTTATTTCCAAGAAGTGGGACATTATTAAATGTTCTCCCTAGGAGAGATGCTGTGGACGGGTCAAATTTGAGGAGATGGTCCCTGATGCCAAGCCATATAGGGTTTTATAGATGAAACCAGACTGCCTCCAGAAACCTACTGACAATCAGGTTTCTGAGCAATCTTCCAAGGCAGTCACACAGAACACATTCCAGTAATCCAGATGTGTGGTAATCAAGACACGAGTCACCATAGCATAGCTTTTTTAGTTCTTGGAATATACAAGAATCAGCCAACTAATGATTCAATATTCCGAGGTTGGAAATATTATTAGAATTACCTTGCTATAACTTTTTAATAGTCTCTGTCATATATTTGATGCTTCCATGGACCTTTCTTTTAAAAATAACAGTGTAAACCAATCAAACCAATATATAAAAATAGAGCAGTGGATATATTAAATCTGTGGATTTCCAGATGTTTCTCAATTTCAGCTTTCAGCATCCCTGAATACTGGCATTAGTGCTTAAAGCTATATTCAGCAACATCTATGTTTATGTTTATTTGATTTATATACCGCCCTTCTCCCCGAGGGGACTCAGGGCGGTGAACAGGCAGAGATAAAAAACATGAATACAAAATTTAAAACCGAATTAAAACCAAATTAAACAATTGCCCAACAATTCAAACCCATTTTTTTAAAAAAATATATAAATCCCAGATCTAAAAATTTGGATTATACAATTTAAAATTTTCTTATAAAAAGGGGAGATACTATGCCAGGCCCGCTTGATGGAATAAAAAAGTTTTTAACTCACGGCGGAAAGCACGAAGGTCCGGGATCCGCCGAATCTCTGGGGGGAGATTGTTCCAGATAGTGATGGCTGTATAAAGTCTCACATCTTTGGGAATCCATAACGAGGGTCAAACACAAAATGTATTCATTATTGTCAAGTTTTTATTTGTTAGAGGATCACATTTCCAAAAAATTCCCCCAGATAGAATCAAGTTAATTATGATCATTATTTATGCAAGCACCTGTACCAAAAGAGATCATAGATTCATTGTTACCTTGGAGCAATTATTAACAAGTTTTCCGGTACCCTTATATCATGTTTCTTTCAAGTTACCTGTATCTAAGGAAATGGCAATGAATCCATTCAGGGTGTGGGGGAGGGAAAAGCAATTGTTTTTCATCTGAGCTAGGGAACAAAATAAGAACTGCCTAGAGCTACTATCTGAAGCCAAATAATATCCATTTCAGATATTATTGCACACAAGGAAGGAGACAAAATATGTTGAAATGGATATAAATCAGGGAAAGTTTCTATAAGGGAATATTTATGTGACTTGTATGGTTTTTGTTGTGGGTAAATACTGACTGAATATCAAATGTGGTTTTTGACTCACAGAGAGCTATGCCATCAATCAAAATGGGTTAACTTGATGCTCTTTATTATATTGTTATGGGGTAATTTTAAGGAAAGCAGGGGGCATTTCTTTGCTCTCTCTTCAGAGTTCTATGTTACTCTGGTTTTTAAATTGTAACCATAGCAAATGCCTTTAAAATTTAATCTTTAATGTTAGTTTACTGCTGCCATTTCAGATTTTGAGAATGAAGGGAAATCACTGTGGGGACAGGATTCCTAGTAATATTTCCATCCCTTTCTTTGTCCAACTTGAAATACATGGCATTTGTAATTGAATGTGAGCATACATTCTGCCGTAGTGCAGACTGTTGGGATACCACAGTTTAAACTTCCCCAGTTTTACCATTAACAGCAGTCTAACAGCAGCATAAACCAAGATTATATTACAATGATACGTGTGCTTTGATAGCATCATGCAGAAACATGCTTAGATATTTGCATCAGACATTGGGATGCAAGTTTGTTGTGGAGTTTGCATTGTGACTGCATGATGTATGTTTTGTGATTCCCTTCTTCCCCTTCCCCCTTCTCTGGGGAATATTGCTGTTTCCTTTCTAGTGGAAAATCTTTCTTGGCACACCGAGAAATGCCAAATTTCTTAGTCTGAATGCCAAATGATTGATTGATTGATTGATTGGTTTGGTTTATATGCCACCCTTCTTTGGAGACTCAGGGCGGTTTACAATGTGTTAAGCAATAGCCTTCATACTTTTGTATATAAAAGTATACAAAAGTATAAAAGTATTTTGGCCCCCCCTAAGCGGTGTTCTTTTTTTATACAAAGTCAGCTTATTTCCCCCACAATCTGGGTCCTCATTTTACCTACCTTGGAAGGATGGAAGGCTGAGTCAACCTTGAGCCTGGTGAGATTTGAACTCGCAGTAATTGCAGGCAGCTGGCAGCTAAGTGCTATTTAACAGCGCTTTAGTCCGCTGCTCCACCTAGGATCCTTTATCATTTTATTAGTCCAAAGCTAGGAGTTATACCAAGTCACTGGTCTCTTGCTCAAGTTCCATGAACAAGAAAAGGAATGGAAAAGAATGAAACTTTGATTTTGGGTTTTACCAATTAGATTGATAGATCTTTATAGAAATGGCTTGTTCATATTATTATGAAAAAACAAAAAGTTGTGATTTGTTGTTAATGCCTTATTTTACTGCAACAGAGAGAGTCGGCAGTCAATGTTTCTTTTTCTTTTTTTCTTATCCTTCCTCACTTCTCCGCACCATTTTCCTATTTACTTTTGCATTTTGTATCTTATTTTATCTTATAATTCAATAAAATGTTTTTTTTAAAAAAAAGATCCATGAACAAGAACTGCATTATCTTATATAGAAGATTAACCAAGGGCACTCAGTTACAAATCAAGTAGTCCTCACTTAATGATCACTTGTTAAGTGACTGAAGTTACAACAGTGCTGAATGAGGAGGAATTATGACAGGTCCTTATGCTGTAGTTGCGACCATCACAGTGTCCCCATGGCAATGTCCTACAGTCACCACCAGTTGTGACCTGCCCTGCTGCTTCCAATGGGCAAAATCTATAGGGAAGTCAGCAGGAGGTCACAAATGTTGACCACATGCCATCAGGGCTGTCTTAATGCATGGGCCTGATGGGCACTTGCCCGTGGGCCCCACAAGCATAGGGGCCCCATATGAATCTGTTAAGTCAACCCTTCAATGTACCTTGTATCATATAAATACAGCAACATATTTATTACATTTTACTGCATTTTTAAATTAATAGTAACATGCAAATATATGTTTAATTTTATCGACTATTTACATTTTTATTCCTGCGAGTTGTTGTCGTAGAGGCCCCAGTACCCTGCTTTGCCCGGGGCTCATAATGCTGTTAAGATGGCCCTGCATGCCACTGTGCTTAAATGACCATTATGGAGTCACTTAATAACAGCAATCAGAACTGGAACTGCTATAAGACAGCGCAATCACATCCATCATGCTTTATGACTCTGGCCCTTAGTGATGGAGTCACAAATCCTAATTAACATAATTAACCAAGAACTACCTGTACAGCTGATAAGAAGACATGGTAATTAAAGGATACACAAGTATCCTTCATAGTGCAGGACCAGGCACATTCCTTAGTTACTTTGATACACAAGTTGTAATCAAATTGTTCTAACAAGCTGTACTGTAGTTAATTGCTACTTAATTGCTACTGTACTTAATTAACAGAGAGAAAAGGAATCTATAAAAAATTTTCATCAAATCTTATGCTTTTGAGGCATGATCTTTATAACCAATTAATCGCTACCATGTAGTCATGGACATGTGTACTTATTCCAGATCCTTCCATCTTGCAACTTTAGAGTGATCGTCCCATCTTGCAACTTTAGCCCTGTTGCGAACCAGTAGTAAACGTAAGTAGAACCCACCCCACATATGGAACACACACACACGTGTGTGTGTATGTGTATGTGTATGTATGTATGTATGTATGACAATTTTCTTATCAAAATCACCACAAATCATTTATCAAAATGACCAATATTCCAGTCAAAGATCAACATGTTAAGGTAATATAATCATAAAATCATTGAATTGGAAAGAATCTGATAAATCATCTATTCCAGCCCATTGCTCAGTGCAGGGTTCATTAGGGCAATGAAGAATATGTCTGCACCCTCTTCTGTATGAACTACTTTAAATCCAATAGTTTCATTTTACATTTCTCAGACTTAAACCAGTGAGACTTCAAAGTTTTTCTGGCCCACCTGTCCAATCAGAGTATTTTCAATATCAAACAAAGTGGCCAATTCTGGTTCTGTCCACCAATTCTTGGTTTTCTTTTTTGGGGTTTTTTTTTGGGAGGCTAAAATCATGCATAGAAGCCATTTCCTTTAGATTTTCGAACAACAACAAGAAGTTAAATTTGTCTGTTTTGGTTGATTTCACTGGAAATGCTGTAAAGCAAATATCCTGAGCAGGGCACTGGAACCTTGTAAATGTTGAAGAAGACATGAATGCATTTTGCAGTGTTCTGGGAAAGATTTTGCCTCGGCTGTGTACTCTATTTAGAACATAAAATACCCACAAAATTCCAGGTTACAGCTTAACTACCATGAATAGCCAAAACCCAAATCTGAATGGTACCCATTAAATTTGGAATCAGGAAATGCCACTGGGTTAGGTTTGGGGGCTGGTACTTTTCATGTAAGGAGGCTTATGTTCATTATATACCACAAGAATCTTGTTAAAAGACTTTGGAGCTTAAATTGAGGGTGCCAACTTCAGAGACCATGGGGGTGGGCAATCTGGCTGGGCGTTGGCTACATCTTTAATTAAAGCCTTGCTAATTTGCTATCTTGACAGTAAGTGTCCTACTTGACCAAATCTTTGCAAATTGTTGTTCTGATGAGGGACATTCTTCACTGCTGCAAAATGCTACCAGATTGCATTTGATTGCAATACATAGCCATTGAATCTATCAGGAAAGCTGGGATGCTAGACAATGATCTGGAAGATCCATTTCCTATGTAGCTTACTAGGAATTGATAAAAGCCTCTGTGGCAAATTTTTAGGCTGATCTGAGACCATGTAAAATAGCCTTGTTTGGAAACTAACATTCTTTCAAACTGCCCAAATTAAATGCAATTCAGCTTATTCTAAAAATGCAACAATAAGAGGCAGGAGGAAATACAAACTGAATTCAGGCTGCAATACTTCAATTCCATCCAAGAGATTATCATATGATGCTGTGGGATCTGAGCAATTTGGGATTTGTGTGGGAAAGAGTAATCTTCAAACCCAGTTCTTCTGAACACTGATTTTCAAAAGTGGTTTGAGAAATGCAAATCCAAGGTCTGCAATCACAGGTTACAAGAAGCAAGTAGTTTTCTGACCAGCAGAGGGAGCAGTTCTATTAGAGAAATGGATGTTCACGTTGAAACTTAGAAAGATTTCATGCTATTGTATATATAATTCCTCATTGGGTGTTACAAGGAGTCCAGTAATATAATTTATACCACCCTGTACTTTCAGTTTCTTTTAGGTTTTGAGAGCTCCATTTATGGTCTTTGGCTTTGGTCCCACTACATGTTAAAATGGATTAATTAAGGAGTAATAAATTCATTCCCCAAGGATCACTTAGTATAATGGTGTGTAGGCCCAGCCATGTACAAGGATGAGCTAACTCCATTTGATCAATTCTGTCATTGTCATATCTAAAACTGAGTTGTTTTGCATACTTACTGCTCAGTGGTAGGTTTCAAAAATTTTCACTACCGGTTCTGTGGGCGTGGCTAGGTGGGGGAGGCATGTGACTGAGTGGGCATGGCGAACTTGACGTCACTCATGCCCATGCCCACTCAGTCACATGATCCCCCCACCTAGCCACGCCCACAAGAAAAGGTAGGAAAGTATTTGGAATTTCCACCTATCTACCCCAAACTCCCTTTGCTAGTTGCCCCCGTTTCCCCTCCTTTAGCAGCCCCGGCCCTCACCCCGCTTCCTCCCCCACCACCGCCTCTTTGTTCGGGCTGCTTACCTTCAGCAGCGGTTGGTCCAGAGTCTGGAAGGCAAGCTGACTGGAGTTTTTGGCGGCCTCCAGCCAGCTGCCGCTGCTGGAAAGTGGGTGGCAAAGAAGCTTCCCAGCAGCTGCCTCTTTAAGAGCTATTTTGTGGCTGTGGCAGCTGGCTATAGGCCACCAAAAAGTACTGGAGGTCATGGAAAAAGCAGTTGCTGTCACCACCATATTCTTTGCGCATGCGCATCCCATTGGACTTGCAAAGCAATGGAATGCGCGTGCATGAAGAACATGGCGATAACAAACATGGCAGCCGGAGTGAGCGAACAGTGACTGGGGGACCGGTTTGGGGATGTGGACAGCTGGCCATTGCTATGGGTTCAGAGACCTTGGCCAAATTTCCACCAACGGTTCGCGTGAACCGGTGCAAACCGGCTGAATACCACCTCTGTTACTGCACTATTAAAAGATGCTGGAAGAACAGAAGAGTTGAAAAAGCAAGCCTTTCCTGAGATGGGCTGATAGAATACCAGGCTGTTTGATGGAGAATGTGGGAGGCAGCTCTGTATGCCGCGAAGTTAGTTTTTCACTCAGGGTGGTTATGTGTTGCCAGAATCAACAGTAAGGAGATTTGATTGATGAATGATGGACTGGATTAAGTGCGCTGTAAGAACACAGCCCATGTGTTTGTGGACATATTTGGCATCTAAATACAGCTCGCCAATGGTTAAATAAATTTTGCCAATCCAATTGTTGTGCAAAGAGTTTTTCGTTCAGCTCCTATAAAATACCCGGCTTATTTGCCTTGGCAATTAATGAAAGGATGACTCTTCCATAGGATTAAACTGAATTTGAATACACAGTAAACCGAGAATTTGTTGGTTTACAGTTGAATCTGAATGACTTCCCAGTGGTTTTATCCACTGCTGTAAGTCAGGCCTACAAACAGATTCCAATAATAACCTCTTTGTGTTGGACCCTCAAACTTTTCCTATGGGGCTTCTGCCGAGAAGCTGCATGGCAGTGGGCAGTCAAAATGCATAGGCAATGCCAGCAACAGCTCTGTAGTACTTGCTTCCATGAAGCTGAACAAATCCTCTCTGTAGCGCACACTTTGGAAACTGAACAAATGCAGATTTTTCTGGATGGAACCTGCTGGAACTGTAGCAGAGAGTTGGCACGACTACCCTTCCAAATAGTCTGTGTAGCCAGAATCTCTAGTGTGATCTATTGGGAGATTAGTAGAAGGCTGCTTCCTCCTGATTTCAAGATAGCTACAGCAGCTTATAAGAAGCCCCTTGTACCTATCCTGTCTTGTTCCCTTATACTTCCCAGGAGTTGGCACATCTAACTATCTGACTTTTTTTCTGACCAAGATGGAAAAAGTATTCATTTTTCTTAAAATATTATAAATAATGAAAGTATTTACCATAATTTTATGAGTATAGGTCTGTAATTTGGCTCTCCTGGGTAAAATACTGCTTAAAACAATCATATACAACTGCTACAAATTTGGATTGTTTCCAGCAGAGACTATACATTAATATCTGATGGACTGGCCAAGAATGTCTTAATTAATGTTCAGAACAATTGTAACTTGATGGGTGATTCCTTATCCAATTTCGGGCAAGCAGACACTTACCTTGAATTTAGGAGATTTTCCTGGGTTTTTGGAAAGCTTCAATATTTAGGAACTGAACAGTCATGAATAAGCCAAATCCAATTTTGGGGGTGTATTTTGGCACTTAAAACTTGTTTATGTTTATGTTTATTTGATTTATATACCGCCCTTCTCCCCGAGGGGACTCAGGGCGGTGAACAGGCAGAGATAAAAAACATAAATACAAAATTTAAAACCGAATTAAAACCAAATTAAACAATTGCCCAACAATTCAAACCCATTTTTTAAAAAAATATATAAATCCCAGATCTAAAAATTTGGATTATACAATTTAAAATTTTCTTATAAAAAGGGGCTTACTTACTTGTGGCTTACTCGTAAGTAAATATGAATATCTAACATTCCCTGCAAATAATTTCAGCAATGTGGAATCTTCTGCATAGGAAATTATATGCATATTTATGTCTTCAGTCAATGTATCTCTAATATTACCACAAGTATTATCTATAAATACACTAAACAAATAAGGGCCATTGCACAATTCTTGTTCCAATGTCAAACCATTCACTAAGCATTATGCATATTCATATGCATGCTTTATTTCTATTAAATTCCAAGGGGCCACAAGGATATCACATTTTTAGGTAATCTGTCGATGGTAAAAGAGTGCAATACTTTTCCAATGAAGATCTAAAGAACTGGGAAGATCTTGGAGGAATGAGCTGAAGAGAGGGAGGGAAGAGAGTTTTGGGAATTCGTGCTCAAAATCAGAAAATGTAACTTTCTTTCTCATTCTCAAACATTTCCCAAGGATTTGCTGCAGAGCAAAAGTCTGGTCTTCACATTCTTTTTGGCAAAAGCCTCACTGGATTTCCCAGATCTTGGTGTAATGGTGCTGTTTTAAAATGTATTTTATATTTTTATTTTGATAAACCATTTTGGAAATATTATGCACTAAAAATCCAGCCTATAAATAACTGTGAAACTATGCATTCAGAAATGATCCAGAAATATTAGATATGTTTTAACAGGTTATCCATTTGCAAATCTAACTCAAAAAATATTGACACAGGTTACTAGTTTAAAATATTTGCAGTAGTTCCATAATTGCCATCAAGGTCTGCAATAATAAAAAAAACCTAATGATGTGGAAATCATTAGATACACCAATAGAAGAAAGTAGCTGTAGCTCAGGGTTGAGGATGTTTATACACACACACATACATAAAATATTCCCCAGGTTCAAATTCACTTTAAGATACTTAAAGAAATTGTAACGAGCAAAAGTCTTCTTTGAAAGCTTACTTTAAAAATATGTATGTTGTTTTAAATCTAACAAGCTGAATATAGCTCTCCAAATTTTGTTAAGCAGATAAAGTAAAACGTCCCTCAAGTAGAGCTTGCATATTGGTAATTATGTTGATATAGTCCTGCTGCTTTCTTGGTAACATTATGGGAATAATTTCCATTCTCTTCCACTGATCTTTTACATCCCTGTCTGGTCTACAATCCTGATGTTTCCTGATTATCTGCCATCAAGAGATTAACCAGATCTGACCCTGTTCTACTTATTCAAGATCAGAAGGTCAGTTTGCTGGGGTGTTAAGACACAAAGCCTTCTTAATATGTCCTATTTATGCTGTCTTGGCACCAGTCTCTGGGCAGTGCTTCAGCAGATTCTCTGATAGGTCATTCTGATAAAAATACAGTTTAAGTATGAGGGAAGCCTTGGAAGAGCAGGGCAGGACCTGTCCTATCATTAAGAAAAGTGAAGCGGTGCCTCAGGAAGGGGATTTGGGTTATCAATAGGTCTACAAATTTTAGTCATTTCTTATTATTATTATGTTTTTACTTCTATGTGGTGGAAGAACATTAGCAGGATTTTGTCTATCTACATAATATTGCTTATATCCTAATATTGTCTTAATAATAAACTGTTCCTTTTTGTACTAGCTTTTCTGATAATGAATTATGGAATGTTGAAAAAAATGACACACTATTTGTGTCTTTAAAAGAAGGAACCATGAATAGCCATTTTATTATTGAGTATAAAGCATTTATTATTGGCACGCGGTGGCTCAGTGGCTAAGACACTGAGCTTGTTGATCAAAAGATTGGCAGTTCAGCAGTTCGAATCCCTAGTGCCGCATAACGGGGTGAGCTCCCGTTACTTGTCCCAGCTTCTGCCAACCTAGCAGTTCGAAAGCACGTAAAAAATGCAAGTAGAAAAATAGGGACCACCTTTGGTGGGAAGGTAACAGCGTTCCGTGCACCTTTGACATTTAGTCATGCCAGCCACATGACCATGGAGACGTCTTCAGACAGAGCTGGCTCTTCGGCTTTGAAACGGAGATGAGCACCGCCCCCTAAAGTCAGGAACGACTAGCACATATGTGCGAGAGGAACCTTTACCTTTACCTTATAAAGCAATATGGTAAAACAATGGAATTGTAAAGATACTTGAATGAAACATAGATAAAATCTCCTTCTAGTTATGCTTGACACTTGATTACTTCAAGGATACATCTCTATTTTGGGCAGCAGTATGTAAGTGGTTTGCAATCACCTTTTTTCAGAACATTAGTAGGTGACTTTTGTCTAAGCCTGGAAACTAAGCAGGGTTGCAGAAAGACCTCTGGAGAAACCTCCAGAAAATATTAGGTCTATTGACTAAACTGGAACGTTGGGGAAAAAATCCCAAAGGATACCTACTATATATAGGAATATCCACAAAGTTTGCAACTCTCTGTGAGCAGAAAACACTCTTGAATCTGTCAGGGATTTAATAGAAAGAGTTGCAGAAATATTAATCAAAATAAGTAATGAACTAATACTCAGACCGTTAGAAAACATTTTAAAGGAAGTTGATGCAAGCTTAAGACATTTTCCTGGTTAATACGTGCCAAAGGCATATCTAGGTCCAATTGAACTGAAAATATCACTTTTAAATAAGCAATCAAAAAAAAAAAAAAAACCCCAAACCAAAAAAAACCCCAAACCCCAAAACACAAATCCTCTAAAGCTCTGAGTCAGCATTCCCTTTTCCTTATTTTCTACTTCAAACAAAAGTTACATTTTTAAAAACCTAACCTTTCTTCATTATTTTCTAATAGCAGTTGGTTTGAGCTGCTAGGAGAATTTTATATCACCAATTTCTGTGATTACATTGTTGAAGTTGAAGGAATGTCACCATAGGATTTAGTTTAATTAAAATCCCACACATCAACTCTCTGACTGTCTTTGTCTTCCTTGTTTGTTGACTACTGTGAAATGCCATGGCTTAATATGCAGAGGTCAAACAGCAGCCATGCTGTTAAGTTCAAGAAGATCTTTTCAAGAAGTAATTGTTCCAAAGATTATTTCCACTAGGAAATTGATGCTGACTACTTCTCTACTTCATTCCCAAATATTTTTACACTCTGTTTGTTTTATTAATTGGTTGTTTTTCATTATTTTTCTGGGAAAGCCAAACTATCCCACACCTGATTAGTAAAAGCCTCATGTAATTGTGATAGGTTCAAGGTGATTTTGAGGATAGGAAAAAGTATGAGTGTAGAAATCTGTTCTTCATCCTGAAGCCATCTGGAGTTTTCCCAGATCCTAAGACATCTAGTCCAACAATCCAATGGTTCATAGATTGTCTATGATGAATATTGACCCACTTTGAAAGAAGGAGTGTGTTCAGTCAAACATCTTCCAGGTGTTTCAGAATCAACCACATTAGTTCAGGAAAAACCAGTGTCATCCTTCTCTTTCATCAGTAAAAAGAACAAAAGTATCAACTTAGTCTTGAAGCTAGAATAGCTATAATACAGTATTAAGCAGAAGATTGGCTCTCACAAGTACGAGTTGTGTTGATCCACATAACTGCACTGATAAAAGAAACCCCCAGCAAATGTACAGCTTGTACTCACTAGTCCGTCCTGCTTTGGTTTCCAAGCAAAGGAAAAACTATAGTTAGTGTCCTTGACTCATATAAAGCTCCACATAAGAAGAAACATGCTATTAACTTTTTAAGAGTGATGGTAATTAAATGTAGGGAAAAAAGAGAGAATTATCCCATTCTCTTCTAAAAATGAATATACCTTCAGTTTGTCTGTGGTTCTTTCTTATTGCTTATACTGTTTATTTGTTCTGAAACAGAAATTACAGATGACAATCTTAAAACAAATATACCAAGGAAGGAAAGGAAGGTGGCCCTTTTTTGTAATCATCCCAAAGATCACAAGTAGAAAAATGTCGTCTTTGTGAAAACACATGAGGCACCTATCCTCTCCCTACTGAACTATGTACAGTTCCACCGGCTTGCAAACTGCTAGTAGTTTCTCTCTCCTGCCCACTCATTTAATAGTCAAAGGAACAATATTATGTCTTGGACGCATACAAATGCACAAAAAGGAAAAAGAGTTAAGAATATATAGATCAATGTCAGATGTTTTCCATTTGCTGATTGACTGGGTTTACACACCATTTTTATGTTATGTGAATCTAGCTGTGGATTTTCTAAAACATTATAATGGTTGACAGAGATCCATTAGCCGAGAGGTGTCAAACTGGCGGCCTGCTGGCTGGATGCATCACATGCAGGCCACGCCCACCCCAGCTCCACAAATGGGAAAAACATCATGAAACATCACGTGACAGCAACGTGACACAGTGAGTTTGACACCCGTGCATTAGCCTAATAATTAATGCTACATTAATGGTGTCACAACAGTAGTGGGTTCCTCCTGCTTCGGCCCAATTCTCCTGAGCTGGTAGTGGTGATGATATGATGTCACTGAACTGGTTCTTCCCCGCCTCCCACCCCTGTGTTATTCTTACCTTTTATTTGGCCCCACCCCCAATCTATTGCTGCCTCCTGAGTCCCAGCTGATGGCTAGAGGGAAAAAAACTGTTTAAACTCTTGCCGCGAGGCTTCAAAGGGCTGCCCTACAGCTGATCAGTGTTAAAAGAAAATAAATGAGTAGACCAGTGCCTGCAAAAATAAATGGGTAGACCAGTGCCTGCAAAAATACATGAGAAGATCAGTGCCTGCAAAAAATAAATGGGTAGATCGGTACAGCTCTGCAAGCAGTTAAAAGCCTGGTAGACCAGAACCTCTGCTAAATCCTAAAGAATTGTCACATGACCATCAAGCCACACCCACAAAATAAGCCACGCCCACCAAACTGGTAGTAAAAAATTTTAGAGCCCACCCCTGTGTCACAATATTATTTTGTATGAAATTCCTACTAACTGAAGTTAATTTTGTATCTATGCTGGGAATGCAATACCTCAAATTCCAGTTCTTCCACCCAAAAGTGATATATGTACAATCCTGCTTTAATATTATTCATATTATTAGAACATGCTGCATTCAACTTAAGGTTTTTTTGTGATTGCTTTTTTTCTTTTTGTAGCATAAACAACATCACCATCCATGGAGATGGGTGCTTGAATTAAATGAACCCAAACATTTCATTATATAGAAGTATCATGTTCTCGGACTATTTATTGGAGGAAGGTTCAATTAAAAATTTTAAACTGTCAGTCAGGATTTTTATGTAAGATGGGATTCTCACATTGTCTGTGTTAGCAAAAGTAAGATAGAATGTACAATATCGTCATCTTTACTTCTCAATTCAGGTTCCAAAATAGTCTCAGAGGTGCTTTTTTCAAGAGGCAACTGAACTTTCTGGTTTTTCTTTGAAGACGTTTCGCTTCTCATTCGCTTCTCATCGAGAAGTGAAACATCTTCAAAGAAAAACCAGAAAGTCCAGTTGCCTCTTGAAAAAAGCACTGTTGGAAAAAAGCACTGTTGGAACATGTCCTGGATGACTGAGAATCTCCCTAGACATTCCAAAATAGTGTTAGCATCAATAGTCCAAGATACATGTCATTATTAAAACTACATAGTTAGAATTTTTCACTCTTTTTATTTCCTGCTCTCCTCCCTCCCTCCCTTTTTAGGTATTTCCTAGTATAATAAAAAAATTTGGCAAAGTTTTCATCCCTACTTTGTTAGCATTTTGATTGGTCCTATTAAAACACGGGTGTCAAAGTCGCTGCGTCAAGTTGCTGTCATGTGACGTTTCGCGATGTTTTTCCCATTCACGAAGCTGGAGCGGGCGTGGCCTGTGTGCAACGCATCCAGCCCGCGGGCCGCCAGTTTGGCACCCCTGTATTAAAGGCAGGGGGTATATACCCAGATCCCTTAAAGACCTTGCAACATATTTTATTACAAAATATTCCTGAATATGATCTCTGCTTCTGGACTAGTCTCTCTCTCTCTCTCTCTCTCTCCCCCCCCCTCTCTCTCTCTGTCAAAGCCATCTCACAGAGTTGCTGTTATTGTGGGAAAATAGGTGGCAAGAATATTAGGTATATAGATAAGATAGATAATCCAGTGACCTATTAGGTCATCCTTTGAGACAAAGGTAGCATAGTCTGATGTGACCAGATAAACAGAATAACCATGAGCAAAAAAGCAGTTGGAGGAGGAGTGACTTCTAATTTCCTGCCAGCTTTGCTTTCCCATTGATTTGCTTGTGGAAGCTGGCAGGGAGTACCAGAAATGGGACTGTTGCAACAGCCATAGTTTTGCAAATAAAACTGGTCTGAACATCTTCAGAAACTTCGATTCCACTGGAGTAATGGACCCTAGATTTTATGCCTTCTTTAAGTTAGTGGATTTTAGGTGCCTTGGTTCAAAAATTGTTGCAGCATTTGGGCTAATATGGTACAGACAGACAAACACAATGAAAATTTTAATAGTATTAAAAAGACAGTATAATAATAACAACAATAATATGGAATATGTATTTCTAGAACATTTAGGAAAAAAAGTTTTCTCCTTTCCTTAAATTGGCTAATAACTGTTTTCCTAAGCATTACCTAAATTATATAAACTAGCTTTTGCTTGTAAGTTATATTCAGCTATGATTAAGGAATCAAGACTGCAGCTCCCAGGTTCTGGTTAATAATGGTTTGATTTTCACAACAGTCTCTGTAGCAGTTAGTATGTTTAGTATAATTACTAAAGAATATTAATTATTGTCCACCCTCTGGTGGCTGAATGTGGAGCCACATTCAAATGCTGTTGTTGGCAAAGGTTTCCCTAATTATCAAAGCAATATTGTACTTTGGTAAAGCAAACAAAACAACACAGAATTCCAAGCAAGGAATAAAAAGGCAGAAAAATGTAACTTCTAATTTCTAAGACTGGGTGGGGGGGGGGGGTGTTTGTCATTTTTGTTAAAACTGCCAGAGAATAAGAATTGTGCAAGAATATCTTTCACCTGCAATCTTCGAGCACTAGAAGGAAAATAAATACCATTCATGTTAAGTCTGTGCTGTTTTACTTCATATGTAGTCACTTACCAAGAAATGTTGTCAGTCTTGTCCCAAAGGTGCTTTTTTTTTCAAGAGGCAACTGGACTGTCTTGTTTTCTTTGAAGACGTTTTGCTTATCCAAGAAGCTTCTTCAGCTTCTTGGACGAGAAGCAAAACGTCTTCAAAGAAAACCAGAAAGTCCAGTTGCCTCTTGAAAAAAAAAAGAACCTTTGGGACAACCATGACCTAGATGACTGAGACGGCTTCCATAGACATTATCAGTCTTATGATTTCATTCTTACTTTCATATCTCTTAACTTTATTTAAAATCAAATGGGTTTTCATATGACATGGTGGAGACAGAGAAAGGGCACTCAAAGTAATCCATATTCTGTTCATGTGTTAATTAGATGTCCATCACTGCTCATGTTCACAGTCGATCACATTCAATGTCAGGATTTGAGGGCAAGTCATCAAAAACAACCAAACCCTCTTTTCTATTTACTGGGGGAGGCGTATTAGAATGACTCCCCTTCTCTGAATCAGAATGCAGGGCAGGCTGTGCATTTATTGTCTTCTTCTCTTCTCCACGAGATGGGCAGTTGTCCATTTTCTGCTTGAGGATCTTGAACTGTTTGAGCTTTACGGGGTCCTTGATTTCCTTGGCAAAGTGGAAGAAGATGGAGATATCTTTTCGGAATTTAGAGCTCATCCCAAAATAGATGATAGGGTTATAAAAGCTGGCAGATTTTGCAAAAAGGCTGGCAAAGATGCTGGTTAAGTTGGGGACGGTGTAACCACAGGCAGACCACATGGAAATGACAGCATATGGGGACCAGGCAGCAATGAAACATGTGCAGACAACAAGGGAGATCTAGATGAGAGAAAATGGAAGAATGAGACTTGCTGGTTTCCGTTTCCATGCCCAACGGCTTAGTCAATTTAGATTTACTGAATGTTATGTTAGAAATCAACAATTTGGAAGAAGGGGCAGCATTGCTGCCTGATAAGCTTTGGGGTCCTAAGCCAGAGCTTACTTGGCTTTAACCTAAAGTTGGCTCTCCCAGAAGCCATGCTCTGCATAGTTTGCCTTGTCATTTTGCTTGTACACAGTGGGGTCAAAGAAAAGTCAAGTCAGTTGCTGCAGCTCCCTGATAGAAACCCTGCTCCTTTTTCACAAGCATTGCACACACAATACATATAAAAAGGAACAAGGCTTGATTCATGCAGTTATAGCTGCCATCTTGACTTTCTTGACCCACATGATCGACCCTGTTATTCACAATAAATATCAGAACATGTAATTTAGGAAGTCTTTTATGGCCTACTCTTGAACTACATTTAAGCATAATGAATTTTATTTGGGGGGATTTGGCTTTCAAATTGGTTGGGATAAGAGAAAGAGATCTTTTTGTAATGGTTCCATGCATGTATCCTAAAAGCCTCTTCGGCTTGGTTTCTTATCCTAAGTGTCAGTCTAAATATAACTGTAAATCAATTGATAAATCAATGTCATGATTCTCTATTTATAGGTGTCTTATTGCCTTATGCTGCATTGCTATGAATTACCAAGAGAGAAAGAAAATAACAAATGGGAAAAGTACCAAGGGTGAAATTCAGCAGGTTCTGACAGGTTCTGGAAAACCAGTAGCGGAAATTTTGAGCAGTTCGGAGAACCGGTAGTAGAAATTTTGAGTAGTTTGGAGAACTGGCAAATACCACCTTTGGCTGGCCCCAGAGTGGGGAGGAATGGAGATTTTGCAGTATCCTTCCCCTGCCATGCCCACCAAGCCACGCCACGCCACGCCACACCCACCAAGCCACGCCCACAGAACTGGTAGTAAAAAAGATTGGATTTCACCACTAAAAAGTACCATATCTGGGCTGCAAAGATCCTGACTGTCCATTGAATGGCAGAGATTTGTCTACATTTTTTTGCTGACCAGATATGATATCTATGGCAATGGAGTTTTTGCAATTTTGTTTCAGCAAGAGAAAAATGGCCAGACCTTACCCTGGTAACGCTTTGTTCCATCCTCCGCTGCCTATCCGTTGGGTCACCCATTCCACTTAATGCATGGCTTGACTTAACTGTATTGATGATGGATGTGTATGAGAAAACCATGATTATCACAGGCACAAAGAAACAGCAGATGAACACTGACACAATGTAGGACTTATATGTAGTTGAAAAATTGGCCTTTGTCCAGTCAATTTCACATGTTCCGTACATCCGGTCTAGGAAGCAGGAGAACTTGGTTTATTGTACAGTTTTTAAACCAGGTCATTTTTAACTTTTGCATTTTAAAAAACTACTCTGCTGGGGGAATTTTTACTAGAGGGAAAGGTTAGAATGTCTTACTTAAGGTACAAGAGTACAGTGAAATGTATATTGGAAAGTCAAAGAACTTTCTATTGGGAAGACTATGACATTTTTACCATAATGACTTCCTTCCTTCCTTCCTTCCTTCCTTCCTTCCTTCCTTCCTTCCTTCCT
>WNWU01000005.1:29487985-29509478 GCA_012654045.1 Ptyas mucosa | reverse complement strand
CCTTCCTTCCTTCCTTCCTTCCTTCCTTCCTTCCTTCCTTCCTTCCTCCTTCCCTCCCTCCCTCCCTTCTTTCAATACAGAAGTGATAGCTGATTTAGTGGCAACATTAACAAAGATAGTCATACTTGGACATGCAAAATAATTTGAAAAAAAGAAAGAATTACCTGTATAGCTCCCCCATCCCAAGAGTGGAGCAAGTGACCAGAAGAAAGCTGTTGTCCAGATAAGAAAAATAGCAAAGGAGACACTGCTCAGGCTGATACAATATACTGAAATAAACAGCAGAAATGGGGTTTTAATACTTTCACAATGATATAATAATAAAGAATGTTCTATCAAGAAATTAGGAGAGCCAGTTTGATATAGTAGTTAAGGGTACTGGCCTAGAAACCAGGAGACTGTGAGTTCTAGTACCATTTTAGGCATAAAAGCTGGCTGGGAAACTTTGGGCCAGTTACTCTCTCATCCCATCTCTCTTTCTCTCTCTCTCTTTTTTTAGACAAGTTGCATTAAATTTTTCTTTTACATACATATTATATGAACAGAGTATTGACTGGGTCACATCTTTTACAACTTATAACATATTTATATACTGATTTTTATAATCTATTCCAATCTTTTTTTTTCCAGATACAATTTACATATTTCATTTTCTGCCATAATATTATTTTTTCTCTATTTTTTTACTTATCTTAATCGCTTCTTAATACTTAATATATAAACAGTATACCATCCGCCCTTCAAATCCTAATTTCTTAGCATTGCTTCAATTAATTATCTTATTTCTCCATTTATAAAATATATTTCTTATAATCCCCATCACATTTTCTGGTTATAAACAATACATTTCATCTTATTCAATTCTAACATTGAAACCCTTTAACTTAATTGATCTTCCACATCTTATCTTATCTCTTCTTAATGCATAATAAGCAATATCACTCTCCGCCCATAATTCCTGACTCCTGTTATAGCATCCATTAATTATTTTATTTCCTCATTTGCAACATATTATGTCAAAATCCCATCACACTTTTTTTACATTTCAATTTTGTATCTTAATTTCAATTATTTTCATAATTAAACCTAATTACCACTTCATATTTCATCTGCTGTTCCATTTTACAATACACAATAAATATCATTATATTTACTTTTTACATTCACAATTACTATTATTAATACAGTTTCCTTAGATTTACTAATATATATCTTAATTCCCTTCCTCCTTTCCACTATTCTTCCCCTTTTAGCCATTTTCTCCTGGTCTTACCAGAATTCCACTTCTTAATGATTTTCTCCCTTCATCCTATTTTCTTATCTTCTTCTTCTTCTTTTTTTATTTTTATATTTATTATATCTTTTCTCCTGAATCCTTTCTCTAACTTTTGAGTCCATCACTAGCATAATTCGCCCCCTGCTGTTAGCTAATCTTTTCCCATTTCCTTCTCTTCCCTTAGATTGCTTTTTTGGGGGGAAATATTCTCCCCTGTCCATTCTTTTTTTGCCACTGTAAATCCCAGTGTAATCATCTAACATTTTGCCTTTGATTCTTTTTTCTTCAATATCGTTTTCTTGTTTCTCATTTATATTCTCTTTTTCCTGTTTTGTGTGCTCTAACAAAGTTTCTGACTTTTTATTGCCCTTTATTGATTCACGCACATTTTTAAGCATCTCAATTAATTCCTCACACATCCAAGACTCCATATTATTAGTTTAAAAGATTATTAGTATTTCCACTTATATTTAATTAAAATTTTAGTCCATATAGTCTCTTTTTTATTTCTAGATAATATCCAGTACAAATGTTTGTCTAATCCACTCCAATTTAAAGCTTTATTATTGTCCACCTCCTTTAGAAGTCGAGACCAAGCAGCTTAAAACAAAACAAAACAAAAAATACTCCTTAAAATTTCTCACAGCTCTTATAGTGATTAAGGTCAATGTTGTAATTTCCTTGAATTTTCAAGTCAGTCAGCAGATGTCTCTCTCCAATCCACACTTCTCATAATAACAAAGTATCCAGTTTACAAAAGTATTTTAAATGCACATAGAAAATACCTTCTCTCAAATTGCTTTTCCTTTTATTGTTTTTAATTTCTCCAAATTCAGTTTTAATTTCAGTTGTAAAATTTCCTTTCTTGGGCTTTAATATGTTAACCTCCTCTTTGTTCTTCTTTCATACTTCGAAACTGTCAAAATTCTTTCAAATCTTCATTAAAAAATACTTTACCTCAGGTTTCCTTTTCTTATATTAGTTTTAATTTCTCCAAGTCCAATTTTAAATCCAAATATAAAGTTTTCTTTTCTGGGTTTTAATACTTTGACTTCTTTTTTGTTCTTTTCCCTCCATTAAAATTCCCAAGTGCCAATTAAACTCTTGTTTCCTTGCCAGGATCTTTTAAAGTTTTTTTTTAAAAAAAGAAATTTCCTTTTTTTGCCGGTGAGTTCACCAATCACTCACTCGGTACCAGTACTCTGCCCAAACACTGCTCCTGCACAGAATCTTATTCTGATTGCCCCAGCTTCAAAGCGGTCATTTTTAATGGCCGCTGCCCTTCCATCAGATCGAAGAAGCTGTCTCCGACCTTCCGAGGAACTTGCCTCTTCCTCTTGGTCGTCTGAGATGCCTTTCCCTCTTTACCATCCCTACAAGATGGTTCCGGTCTGAAGACCCCCCGAACAGCGGTTTGTCTGGCTGGATTTTTGCCAGGCTCTTTGGAGCCCACTAATTTCCAGCCAGTCTCACTGCGACGCTTCCAGTTTTCTCTCTCATCCCATCTCATAGGGTTGTTGTGGGGAAAATAGAAGGAGGAAGGTGTATTATGTATGTTTGCTGCCTTGAGCTACCTATAAAATAATAAATGCAGGATTTAAAAAAAATAAATCCAAATTATCATTTAGAATTCCAAGACAATTTGACTTCTCAACTGTGAATATTTTGAAGGACAAAATAATGTTCATAAAAAATATTTGAATTGTAACTCTGCTTATTTGTCCATATCATGTCTTCCAATTTAAGTTTGAAAAAAAGTTATTTCACCGAAGCCTCTATTGAACTAAAGAATATGACTTAGAATAGCCACTCATCCAGTAATAAAAGTAATGTAGAAGGTGGAAGGACACAGAATATTCTTTTTATGCCTTTTATGTTCTCCAAGTCCAATATCGACAAAGAAATCGTAATGTAATAAATAAAATTAAATAACAACCATGGCCCATAAAACAAAGAGATTTGGATACTGATAGAAGAGAATATTTGTACCACAGGGCTGAACTGTGGGGTCCTTGGTGCTCTCTGAGCTTGGTGGATTTTTTTGCATATGTCATGATGATGTTACCTAGTTTGTAATGAAACATTTGCTAGAAAACCACTAAGCTCTTAGAGTATCAAGGACCCCACAGATTTGGGTACCCCCATCATTGGAATGAACAAGCTGTGCATTAGGATTACTGAATTCTTACACACACTTTCCTGAGAGTAATCCCCACTGATTTTTATAATAAGGCCATCCACATAAGCAATGTACACAATTACTGATGTGCACTGATAGATTTATAACCACAATTGAGCCCAAAATTTCTGTTGCTAAGTGAAACATTTGTTAAGTGAGTTTTGCCCCATTTTATGGTCTTTCTTGCCACAGTTGTTAAGTGAATCTCTCTAGTTAAGTTAGTGACATTGTGATTAAGTGAATCTGACTTCCCCATTGGTTCGAAGGTTGCAAAAGGTGATCACATGACCCCAAGATACTGCAACCATCATAAAGATGAATTAGTTGTCGAGCATCTGAATTTCGATCACGTGACCATGGGGAAGCTGGAATAGTTGTAGGGGTGAAAAATGGTCATAAGTGACTTTTTTCAGTGCCGTTGTATCTTCAAATGGTCACTAAACAAAGCCATTAGACCAATGTATTTGAACAATAGTCTATTAAAAAATTCTGATTTCTTGAAAACTTTTTTAATAGTGCAAATATAGTTGAGTGAACTTTATATTTCCTAAATCTCTTACCTCTGTTGGGATGGCACCCTTTAATATAGCGAGTTACACTAATCACCGTGAGTGTATTAATACTGGCGAGGCCAAACAGCAATGTCAGAAATCCATCAATCTAAATAAATACATAAATGTATAGATTAGAGCAATGCTTTCACTTCAGCAACTTTAAGACATATAGATTTGAACTCCCAAGATTCTCCAGCCAGAGAATTCTGGAAGTTGAAGTACATACTGTATGTCTTTAAAAGTTGATGAGGCTGAGAAATGCTGGATTAGAGAGAAGTGACACCTCTTGGTTTTAGAATACCAAGCGAAATAGCAAATATTCCAAACTGTATGTAATGATGTAATGATGTATTATCAAGGAAAGTCTTCACGTTTAAATCATTGAACATGCAGATATTTTAAGCAACTATAATAAAACACAATCAGGCATACAGTGTGGATGAAATATATGTTAAATGAACAAGTAAACCCACTCTTTGAGTTATACAAAAGGAGAAAAGCAGATTTTTTTTGACACAGATATAGAAAAAGACTGTGAAACTGCCAAAGTTAAGCATTTATAATTACTGTTATGTAGAAGAAGAACGACCAGAGCCAAGGGGCGGAGATAAGTGAGTCATCAACTAGAGTTGCTACATTCCTACAAACTAAGTTCAACTGCTCTTAAATTCCATTGACCCTTATCTAGGGCCAATTTAGCACTGAACGTTAGTTTACTAGATTATTTGCACACTCTTGAACAATAAATCTTCTTGCCTGAAATTTAACATATGGTCATGATTCTTTGGTCCAGACATGTTCCTTGCTATAGATCAGTGGTTCCCAACCATTTTTTGGCCATGCCCCACCTAAGCATCTCTAAAATCCTGATTCCCACCACCCTCCCATGACATATAATACTTACTATTCAAAAAGTGACTCCTACTCACTGTGGAGGAAGCCTAAAAGGCCATTAACTTGGTTTAAACATGGTTCCAAATGCCCCCATTAAAAATCAAATTGCCTCCCTGTGGGGCATGAGCCCCACATTGGGAACCACTGCTATAGACAAAAATTACGTACAGGAACTTTGAAATGCAAATTCTGGATGGAGCACAGTCAGAAGACTTAGAAACTAAGAAAAAAATAGTCATACTGCATATTTTCATGGCAAATCACATGCTATGAAAAATATATGATATGCCAGGCAGAGGCAATTAGGGAGGGGAGGGCATAGGAAAAAAAAGTCAAGAAAAGCTTTGATTTTGTGGCCACCATCTTGACTTCTTTGACATCCTCATGGATGCCACTGGGCACTGTCAGCCCAGAATGCAAAATATAACCATTCTCCAAAATGTGTTGTTTTTTTATACCTGAAAGAAGCAGCTACTTATTCTTCTATAAAATGTTCTTAGAGTGTTCTTTAAAGAGAGTTCTTTAAAATGTGCAGAGCTTCTTGAACTTGAATGGAAGTGGCATATGAACTATAGTTAATTTGAACTGTAATATGGAATTATATATAGAGGAGGTACTAATACGATTATTGATTCAGTGAGGTATAATTAATTATGAAATAGTTTATTAAACAAATTGGATGGTTGAAGAACACATTAATTGACTAAGAACTGATCTAAGTCAGCTGTCCCCAACCTTTGTGGCTTGGTGGCCTGGCTGTGGGGGAGGGGATTTGGTCGTGCGAGTGGTGAGCCCTTGCATGAGTGATGGGCCAGCGTGCATATACATAGTTTAACTTACATGAACTGCGGGTCAATTCCGAATAGCCCAGAGGTTGTGGGCCTCTGATCTAAGCAATCTGGAGTAGTGTCCAACTTCATTATGAATGTTTGCCTTGCCTTCTTGGAAATGTTCATTCCAGAAATTAATTTAAAATGATTATATAAATAAATATTAAGAAATGCAGATTTCTATTCGAATTATTGTCCTTTTTATATTTATTTTCCCCATAGTTCACATCTGTTTTGGGGTAATGCATAAATATTTCCCTTTTAGAACATGTGTTATCTGATTCAATTTCTTAATTCATGTTTCTACCTTAGAATACAGTGAATGAATTAACTTCAAGTAAAAAAAGCACAAGAGGTTGGCTTTGAGCCAACTTCTAACTTTTGGCATGGTTATTGTCACCTGGCAACATGGTTGGCTTAATCAATGTTTACTGGGATCATACTGCATTCACTGAGCCTTAAAGCATGCCTTACAAACCACAGGGTTGGTCCAATGCTTGAGATCATACAACTTGTAGACTCAAAACCAACGAATCCAAACAAACATAGGTTAGCTAATACAATTACTGATTGGGAGGAAAGAATGCAGTCAGCGGGCAGAAGGAATTTGATGTTCTTGAATTGGTTCCAAGAACAAATCTTACTCTTCAAATATCAAGCAGCATTGTTGGATTTAGCATCTCCAAATTTGTGGTTGGAATAGTTTTTCTATTTAATGAAGTTTTCTATTCAATGGAGAAAGGATGAAAGTAATGATTGACTTTTTTGTACAAGAATGTACATCAAGAATGTTTAGCTAATTTCATTATTGGCTCCCTTGGATTTTCATTTTTGTAATCAGAAAATATGAACAGATTGCCCGTTTTACACTAAGACTGCTCTTTCTATAATATAGGGATTCATTAATTTATACCTGCGTGTTAATTGCCTGCATGTTAAGCAAAACAACCCATATAGTATAATCATCATACTGTATTTATGTAATTTTCTTCTTGTGCTTTATGCATTAGTACCAGAATTCTCAGAACTCAAGTCCAGTATGTTTCCTCTCAGGATAAAGTGAACAAAATTACACCCAAAGCCAGAATTTTTCTTGGAATTTTTCTTGGAAGTAATTTCTATTGTACTCCACAGCAATTATTTCCAAGTAAACATTAATGAGTTTAAGATTGACAAATGATTAACAAGAAAAGTTCATAATAATTCTTTATGAAAGTTGATCTTTTAGTCTGTCTCTCCATCATCGTCCTGCTCCTGTGCTTTTAACAGTACCCTAAAACATAAGACTTGTGTGTACTTTTGCAGGATGCAATCTAATCTGTTTCAGATAAAAAGAGATAATAATGTTATATAAACTGGGCCTTTAAAGTCCTGGGTTTAACCTGAACCTTTAACCTTTGGCGTGGTGGGTGAAAGCATGAGGTCAGAAATTTCCTTAGGCACAAAGGCTGCTGGATGAACTTGGGCCAGTCCCTAGGACGCAAACAATGGCAAACCACTTCTGAAAAAACTTTGACCAAAAAAAAAAATGCAGGGACCTGTCCAAAGAATCAAAGATGACAGATTGGATTTTTTAAAAAAAATATGGAAGATGGTCAGACCGAGTTTCAGCCAGTTCCTTTGCATTTGACTTTATATTCCATATTGGCAGAGCAAACTGTATTTTGTTGAAAATATCACACCAATAAATGAACTGTTGTTTGAGTTGATCAAAGCCAGTTTTGTTACACTGGCAACAGTACCTTAGAGCTATTCCTGGCCATGAAAAAAGATTTGAAGTTATTGGTAAGAAGGAACATACTTTATGATCAAATTCAATGAATTAGATATCAACATAATATGATAATGTGTAGCCCTCAGAATCTGGCCCTCCCAACTTGTCTTTTTAGGAGATCATGAACCACTAGGTCACATATTCCTAGTGATTCAACTATAGAAGTTACTGTCCAGGTCTTCGATATTTTCCCTGTCAATTTGATAAATGTTATTGCTTCATTCAGATATATATCTATATAATCTCCCATAATTGTTCTTTTTGAGAGAAATACATTACAGATATTCACTTTATTCTGAGACAAGATTTTAATCTTTTCAGTTGCTCTTTTGAACTATTGTCACGGAATAAAGAAAGTACATTTGCCATGTTATAGCTAAAAGATTTATTCTTTAGCATAGGAAGGACAACTTATGGTCTCAATTACTTGATGGTCTATAGCAGTGATGGCTAACCTTTTTGCCATCATGTGCCAAAAGCAATGGGGAGCATGGGGGGGGGGGTCGAGCACGCACATGCCCACACCCATAATTCAATGCGCCCTGCCCCCCATGCATGCACGTGTGACCCCCCTGTGCAACCCCGCTTTTGGCAGGTAATGGCACAGTGGGCCCGGTAGGCCCATTTTTTGCCCTCCCCAGGCTCCAGAGGCTTTCTAGAAGTCTGGGGAGGGCGAAAACGGCCTTCCCCACTCCCCCTGTGGCCCTCTAGAGGCCAGAAACAGCCCGTTTCCCGACTTCCAGTGGGCCCCAAAGGCCCAAAAGTCAGCTGGCCAGTGTACGCATGCGGGCTGAGGCTGATCTAGGGCAATGCTCGTATGCCCACAGATATGGCTCCGCGTGCCATCTGTGGCACGTGTGCCATAGGTTCGCCATCACGGATCTATAGACCTGATGTTATTAGCATATGGCCATATTAATGGATTATTTAATTAGATGGTAGATGTGGATTATTATAATGATAGGTGGTAATAAAATGTGTCTAAAAGATGAAATTATGGTATCATTCAATGTTACAGGTCTCTTTATGTCCAGAACTCATGAAAGAATCCATGGTAGCAGTACTACACAACACACCTGATCCAGCCAAATATAGTAAGATTGAAATACTTGGAGTCATGGGCCTCATCAACCTATGTTTCACCACCTAATTTCAGTTTGATGGACAAATATTTCAACAAATCAGAGAAATAATCACCTAACACAAGCTATGAAAATGATAACACGGACATACATCAAAAACATCTCAGAAATAACCAATAGACCATTACAACCACACCCATCATTGCAGCAGAAAAACCAACTAAAGCCCTCTAAAACATCTTAAGTAAACCAAATGACCCAGTAGTCCAATATAAAAAAAAAATGGTACCATCTGCAACAGACAGTAGAACGACTGTAGCAACCAGTCTGTAGGACAGACACACCGAAGACTAGCAGAGCACATCCATGAGTGATCACTAGCAGATGGCAAAAAAACCTCCTTAATCTCACAACAGACTTCTGAGACAGACTTAATCATAGTTTCAACTGAGAAACTATGAGCATACTAAACCAAGCTAAATCCAAAACAGCTAGAGAATTCCTAGAAGCTTGTATTTCAGACAAATCTACCATCAATCTATACATAGACATAAACCCGTATTTTCCCACCATTCAAAAGAGACAACACAAAACCTAAGAAGGAAACAAAAGAACACATCCTCTCCATCAACCAAATAACCAGGAATTAACACCACAAAAACAATCAAGCAGAAAAGGCTATCCTAATCAAGGAACTACCAAGGAGAAAACCACATACCCACTAAAACTGGAAAGGCATACTACAGTATATAATCAGGGAACAAAACCAGCTCTCACTAGCACTGATGATGTTAGCTGATCTCTCTCTCTCTCTTTCTTTCCCTACATGTTAGTTTCTTTTTTCTTTTGTATATCACTTTCAGGGAGACAGTTCACAAGCACAATGGGTCTTTAACACATTACAATTGTTAATTGAAATGGTACGTGATCTATCTCCCATGTAACCTGCATCTGCATAACTAACTTCCTCTCCCTTCCTCCCCTCCACCTCCCCTCAATTTAAATCCTATATCAGTTTAGCCATTCTGTGCATCTGATGGAGTGAGCTGTAATGCCAAACTGGTTATAAAACTCCAACAAGATTCCAGGTTTTTTGTTACTTTAGATTAAGATGGCTCCCCTCCTACAATATTCAACATTGACCACAGGCAAAATATGTTTTACATATTTAAGGTCATCCTGTGCATGCTATGCTGTGCTATGCTGTGCTGTGCTGTGCATATGCACGTATGTATGTTTTTCTGCAATATATTTTTCTTGCTTTCTATATTGGACCACTCAAGAAAATCTGATAGCATACTATAACTACAGTTTATAAAGGGTGCTAACTCATACTTTCAATTTTCTTGCTTCAGGTTTAAAACATTTAAAAACAGAATGTTATGTGCTGGCAAAGGTTTGATTTATAAAGTCAAATGTTCCAGACAAAATAATAACGAAGGAAATATTGACAGGAGAAGGATTCGACAATTCCATGCCCCAGATAAAGTGACAGGCAACATACCCTTCTGCATTAAGAAATGTCAGCAAAATGGCTTTTCAACTACAAAATGGGGAGAAGTCTCCATATGTTCCACTTAACTATAATAATAATTATAATTATAATTATTATAATTAAATATAATTATTATAATTAAATATAATTATTATAATTAAATATAATTATTATATTATATTATAATTAATTATAATAATCAGTGTGATCATATTACACAGCATTAAGTCCATTTTAATTCAATATTTATGTAATCTGAGTAACAGTTTTTTAAAAAACAAAATATTTGTTTTAGAATCTTAAGATAAATAGGATGTATGAATGATCTTTATTACTTAATGATATGTATTGTGTGTGTGTGTGTGTGTGTGTGTGTGTGTGTGTGTGTGTGTGTGTTTGTGTGCAGATGTGGGCAGTGATGGGATTCAGCCTGTTCGCACCACTTCGGGAGAACCGGTTGTTAACTTTCTGAGCAGTTTGGTGAACTGGTTGTTGGAAGAAATCATTAGGGCAGGGAACCGGTTGTTAAATTATTTGAATCCCACCACTGGATGTGGGCTTTCCTTGCTTTATTCTAGAGTTACATTTCTTGAAAGCTTCACATAAAGCAAAGTTTAAAGTTGTGATTGTGTGAGGTCCTTGCTGAATGACCTGCACAGTCCTCATTTAATAATGGCTACTGATAGTGATAGAATTGCCGTTGCTAAATAGCACTCATGTGGTTTTTATCCTATGGCCATGTCACTCAACAACAGTTTCTGGTCCCAGTTAGCATAATTAAATAAGAACCACCTGAATTTTAGAAGTAGATAGACAATGTAACTGGAAAAATATGAAAATAAAGTTATAGTTGATTAGGCAATGGATCTGTGACTAACTTGTGTCTAAACCAGGGGTCAGCAACCCGCAGCTCTGGAGCCACATGTGGCTCTTTCATCCCTCTGCTGCGGCTCCCTGTTGCTGGTCAGCTCCACAATTGATAGGGCTTTCGGTTAGGACAGGTAGAGGAAAAAGGATGCCGTGCTAGGAGGAGACTCTATTGTGGGGGAACTGGACTTCCAGTCAGCAGAGGAAAAAGGACACCGCACAAGGAGGAGACTACGATAGGGGAACCAGACTTCCGGTTGGTTCCAGAATTGAACGGGGGCTTCCGGTTAGGATCTTTGTGGCTCTCTGAGTGTTTAAGGTTGCCAACCCCTGATCTAAACACTTAATAGTGAAATAATGTTATTATTATGCCTATATATGTTGCAAAAAAGGGACAAGAGACTATAAAAAAGAGGCAGGGATTTGATTTCATAGGCTCTACAACCCGTTTAAATTCTGACAATCCCTGGTTGATGCTCTTGACAGTAGGTTTCACATTGTGTGATGTTTATCTTCCACAATTGCACATTAGATCAAATGGACTGCTTACCTGACAAGTCCATATTGATGTAACAAGGAAGCCATCATCTCGAAACACATTGAAAATGTCAATGATTCCACGGGAATAACCAAAGATAGCAATGCTGCCATCAGACACAGCCAGATTAAATGTCAAATAATCCGTGGGTTGAAGAACAGCTCGTTGTTTATATAATACAAAAATTACAATGCTATTCCCAATCCAAGACATCCAACCTGGAATATAAAGTTAAATAAAATATGTGAAACTGCATTCATATAAATCAAGGCAAATTCTGCTGAGGGATTCTTCAGGGACTACATAAAGACTTTCCTATTTGAGGGCTACTTGTGAAATTACTTCTCCACAAAATGTATATTGCACTTGCTCTAAAGGAAAGTTTTAAGTTCATATCAAAAGAATATGAAGGTAGTAACAGAATAACAGAGTTGGAAAGGAATCTAGTCCAACCCCTTGGTCAAGCAGGAGACCTTATGCCATTTCAGACAATTAGCTGTTCAGTCTCTTCTTAAAAGTTTCCGGTGTAAAAGATTGTAAAAGACTATAAAAGACAATCCGTTATATGCATCCTCTTCTTGAACATTTTATTTATTTATTTATTATTTATTTACAAATATTTATATGCCGCCCTTCTCCCAAAGGACTCAGGGCAGCGAACACAAATTAAAAAACATACAATAATAAAGGAAAATCCTAATTAAAACCAATTAAAACAGGGACAAATAAATAATAAAAACCCAAGAATCAGAATTAGAATTTCAAAATATTTTGTAATATTTTAAAATGAACATAATCAAAATACCTCTTTTAGATTATTAGGCCTTCTCACATCTGGGAGCAGAAGACATTTCAGAAATATTGGGCTCACCAAAGTTAGCTGAGAGATACCATTTTGTACTATTATTTTTCTTTATGGAAGTGCTAACTAGAATTTCAAACTGCTGAATAGCAAAAGCTACATAACCCAAGAAAAGAATAAAAGGAAACAAATACACAACTTGTGCAACAATTAGAATAAAATGATCAAAAAACAAGGCAAATTTATCTACTAAAATAATAAAAAATAAATGTAAAATATAAAATATGTTTTTTAAGTAGAAATGGCTAAAATAGAAAATTATAGACATGTTAAAATTCTAAATGATTAAAATGCTGAAATACTCAAGTATTGAAATGCAAAATTATTCTACTAGATATAAGAATATATAAAGTAGCATTTCAGATTATAATTCAAAAGGCAATTTGGGGTAATTTGTGCAGAAATATAGCATCTGTGTTCAACCCATTGAAATAGCCACATCTAGTAGAGCCCTACCTGAATATATAAATTCTCAAATGCTACAATAGTTATCCTTAAAATATCCTTTACTGTTTCTTCCAATCAGGCCTTCTCTTCTTTGTACTTTTGCTTTATCACACAAAATTAATTTTCACAAAGTCAGAGAGAAACACCACAATGGCAGAGGTGGAACCAACGAAAACCAAGGAACAGACAGAAAGTGGGCCTCTTGCCCATTATGAAGGCCAAGGAAGAGGATCAAAATAATGTAATGACCGATTCTGTAAATATCCAGAATGGGACAATTGAGGCTGGCTGCTTCATCTGACCACCACTTCTGCCCCAGCCGACTCACTGTGGCCATCCCTCTCCCACCAATTCTCCCTTGTCACTCCAAAACAGCAGTCATTAAAACTCTTAAAACACAGCAGTCATTGGAACTCTTTGGTAATAGTAGCCTAGATTTTCTTCAATGGATACTTCCTTATAGGAGTTTTCTGAGCTTGCCTGATTAGTTCCAGTTCTGTCTGCCTGTTGAAGCCAGGCAAAATTAATTCCTTTAGGAAACTTACCACCTGCTTCTGTCTCTGCAACACAGCAAAAACAGCTGGAATTTTGAATACATAGCCCAGCAGTCAACTTGACTCTTTTGATATCATCCTCAGATAACCTTGAGAAGGTTACAAGTAAGAATGCTTGAGAAACAATGGACTAGAACTAGCACTCATGCAAATGGCTTGAGAAAAGATTGCATCAAGCAACTTAGTTTTGGAAAGAAAACTATTTGCAACTCAAGCTTCATCAGTTTCAAGTCCAATTTACCTGAAGAGCATACTGGATTGATAATCCTGTCTTCCTCTCCCACCTTTCCAAATTCTTGTTTACTTTAAGATAAACATATATTATTGTTCTGCATAAGAAAAGAGAATGGACTCTCATTTTTTAATGTAGTGGTCTATTTTAAACTTTTCTTATATGTTTCATTTCATTAAGCGAAGAGACACCATAACCATACATACCCAAAGCGAGCAGATAAAAGCCAATAATAGTTTCTCCTTGTTCTGAGACTGGGTGATCTTTGTTTAAAAAAGTAAGATTGTTGTTTCTCCAGGGTGCCTGACCAGAAATCTGAAAAGACATCTTCAGGTTTCCCAGAACCCAGAACTTGCCGTTTCCCTCCACTCCAGGATAAGCCACACAGAAGGAAGCTGAGCTTTATCTATTTCAAACCTCTGCTCTATATTGTTCAGAGATGAGACTGGAGACTGGTAGCAAAGGGGAAGCTAAGGCAAAGCGTAGGAGCTTTGCTGTCTGCTGCATTTGCTAATCCTGTCTATTAATACCCAGCAATCGCCAAGCTGTGCTAGACAAAGACATAAGAGTTTTTATTCATTACCTGAGGCTATTACATGTCAACACCCTTTTAGTGTGCAAACAGTGTGCCTATACTTTACAAAATGACCATGTCAGAGAAAACTGCTCAGGAGATAAACATCTCATGAGAAACATCTCATGAGAAAATTTGCTCATGAGATAAACAGAGAATGTTTATCTCATGAGCAAATCAATATCCCCAAATTTGGCCTGATAGCACAACATTCTTCTTCCTTCACTGAAAAAGAAAACTTGGCTAATAAATCATATATATGCAAGGTTATCTAGGCTACAAACCTCCAGACAATCACCAGATTTCATCAGAGAAGTACAGACAATTCTTAACTTTTGCTGCCATCAGGTGTTCATCTAGATGTTTGAAGATAAGCTGTGGTAATCCTGCATGTGTTTGGAATCCATTGCTGCCAATCACTATAGATTTCTCCCTCTAATGTTGTATGGTGATTCTCTTGGCTATCACTTATGTGTGAAACGTCCACAGTTGTTGTTTTCATAGATTCCACATCTTGCAGATACAACCAAGCAGGATATACTGTACTATATAGTCCTTCACTATCAATAATCAAAACGAAGTTAACATTTCTATGGCTTCCAGTATTTTATTTTACAGAAATCCTGAAAAGGGAACAAAACTATGCCTAAAGTTTCCATAGAAGCACAAGCCTTTTAATAATTGTAACAGTTCAGATGCTGAATTCCTCTTAATCATGAAATTATATTGTATGCCTTTATTTAAACCACTTTGGCTGTTTAAAATAAGAAACATCTGCAAAACGATGCAAAATTTAAAACTACTCTGTGCCTTCTATTTCAGTACTTCTACTCTTTGTGATGGTTTGTTTTGTTGAAAATTCTTCACTGATACAGTGATTAAAATATGAAGGGATAATAATATTATGCACTAAATATAAGCATGTATAATACACCACAAAGTAGTTTTACTTAGATTCAGGATAATAAACCTGAATATCCATTTTTCTAGATGTACAGTAGCATAGTATTAATGATAATTCTATGAATTGAATATTGCTAAGAATTCACATTATTTTGTCTCTTTCAATAATATTATACTTGGAAGAGGGTATTTAGTCTTTAGGCTACTGGGAGCAGAGCCATTTTTCCACTTTATCCTGGTAGAAGCACAATCCAGCCACCATTTCTGAAAGGTAGGAATTTATGACATTTCCTATTCCTACCCTCAGTAAGCAGCTAAAACAAAAAGTTTTTGGGCTAGATTTTTGGGTAGATTTTTTCCATCTTGTGCCACCTACAAGCCATGCTGGCTGGTTACCATCTTGTACTATACCAGGAATTTCTTGAGTCAATCTGTCCATTTCGGCACACTCATTTATCTTTGAGATAATTTTATCTCTGTTTGGGATTTGGTCTAAAAGTCGTGCTGCTGTCAAGATATGTATGATGAGATATTTTGTTTCCTTGTTATATTGAGCTGTTGTCATGCCGAGTAAGAAAAATTCTGGGTTGTTTTCTATTTGTAAGTTTGTTATTTCTTCGATGATACTTTTTATTTCTTGCCAGTATTGTTGAGCTTTGCTGCATTTCCACCAAGTGTGGTAATATGTTCCTTTTTTGGCTTTACACTTCCAACACAATGCAGAGGTGTTTGGATGTATTTTAGCTAATCGGGACGGTGGTAAGTGCCATCTATAAAACATTTTAATGAGGTTTTCCTTGTAGGATGTGGAACTCCAGGATAAAGAAGAAAGTGAATATTACCTTGTATGGCATTAATGGTATCAATGGCTCGAAAGCAAACTAGCAATAACGTACACAATAGAAATTGAGGTGAAAGAGGGGTAGAACGTAGAAGAGAAACAATATAGTCCTAGTATATAGAATAGGAATTAGGAATTCATGAATGACTATTTAGTAGACTGTAAAACGTAGTACTATATATTCTGTTGATGACAAAAACTTATATGTGGAATGTAGTGTGGGTGTTTTTGGTGGAGGGAATGTCTTTGTTTTTGTACTGACTGTATATTTCTGTGTACACTTGAATAATAAAAAATATTTTTTTTAAAAAAAGGAATTTCTTGAGTCCTTATTTCCAGTTGGCTAATAGGCCCCTGGTAGGAATATCCCCTTTTTTGGTTCAGGAAAAAGAGTAAAATTGTGCAGGTTTCTTTCTTTTTCTATTGATCCAGGAAGGGGAAAGAAGTGGAGGAATTCACCAATTAGCATGACAAAAATGGTCAGGACAGAAATCCATCCATCCCAGGAGCTAAAACAAAGGAAAGGGTTGAAATCTGGAAAGAGATGTCTTAAAAGTGGTCTTGTCTCCAGCCAAATTATGCACCAGAGATAAGCAACTGCAATATAGAGATGCTGCCACTCTAGCTATTTACTCAGTGAACAACTAAAGCATCCCTCAGATTATTTGAATATAGTCTGTGAAAGGAGCGCATCATATCCCTTGATCATTACTCACATTATTAGGAATTTTTGATAAATGTTCAATTTGAAACTTAATTCCTATAATGCTAGATTATTAATTTATATCTTTCATCCTGGGGCAATAGAAAATTGTTATTGGCATTCTGTGTAATAATCCCTAGGGTACTTGAAGGGTACCATCTCAGTCATTTTTCTCAAGGTTAAAAATTGAGGTCTCCTTTACTCTTTTCAATATATGGGATGAAACTCTTTCTTTGTAAGACTTAGGTTCAAGTCATTTTTCTTTCTTTCTCTGAACTTATAACAGTTTCTTTGAATTTTTTCCGGAAAATACAGTGCCCAAAACACAACAGAACACAATACTGAAAATGGGATCAAATGACTGGCACTATTACTTCCAGTGATTTGGAACTGTTTTTATTGAGTCTAAAATTATATTTGTCCTTTTAGAAATCATGTAACTAGAATTCTAGAATCTTTCATACATTCATACATTAGCTATCTCACCTGAATTGCAACTTCTGTGACTTAGGTAAACTCTTTCTCCCACCTCTTTATCCTAAATAAAAATGTTGAAAGTAAAAAGTCCAGAACCCTATGGCACTGGAGTTAATCCTAGTTAATATGAACTGATGATCAGCATTTGTCGAGTGCAGATTTTGAGCCTACTGTGTATCCACCTAATAGATGTTTGTAATAAAGGAAGAGAAATTCCATCTCTAAAAAGTTCACACATGAAAGAAACACAGAAAAATAAAAAGCAAACCATGTAACATTAAAATATATACAGAGTGTATAAGATACAAAATATAAAATGGTGACCAAGCATTGTAACAAAACAACCAGAAAGGGATTCCCTTCAACTGAACCTTAATGTATGGGGTAAAACTAGCATTTTATACCTCCTACAAGCAATAATTGTTTCTCTTTACATTTTATCCTTCATTTAACACAATTGCTATCTCTGAAAAGAAGAAAAGTGAATGAGGGAGATATAGTTGGTTAGTTTAGAACTGGTCCTTGATATTCATAGACAGTATTTTGCATTAAATAACTGCTCAAGATGTAGAATAAAAATCACCTTTACTTGGTTATTCATAGAAAATTTATACTAGTTTTTTTTACCTGCAATATATGTGGCACTTGTTCATTTGGTGAGACACCTGATATCAGTCATTGCCACGCTATATCTACATTTATGATCTGGAACTTTTAGAAATAATGTTATGACTTAAGATACCTGTCATGATATTCCAATATTAACTTTGCAATATTGTAAACCATACCCAAGAGTGGTTTAAAAAATGTTGCACCATTCCTATATCACTCAGAAGTCAATTACATACCAGAATGCAAGTTCAGAAAATAAGACATGGAAATAAATCTTAAAAACTCTCCATGCTTATCTAATGGAGCTGTGTACTAGCTGGCTAAAGTAATGGGAGCTGAAATACAATATATTTAGAGTACACCAGGTTTGGGAAATCTTAATATTTACAATTCTGAACACTAGGGAGGATTGATGTTCATGACATCCACTTTCTCTTCAGGTGAACAGAATAGATAACAGATGGCAATTTCTGAGAAATTGAATTGATGGTAATCCTGGGGTTTTTTAGGACACTATTAAAGAAATGGCTGATAAAAAGTGAACATTTAGGCCATAAGGCAAGCAAGCAAGCAAGCAAGCAAGCAAGCAAGCAAGCAAGCAAGCAAGCAAGAAAGAAAGAACTGCATTGCATATAATCTCATCCCATGAACAGTTCCAAAGAAATATAAAAAAGAAATATTTTGTGCAGAACCTGCCTTCTGACATATTACTCCAACTCATACTTTTATAGCAACTGCTTTTCTGCCAATATAGGATAACTTTTTATAATCAAACTAATAATATGTTCTTTATATGAGAAAGCAAATACTTCTGCTGATAATGGCATTTCACTAAGAAACATAGAAGCATGCAGTAATTAGTGGATGCTAGTGGTTCCTTTAAGAAGTCACATCACTCTATGCGAAAAAGTGTGCATTCAGATTTGGATGTATATTGCTGGCAATCATGCAAACCTCTAAGGAAAATAGCTCTCCTCTCTGACTTTAGTAGGTTATTGAAGGTTGAAGGCAATGTATATGAACAGTTTTCCACATGCCTGTAGGAAGAAACACTGCTGACAAGTTTGTGTGTGGTAAGAAGAGATTATGGAAATGTTGTATTTCAGACTTCTATGAGCTCACTATTTGTATATATTTCTGCATCACCTGTCACTTGCTGTATAAATATAAAATATGTATTTGCCTCTTTGTAGATAAACATTAGTAAATTGAAATGCAAGTAACTGGGTCAGGACAAAACAGATAAGACAGCAGCCACAAACACATGTTTAAAGTTCCACTCCCTTTTTACATGCATCCTATGTGCTATGCATGCAAAAAATATATGGTTTTGAGTGAACAGTTGTGACTATCTCTGAGACATTTTTGACCCTTCCCATCCCATTTTCTGGATTTTTGTTTTATCTGAAACATGGTTTCCTTTTAGGAAGCCCTTTCTGTCTGTATAGGGGGACTTCAAGCTATATTATGAGATCTCTAATTTATTTTCAGGAGAAATTTTCATTCTTATATTTTTTTTAAAAAAATTATTTTTAAATTATATATATTTTTATGTGTATATATGTGTGTGTGTGTGTGTGTGTGTGTGTGTATATATATATATATGTAGGTCTTTGGTTATTCGGGTTTTCTCCCGCGTAAAATTGGAAGTTAACCAACCTACTCCAAGACTCCACATACAAACCCCTAAACACAGATCCCACCACCTACCTTGAAAAAACCACTAGATCCAAAATAAAAGCCTCTCCCATCAGTGAAGAGATCCAGCAAAGAATCATTCCCAGAGAGAAATCATCCAGATGCCCTAAGCTCTATGGTCTCCCCAAGATACACAAAGAAGGAACCCCACTTAGACCTATAGTCAGCTCCATAGGCTCACCTCTACAAAACCTAGCCAAATTTCTCGCCAAACAACTACAGCCCTATGCAGAAACCATCACCTCACACGTAAAAAACTCATTCCAGTTCATAGAGATCATAAAGAAACAAAACTTACAGCCCAGCGACTTACTCGTGAGCTTCGATGTCATATCCCTCTTCACCCAAGTGCCAATCAAAGAAGCCTTGACAGCTATCCAAAACAAATATAACCCCCCCAAGCACATCCTAGATCTGACCAACCACTGCCTATCCAACACATACTTCATCTATAACGGACAAAAATACAAACAAATAGAAGGAGCACCCATGGGATCACCCCTCTCACCTGTCATTGCAAATCTCTACATGGAACACTTTGAAACCCAAGCTCTAGAAAAATCGGATCACAAACCCAAACTTTGGCTCAGATATGTAGATGACACCTTCATAATCTGGCCACACGGGAAAGAAAAACTGGACAACTTCCTCACACACCTCAACAGCCTACACCCCAAAATACAGTTCACCATGGAAACAGAAACCAACAACCAACTTCCCTTCCTGGATGTCTTAGTCTACAAGAAATCCAATGGCTCCCTAGGACACACCATCTACCAGAAGAAAACACATACAAACCGCTATCTGCACGCACTCTCACACCACCACCCAGCACAGATCAACTCCGTAGCCAAGACACTCATCTCCAGAACAAAACGCTTAGCTGACGAACAACACCTACAAACCGAATTACACACTCTCACTAACGTACTAACATCCAACGGATTCCAAAGAAATAAGATCACCAACCTAATTCAAAAAGAAACCCCCACTAAAATCCAAGACAGGGAACAAGAAAACGGCAAAGCCCTCCTTCCATACATAAAAGGCACCACAGACAGAATTAGCAAGATCCTCCACAAACACAACATCAAGACAGCATTCTGCACAAACCGAAAAATATCCACCATCCTAAGAAACCCCAAAGACAAAATTGAGTTAGAAAACCAAGGAGTATATGAAATCCCATGCACTGCTTGTCCCACCACATACATCGGACAAACCAACAGAAGAATAAGTGCACGCATTGAAGAACACAAGAACTCAGTCAGAAAAGAGGAACCAACTTCTTCCCTGGTCCAACACTTTAAAGCCACAGGACATGATATTGACTTCAAAAAGACCAGAACTATCGCCAAAACTGAACACTTCAACAACAGAATAATCAGAGAAGCTATCGAGATAGAAAAACGCCCACACAGCATGAATAAACGAGATGATACCTCCCGCCTACCAGCCATTTGGAAACCCGCCCTTAGTGACAAACGAGTCCTTAACACAAAGAATGACACCAGACCCACACTCACGAAAACCACACAGGATATCACCACCACACTTCCACGCAAAAAGCAAACCCAGACCCACACCGATGATGAGACACGACCACAGACCAGAAGCCAAACCAAAGCTGCACCATTGACCAATTTAAACCCCTCCAATCCATACATGAAGCAAACTGACACCCACCACGAAGATGTGGCACGACCACGAACGCGAAGCCAAACAACAGCAATGCAGCTCACCAGCTCAAATCCCCCTGCAACTCAGAGTAACCCGAGCACAGCCAAGCCCCCACCCAAACAGAGCACACCCCCAGCCAATCAGAGCACAGCCAACCCCCCATCCAATCAGAACAGAGCCATGCTCCCACCCAATCAGCTCCCACCCCCACTGGCAGTTAAAAGGAGGAAACAGCTGCGATCACACATTGCTCCTGGAAGCACGAAGCCGAGAACACCAGCCTGAAGATGACGAATGAGACTTCGTCGAAACGTCGCCAAGACACTTCCAATTTTACGCGGGAGAAAACCCGAATAACCAAAGACCTACATACAAACACCCGCGAAAACCTCAGAAAACATATATATATATATATATATAT
>WNWU01000005.1:29390669-29487585 GCA_012654045.1 Ptyas mucosa | reverse complement strand
AACCAGTACGCTCCCACAGAGAGGGGCTCCTCAGGGTGCCATCGGCCCAACAATGCCGGCTGGTGGCCCCCAGGGGGAGGGCCTTCTCTGTGGGGGCACCTACCCTCTGGAACGAGTTGCCCCCGGAGATACGGGAGATCCCAGATCTGCGCACTTTCCGCCATGCCCTAAAGACGTTTCTGTTTCATCAAGCCGGGCTGACCTGACCTACTCTTTTAAATTGTTTTAATTTAAATTGTTAGATTGGGGGTCTTAATATCGGGTTTTAACTGTGGGCCAAATTAATTTAATTGGATTTTAATACTGTTTTAAATTTTGTATTTTTTGTTTTATATGTGTAGATAGAATTCTTTATTGGCCAAGTGTGATTGGACACACATGGAATTTGTCTTGGTGCATACGCTCTCAGTGTACAGATTTGATGTCATGTTTTACAATTGTGTCACTTAGTGATGGCAATTCTGGTCCCAATTGCCATTGTAAACCAAGGATTACTTGCAATTTCCCAGAATGACTTTGGATTCTGTGAACATCTTATCCCATTATTAGATAATCATCTGTATGAATCCCAGTACTTTGTGAATCTGCCCATATGTTTAAAATAGAGACATGACAGGTATCAAGCTGTCTCTAGGGACAAAGGATGTTTGATAAGAATTTTTTATTGTACTTAGCCATATCAAAAAGTTTGAGTGCGAGATGGTACAAGCTATACTTATTTTTATTTCAACTCTTCCTATCTTAGGCTTCCTTTTCTCACTTACCTTCTGTTTGTCTATTGAAGATCTTCTCTGAGCTCAGCTCTCCTGTCTAGATCAATGTTTCTCAACTTTGTTGATTCTAAGATGTATGGAGTACTACTTTCAGAATATCCTAGCCAGAATGCTGTGTTCCTAGACTTTTATTATCAGAGCTTGTTGATATTTTTATTTTTGGCTATCAAAGTAGGGCCATCAGAGTAGTATCATCAACAAAGCAGGAGCCCAGTTTTAAAAGGATGCTCCTCTTCCTTTAATATATATTCAATATATGGGATGAATAAATAAGAGTAAACAGCTTTGTCTTACTCCTTAGCCAATCTAGAGCCAGTGTGTTTCTTGATCTGTATATACATTTTGCAAGTAAATTTGGCATTATCCCATCACATTCTGTGATATGCACATCTTTCAACCTGGTATGTTTGTTTTTGTTTTTGTTTTTATTAAATTTGTATACCGCCCTCCTCCCGAAGGACTCAGGGCGGTGAACAGCCACAGAATAAAACACATGGATACAAAAATTTAAAAATAGAATAAAAACGAATTAAATAATTTGGCTAAGACAAATTTAAAATACCCAATAATTTAAGAAACAAATTAAAATTTACATTAAACAGATATTCACTAGAAAGTAATATAATACTTTTCTTAAAATTTGTTGCCACAGCATTGATTTTGAAAATTATGTATTTTATGCAACATTAGTGGTATGTTTCAGTATTTCCTTTAATTTTTTTATTAATGGTTTTTAGAAAAGGCTAACTTCACAATACCACATAATCTTTACACGTTGATCTTCCTGACAAGATGAATTTAAATCTTCTACAAAGCTTCATCATTTTAAGAAAATAGTATTAGGCTTCCAATCTGAAAACATATTCCACTCAGAAGGAAATTGTGAATAAATAAATAAATAAAATAAATAAATAAATAAAATAAATAAATAAAACCCCAAATGTGTTTCATCTAAGTAAAAGTATTGATCTTGTAAACATGATACAAAGTTCAGTTCCCCACTTTACATAGTCCTCTCAAACTCAAATTATTCCTGCCCATAAACAAAACCCCTAATCATTTCCTTCCTGAAAAGGAAGTATTGCTATGAAATGGAGAAAGAAATTGAGAGATCCAGTCCACACACAGTGGTGCCAATCATTTGGTTTTGAGAGCACATTCGCTGTTCTCAAGCACGTTGGCCATCTTCAAAGAGCCGTTGCCTTGATGGACAAAGCAAAGCAACATTTCCATGCTAGAGTGCAAAGTCCTGTATCACTCTTGCTTTCTCCTTTTTATTAAATAGATGGATTCCAAAACAAAACAATGGAATGCAGTCCCCTTTCATTTTTATTTATCCAGATTGCCTCCAGCATGCATGTGGGCCCTGGAATTTTTTTTTTTGGGAAAAACAGTTGATGCTTGAGGCAGGTGCTCAACTACAGCACACTAGCTTCACTCTGTTTTAATTGAAAGAATCTGAAGATAAAAAGAACGGGGTTTATCAGCACCACAGACCTTCCGTTCAAAAATAAATCAATAAGAAAGAAATCCTGCAACAAAAAAAGATTTGAGTCCTAAACATCAGCGGAGGGGGTGACTCTGAAGTGCCACCGACTTTGTCCAAACAATGTTGTTTTTAACAGAGGATTAAATACGAGGGATTCAAACTTCGCCTTAAGCTTCAGCAGTTTCTCTCTAAAACGGTTTTGGCCCCGACACTGCAGTGATTTCCACGCAAGCCCTCAGACAACACGCAGGACTTGGGAAAAAAGCCGGGCCTTTCCGACAGGGAAACGGCGACAGCCAGCATCTCGGGGGCGGGGAAGAGACGGAGCTTTGGCTGGAGCCGCTTGCCATCCTTCCAGCCGCCGAAAGGAGAAGCCTTCCACCGCGCGAAGCCTTCCTCTCCCCAGCTGCTAACCCCCCGCCCCCCGGACACAGACGCCTCAGCAGCTGTGTTGTTGTTGTGGCGGCGGCGGCGGCGGCTGCCTCCAGAACTCCCATTGCCCGGCACCCCCTACCGGCGCGGCAGCAGCCACGGCCGCATCCCGGCTGAGCTGAGGGTGGGGGAGGAGGAGTGGGTGGGGACAGGCCGCCGGAGACGTCGAGCTCGCAGCGCCCGCAGCCGCCACCCGGGACCGGCGGACCTGGGCAAAGCCGGAGGGTGTGTGTGTGTGTGTGTGTGTGTGTGGTGTGTGTATGTGGGCTGTCTTTCTGCTGTGTCGCCCAGCAACTGCAAGCGGCTTCTTGCAACGGGCGAGGGAGGCGGCCCGGCTTCTCCATCTTCTCGCTGGGCAGGGCTGGGCTGGGTTGGGTCCCGGCGGGGTGGGGGAGCGGGCGACCGAGACGGTAGCAAAGTACGAGGATGCTTGCAAAGTGAACATCTCCCGTTGGAGAAAAAGGTGGCGCGGCAACCCAGATGCAAAGCCCAGGCGGCGACCTGGACGGCGGTGCCCCCTCCGCGGCCACCACCGCCGCCGTCTCCTCCTCCTCCTCCTCTTCCACCCCCTCGCCAATGGCGCCGGGAGGAGTCGGAGAGGGCAATGGCCGTGGCCGGGCCCCGGATGGCGTCTCCAGCATGAACCCACGGCGGCCCCAGGAACTGCTGGAGGAGGTGGAGAAACTGCGGGAGGAGAACGACACCCTCAAGGTGAGCGGGGGTGGCAGGTGCCGGGGGTGGGGGTGGGGGAGAAAGGTGTGGCCCAGCTGGAATTGAGGATGGGGGATCTTTTATTCCCCAAACAAGAACCCGCATTACATTACAGGCGAGCAATTGAGCAAATAGGCCCCTTTCTCCCATCTATTTTCCTAGCTGCGTTGGGAGGGGGGGGAAGTATTAATGTTGCTTGCCCTGCCCCCCCATCACGTATTGCTCAGGAATATCGATCGATCAAAACGCTCCTTTCTGTTTTCTAGAGATGAGGTTTCTGCCCTTCTCCTTCCCCTCCAACTTGTTAACAGATGTTGAAGTGAGGCCTGCACCATTTCAGATATTTTTTTAAAATTAAGCTATGGGTTTTTCCCAGGGCCTTATCCATTTGCACGGAACCATTGTGGTCCCCTTTATATGGCAAGCCACAATGGCTAGGCCCGGATGGCATTCCGAACCAACTTAAACAAAGCATTTTAAGGTTTACTAGAGTGTGTGAGCCCAGTCTGTGATTTTTTTGTAGGTAATTTTTATGATAGAAAAAGACACACATGGTTTGTGCAGCGGTGCTTCTCTGGTCCATGCTTCTCAATTACTGCGTAGGTGTTTTTAAATGATTAATGATTGATTTGTTGAGAAATGATCTTGTTCTAGTGTGTTAAGAAGAATACTGAATAAAATGAAATTTTATTTTATTTTTCAGAACATAATACTTTTTTTACACCACAGTTTATTTCTACTGCAGGGAAAAGGAGTAGGTTTAAAAGATCTGTTTAAGAATCAAACTATTGCTTACCATCATTCATTTTTAAGTTCTGTTATTGTGTTGTGGATTTGAGATATTTATAGGATCCTCATATAGATTTGATAAACTGTGACACATACTTTGGACTTCCGATGCCAAGATTGGATAATTAATACCTACTATGATTTTATCGTAGATTAATGTTCCGGGTATCAAAGCATGGGAATACTCATTCAATATGCATAAGGGATTAACTGATATATCTGTGTGATCATAAATCCCAATTTCCTTGAAAAAATGCATATAATGCATATAAATTATCTTAAATCTCATTTTTCTTAAAAAAAAACACTATATGAAGTACCATTGTATAATGTGTTTCTACCTCTTCTCATTGGATGCCAGAATGAGATAGATGAGATGAGAACTGAGATGGATGAGATGAGGGACAGCTTTTTTGAAGAGGATGCATGCCAGCTACAGGAAATGCGTCATGAATTGGAGAGGGCTAACAAAAATTGTAGGATTCTACAGTATCGTCTTCGGAAGGCAGAGCGCAAAAGGCTTCGTTATGCACAAACTGGAGAGATTGACGGAGAACTTCTTCGTAGTTTGGAGCAGGACTTGAAGGTACTTCTGGGTTTGAAGTTGGCAAAGTGATAGAACATTCATGGGATCTTTCATAAAAAAACTAAATGCAAAATGTCCATTTTTAGATTATTCTTGCTTGTATGTTTACCCTTTTCAAGTAATTGGAGAGTGAGTCCCCAGGTATTCTGAGATCCATTGCTTTTACAGTTGTTCTCAAGATCCTTTGTATGATATGACCCATGATCCTTATTTAAAGGAGTGACTTTATATAGAAATCAAATCTTTTTGAACTTTTGGGGACACATATATATTCCTTCTAATCTAAATATATAAAAAGGTAGATAATATACCACAAATGCTTTAACACAATAGGAAAATATAAATGTGGTCAATTGATCAAAATGTCAAGGACCTAGATCTCTTTATTACTTGATACAAAGTGATTTTTTCTGTTTTCTTAAGCCAGATTTTCATCCAAATTTAATATCTTTAAGATATTTGTAAAAATGAGGTATATGGTTATAATTTTATGATCTTTTTGTAGTAAGTCTGTCGGACAATTAAATGATTTTTATGTTGATTGCTAGCATTTTATTGACAGCTCTTTGAAAAGCAAATGAATCACAGTTGCATTTTTCTGGCAAATATTCACGATGGCTTCCAACGCTTCATTTTTCACATTTGATGTAGAAGAACTAGATCAAAAAAACATTCTCATGCCTACCTATGTAGAAATCAGTGCTCTTGTAAATGATGCTTATGTCTGACAAGATGGGCATTTGACCAGATTGTAAAGCCTCATAGTTTTTAAAACTTAAATTTGCTATCTGGATGCTAATAGATAAATAACTAATACAGAGTCAATAACACAGAGTCACTCTGAGAGTAAGATGGGCAGCATCTTACAAATAAATTTGACAAATTGCATATAGAAATGTGATGATAATTGGATTCCAATAGAAGATAATTATCTATAGTTCAGGGTTGAAATGTGGTATTCCTGGTGCTCTTTGGGCTGGATTATTTTCTTGAAGAAGTTTTATTCCCAACTAGGTAACATCAATGCCTTGCATAAATCAGTTCTACAGAATACAACATTGATCTTTGTGGTAGAGAGAGAAGGCCTAGATAAATAAAATAGTTTACCTAGATACTTTCACTTTACAAAATGGCATATTTCTTTGTTTATACTTGAATATAGTTGAATCTGAGCTATGTTGTATTATTTTGAAAAAAAAATGATATTAGAATGATATTAGAGTAAAATAAGGACTGTGTATGTTTTTTGTAATTTGTATAGACCTAAATCAGGAAAAAGCCTGTTAAATTTTGAAGAGAGTGTCAAGCTCTACAGTTACAAATAGCAATAGCACTTAGACTTATATACCGCTTCACAGTGCTTTACAGCCCTCTCTAAGTGGTTTACAGAGTCAGCATATTGCCCCCAACAAACTGGGTCCTCATTTTACCAACCTCAGAAGGATGGAAGGCTGAGTCAATCTTGAGCCTGGTGAGTTTGGAACTGCCAAATTGCAGGCAGCCGGCAGTCAGCAGAAGTAGCCTGCAGTACTGCATTCTAACCACTGCGACACCACGGCTCTAGTTGTCTTTTAATTAAATTGTTTAAGGTATAGATCAATGTGTACGGTGGCGAAAGCACTAAATCTGATATATATATACATTGACACTTTAAACAATATATTCTAATTTAGTAAACAAATTGACAACTCATTTTCATATACTTCATAAGTATTCCATGTTATAGTGGCATACAAGAAACAAAGCATTTTAAAAAATAAATACATATGAGAGCTTCCTAAATCTATCAATAAAATGATTCTCATCTATTAAGTGTAGTACTTATCCAGATGCCTGCTCAATTTGCTATTGAGAATATTTTACTGATGAGAATTTCAATTTTAAATTTTGGTTACATTATATTCACTGATAATAATGAACAGAGGGTTGGTCCTTGATTTGGGAATTCCAAGTGCAGCGCCATCTCAATTGTATAATCATCATTCAGATTCTAATTTTGTAGAAATTATCAAATTTCTGCATGTTCAAACTGAACCTCTGTCATATTTCCATTTTTTTAATCACTCGGAAAATAATATATTGATATTATAGCAGAATTGAATTGAAATATAACTGAAATATAATACTTAGTTCTATAATACAATATCTATGCCATTTTAATTTTTTTGCTAAATATGTTTCTATAATTGTATTACTGTAATTAGCTTTATTGTAAGTTTCTAATCATGTTCCACTTAGGTTGCAAAAGATGTTTCTGTGAGACTTCATCACGAGCTGGAAAATGTGGAAGAAAAACGCACCACCACAGAAGATGAAAATGAAAAGTTACGACAGCAATTAATAGAAGTAGAAATTACAAAGCAAGCTCTGCAAAATGAACTTGACAAAATGAAAGAGGTTAGTTCTTTCTATTATCAATTTGTATTCTCTGAATTTCATAAGCACTCTTTTAATGATTAATGAAGATGCATGGCCAAGGTTCATAACAAGACTAACCAAAACTGTATAGAAATGGATGAAATTTGAAAAAGTTGATATTTTCCGAAAGAGCCATTTCAGCTTTTGTATATTTATTTTTTTTAAAAGTTCATTGTATCTGTTTTTGAAATGAGAATCACTGAGTCTTGATGTGAGAAATGGCTTTTGGTTTAATTAAAGGCAAAAAAATGCTGCTCAAAAAATATAAAATTGTGGTCTTTAACCCAGGATGGTCTTTTAAGTACAACTAAAGAATTGCATGAATGTCATAGGATTAGTGATACTGAACAATTTATTGGGTCTATTGTAAAACCCTCCATGCTGCATAGTAGCCTACCTGCCTGAAGTCCTTGATTCTATTTTCCAGGGGAACTTCAATCTGAGAAACAATAACCAGTATTCTACATTTTGGGAATAGTTGTGCTAGCATAGTATTTTATTTTTATTTTGTTTTAAGATACTACTATCCCTGTACTGCATGTGAGTTCTGCCAGTTGTTGTGATTATTGATTTATTGAATTTATTAGATCAGAGGTGAGATGTCTGTGAGATTTGCAACATGAAGTATCTGATTTTGTAATGTAGGCATTAACTTACTGAATAAAACTTGAAGTGGCTGTCAGAGATTGACATTGTCTCATTCTTTACGGTCATGAAATCTGGCCTTTAAAAAGCTGTTTGCCTCCAGTTATGAATCATAAGCCAATGATGGTTTGTTGGCTTCTATTATTTGCTGTTAATATGACAAAAACTAAATATTTTATTTCAATTCTTATGACTAGCAACAAAAAGAAAGAGCTGTAAAAATGATCTATCTCTAGCTGCATTGCATATGTTTTCCTTCGTCATTTGCTCTGACACTTCTGCAAAGATTTATATTCTTCAAGATCGTTTATTTCATGTTCCATCTTTGGGAATCATCTACATGTGACAAAGAGGCCAGTTTCTTGGATTTTTCAAATTATGTAGACAGTATACACAATTTGAATAAGAAAACATGATTCTATCCTTACTATATAGATGGATTTACCGTATGTTGCACCTATCAATCGAATTCTTAAAACACAGTTATTGGATTTTGAGAACACCAATGAAATGATGAAGGATTGAGATTTTTTTTTGCTTCTTTAGTCATATTTCATACTTCAGTTGTTTCACAGACTTACTGAATTGTGAATAGAAGTTTATAACATAATTCAGAAACCAGTGACAATTAGGATGATACTCGGAAGATTAACATATAGCACTTGTTAATAATTTCTGTTTATTGAAATTGTGCAAAACTAAGTTTGTTTTGCATCTGCATCAAAAAGCACAAATAGTTTTCTACTTTGTCTTGTCTGCCCACCCAGCCCCCTTTTAATAATTGAATGATAGATCTATTCTGACTACTCCCTGAAGGCATTTTGTATTTATTGCCAGCAGTCAACACTGGCTATTGACAGGGCAGCATTTGGAAAACAAAACTAATTAAAGGATTTCAGGCTCATGTGCTGATTCCAGGATCATGACATCATATCACACTATATTTTAGCATTCAGAATTTCATAGAGTGTGCTAACTTCTGTTTGCCTTGATCTTATTTGCTTGGGAAAATTAAATATCAACCTCTTTTTTTAATATATGACTATTGGATTAGATAGTACAACTAATTAAATATCAGAGCTTGGAATTTTCATTTTGTCAGCCTTTATATCTTCTGTCCTTTCTGATCTATGATTCTTGGTAGAAGGGAAAGCAAGATAATAATTGCTAATTAAATATCTAATTTTATCTTGATTGACATGGTTTATTAGTTATATTATGACAAGTCCATACGGATTCTGCAAGATAAATTTATAAAACCTTTCTTCTATATGATATTTAGAGGATGGTCCAAGATTTCATTTGGAGAAATTATGCCATTTAGTTTCTTAAAATGAAATATAGAGGCAGAATAAAAATGCATTCCACTAATAATACAGATCTAGCAAAGCTTGGTAAAAAATAAGCAGTTGATGATAGCATTTTATCTATTTACCTTAATATCTTATTTTCAAGAATTGGGGATGTTTGATGGAATATCTAGGTGTCTTAATACCTTAGTATCGATTTTCCCCAATTGTTTGGTTAGATTGCAGTTATAGATAGTCCTCAATTTATGGCTGGTTACTTAACAATTGTTTGAAGTTACAATCAACATCTGCAGAGCTACTTACAACCCATTTTCAGTTACAATGGTCACACTCGCCCTGTAGATACATGGTTGTGTTTTGGGCTCTTAGCAACCAGCTCACCTTAAAAGCTGTTTGTAGCCACATGTGATTGTGATTTGCAATGTTTTTTGCCTGTTTCTAACAAAAAGTACCCATTGGGGTAAATGAACTTGCTTAATGAACACTGTGTTTGCTTAATGATCATCATAAAAACAACTGTAACTTTGAATCTGATTGCAACAACTTATGACGATAATTCCAGGCTCAATTATAATCATAACTCAAGGAATACCTTACCTTCAATATCAGCTGTCATAATATCAGCAGTACATGAAGGAATCTGTACCATATCTTGAGGATACGGGACATTAGCAATAGCAGTAGCACTTAGACTTATATACCGCTTCATAGGGCTTTACAGCTGTCTCTAAGTAGTTCACAGAGTCAGCATATTGCTCCCAACAATCTGGGTCCTCATTTTACCAACCTCAAAAGGATGGAAGGCTGAATTAACCTTGAGCTGGTGAGAATCGAAATGTTGGCAGCTGGCAGTCAGCAGAAGTAGCCTGAGTACTGCATTCTAACTGCGCCACCACTGGGTTTATATTTGTTCCTTTTGTGATCACAATAGAATAAGTACAACAGAAAGTCACATTATAATCGTTAAAATGTTAATTATTCAAGCAGAGTGCAAGACTCTGTTCTTAGAGGGAAAATGTGGGTGAAATATGTTCAGGATTAAAGCTTTGGTACTGCAAAATGAATATTTCATGACCTCTCTATAATTGCTTCTAGTATAGTTAATAAAATTATTAGAAGAGTAGTTGAATTTTTCATCATTTCCATGAAATGATTGATGGCAAAGCATTGATCTACAAAAAAATCCTGTGTGCCTTCATGGGCATAAGTAGCTTAATGGACAACTTAGCAGAATTTTGCATTCTTTGGAAGTATGAGGCTAGCTGTGTAACTCTTCAGTGTAAGATATTAGAATATGCTGATACTGAACTCTTCTGTTTTTAGGGTGAACAGCCAGGGGAAGAGAGCAGGGGGTTGAACTAAAAGATGTCCAAGGTGTCTTTCTGTTATTCCGCAGCCCTGTTTTGGAGTGCAAAAATATGTTAAATAGGCACATAGTTATTTTCCTACTAACTGTTATTCCGTTATAATTAATCATTTCCAAATTATTGCAAGCATTATTTGCGAAGGATCCAAATATAGGAGGAGGAATGGATAACAGGTGGTTGCTCATTCTCCACAAGAATATAGACTCGGCTGAAAAGTACTAATTGGTCTGAAATCACCTAGTGCAGTGATGGCTAACCTTTTTGCCATCGCATGCCAAAAGCGGGCGGAGCGGGGGGGTGGGTCGTGGGTGCAGGTGCCCACATCCATAATTAAATGTGCCCCGCCCTCCCGCGCATGTGCACGTGACCCCTCACACTTCCCCCTGCTTTTGGCACGCGATGGCACAGTGGGCCCCGTAGGCCCATTTTTCCCCCTCCCCAGGCTCCAGAGGCTTTCTAGGAGCCTGGGGAGGGCAAAAACAGTCTTCCCCATCACCCAGAGACCTTCCGGAGGCCGGAAATAGCCAGTTTCCCGATTTCCGGTGGGACCGGAAGGCCTGAAAATCAGTTGGCCGGTGCGTGCATGTGCGCTGGAGCTGAGCTAGGGCAACACTTGCATGCCCACCAATATGGCTCCGTGTGCCACCTGTGGCACCCGTGCCATAGGTTCGCCATCACGGACCTAGTGAATGGCAGACTTGAGTTGGCTGTTCCAGTTCTGTACCAAACCTTTTGCATCAGACTGACTTTTCAGCATCTTGAATAATAGCGATACTAAATTCCCCACATTTATCCAATTGATAATCTTGAAAAACAATTTTAATTGAATCCAAGACCCTGTTTCACTTTTTGGATAATCCACCACTATTTTGAAGGATGCGTATATTATTTTGTTTCCTCTCTTCCAAACATATGAAGGCAAATTTAATATTAATTTAAAATATGATTGATAGGGAGTGTCCTAATTATTAGAAACACGTGATGCAAGAATTTTAATCATCCCTTAATTTGAAAAGATACCAACAGCTTGGATTTATGTTAACTTGATTTAGATTAATTATAATTGTGAATCTATATTAGGGTCTTATTCTGCCCTGAAAACAGTATAGCACAACAATATTGGGAAATTTACTCCATTGGAAAATAGGACTTTGGGGAATTGTGGGAACAGTTGTATCTAATATCTTTTAAGGGATTTTACAGATACAGGGATTGATAGGAAGAGATTTCAGGGGTACTTAATAAAGATTTTTAATTGCTGGTTTCACAACTTGAAATAATATTAGGGTTATTATTGAAGCGAAATAAAAAATAAAAGCAACGTGGTTTTGATTGGTTTTACTTTGATAATGGTTCAAAAATGTATTTATCCTGAATAGTATTTCAGGGAGGGGGAATTTTATATGGAGAGATATCCACAGGGAGGGACAAAGGGAAATAATAAAAGCAGTGTTATGTTGTACACTTCACCTCTTCAATGTGTGTATCATGCTGCATGTATACAAAAGATGGAATAATAGCATAATGTTACTTTCAAAAGGTTGAAAGCACTGAATCCCCCTCCCTCCCTCCCTCGTGTGTGTGTGTGTGTGTGTGTGTGTGTGTGTGTAGAACTGGTAGTTTAAGAACACTATCAGTTTAAGATAAATCAAGGATAAGTAAGGGATGGAGGACAGCAAAAGGCAAGAAAAAAAGTGTAGGTGAGAAGGTTGATTCTGTGGAGTGCCATAACTGAGACGTGAAGTATTCCAGAAATTGGAAATTAACATTTAATCCGTCTAATCCAGTACCCTGCTAAGTATAGGGATCCAACTTAAAACAGCCCTGATGAATACCTACCTAGTTTCTCCCTGAACACATTCAGCCAAGGAGAGCTTATCACTTGTCTATGTAATTGATTCCGTTGTGGAATTGTTTTTATTATTAGGAAATCTTTCCTTATATTCAGTTGAAATCTGGCTTCCTGTAACCAATACAACTTGCCTGGACTAAACAATCACTCTCAGTAATCTTTTTCAGATTCAACGGTCTTTATTTGAAGTTCTCATTTCAAATCATCTGGATATTAAGTTTAGATTCTGCTTTTGTTTTGGCCATCTTTTGAAATAACGTAATCACTGAGCTGTATCACTTTGCCTTTGAAATCCTTTCTTCAGAATAGTTCTGAAATAAATGAGAGGTCAGGGGCCATCAGCTAAGGAGTGTCAGCTGATAAGGCCCAGGAAGAGAACCTTTTAAGCCATGACATTTCACCCTGTGGAATATTTTTCCTCTGGAGATCAGATGGACCCTGTCCATAAAGACCTTCTGTAAGCTTGAAGACTTGGGTCTGTGCTTGTCCCGAGTAAAGTTTCTTGGTTATGTTTAGTGTTCTATTGTGGCTTTGCATTTTTTTCCTAGCTGCTAGAGGTTTCATACTTTTTGTATTTTTAAAATCATTTTAATATTGTTAATTACCCAGAGTCACGTACATGGGATTGATGTTTATATGCAGTAAGTCCAGTAAATAAATAAATACAGTTTTACTATTCACTTTGCAACCATTGTTTTTACCGTCCCAATTTTCGGTGCAGAGAACTGGAGCACTATCTAGTTGATACTCATTGCTGAATGCATGCAGAAATTGTGATTCATGAAAATAGGTCACTGTGATTTTAATAGGCTAGCACTTGAATATCCATTGACTTTTGCTAACTCCCACAAAATAGAATAGAATAGAATAGAATAGAGTAGAATTTTTTATTGGCCAAGTGTGATTGGACACACAAGGAATTTGTCTTGGTACAAAAAGCATTTTGTCCTAACCTGCAAAATTGTAGCCAGTTTATAACTGTTTCATGTGTGAGAAAAAAAAATTGCATTATGGTATTTGAGATAAACATACAATGCCTAATTTGACTGACTGACAATCTGAGGCCCATATTTAGCTCTTTATTTATCAGAAAATGGTTGTGACCGTGGGACTGGAAATTTTCTTTTTTCAGATCTTGGTGCTAAATCTGTCAGTCAGGACAGGACAGTATGCTTTTTAGTTTCTAGTTGTTTAAATAATAAATGGACCGAGAGGCTGCAAATCAAAGGAACTTTGGTTAAAATTGTAAAGAAACATAAATCTTGAAGTCCCTGCATTGATTACCAGTAGGTTTTCAGACCCAATTCAAAATGCTGGGAGTAACACAGGGAAGATTGAACACATCATGTGCTGAAACAGCAGTGAAAGAGGGGGGAAGGAAGGCGCTGGGGAGTTCTAGCCAATGTCCAGGTTCACCAGTAGATATATGATGGGGAGTGGTGGCTATTCTTTTGATTCCCTCTGAGTCTAACTCCAACCAAAGATTTACTTGTTCACTTGTTGACAATGGAATTAGAGAAAAAAAGGGCCCTTCAACAAAGATTGACCCAAGAATGACATGCCTTCAAGGCCTATAGTCTACTGAAAGAGAAAGAAAGAAAGGGGTGAACTTTCAAGTTTAAAAGACATTTGGGTTTAACTGGTATCTCTTTTTACATGGTCTTCCTGGAACTTGAGCTTATCATTTTGGAAAAGTTTCCTGAGACCATTGCTCATTCTGTCTTTTTACACTATTTTTGTTTTACTATTTGCACATATTTTGATTATTCAAAATGTGTCCAGAACAGTGGTTCTCAATCTCTTCCGGACCCATGTGGGGGCGGAGGGAGTCCACAAAGGCTTGAAGAAATGTTATGACATAAAAATAAATTTGAGGGCCCGTGGCCATGGTTCGTGACCACAAAAGGTATTTAAAGAGGCTCCCTGCTGAAGAAAAGGTTGAAAACCACTGGTCCAGTCAACCAATGTGATTTTATTTCACATTATGTATTCAATGTAAATCTAATATGTAAGATAAAGGTGATGTTTTTCTGACTTGTGAATCAGCTGCAAAAAACTATGTGCACATTGGATTTGCATTGCATCAGATTTAGTAAAATGTTAATTTCAACTTTTACAGCAGTCCATGAAAAGAAGAGGAAGCAAAGATTTGCAGAAATCAGAAAAAAAGCAGCAGACTCCCACTGAGGTGACTTCAAATATTTAATTTTCTCCCTAGTACACTGCAGTAAACTATGTGTTTCTAACTGACAGCTAAGGAAAGATTCAGGCTTTCAACAGGGGGAAATCGTTATCGTTGTGACATTTGTGGTCTAAATTGACTTCATTAATTCTGTTCATCTTACCTACATTTATTTCATTCTCTGTAGATACAAACTGAATTTGCTATTTAAATTATAGAGATTGTATCTTCTTGCATTTAAAATGAATAATTTTAGTCTCTCTGAAATAGGCACTATAGTAAGGAGAAAAACGACATGATTTTATCTTCTTGAAAAAATATCCTACTTGTTTATTTGATAATAGTGCCTTTTTCTCAAGAATCATAATTAAGATATCAAAAAAATCAGTTACTTCACATGACTGCTTTCCTGATCCTATATATTAGGAAAATTAGGAAACATCTAAATCATAATATATAAGTAACAAGCATGACTTTTATATCAAAAAAATCCCCCCTTCTCTCTGTGTATATTCATATTCCTTTGTGTTGAAGTATAAAATCTGTTATATGTTTTCAGTATTGTTTAGCATTATTAAATGCTGTTGAATTGGTTTTGGGATTTTTAACTGAGAATATATTGTGAAGCTGTTCCTAAATGCCTGATCTTTAGGCAGATTTGTTGGACTATCTTGCTTTTGCAAAATGCTGAATATTGAAAATATGAATCAGATAAATTTTGCCTTTGCTAAATCCATGGAAAAACTCAGATAGGGTTTTGGGAAACTTTGTTATCGTAAATATAAATGGTTTTCTTTTTTAATTGCCAAATAAGTAACTGCTTATTTTCTCCCCTTTTATAAGGAGGATAATGAAGATCTGAAATGCCAGTTGCAGTTTGTCAAAGAAGAAGCAGCTTTAATGAGGAAGAAGTTGGCCAAAATAGACAAGGAAAAGGATAGATTTGAGCATGACCTACAAAAGTACAGATCGTTATATGGTGACTTAGATAGTCCCTTACCAAAGGGGGAAGCTGGAGGCCCACCTACCACAAGAGAAGCCGAACTGAAACTTCGTCTGAGGTTAGTTGAGGAAGAAGCCAATATCTTGGGAAGGAAAATAGTGGAACTGGAAGTAGAAAACAGAGGGCTGAAGGCAGAACTTGATGACTTAAGAGGAGATGATTTCTCAGGGGCAGCCAATCCCCTAATGGGGGAACAGAATGAATCTCTCTCAGAGTTACGGCAGCATCTGCAGTTAGTTGAGGATGAAACAGAACTATTGAGAAGAAACCTGGCTGACGTGGAAGAGCAAAATAAGCGCATCACAACAGAGTTGAACAAATACAAATACAAGACTGGGACTCACGATACTTCAAGGCATCATGACAGCGCCAAGACAGAAGCTTTGCAAGAAGAGCTCAAAGCCGCCCGCCTGCAGATCAATGAACTCAGTGGTAAAGTTATGCAACTTCAGTATGAGAACAGAGTCCTGATGTCCAACATGCAGCGCTATGATCTGGCCTCACATCTGGGGATCCGAGGCAGCCCCAGGGACAGCGATGCTGAAAGTGATGCAGGGAAAAAAGAAAGCGATGATGATTCACGTCCCCCCCATCGCAAAAGAGAAGGGCCAATCGGTGGGGAAAGCGACTCGGAGGAGGTCCGCAACATCCGCTGCTTGACCCCTACGAGGTCTTTCTATCCAACACCGACAGGGTGGCAAAAAAGCTTCACGGACCGTCAGCAAATGAAGGATATTCGCTGTGAGGCGGAACGCTTGGGCAAGACGATAGACCGCCTGATTTCGGACACAAGCACTATCATAACTGAAGCAAGAATTTATGTGGCCAACGGAGATCTGTTTGGACTTATGGATGATGAGGATGATGGCAGTAGGATACGGGAACACGAACTTCTTTATCGGATCAATGCCCAGATGAAGGCCTTTAGGAAAGAGCTCCAAGCTTTTATCGACAGGCTAGAAGTTCCAAAATCTTCGGATGAACGAAGTGCAGACGAACCTTTGTCAGTGAGTCAGGTAGATTTTTACTTTGTAAGCCATCTGGGTTAAATATATCCTGTCTAAGATTTTGCAGGAACATATGATAATCATTTTCGTTTCACCCTTGGATATTAAGAACGGCAGAAGGAGCAGCTTAATGGAAGTTTCCATGGCTTAATAGAAAAGGCTAAGCAGCAGCTTGTAGCCTAATTCTAATTTGTTACTAAGAGCTGTATCAAGTTGGTATCATGGCTTGGCATGTTGGGTACCTGCCAAGATCCAGGTTTCGTTATGGATCCATTAGCAAAAGCTCTCTGGCTTTTACTGTTGGGTCTCTTTGCTCTTGCCACAGTTCACTTGTTTTTCATCTCTTATTCAGGGTGGGCAAATAATAAGAAGAGGAACAGCTGCCTTCCAGCAGTCATTCTGATAAAAAGATGTAATGGGAGGAGGAGGGGGGGGAGGAGGGAAGAGAAGGGGGAAGAACAGTTATAGAGATAGAACATAAAAATATTGTTGGGGGGAGTGGACAGGACTTAATTAGCCTTGCCCTTGGGCCTTCCAAAATGTGTAGCTATGCTAAGACTGCAGAAGCAAAATGTAATAAAAGGAAAATAAGCACTGAAAGCCATTGAGAGGGAAGGACCTCTTACATACATTTTTCATGGGAATAATAATGGTAAACTGTTGATGTACTTGATAAGTACATCAACTAAACTAAAAATATGCTGAGTGTATATTTGGGCAAAGCTGCTTCTTTAGATTTTGTTCAATTTCAAAATATGACCTCTGTTAGTACAAAAATTGTCAGAAGTTGAGAGAATCATTGCACAATAAAATCAAGGAAGTAACATAGCAGAAGTGATTATATGCCAATGAGCATCAAGGAGCAACCTCATATTTGTAATTATTTAAAATTATGCATTTTCTACCTTTTCCTGTAGGAGTGCAAGGTGGTTGTAAATCTTAAAGATAACCACTGCTTTGAAATTTTTAAAATAGGAAGCATTATATATTTTAAAATAATAAATGTTACAGCAGAGATCAGCGGATTTTTTAAAGACACAAATTGCAGGATTTGCATAATGCACCAAAAAGATTTGTTAAATTAAACACTATTAGAACTGTTAAATTGATTTTAAAAAAAAGTCAAAATTTTGCCTGATTGTAGTACTCTCCAGTGCGAAGAAATTTGGCTCTTATGAGAATTTGACCATTTTTAGGATTTGTATTTTTAACCTAAAGGAATAGCAATCATTTATTCATTTATTCGTGACTTTTTTTTTGCCAGAAGATAAAATGATATCCTAGATCCGTGATGGCGAACCTATGGCACGGGTGCCACAGGTGGCACGTGGAGCCATATTGGTGGGCACGCGAGCTTAGCTCCGGGACGCATACATGCACCAGCCAACTGATTTTTGGGCCTTCTGGGCCCACCAGAAGCCAGGAAACACACTGTTTCCAGCCTCCAGAAGGTCTCTGGGGGGTGGGGAAGGCCGTTTTTGCCCTCCCCAGGCTCCTAGAAAGGCTCCGGAGCCTGGGGAGAGCAAAAAAAGGGGCCTACCGGGACCACTGGGCCATCACGTGCCAAAAGCAGGGGGAGCACAAGGGGGGGGCAGGACGCATAGAATTATGGGTGTGGGCACGTGTGCGTGTGACCCCACCGCGCTCCTCCCGCTTTTGGCACGCGATGGCAAAAAGGTTAGCCATCACTGTCCTAGATGTTTTAAAAATAAATTCTAGGGAGTTTAATGTAGGAAAGGTCTATCAATAACCACCATATTTAGATGTAATATATTGGGATGGAAAAGGGAATGGGGAAGGAGACTATGATTCAGGCGAGAATCGTAGAGTGAGATTATGAGATTATGAGATAATCGTTATGAGATTGTGTGATAGATTCAGATGCCCTCCTCCAGGTTTCCTTCTCCTGTAGCCTGGCATGATAAAACTTTTAGTCTTCATTTTATTATTTTAATAATCACCAACATTATTTATATATAAAGTTTTTGTGTGTAATGGAAGAATGGACCTAAATGTATTTCTGGTATGGGAAGAAATAAGTATTCCATTCTGACAACTTTTCTCTCTCATAAACCGTAGAATACTATGGGATCTAGCAATTTCTACAGGGGGAAGGTTAAAGATATAAAGATGGTTTTGGCAATGGTCAAGAGTCCTCCCCTTTGTATATGGTGTGATATAAATGCATGTACAAAAGCAACAAAGCTTTGATTGCACCACTGAGATAGCCATTTTGACTTTCGACATTCACATCCTCCAGTGCTGCTGGTGAAATCTGGAACTCTATATATTATAAATATTATTAAATTATATAATCTGGAACATATTTTTTCTCTTGAAATGTTGATTTTATTGGTGAGATTAATGTAGTATTGTCTTGTTTTGTATTTACTTTCCCAGATGTTCCAGCCTATCATTTTACTTATTCTCATCCTTGTCTTATTTTCATCCCTTTCTTATGCAACAATATTTAAACTTGTCTTTCTTTTCACGCTGTTTTTTGTGCTGTAGATCTTTTCATCATTTTACCATTCATTGTAGCATTATCAGTTTATTTTATTTTGTCCATCCTCCCAAGATAAAAAGTGCAAGAGTTGTAGTTTCTGTAGCAATCGCTGCTGTAAAAACACTGAAGACTATTTGTTCAAAAACAATGGGAACAATCCTTACCTTCCAAAATGTGGATCATAAAAGAACTAAAAAACAAATATTCCCACCACTGAATCTGACTTCTGCTTATCAGAAAAGGTAGGAATATGAAAAGCAGATCTTACACTTTAATACATTTTTCTTTTAAGTAATGCTTAGATAAAATGTGTTGAAAATCTTACTTTTTTTAACAGATCCGAAAATCAATTCTAGACTAGAAATGCTCCCATAAAGTGGAATATTTGTAGCTCCGGATTGAAATGGGGGGTCCTTGGTGCTTTCTGGGCTTGGCTGTTTTCTTGCAAATATTTTATTACCCAAACTAGTACAAACATCATCTGTGCTAGTAAGGAGCTAATATTCTAGTGGCTTACTCTGACTCAAGCAGCCATTTCAGATCTAAAGTCATCCTAAAAGGTGATTTAAATTGCTTGCCTTCTATTGCTGGCATGGATGGTTCAGATATGAGGCATGATGAAGATAAGAGGGTTTCTCTATCAAAGACCTGACAAAGCTTTTCTACTTAATTTAAAATTGAATGAACAGTAAGCAACAGAACACTGTATTAATAAATGCAAATAATGAAACAGAAGGCTATATTAGGGAAATCTTCTGTGTTAACAGAGTACATTAGAAGCTAGTTCTAAAGCTAATTTCATGTAGCTCTTAAAATAAATCGGGATGCTGGATTAGAAATCAGTTGTAGAGGCTTACTAAGAATTTTGTGGTTTACACTAATGTGTGAATTTTAAAACTCTAAAAAAATTTATTTACAATATGGAATTATATTTGAAAACAAGTGTTCTAAAATATGTTGAGATCAAAGAAATTTTGTTTTTTATGCCCTAATTGAAGTGTTTAAATTTTGTTGATAGAGCTGGTAGAGCGCAGCTGTTGGGCACTTAAAGTTTGGTTCTTATATGGTCAGAGTTACCTCTTTTAGATAATTCCTTTTACAAATGATAATGAAATGGAGTACCCTCCATTCTAGCAATAAATAGAATTTATGTACGTAAGTATTAATATATTTTGCAAGCTTAATAAGTGATGTTTTACAGATGTTCTTCTCCATTTAATATATATATACTTATGTTTTCTGAGGTCTTCGCGGGTGTTTGTATGTAGGTCTTTGGTTATTCGGGTTTTCTCCCGCGTAAAATTGGAAGTGTCTTGGCGATGTTTCGACGATATCTCATTCGTCATCTTCAGGCTGGTGTTTTCGGCTTCATGTTTCTAACATCAAGACAGCATTCTGCACAAACCGAAAAATATCCACCATCCTAAGAAATCCCAAAGACAAAATTGAGTTAGAAAACGAAGAAGTATATGAAATCCCATGCACCGCCTGCCCCACCACATACATCGGACAAACCAACAGAAGTGCATGCATTGAAGAACACAAGAACTCAGTCAGAAAAGAGGAAACAACTTCTTCCCTGGTCCAACACCTTAAAGCCACAGGACATGAAATTGACTTTAAAAAGACCAGAACTATAGCCAAAACTGAACACTTTAACAACAGAATAATCAGAGAAGCCATCGAGATAGAAAAACGCCCACACAGCATGAATAAACGAGATGATACCTCCTGCCTACCAGCCATTTGGAAACCCGCCCTTATTGACAAACAAATCCCTAACACAAAGAATGACACCAGACCCACACTCACGAAAACCACACAGGATGTCACCACCACACATCCACGTAAAAAGCAAACCAAACCCACACTAATGATGAGGCACGACCACAAACCAGAAGCCAGACCACAGCTGCATCATTAGCCACTTTAAACCCCTCCAATCCATATATGAAGCAAACTGACACCCACCACGAACGCGAAGCCAACAGCAACGCAGCTCACCAGCTCAAATCCCCCTGCAACTCAGACTAACCCGAGCACAACCAAGCCCCCCCCAAACAGAACACACCCCCATCCAATCAGAGCACAGCCAACCCCCAACAAATCAGAACACACCTCCACCCAATCAGAACACAGCCAAGCTCCCACCCAATCAGTTTACACCCCCACTGGCAGTTAAAAGGAAGAAACAGCTGCGATCACACATTGCTCCTAGAAGCATGAAGCTGAAAACATCAGCCTGAAGATGACAAATGAGACTTCGTCGAAACGTCGTCAAGACACTTCCAATTTTATGTGGGAGAAAACCCGAATAACCAAAGACATCTAACCCTAACCCTAACCCTAACTCTTTTTTTTGTAGAGCATTGCAGAGTTCATACAATAGGATTAGATGAGATTTTCTAGTGGAAAAACTGGTAACTAATTTTTCTTTGAAGGTCTTGTCCTTTCCAGAACTGGAAGCCCATGCCCCATGCCTTCCCTACTATTTTATGTTTGAATTGAAATGCTTCTGAAGGGATTCTTCACATACTTAAAGGTAGGTGTAGTTTATTTCATTTTTAATCTAATTACCCTCTTAAAGAAGGATAAAATATTTTCAAAATGAAATAGACAGAAAAATAATTTTGTTCTCTTATTTTCTATAATGGTCTAAGGGACTGTTTTGTCTCTTTTATTTTTAAAATGATTTTATAATGTATATTCAAAACTGACATAGCTGTATGATTGGGATGCTGCAACTCCTACTCTACCACAGCCCTCTAAAATCTAATTCGGAGTTATCTTATGTATCAATGATTGTTGATTGCTGTTATAATATCTATCTCATTTATAACAAATTATTTGGCAATTACTTACTAATTGCCCTCTATTGCAGAAAATGGGAACTAAACTAAACTGAAAATCTAATTTTATATGGCATTTTTTTCAAAGAAACTATTTTAAAGGAAAGAGGAAAATGATAGATCCTTCCTTCCTTCTATTCCTTGATGTATATATTACCAGGTTTAAAACAATCTGGAAATTTACAGCCATAAAAATACAAAGTTACCAACTAGAGCAAATAATGTGGCAACTATCTAGAGTCTGTTACAAAGTTTTGACTGGAAGGAATCTAAATAAATCCTTTTCATCCAGGATACTAATGTCCTTACATATTCTCTAAAACCTACTCTAAAATGGAAATATATTTGTCTTATGATTGTCTAATGAGAAGGTTGGAGATACTTGTTTCTTCTAAAGTGGATGGTAAATCCCCCCAAAGCATTTATCATCTGTAGAATCAATTACAGAAGCATTCTCTAGTTGCCCAAGGAATTGAATAGCTATGGCTTCAGCCTACAGATGGCTGAGTTCAGGAGAGGAAAAGTCTTGATACAATTACACATCTTTACATTTATACAGCTAAGAGGATTCTTTAGGCAAGAGTTTTTTTGTACAGGCTCTGGTTGTATGTATAGAAATGCATAAGAAAAACATTCCTAAGTTGCTGTTGAAGAAAACATTGTATGAGAACAGACTGATAAAGAGGCTGAGATCCTTTACAGAATTTATTCAATATAATTTGAAACTGTCCACTGTTTGGGCATTTTGGATAAAATTAGTGACCTATTCACACACACACACATATATATAAACAGTCAAATTTTAGTTTCAGGAAATCCATAAAGCTGTATTCTTTGGAAAATCAAATATGAACAAGCCACATTTTGCTATCCCATTGAAATTCTCTATGCAGTGTCTAAGTTTCTAAGAGGTTATTGAGGTGAAGAAAGGTTTGTTGGGCATGTAGGTTTAGTAGATGCTTTTCAGACTTCATTCCAGCACTGATACTGTAGGTTCAAAATCTAACCTGTGTATTAAAATTACATTGCTTATTCTCTGAAAATAATACCAGAAATATTTGGCTTTATAGCATTTACAGAAGATATGTCACAAATTATTCAGTATATCAGTGATTTCAAACTTTCTTATCTAATTTTTCTGGTTGTTTTGGACTTGTAAAATCTTTTTTTGTTTGTTTTGCTTTTTTAAAATGTTCTTCTTTCCAGTGTAACCAGAAGGCAAATGAGAGTAATTGATGAATATCTTTTGAAAATAAGGCTGTTTATGTAGCACAGTACAACAACACTCTGCATATCTCAGCTTCAGTGTGGTGTGACTTGCCATGTCAGAATCACTGCTCACCAGAAATACAAAGCTTTTACGAAGAGAAGAACAGCCAAGCAAGGATGCAAATTGAAAGAAATCAATGTGAAGGAAAGCTCATCCTTTGAAAGTTGCAAAATGTCCAGAAGTTCACAGAAGTGAGAACAATGAACGGGATATTTCACTGATGGTAATCCAAGAGTCAAGTTATAACCTATTACGGGTGTGTGTTGTGGGTTTATTTCTCATATGCAATAAGAGAGACATAGACAATTATTAAAATATTATTAGTTCAGTTAATAGTTGACCTTTTGAATAAAAATGCAGGACAAAGAATAGCAATAAGAATAATTTTTATTGCACTTTTCCTTTTGAAGAAATTGAAAGAGGCTTAAAGATAGCCTTGAAAATTCATGACCAAATGCGTATTTCTTAGAAATATAGAATTGAAAGGCACCTCAGTTCAATCTCTGCTTGATGTACAATCTACTAGGGGATGTCTGACAGATTACCATCCAGCCTCTGTTTGAAGATCTCTAGCAAAGGAGAGTTCACCACTTCATGTATAACAGCCAGTTCTGTCAGTTGACAGCTTATAGAATTAAGTGTCCAGCCAATGATTGATTTCTCAAAACATTAACTCTCTAAATTTGGCCCACCCTTTTCTATATAACAGCCTTTCAGATGTTTGAAGATTGTTATATCTTCCCTCAGTCATCTTTTCAATAGCTAAACATACCATAGCTATTCCACATAGGTCTTGGTTTTCAGGCTCCTCACTATCTTGCTCCAATTTATTATGGCCCTGTGCCAGAATGGGGTATAGTATTCCAAAGAGGGTCTGACTGGAGCACAGTAGAGTGGAGCTATGATTTATTGTGATCTGGATTCTTAGTGCACTCCAGGTAGCATTTGCTTGTTTAGTAGCTACATAGCATAACTTTCATTTTTTGGATCTTAATATAACACTGTACCAGACACTCAAAAAGATAGAAGATTTAGATACCAAATGTATGTCAGATTCAATGTGCTAACATAATACATCAATGCCCACAGGCACCTTTTTTGAGATTTTTTAGAGATGGGGGGGGAGACTTGACGTGCCTCTGTAGTCATAAGTGTGAGCAGGCTGCCCAGTGCCAAAATTGACCCCAGGAGAACTGCCACAACTTGGGGAACTGGCATAAGTAACCGTCCATTCACCATTGCCATAACTTCACATGCTCACTGAGTGAATGGCCATGACTTAAGGACCACCAGTATTCAAAGCACTTTCAGTTCAGAACCATGGAGAGCAAGCTTACACTTACGGGCACAATTTATCCTAAGATTGGTTTAATTTTTTTTTATTGTTGAAAAGAAAACACACTGCAACCTCTCTACAGCTTCTGGATGGAGGATTGTGCTACCCTGATATTCAGTCCAGATATGGATAGGGCAGGTTTAAATATTAGTTCTCTTTTATCTTCAGAGCTGCTGGCAGTGCAGTTTGGGCCATGTTACCTACAGGAATCTAGAACTTTTCACATTAGTCTGCAGCAGAAAAGGTCTTTCTGCTAAAGATTCATTGCTAGTGTTAACATATATCCTACTACGTTCTCTTGTTTACGTTGTTTACTACGTTCATGCTGATAGAGCAGAGCAATAACAAAATCATTAAACAATAATTCACTCCGTAACTTGCTTGGAAAAACATTCTTTAATGCACATAGGCTGCATATACAAACAAGATCATTTAAAACTACAAGAAGGCTTTTGGTATAGTTTGTATCTTCTTTGCATACCGTGCACATTTTTTGCATTGTATCTATTTTTATCTTAATGTAAATGTATAATCTATTTGGTAAAAGCAAAATGTTTATTTGCTACAGGGTTGATCAGCCGTGCTGATAACTGTTCTAGTGCTGCTCCATCAATATTTCTGAAGGGGTTTTATTTTATCCTTTTCACTCAGGTGACCACATTTGCATTGAAGTTTCCTAAAGTGGCTAAATGAGAATGGTGCCACTTGACTAGCTTGACCAGCAGATCTATATGGGCTTCTGGACTGCTATCAGCACTACCTGCTATGAGAAGAATAACTGAAGGAACTCCCTTGAACTTTGGCTGAGGGATCTCAGTGAAGCTAGGTTTATTTTCCATGACCACAATCACTTCTGTGCAAGTGCACATTGGTCAATAACCTCACTTTTTGACATGCTGGAGAAATGTTGATTCTTAGATCACCCTTCCAGTCTTCAGTGTTTTTATCAATGAGAGAAGGATACCCCTCCCATCACGCATATATATAGATATTTAGAGTTCATGCATGGTAAATTTTCCTTTAAATGACATGCTAAGGTTCCTCACCTCCATACATTTTTAAACATTAAATACTGTATAACTCTGTACATTCCGACTTTTCCCACAAACAGCAGGAAGACATGCTGTGTGCATGATCATGTGTTTATAGGTGCATGTGTTGGAATAGGAAGTATTACTAGTCTGTATTTAGATGACACAAAATTAATACTACTATTGATGCTGAAATTAGACATGCTTATTTGTAGGCATACACATATAGAAATGATACGTTTTGTGGTTTATTTTATTTGAAGATATATAACTCTGGCAACAGGTACTTTCAAAATACCTTTTACAGGTTTCACAGGTCCACTATTTGAAATAAAAAAAATGAACGCATGCATTTTTGTAATTGTAACAACAGAGAAAAGGCGTTCATATAATATGTACTACATAGCTCAGTGGATTGACTTCTCATTTATGCTTAATGCTCTTTTCCTCTTCTTTACATTACTAGGTCAAAGTGAGCTGTGCATATTTTTTTGACTTCACTGATCTACCACTTTTAACTACATTTGCCTTTTTCAGCGCACAGACATTTGTAAAGACGATCATCTCTCTTAACATTCTGCCACTCACGTTAATCCAGAGACTGGTTTTCAGTGGAATTACTATCCAGCAACACTGTTGCGCAGAGGAGAAAGAAGCAGGCCCATATCTGTACATCTTAAGGCATAAATAAATCTTTTAAGAAAATTCAGGCTTTCTGGTAACACTTGCCTTGTGTCATGACATGTTGGTGTCCCTGCCAAGTACTGTATACTCAGTGATACGGATGTGCTCATTGGGAGCCCACCCATTATAATGAAATCACAACAAAGATGTGATGGAAAATGAACCATGTGACCGAGTGGGATGGGATGGGGATTTAATAGATAGATGCTATTTTGTAGGGATGGCTTTATGCCTTGTGAAGTTTTTTTCTGTGTTTAAACAGTTTCTTTTTAAATAACCTAAAAGTACTGTCTTTTAAAGTGGTGTCCAAGAAAATGCAGTGACGTGCCCTTACCTGGTGATGTCCAGGAGTGTGTTTTAATTTCTGTAATTCTCAATCAGCACAGCCTTGTACTGAAGTCCAAAATATTTGGAAGTCGACAAATAAAAGGTTGGTGTATATAGTCAATACAAACGTTTCACAGATGTGAAAGATACACCCATGGATGATGCTATTTTTTCCCCTGTCTTATTGATCAGCAACTATCAAGAGACAAGGTTAATCTATTTTGAACAAAAGCAAAACAGAAAGTGCTCGGTAGAACACAGTTCTGTATTCTTCCACGTGAATCTGTTTTTATTTTTGCTTTTTAAGACTGCTAGTGGTCAGATTAATCATATACATTCTTCTCACTGAAATGGTTTTAGCAATTAGGTAGCTTTGCTTATGAATTGTGCCTAGTTTCCAGTATAGATATGTTTAAGGTGCTTGGAATCCAGACTGATTATTAGCTATCACCTGTGATTGATTGTTTTAATACAGTATGTGTATAGCCTGATTGATTTTCTCTTCCAACAGTCTAAATGAAATAACAGATCCTATTAAGATGTCTGGCTAAGTGTCATGAAATGGGCCCTCTTCCACCTTTGAATTCTCATCCCCTTGGAATTTCATACAAGGAAGGAGCAGATAGCTTTTAACTAGCCTTTTAAAAATGTTTCTCCATAAGAAGACAAGAGAATAGGCCTGTGTGTATTAAATAAACCATTTCATGTCAACAAAAGCTAAATTCTGCAACCTGTGAACTTACATGAGCTAAGCAAATTTGTTTGTACAGGTAATCCTCAACTAACGCCACAATTCAGGCCAACATTTCCATTATTAAACAAGACAGTTGTTAAGTGAATTTTGCTCCATTTTACATTTCTTGCCACAGTTGTTGAGTGAAAAAATGGATGGAGGTAGACAACACATACTGCTGATCCCAATATTGGTTCCGAATGGTCTGGATAAGCCCTGGGAATCACAAAAGCAATGCTAGTGTATAACATGCAATTTGTTTATTAGATTTCTATAGTTGCCCATCTTAGCAAGTAATCTTCAAGCTGCTTTTTGCTCTCTTAATTGATATCATCCAGTATCTGGCATCCTGGCCTTGACTCTTTTCCCTTGCACTGTTGCAATTCAGATTAGCAACTTTCCAGATGTTGGAAGAATATGGTTGGAACCTGAGCAGGAACATTCCAGCTTGCAACAATTCCAGGTACCAAATTGTAGACATCATTGTGGCTATCAGCAAGATGTAGGGTATCTGATGCAGTAAATATAGTCTGCCTTCTCCCACAAAAGAAAAAAAAAAGCCACTGAAGAAAAATCCTTCACAGACTCTTGAACAAATTCAGCAACTATGGGATAAGAGGGCAAGTGGTCACATAGGATATGAATCTAAGAACAGAAAGGAAAGGGTAAGAATGAATAGTTTTCAAATTGGGGAGGTTCCAATGGAATTCCCAGAAACCAATGCAGGGACAAGTATTTTTAACAATTTATGTTTTTATAATGTTATGACAGCCAAAAGGTCAGTAATAGAAATGAATGATTTTTTTTTAAAAAAACTTCTAGTATTATATAAATATATGTTTGTTTAAAACTTTGCCAGTGCCTCACTCATTCTTAACCATTAACTTACTTTACATATTATGCTTGCAATAGACAATATCACAACATTTTAACAACATTATAGGAAATGTTCAATAGCTGTTTTTGAAAAAGGAAAGGTACAAAGCATGTAAATTTTCAGCCTGGCTGACTCCTTAAAATCATCTGTTTCTAGAAAAATGAAGTATGCATTTCCACAAAATGGAGCTTGATAAACCATGCCTTCTTGTAGATTTGCTAGCATATAGATTAGATAAATTTTAAAGAGGTTATTAACAAGATAGAATGAAACATTGGCCTCTACTATGACCAACCTGGATTCTAACTAAAAATTATTGAAGAAACATTTGCAAACAGCAAAGCAGATCTTAGAAACTATCTTTAGGGATACTTTTTAGGGAGCCAGACTTACAACTGAAGCAGATAGATATATGCTCTGTAAATCATTACTTTACTAGATTTTATAGTGGTTGTAAAATAATGCCCATAATTTGTAAAAAATATATATAGTGATTTGTGGCCACATTTATTTGGACACATTCTACTGAATTTTTAATGTACACTTTTTCTATGTGGATTATTATGCCTTGAAATATCAGGGCACCTGTGTGATTAAATGCCTTCATGGCCATCTTTGTTTTTATTTTTCCCCATAAAGATGTGTGTGTGTGTATGAGAGAGAGAGAGAGATTGATTGACAAGCCAAGGACTCTGAAAAGATGCTTGTGTCACCTACGTACATAAGGCAGCTCTGAAAGGGCCACCAGAATAAATGAATGAGATGATAGGCAACACAGAACAGATTTAAAATCCAATGATATCCTTGTCAGAAGATACATTTCCCAGCCAAGGAAAATAGGCTCTTACTTGAAAACTACTCAATCTGGTCTGGAATCAATTTGCTTCTCTGCCAGAATATTTTCATTTTCTAGCTGACATTCAGTTCAATTCAATTGTCAGATTCAAATCTTTATTGTCCGTGCACAACATATGTACAATGAGATTGGCTTAGCTCCCTCAGTGCACCTCACCAACACAATACAACTCACAGTGAAGACAAAAAATCCCTAACCCAATAAATCATAGTTGGCAAATTAGATTAAGCAGGCTGCTCAGTCTGTAATTGACCCAATTCATATTATTCCTTTTTTAATAAGATGGAATAATGAGAACACTTTTGAGATCTCTGCTGTGCTATCTTTTTAAATAAATAGAGTTAAAAGATTCAGGATACACTAACTGGCTATTTTATTTTTGCAATTTGATATTTCAGATGCCCTTAATGATGTGGACTGTCTAGAACAGTGATGGCTAACCTTTTTGCCATTGTGTGCCAGGAAGGGGATGGGCAGGGGAGGTTTGTGCACATGCGTACCCACATCCATAATTCTATGCGCCCCACGCATGCGTGTGCGACCACCCCCTGTCCCCCCGCTCCTGGCGCACGATGGCCCGGAGGCCTGTTTTTCTTTCTCACCTGGCTCCACATCCTCTCTATGCAGCTTGGAGGCCCGTTTCCCAATTTCCAGGTGCCCAGCCTCTCTAGGAGTCTCTGGAGGCTGGGGACAGCAAAAAACATCACTTCCTGCCTTTTCAGGCCTCCGGAGGGCCTCCGAGGGGGTGGGGAAGGCTGTTTTCACCCTCACCAGAGGCATAGAGAGGATCTGAAGCCAGGTGAGAAAGAAAAATGGGCCTTCCCCACCTCCCCCAGGCCCTCCAGAGGCAGGAAACAGCCAGTTTCCCTACCTCCAGATGGGCCCAGAAGGCCCGAAAAGAGCTGAACTGGCGTGCCCACAGATATGGCTACGCGTGCCATAGGTTCACTATCATGGGTCTAGAAGATACCTATGTGGGTTTAGGATGTTCCATATCAAATTCTGCAGTAAAAATGAAGTAAAAATTGTCTCCCCCAATCCAGGGGTGAAATGCTATCGGTTTGCCCAAACTGGAGCGAATCGGTAGTGAACCGGGTGAACCAGTAATAAAAAAAATGCTTTAAAAACTGTGCTGCGCAGTCGTCAGAACCTTTATTTTTACTTTTTTAAAGCATTTGGACTACCTATTCGCCCGAACCAGTAGTAAAAAATGCTTTAATTTTTTTTTAAAAGTTGGCCACATCCATCCAGTCACATGACTCCCCCCACCAAGCCATGCCTACCAACCCACGCCCACAAAACCGGTAGCAACAAATTTTACATTTCATCGCTGCCTCAATCCAGACATGCATGGTTGTTTGGGTCTCCAGCCTGCAGTTATCAAGACAGTGAAAACTATATGTCCACCAGATGGCAACAATGATCTAGAAGTTTTGGTTTTATTTAAAATTGTTAGTGCCTACAATGTAGTAAAGAAAAGATTGAAAATGAAACACACATAATTAATAAGAAAAGTTGAATATAATTATACACAAATGCATTTTTGTTAAAGCCAAAAACGCTAAGGATCTACAAACCAAGTACTAAAAGTCAAATAGCACAATGAAAAAAAATGAGATTAAAATTAAATATAAAGAAGAACAAACCAGCGTTAGAATTGAAAATGAAGTTTTACTGAAGTTGTGGAAAACTTTTGTGATCAACCATCAACAGTAAATGAATATATTGTATTGGCCACGTGTGTGTGTGTGTATTTGCTGATGCCTTTTTTAAACTAAATTTGTATATCAGTAACTGCATGACTTCTGTAGACGCCATATACTAAATAAATAAACAGTAAAGGAACAAGTGATAGGGTAGACTATTTGTTTGATCTATAATCTACACAATTATCTTTTCAAGCTCTTCCTGGTAATGTATTTCCTTGATCAAACCAAAGTTTGGAATTATCAATTCACACCCAGAAGTATCAGGGTACTGAGAATGTAAATATTTCACTTGTAGATGAAAATCCTAAAATTACAGTAGCAACAGCCAGATGTTTAATTATAGCTATAAAAACAAGGCTTTTAGTAATTAACCAATGAGCTGAGTTTTAATAAATATTATGTAATATTTATTAACTATTTTACTTGTTAAACTGTTTTGTCCAATGCCAAGTTTAGATTATGTTGTAACTTGCTTTTGGGTCTTTAGGAATTCATATCCAACGCTTCTCTGCAAATCATAAAAGATAATTTCAAATGTCTTTTGGGGGATCATTTTCAATTAAACTGCATAAATGGAACATTTTAAAGTAGGATATGGTAGATTTGACTCTGAAGTGCTTTGTGGTTGAAAAACTTTGCTAAAGATAGGAAAATATTCTTGCAAAACGAAGCTTTCAAACTTTGAAACTGGAAATACTGTATTTCAATGAAAAGGTCTAAGTGAGACATGTTTGCATAATGCTTTTTAATAAAAGGTTTTATTATTTTATGTGAAACAACATACTTTATTAAAATATTGCACAATAAAACTGAAGTAAAGTACATTTAAATTTTACAAAATGTCTGTGGTGTACAATAAAATATCACATCACATAAAAAAATGATTGGAAGAAATTAACTCTGAGATTGTAAATGGAAAAGTTGGTTTATGAGCAGTCATATTACTATGTTTATTTTGGAATGATTGGGAAAGGTTTGATAAAACATATCAAATAGTAATAGGTAAAAAACAAATAGTAATATAATGTATATTATATTCCATATGAATATATTATTTTGTATTATAATGGTACAATGTAGGTACGCTTTTTGTACAGACATAAGAGCATCTTATTGAAGGATTTCAAATGAAAGAATTAACATATATTATTGTATTTTGTGTGATGAACATGTTTGTTCTTTTGTTTCATCACTTCATTGCCTGCTTTATTTGCATTCTGGTATTTGTTCTTGGAGACTCAATTTGTTTAAACAAAATAACTGTGATGATGAACTGATTTCATTGTTTAGTTATGTAGTTATCAATCACCCAGATCTGGACTCATTGAACATCATCTCTGATTTTAATCATAAGTTCCTAAATATTTTTAACTAATTCATTCAGGTGCCACAAAAGGCTCTGCGAGTAAATACTGCCATCCTGTGGTTATGTTTAAATGTTTTTTGTGTGTTTATAACTTTTAATGTTTTATCAATGTATAAAATACAAAGAAAAATAAAAATAGGAAATTAAGGGAAGGAAAAAGAAAGGGGGGAAATGTTATGTGATAATTACACTCTGAATGTCCATCCCAGCCAGAGCTATACTTTGGGATGAATTAAGGATTGCTTTGTTTAAAGGGAAAAAAATCAAGTGCTAATCAAAGCAATGGCTATTTGATAAAAAAATTATAAGGTTCTTTCACTGTCAGAAGTAAAATAGTGTTAATACTGCTTAAAATGTACTCAAAATTTAAAATTCAAGATCTCCTTATACTAATGAAACCATTTATGTCCAAAGAACCAACATACATATTTCATTATTTTATAAAAATCACATTATATCCGTTGGATACATTCCTTAGAGAACTGTTGTGATATCATAATTCTTAGATTTTTTTAAAAGTGAAAAATGTAAGCTGCATTCTTCTGCTTCCTTTCTGGAACATATCTCCTGCAAATTTTGAACATTATTTAACTCCATCATAGACAATTTTCATAAGACCCATCAATGTTTGAACATCCTTTTCATAAGAGCCACCAAGATTTTTCTCTCAACAGTATTTTGAATAAGTTGGTGTCAAGTCTTAGCAACCACACAGACCAGGGGTGTCAAACTGGTGGCCTACGGGCCAAATATGTCACGTGCAGGCCATGCCCACCCCAGCTCCGTGAAGGGAAAAAACATGAAACGTCACCTGATGGCAACGTGATGCTGCAAGTTTGATACCCGTGACATAGAGAAACACTTATTGTACCACTCACCTAAGCATAAAATTCTCTGCTTTCAATTTTATAAATCACCATTATTGCTTCTATCATCAGCATGTTTATTGTCTGATCTCCATGAATGTTCCCAACAAAGCTAACTTTGAATATATTTTCATTTTCTGATCAATTGCTTTACCATTTCTCAAAATACAACTCCCAGAAGTTTCTAATCCTTTTCATTTTTGATAGTGTTTTCATGATTCATGAACCACAATCATATTTTGTGTAAATTTAGTTCATGAGGTAAACTTATGATTTATGATTCAAAGTGTAATGCAAACACAATTTATTGATTTAAGTAAGCCATAGTTAATTATAATTGAGCATGTTGTTCCCCACCTCATAGTTGAATATTATTCATCAGCTTTCTTCCTTGTCCGAAACATTTTTATGTAGCTATTTTTAAAAAGTGCACCTTGAATAGAGTTTATTACTAGATTCTCCTACCTACCCCAATTAAAGAACTTGTGTGAAGCATTTCCCTGAATATTCATGCTTCGTTTTGTTAAAATAATTATGACTTTTGCAATTCTTCTGCAGCTGCTTTGAAAGTTATTCTTTTAGCAAAAATTCCAAAAGAATTTTGGAAGCACCCTGAGAATGTGCTGAAAAAATGAAGGCTTTGTTTTACAGCGAAAGAAAATGGTTTAGGGTATAATTCTTTCTTGATATGTACGATAGTATCGTGTGGGGTGCCACATGCTTGGTATTTTCTAATATTTTTATTAATGACTTGGATGAGAAAGTGAAGGAAATGTTATTAAAATTGCAGACAAACAAATCTGTTCATGACAGCTAATATCCTGGGAGACACAAACAAAATTAAACAAGATCTTGGTAATTAGAGAATGGGCAATAGCATTTTAACAGTAAAAAATGATTTGGTGACTAGAAATGAAATCCTGTGAGGAGAGATTGAGGAATATAGTATATTTAGTCTTGAGAAAACATGGCTGTTATTTGGGGAACCTGAAGGGTTATCACACAGAAGATGACCAAGGTCTGTTCCTATGCTCTGCAATTGCAGAAAATGAAACGACTGGCTTAAGATACATTTTCCAATTGAATCTTAGGGGAAAATACTTTAATCATAAGAGCAGTTTGCCATGGAAATAAATGATCTGTGTTGGTTGCTTTTTTTTCTAGCAATGTTCAGAGGCTGGTAGACAACAATCGGCTGAAGATGCATCTTTTGGTTTCTTCTGCTGAGCAGAACTCAGTGATTTAAAACACTTGTTCTATGTTTTCTGTTAACATTTTCTGTTCCTAATCATATTAATTCCCAATATCCCTAGCCAATATAAATTACCGTCGATACGATGGTAAATTGAATTTCACAATGCCTGCAGCAAGATTCCCACTCTTGGTGTTCCTTGAATTTTGCCTTCAGTAAGTTCTACAACAGAGTATCTTCTTAATAATAGTCAATTTTACTCTTTTCTTCTCAATTGTCTTTTGCCTCTCTTTTATACTACCTGTTTTATGGAAGTGAGTACTAGAGAACTATATTTTTTCACTGAATTAGCTCAGATGATTCATGAAAGCTCAGTTTTATTGCTTGCTCATGTTTACGTCTCTGGTGGCTGTTGTGGGAGTTTATTGCGTGTACACACACACACACACACACACACATACGAGTGTACAGAACCACTTCATTTCTACATTGTTCACAGTCAATACCATTGATTTCCATCTGAAGAATAAATATACACCATAAAGATGAAATTAATATTTGAAAATTTCCATTTAAAAGAATCAATATGCCAAGACAAATATTCAGGAAGTTGAGCAGAGGGATTTCAAAACAGGAAAGTATTTAACATGCTGCTGCTATTAATAGATGTTTGTTCTACAGACATTTTGCCTCAAAATTGGATGAGCAAAGCAAAATACGTTTAAGACCACAAAACAAAAAGTTTTAGGTCTGACTCTATGCATTATACAAATGCTCTGACTCATATCTAAATAGCAGTCAATTGCTGCAAACTTGCCAGCTGTTAACAAAGGCATAAGATGAATATGGGTGAATTCACTGACACATACAATGAAAATGTCAAAAAATATAAATAAAAATTTGAAAACCAAAACTGAAGGTAATTAGCACTGCATAGGAATTAATCCTTTAGAAATTAATGACTGGTAAACAAAAGTAGATGGGACAGTTTTCTGCTATCACTATTTGAGGATGAAGGGTTGATTATATGCTTCCAAGTTGGTGTTAGTTCTTAGCAACCAATAGATTTTTCTCCATGACTATCTCTCCCTAACTTTGTCCTCCTAACCTGGTCTTTCAACAGTAGGACCATCGCCACTGTAAATGAGTCCATCCACCTTGTTGCTGGCTGTCCTCTTCCCCTTTTTTTCCATCTTTCCAGCATTAGAACCTTTCTAAGAGAGCTGGGTCTTTGTGCAATGTGTCTGAAGAAGAATCATTTGAGCCTTGAATGAGAACTCTGGGCTGATTTCTGTTTCATTTGTTATACTGATTGGCCAAAGCATTCTCAAGATTCATCTCCAATACCAAGCTTCAAAATCTCAGTGATCTCCTTAGCCTGCTTCTTCAGCTTCATTTCTGTAGTGTGTCACAAGGAATAGTTTTGCTTGTCCTCTGAAGAGTAAAAATTCCAGTTTTAATAAACAAAAAAGGCTAATGGCATTTACGGCTGGTTGCAATATCTCACAGGCACATGATTGTATTTTGTGACTTTGCCGTTTTGCAGCAAAAAACCCACAACCCATTGGATAAGCTGGATTCAGATTTAAACCACATGATTCCTTAATGACTGTGATGACTCACACAACCACCATTTTAAAAATGGTCTTAAAATTGAGTCAGGTCACACGGTTACCCAACTTATGAGTGCAACAACGTATGACTAAAATCCCAGGGTCAATGGTGTTTGTAAGTCAAGGACTACCTGTAAAACAACTTTTAGTAATAATTCCTTTCCTTTCTTATCTCCTGCTTTGAACTTCGTTTGTTTAAGGTTCTGATACCTTTTTTATATTTTGCATAACATGGCTTACTGCAAAGAATAGCAGGATCTTCTAGGAAGTGTGTGAATGTATTATGGAAAAATTAATATTTTTGACATAGATGTCCCTAAATTTGTCAAAGGGGCGTTAACAAGCAAATGAGAGTGATTTTTTAAAAAAGAGAATTTGGTTTCTTTAAAGGACAGTGGAAGTTGGGGTGTGGGGGGTGTGGGGGTTAGTTTTGGCTAACGTATAAAGTATATCTGATGAAACACAGGTGGGCAAACATCTGTCAAAAACTCAGTTATTGAGCAGAGTTGACTTCCTTTCCCAACCAGCTGTTATCTCTGCCCGCTGTGTAATCAACATGCTTATGTAGGTAACTGGGTCTGGAAGTGCTTTTTGTAGCATCCCAAAGCATGAACATATGCTGCGAATAACATGAAGCTTTTTCAGCCACTTCAAATCTCATGAAAGGGACTTACCACAGTCTACCATCGGTTCCTACTTTAGTTCAGCTTGGTTCATGCATTTCCCAGAAACGCATGGGGCTGTTTTTGTTTCAGTTGTGTTACTCAACACTTCAGTTTTGTTAAAAGTACTTGGTGCCTGAGTTTTGTTTTGCCTGGGTGGAGATGCATAGTTGTCTATAATATTGTAATGTTTGGAAACTTGTCAAAAATGGCCTCCAGAACAACATAAAGAGAGCTATAGCTTTGCGGTTTATCATAAATACCCATGTACACAGTCTCAAAATTTTGTTTGGAAAATAAAAGAGCTAGAAAGTTTTCCTCTGTCATGCTTGACTAGAAAGATTGTGTTGGTTAGTCCAAACTATGCATTTTTAGGTGTGATTTGTGATTGAAGATCTAGCTTTTGAATTTTCTGAAATGGACTACAGTAGATAAAAATATTGGCATTGCTAGGAAAATTATTTTCAGTCGATTGAAGGCACTCTTATATAGCCCAATGCTATTATCTACTCTTCAATATATTCCCTTTTACAGGGAGTCATGTCACCCCTTTAGCAGCTGTGCTGTTTCTAAAGAAGCAGTGTCAAAGAAAGAGAAATTTAATAGCATAAAAGATTCTCTAACGCATAACGAGTCACGAATTCATCATCCGGATGGCCTGAACAATCAGCCAAACCTGAGTGATAAGAGCTCAAAGGGGTTATCTTTAGGGTATGTCTGAGTAAACATTTCATTTTTTCAAATTTTGGACAAATTCAAGGATAATTTATTTTCTAGATTGCTGAAAGCAATGAAGCAAGTAGTAGGATTTCTTTCTTAAGTCACCGGGGGAATGTTATAGTTTGGGATGTGAAAAAATAGTTACAGAAGAAAGGAAACAATTCCAACAGTGCGGAGGAGGAAAATTAAATGGCCATATGAGCTTTGCTGACAAAGGATGTACTTTGTTCATATGCAACAGCAATTGTTCTTATAAAACAGCTGATGGGATACATTTTAATTTTTTTTCCAGCTGGGGACTCTTGTATAGCAACAGCAGAATTGGACTCAATTTGGGGCTGAGAGAGAAGCATTTAAGGGAAGGACTGGATTTGGCTTGGGTGGAGCTGCCAGAAAAATTCATAAAAAAATAAATGTACAATGCATTCTATGGGGAAAACAGCTGGGCAGAGAAGCTCAGAACGTGGCTTACTACTATATTCTTAAGGGAATGTTCAGCCTGCACTTACTACCTTGTTTTTGTTTTACCTATGCTTATCAAATTAAGATAGTAGAACTTTCATGAACACTTTATGGACAAGGTAATAGTAAGAATTATTTTGTTTCTAATATTTATTGAGATTACAGGAGTAGTTCTATTTATTTTTTGCTGTCTTGAAATTAATAGTTATCTTTAATATCCTTGGAATTCACCTGGGACTATACTAAGAAAAAACAATTTTGGATGCAACTTCCTTTTGTGTGAAGGTAGCATTGTTGTTTATTACCATATAATTGCCCTTCCTAAAAAAATGTCAGTTTGCAATCAGAATCTTATTTGTAAGAAAAAGCATGCAAGATAATAGTACTGGACTGAAATGCATCCAGAGAATATTGCATACTCTCAAGGCTATTTTGAAATCAAATGAAGAAATTGGAGAGGAAAATTTTTCTTTTTCTTTTTTTGCAGATGCATCCAGCTCATTCTGCTCTTATTTTACTTTCGGTCTTAATATATGACCTTTGCCAAAGGGAATTTTCAAATTGGAGCAAAATTGCTTTCAAAGGAACACCATAATTAAGGATTTATTAAAGTATTTCCAGTATATAGCACATTAAATGATATTACAGGATTTTCTTATTAAGGTCAGAGGTCATTTATGAAACAGAGAGTTTTGGTTTGGTGTGTCCTCCTTCGATTTGCTCAACTGCTGAGGACAGTTGCAAATCTTTACAATTTTTGATCAAGGTTTCCCCCATTACTGGTGTTTTCTGTGTAACAATCTCCTTCAGTGTTTTCACTGGCTGCTAAAGATATCCAATTCTGAAAAATACTCAAGTTGATTTATGTCCCATTCCTTGATGAGAAACATTTTGGTTTACTTCTGCTACTTCACACCTTTTTTTATGAGGTGAATTAAAACTCAATTTTCTCTTTACATTTTACCCCCTTCATCAATCCTGCACAATCACCTTCTAATCTTTTGTACAGTCTCTATAGTGAGATAGTGAATGACAATATTACTTCCAGAATTGCTTACTTTGAGTTTTCATCATTTTTATTGTCTTTGAAAAGCCCTGGCATTTCCTTCTTTAACAGTTGATTACTGGAAGATTTACAGATAGCTATAGATCTTAGAATGTATCTCAAGAGTTAGACTTCAACTCCATTCAAACTAATCTTAGCTACTGCTGTTTTGTCACAAGTCCCTTAGTAGCCATTTCTGTTTTGTTTTCACTTTGGCATGAAGTAAATAACAATTGCAGTGCCTATGTGTATGCACAAAAGTAATCAGATCCATCTTTTGGGATTCTGCTAACTCTTTTAGTAGTATCTGATGGGACAGAAAATTCTTCCACATTAAGCTGCTAACCCTAGGTATTCCTGAACACAGCTGTTACAATGAAAATAGACTAGAAACAAAATGGAATCGGAACTGAATACAGTTCAATCAGTAAGAGGGTACTGATGAGGTAACTTATAGTTTTCCATCAGAAACTCATCATAGAATTGTGGAGTTGGAAGGGACCACAAGGATTACCCAGTCCAATTTTTCATTAAGCTCATAAGGTGACTGATTCCGGGTTTTATTATTATTTAGTTATTTGGTTTAAAATGGGATTTTATTGTACATGTTTCTTAATTTATGTTCGCCGCCCTAAGTCCTGCGGGAGAAGGGTGGCATATAAATACATGTAATAAATAAATAAATAAAGACTAATTAAACCATAAGAGGTGGCTGTCCAGTGTCTTCTTAAAACCCTTCAAAACTGGGGCTTCCAAGTGAGACGTTATGGCCAGTTAGATGTCTCTGCAGACAGACACAGTGATGGAATTGCCAGCTAGGACTCATTTCTGGCTTACAGAAAATTTATTTGGAGGAAGGAGAAATCAGGGGTATTCATTTGTGCTCTGGAAGAGCTGTTCCTCATTAAAAAAAAGTAGGAATTTAATTTTTTTCTGACTGCTGTTCTGTGAGCTCTGGGTGATGTAAAGATACAAAATATAAAAACTATATTGTAACTGTATCTATTGTAATAAAAAGCAGCTAAAAATGAGTATAAAACAATTAAAATTTAAAAGGTGGGGAGGGGTTTCAGGTTGCTAACCAGCCCCATGGCTGTGTGTTACTCTGAGATGGCAGAATCAGGTCTTCGGACAGTTCTGGAAGGTCAGGAGAGTGGGGGACCTTTTTTTAAAGGACATTTTACTGGCAAAAACTTCATTCTTCTTAATCATTGTATGATCTAATTGCCTGCAACCTTTGAAAACTGTAAGCTTACTTAGACTAACAGACCAGGCCTTGCGGGGAAGGTTGATCATTTATATATGCAACAGATTGCTTGCAGCAATTAAAAAGGAAATGGAAGAAGGATCTGCAGAAAAAAAATCTGAAAGAAGTTGTTAAGAGAATGGAAGAATTTGGCTGCAAATTTAAAATAAGTTATTGTTAAAAGTGTAAGTTTTTGAATGCAAGACAGAAATATAAATAGAGAAATGGAGAAAGACTTGGGACAATTTGACATTATTGGAACTTAGAGAAAAAGAATTTGGTTTAAGATTTAGATCAATTCCACCAGAACATGCAGAGGATATTACAGAAAAAATAATTTAAGTCTCTGGTGTGATTTATGGATTGGGAGAAAGATGATATTGCTACAGAGATTGATGCAATCTCAAGGGTCAATGCACATTTTGAAAAATTAAGGAATGTTCCAAGGAATGTCCTTGTACATTTTGTCAAGAGGAGATTAAGTTCTATAACAACATTTTAATATCTGATTGAGGATTGATAAAATCCTTCAATCCATAACCTCCATTGATAGCTGGTTCTGCTGTTGTACAAATCTTACTGTTAGAAGGAGATGCACTTGGGCAAGTTATGATAACTAAATGTAACCAAGAGAGCCACCAAATAGACAACTGGCATTTTAGCCCACAGAAAGGAAATGTTTCAGAAGACACCCACCCTAGTTTTCCAGAGACTAAAAGAAAAGTAGGGGAAAAATACTTTTAGTCTTGCAGGAGTCTATTAATATAACCTTACCATAAAGACAGAGCTATTAAGAGCTATTACTCTTGGTTGTGTTTCTTGTCTGCATTACCACTACTTACAGTAAATAAGACAGCTGAACAGAAATGTTTTAAAATTGTTCATTAACATATCGAAGCATACAAAAGATACGATGACCAAACATTTAATAAGGGTTAAAAGTACAATAGCAGCAATACTATTATTAAACTACATTAGTTTTAAATTAAAAACTACAGAAAATGAAAATAATGAGACAATGATTTGGGGCACAATTCATCTTACACAAATCGAGGGCGTTCTTTATTGGAACCCTTTCCCTCTGTGCCAACATTAGGCTTTGAAAGAAAAAAACCGGCCAACCAATGATGGGAAATGATAATCTACCACTTTTTACTTCAAAGAGGGTTAATGAAAGTCATACGAATCAGTAAACAATACTACAATACTGTCTTTATTCTTACTTTAAAAGTCAGTTCCTGTTTCTATCAACATCTTCATCCCAGAGCCTTCAAGGAAGAACTTCAATGGAATTTTGCAGTGCAGGCTCAGCTTTTGATCCATTTTATACATTTAATACTTGGACCTGCTGCAGCTTTTATTAAGAAGTGCATTATGTTTAATAGGCATCTTTTATTTATACTGATGTTATTTCTCTTCCACAACCACAAATAGGTATTGGGTGAAATAATTACATGCCATATAATGTAAAAATAGTCTTTAAAAAGCCAAAACAATGCATGTGAGTAAAACTGTACAGAATTCATTATTTGTTCAAACAATTTATATGTGGGTGGGGGAAAAGGATGAATTTTACATGATCTGGATGACTTATTCCAGAATTCAAAAACAGAAGCAGGCAACGAAAGTAACAAATACATTAGAATTCAACACAGTGCAAACAAACTGTCAGGTCTGAAAGAATCCATGGGAAAAACGTTTTTCACAGGAATTCGCCAGGCTATTATTTCATAGGTTTTTTCACGTAGGACACAGAACTGCAAAATAAAGTTACATATGACTGTCATTAAATTGATATGCTTTGTAGAATATATCAGTAAACCTTCCAGAATCAAAATTGCAATAATTATTATCTGTACTAAATATGATTCCCAACCCTTACCACATAAACAAAACTGATAAATCCATAAAGATATATACATAATATGTACACACACACTACTGGCAATTATTTATTTTTTTTACAGAAATGAGCTATATAGTAGGTCATGTCTTGGTCTCTGGGTTAAATTTTTAAATTTAAGAAAAGCTGACCAGCTTTAGTCCTCAATTTTCAGAATCTGTGGAGAGAGCTTTGAGATAAAACATCTCAAAGATTTAGGGACAAGTGTATTCTCTTGCCCGGGATATTGAAGCCTACAACTTAAAATACAGAGAGGATCAAGACATGTCCTTTATATACTCCTTTATCACATCTATAAGGCACAAACCTCAGAGCAATGCAGCTTTCAAACCAATGCTAGCACAATATAAAACAAATGAAGAAATCAGGTTTAAAATGTCATAACCGAAAATTACAAAGGTGTCCTTATTTTGGGGAGCAATCTTTCATCATTAATTTAAACTTTAAATAAATCTTTATAGTTGATAATAATTATGATGATTTGTAATGGTACAGTTTAAGTATCTAAAAACAAAAATATAAACAGAAAGCATTTACATTTTCTCTGATAACACATATTCTCAAGAGTTTGTCCATCTAGAAATTGGCTACCAAAGTTTTCTTTAATCCTGAAAGCTGGCTACTCAGATTTATTTAATGAATAATGTTACACATTATAATATGTGAGGCAATCATCTGTATGTGGAACATTTTCATGATGGTGCAGTGATTAGAATGCAATATTGCAGGCTAATTCTGCTGACTGCAAGCAGTTCGATTCTCACCTGTTCAAGATTGACTCAGCCTTCCATCCTTTTGAGGTTGGTAAAAAGAGGACCCAGATTGCTGAGAGCAATATGCTGACTCTGTAAACTGCTTAGAGAGAACTATAAAACACTGTGAAGCAGTATATAAGTCTAGGTGCTATTGCTATTTTATTAAAGAGGAGAGGGGCTGCTTTTTGTATAACCTAGCTTTCCTACCATCTACACTTCCAAAGAGCACTTTAGAACATGGAAATTGGCCTGAAGAGACAGAGACATTCTAGAGATCATAGAACCATGATGGCGAACCTATGGCACGCGTGCCACAGGTGGCACGCGGAGCCATATTAGTGGGCACGCCAGCTCAGCTGATTTTCGGGCCTTCTGGGCCCACCAGAAGTAGGGAAACAGGCTGTTTCCTGCCTCTGGAGGGACAGGGTGGGTGGGTGGGGAAGGCCCGTTTTTCTTTCTTACCTGGCTCCAGATCCTGCCTATTTATCTGGGAAGGGCGAAAACAGCCTTTCCCACTCCCTTGGAGGCCCTACGGAGGCTGAAAGGGCCCATTTCCTGACTCCCGGTGGGACAGGAAGTGACGTTTTTTGCTGTCCCCGGCCTCCAAAGACTCCTAGAGAGGCTCCTAGAGATTCCTAGAGAGGCTCCTAGAGACTCCTAGAGAGGTTCTGGAGGCTGGGGACAGCAAAAAACATCACTTCCTGTCCTACCGGGAGTCAGGAAATGGGCCCTTTCAGCCTCCGTAGGGCCTCCAAGGGAGTGGGAAAGGCTTTTTTCGCTCTTTCCAGATAAATAAGACAGGATCTGGAGCCAGGTAAGAAAGAAAAATGGGCCTACCAGGCCCTCATGTGCCAGGAGTGGGGGGGAGGGGGTTGCGCGTGCATGCATGTGGGCACATGCATGCATGACCCGCCCCCGCCCCCCCTCTCCTGGCACGCGATGGCAAAAAGGTTAGCCATCACTGTCATAGAAGATCTCCTTAATATCAGAAAGATCAGCATAACCGTTCTGAAGAAACAGATTCAGTCTGAAGTAGCTTCCAAAATAGCACCACTGATTTTGTTCATGACTACAACACCACAGAAGTTATATTTATAGAAAGCTACAATCACGCAACATGCAATAATCGGTAAACTCACCTTTCAAAATGTAATCTGTTAATAAGCTTGGCACTTTCTCACTGTCTTCTTTCATGGCATGAAGAACTATAAAATATGAGGAGGCGGTCAATGGAAGAAATAGAATTCACTGCCTTTCAATAAAATATGCAAATAGAAAAAACTAACGAATGAAAGTGAATGTACATGTCCGAGGATAATGTGACACTGTTGCAGGATCCAATTTGGGTTTGTCACCAGAGGTTTTGTCTTCCAAGCTTCCTAGCCAGATTACAGAGAAGTTCCCTGAAGATGGGCTCCAGCATGAGTCCGAAAACCCTGAAGACAAAATCTCTGGTCCTGGTGATCGACCCAGATTGGATCCTGCAAAAACTAAGATGGAAGTTATTCTGTAGATCTTTTTCTCATCACTTATTAAAAGGAGAAAGGTATAAAAATACTGAGTAGACATAGCTGTTATGCATTCAGATTTGTTTAAAAGATGGATTATTCCTATGAACCCTATTCCTATGAATCCCATGAACTCAAACTATTCCTATAGTACCAATAACTTTCCATTTTTGGTAGGATGTGATGATCTGGGAATTAAAACAATGTAGCAATGTTTTTCCCAACAAACACTTCTGGAAAAAGTGAAAAAAAAAGTTATTTTTCCTCACTGATCTAAAACGGAAGTAAGTGTCATTGTCACAGAGTGCTAAATAACTACAGAAATTGTGAAGGAAGACAAAAAATAGAAGAATAAAATAAAAATAAAATAGAATTTTAAAAAATAGAAGATCCAATTGCCCCCCCCCCTTTTCCATTCCCCTTGGTGAAGAGAGCAGCACAGCATTTTTCTCCTGGTTTTTCAAATCTCCATTTTCTCACTCTCCCCATCCACCCCATCTGATTCCCAAGACCAGGGGTCTGCAATCTTAAACATTCCAAGAGCCATTTGGACCTGTTTCCCACAGAAAAGAAAACACCGGGAGCCACAAAACCCTTCCCATGCCCAACTATTTCTTGAGCGGCCACAAAACTAACATATGTAGTTGAATTAAATGTTCTGTTTTCTTCTGAAACTTTTCTTTTCTTGGATTTATCCATGGTTGGCCTACTGGGGGTTGAAAAGCTCAATTAATCTCGTGTTGATTGAGTAACAGGGAGCTGCAGCAGAGGGGTGAAAGAGCCACATGCGGCTCTAGAGCCGCAGGTTGCTGACCCCTGCCCTAGACCTTGCAGTAAAGGGAACCTGGAAAATTTAGTGAACTTGTCTTGTACATTTAATTTTTTAGATCATTACTACAGATAGTCCTTGACTTACAACAGTACATTTAGTGACTGTTCAAAGTTACAACAGCCCTGAAAAAAGTAACTTAAGACCATTTTTCACAATTATGATCATTCCAGCATCCCCATGGTCATGTGATCAAAATTGGCAACAGGTTCATATTTTTGATGGTTACGGTGTCCTGGGCCATGTGATCATCTTTTGTGACCTTCTGACAAGCGATGTCAATCGGAAAGTCAGATTCACTTAACAATGGTGTTGCTAATTTAACAACTGCAGTGTTTCACTTAACAAATGTGGTAAGAAAAGTAATAAAATGGAGCAAAACTCACTTAACAATATACATTTGGGGCTCAATTGCAGTTGTAAGTTGAGGACTACCTGTGTATTTACCCAAAAGAAAGGTGAGCTATTGACAGGGAAAAACCAACAGCCACAGCTTCTGTCTTACTGAGGAAGAATGGAGAAGTAGTTTTGTATCTAAAAGCTCACTATATAAGAGACTGAAATAATTTATAATCTTTTTGAAAAGAGCACATTCCAAATCTGTAATTATGAGCATGCATAAATGTCATGCAAAATCTATTTACTCTTTGGAATTGAAATAATATCCAGGTTTGAACAGTTCTGGAACTCTAAAATAAATGGTTTGAGCACTGTCCTCCAACAGCATTAGCCTAAAAAGAGTCAGGTAGTCTGTCCCTGAGCAACCAACAGATCAAATTTCAGTTAGTCAGTGGATAACAATAGTGTTAGTTCCTTGAGCCGTATCATTTTAAAAACTTAATTCACAACAAAGAGGCATTTTCAGGCTTATTCTCTTCTAGTTAGAGTCTCAGGACTCTTGTTAAGCAGTTAATTGTGCAAGGCAAACAATGCTGATTTTACTGGAAGAGATAAACGAATACAGTCTTCCAAAAAAGTCAAGACATAGGAATGATGGATAATTGTAGGATATCTGAGAAGAGTAAGCAAACATAAGACTGATGACCAATTCCAAACATTTCAGAGCAAAGTGGATTACCCTGGCTAATTTAGAACAGAACCACTGAGATAACCCTCAAGAGTAATCTTCAACTGAAAGAAACTCAGGAAAATCAGCTGTTTTTTTCTCAGCATCAAAACATCCATGGAAATTGATTTCTCTAACAAATCATATTTATGTGCTTACTTTTTGTTAATGTTTGAAGGTCTTCAACTGATGGAGGTCCATTTTTCTTTTCATAAGGAATAACAGTTGTCAAATACTGTCAAACAAAAGTTATGATTACTATAAAATATTTTCTTAATTAAGTTTAGTTGCTAAACATCTGATGTTGGCAATATTAGATATAGTTCTTGCATGCAGCTATGCTTTGCAAAACATAATTATGTGTAATTCAACTCTATTGTATGTCATCTAAGAAAAAGTGAAACACAGTAAATTCAACTAAAAGATGTCCCAGCAAGTAACAACAAAGTAAGTGTCCCTCTGACAAAACCGATAATTTTAAAAATGTGCTTATATATTGCATACATTTTTTCTGAGCTTCTAAATTACACTCTTTTCAGAATTTTGCTGCACTGTAAAGAACACTTACGTGATTCCATATAGAAATGAATTTTTACATTAGATATTCTGTACAGCCAAAATATAAATGAAAACTTTTAAAAAAAAGTATAACAACAAGAGATCCCATAAAATAAGGCTTAATGAACTCTAGACAAGATCAATGCACTATAATTATTAGCAAAGCATAAACAATATACATAATAGGACAGTGAAACCATGTCTGCCAATTCAGGTCTTTAAGTTTTGAGGCCAGAACCAGACCATCTTTGGTCACTCCCTCGCAGTGGTAAGAAGTTTTATATTCCAACTTCACAAGTCCCTCATGGTGAACTGATAGTGAACCATGCAAGATAGCCAATTAATGCTCAGAAGTGGGTACACCTAAGAGCACAGTGGAATCCCATATAGTTGAGCTTAGCTGTTATTTCTTGCACTGATTTATATGCATTATGTGATTCCTTGAAATTATACTCTATCTGCTTTGCTGAAATAGAAATAAACGCCATTTAGTTTTACATTTTATTTTGAACAATATTTTGTTTCCAGCTCTTTGATATTTTTCTTACATATTTTTTTTTAAATTTGATTTATATGCCGCCTTTCTCCGGAGACTCAGCGCGGCTTACAATGCGTTAAGCAATAGCCTTCATACTTTTGTATATTTATACAAAGTCAGCTTATTGCCCCCACAATCTGGGTCCTCATTTTACCTACCTTAGAAAGGATGGAAGGCTGAGTCAACCTTGAGCCTGATGAGATTAGAACTTGCAGTAATTGCAGGCAGCTGAATGTAAATCAGTGCCTTAGTCTACTGCGCCACTCAGTAGTACCGCAGTATCTACGGTATTATGGATATAAACTCTCAAATTATATATTGCCAACTTTAAATGAACATTCATATTTAAAAACCTCAAGGAATGTGTCCTTTCCAAAGCTTAATTTTTCAAGACTTATAATTAAAAATGTGTGTTTGCTTCTTTTGGTAAAATCTTAGAGCCTTTCTATAGTCTTGATTCAGCAACAGATTTCAATACAAAGAAGATATTTTTGTTCTAAGGTTGAAGGTCAATACTGTATAGGGTTACTATTTCTAAAATTATTTATAGGAAAAACACAGAACTTTAGTAATACTAATTCAATATTTTTGAAAAAATAGGGTAGTATTTTTTATTTCAAAAGTGAAGGGCATTTCCAGGGTCTGGGTTTCTTGTATGTGGTTTATTTCTTAGGAATTATATTCTTGCATAGGGTAGTAATGAGGTACCACACTATTGTATTACACTGATCGCATAATCCAAAAACAGGATCAGGAAAAGCAGTTTTATACTAACATGGAATTACTATACAGATAAAACTTAATTCATCCCACAGAAATGCAAACAAATCAAACCAATAACGTTTATCAGTGCATTTGTGTTTGAAGCCCCTTCCTGAAGCAGGATATCTTACTCTGGTAGGTTCATGTTGTACACTAAGAGCAAAATGCAGCTGAACACCTCTTTAATAGATAGGAAACTATTAAGTTAGCACAAGTAATAGAGTGAAGCCTGTAATTGATATAATACATGTATCTTCAGATCACATACTTTATGTACTGTTGAAGGCTTAAAAAGCCCTCATTTATGCACCACTTTCAAATTGTGACACAAATAGTCTCCAATTCAGACACAGAGATACATGCATAAGGCTTAACATGAACTGAGGAATGATTTCTCAATGGTCCACTTAAATGAGGTATTAACATAGTCACTGTACCATAGGCTATAGTGGACAGGCTAGTAACATACAAGGCGGAATATGAATCTTCAGACTTATCCTTCAAATTCCATGGGAACTACCTGGATTTAGTAGATCACATGCTTTCTAAGTCTCACACATTCCTTAAGATTTAACAGAGATTCAAAGTTGCCCAGCACATGTACTATCTAGAAGGATGACAAGGTAGATCCTATGTATGAGGGATGCTTGGTGCTTTCTAAGCTTGTTTGCTTGCTAGTTTCAATATCCAAATTAGGTAACATCATTAGTGCTAGTCTAGCACCGATCTAAGTCTAGATCTGATCTTAATTTATCAGAGATTAGCATTGATGATGTTACCTAGTTTGAGTAATGAAACTTCTGCAAGAAAACAACAAAGTTCAGAGAGCACTAAAGCCCCTCACTTCAACCCTGAACTACAAATAATTTCTTTTATTGAGACTGAGATCCTATGTATCTCACCAATAGCCCAAGATTAAAAAAGTAATACTGTCATAAGAACAGGCTTTTATGCTAAGAGACTTTGAGTTTAATACAGCATGCAGAAAGATACGGCTGAAAGATAGCATCATTCTCAATTATATTTGGTGCAATTTTATGTTCCCTTCCTTTAAATTTCTAAGCTCCCATGCTCATGCCACTTCATTCTCATCGCTGGTACATTTTTAGAAAGAAAAGCAAGATATTTTGGTTTATAAAGCAATAAATTGGATGACATCAGGCTAAGGATTTTTTTTAATTTTTCTGTTTTATGTCTCCAGTTGTTTTGTGCAATCTTCTTTTTCTGTTTTAGGTCCTCCAACCTCTTCCCCAAAACCTCTGTGTCACTTTTCTACACTGGAAAAATTGAAAACTATGAAAACAAATAATAATAAAGACTTCATTTTGGAAAAAAAAATACTTCTACTGGGAAGAAAAAAGAAAAAAAACCCGAGTGGCTTCCGTTGTGCTTTAGGTTCCAGTTTTGAAAACAGAGTTTTCTATTGAGGACTATCAAGGTAGTGGAGTAAGCCTTAATTTTTGGAAAATGGTCCAAAGAGCACTTAGCTTATGGCAAGCAATGTTACTTACCCAGGCACCTCTTTACTTTAGTTCTATAGGAGATGCAGGGTACTGCTTTTACTTTCTTGAAAGAACAGGGAAGACACTCCTTATGGTCTAGGACAGTGATGGCTAACCTTTTTGCTATTGCGTGTCAGGAGTGGGTGGGTAGGGGGTTGCGCGTGCCCACACCCATAATTCTATACTCCCTGCCCCTGCGCATGACCACCACCCCCGCTCCTGGCATGCAATGGCATGGTACGCCCATTTTTTGCTCTCCTCAGCCTCCAGAGCCTTTCTAGGAGTCTGGGGAGGGTGAAAACGGTCTTCCCCATCCCGCTGGAAGCCTTCCAGAGGCTGAAAATGGCCCATTTGCCAACTTCTGGTGGGATCGGAAGGCCTGTTTTTCTCTTTCCCTAGCCTTTCTAGGAGTCTGGGGAGGGTGAAAACGACCTTCCCCAGTCCTCCGGAGGCCAGAAACGGCCCATTTGCCAACTTCCTTTGGGACCGGAAGTTGGCAAATGGGCCGTTTTTGGCCTCCAGAAGGGGGGGGGGAAGGCCGTTTTCATCCTCCCCAAACTCCTAGAAATGCTCTGAAATCTGGGGACAGCAAAAAATGGGCCTTCTGGTCCCACCAGAAGTTGGCAAATGGGCCTCCAGAGGTGGGGTGGGGAAAGCTGTTTTTGCCTTCCCCAGACTCCTAGAAAGGCTCTGGAGGCTGGGGAGAGAGAAAAACGGGTCTTCCCCACTACCCCCGAAGTCCTCCGGAGGCAGGAAACAGCCTGTTTCCCTACTTCTGGTGGGCCCAGAAGGCCCAAAAATCAGCTGAGCTCACGTGCCCACCGATATGGCTACGCGTGCCACCTGTGGCACGTGTGCCATACATTTGCCATCATGGGTCTAGAATATATTACATAATTGATTAAATAGCTACTTTTTAATTTCTAAGGATGGCTATAATTTATAGGGTTTACTTACATTCAAGAATTCTATCAAAATTTTTTATATGACTTCCCATCCTGACATAGACATTTATTAGTCTTCTAAGGGAAAAAATATATATCTAACAACTCCAAAATCTTTAAGTAGTTTCAAAGTATGAAATAAATATATTACATGTTGCCTTAAGATGAGTCAAACCCATATTATCTTTATTATTTAGGTATGAGCTCCATGTTATTTAGGTATGAGCTCCATATTATTTACATATGAGCTCCATGCAAATTTATTTATTTATTTATTAGATTTATATACCACCCTTCTCCCCGAGGGGACTCAGGGCGGTGAACAGGCAAAGATAAAAAACATAGATACAAAATTTAAAAAACCAATTAAAACCAAATTAAATAATTGCCCCAAAAATTCAAAACCCGTTTTTTTAAAAAATTTGAATTATAAAATTAAAGTTTAAAATTTTCTTACAAAAAGGGGAGAGATTATGCCAGGCCCGCCTGATGGAACAAGAAAGTTTTTAACTCACGGCGGAAAGCACGAAGATCCGGGATCCACCGAATCTCTGGGGGGAGGTTGTTCCAGATAGTGGGTGCCCCCACAGAAAAGGCTCTCCCCCTGGGGGCCGCCAGTCGACATTGTTTGGCCGACAGCACCCGGAGGAGCCCCTCTCTGTGGGAGCGTACCGGTCGGTGGGAGGCTATTGGAGGTAGTAGGCGGTCCCGTAAGTACCCGGGTCCTATGCAGAATCTATAAGGTTTTATCAACATTCTCTACAGTATTTGTATCTGCATCTACATCATACTCTAGCAAATCACTTGTAACATTGAATTAAATTTTTGTGTAATAAAATAATTTATGGTAAAATATGTTTTCCGTATTTCATATCAGCATCCATGCTCCACATATGAGCAATACTGTTATTTTACTGGGTTTGCTTTGGGTTCTTCTACACTCATCAGATAAAAGTTTAAGCAAAACAGATGGGGATGGGAAGAATCAGGAAAAAGAATTATCTGGAACCATGAGATTTGCATTCTAATCATAAAAAAGAATGTTGGAGAAATTGTAGACATTCAAATAAGGGTTTTTCTGGCTTTGTGTTGAGTTGAGGCATAAAATTAAGGGTTCTGCCTTTTATTGCACATATTACTTTCATGAATGAAGGCCAATATACATATCCCAGGATAATGTTGCAGGATTCAGTCTGGATTGGTCACTGGGATCTGGACTCGGTGACCATCCCATTTTGGATCCTGCAATGTTCTACTTGGATACGTATATTCCATAAGCTTCTGGAACACACATTTTCTTTAGAGATTTGCTTCCTGTATAAAACATATACAAAATGTCTAAAGATTTTTACTTCTTGTTACTTAAAAATAGCAAAATAGATTATGCCATTTTGGAAGATTTGAGGCATGCTGTTTACTGATCATTTTTCTTTTCCTAGACTGAAACTTAAAAACTGACATAATCTTTCATTACTGCTTTCTCAGACAGGTATTTAACTCCAAGTATGTATTATGCTGTTGCCTGCATTTTATTTTGAAAAATTAAAATAAACCCTAAGGGGAAATTTTTCATCTTCTCTTATTCCCCCCCCCCTCCCCCGGTGCATATCAAGGCTTGTCTGCTTCTTTAACTACTAAGGAAAGAAAACCTTTGTAAACAGCTCTTAGCTTTAAGGCAGGGAAGATGCGAAAAAGCATAGAAATGTATTTCCTCCCTTTCTGAGAACACCTGAAGTCTGAAACTGCCAACTTTTAAGACAGGAATGTATACAGAGACAGAAAAGACAGCACAAGGAAAACAAAGTCAGAAGGTAGCCCAGCACCTGTTTTTCTCCACCCGCGTTTCCAAACGTTTGTCGAAAGCCATTCTGAATGACATTTGAGATTCCTTCCATACTGAAGCGCTATAAGGAGTGAGAACGTGACAGAAAAGGGAGGAAAAAGAAAAATGTAAAGGTATTAGTTAGGTTTTTTGGGGGGATGCCAGCAAGGTAAATGTTAGAAATGAAATATAGCTGTAGCTTAATGAGAAAAGCACTGACTTTTAAATATTTTGCTCTTTAGGGATTTAGGAATGGAGCCAGCCAAATATCATATATACAGAACTAGAATAAGATTGTTTTAGCATTAACGAACTTTGGCTGAGGCATATTATCTCAAATAATATATTTAAATATATATGAAATCGCACATATAGAACATACTAAAGCACATTGCCTTGTAAGCTTTTTGCTCCTTGCCCAATCCCATTACAAGCACAGATAAATAATCCAATGTTTTATTGGTATTAAAAACAGCATTTCCTTGCTCCTCATGGCTGAAAGTGGGAAATATAGAACAATACCAACGAACGACACAAGATATTCTGAGCAGGGAATTCAATTTTTAGTTGATATTCCTTTTGAAATAAATCTAGATCTGTAGATTGTAGAATCTGTCAATATTTCATTCTTCAACTAGACATTATTCTAATATGAGGTAGCCCATTGGATCTTTCCACGCTAGTCTTGTTTGGATAAACTAAGAAAAAAAAACCCTATTTCATCTATATCTAGAAATCCTGACAGAAAAACAAACCGCTACTCATGGCAACTGACTGTATTCTTAAGTTTCTTCTACACAAATGAGAAAATTCTAACTGAAACTGAAATCACACTGCAATACTGAAATGAACAAGTGTTTGATACATGAAATGAATGTTTATGTTGTGAGCTACATTCAGTTTCTATACACAAAACAAATCCAGTTAATTCTTTCATTCTTTGCAGTTGTCTTCAATGTGGGAACCTCAGGTTTTAATGGCAGAAACTTGAGAAATATACTCTGTTGTACACAAGATAATCTACATACAAATTAGTGGTATGTTATATGATGCTCACAGAAGAATAGCGGAGAACAAATCATTTGCTGCCAATAGCCTTATTTTTTTAATGAATGGTGGAATCATTGAAGGCAAACTCTAATCAGAAGTGCAAGCTAATATTAGTGCATTCTCCTGCTACCTCCTGATTCTAAAGTGCAAGACATCAATGACAGATTACAACAAACAAACATTGTGTGACAAACTATGTGACAATGACAGGGAAAAGACTATGCTCAGTTTCATCCATAGAAGTTGCATATTGTAGGGATATGTTCCTCTTTTGAGTATCTGCAAACATCTCATTGACCTTTAAAGATACATTCACTTTATAGGTTCATATTCTTATCTTATATATTAATATCTTATGTAGATATTAAACAACCAAGCTTTTGTCAGAATAAACTCTTATTTGATGCAAGAGTTTTATAATTTATGAATTATGAATTATGTTCCTTTTATAATAGCATTATTGTGTCAAATCCTTCAAAAGATATTGAAAAAACTGCTTATAGCTCTCCAAGATAAGGATATCTAAGGTGTCAAAAAAAATCTATGTTGAAAAAGATATACATCTCAGTTCTGGAGCAATTTTTACATGGGAAACTATTATACAGATTGCTCACTCTTATACTTCTATAGAGATGTGTCTGAGGTATTCAGCTGACACATTCCTCTAGAGTAAGAGAAGGGGTTTCCCCCCCAATTACAATGCATTCATTCTCCTTTGAAAAAAGATGCTTGGAACCAAATCCTTTACCTTGTAGGCACCAGGCAAAGCATTTTTATATTTTCTTTGATTTTTAAATCATTCTTACATTTGATTTTTAAATTACATTTACATTCTCCAGTTGTTTTACTATGCAGCTTAGCTTGTCGGTTTATAGTCTTTATATGTGTTTAAAACTGTGTTTTATTGATTATTTTCATTTCTATTCTAAATTACCAGAGGATATTCACAATAAAAGGCAATGTAGAAATAAAATTGTACAAAGCTTTAAAGCTCTGCAGAATAAATAGTATTTTCAGTTGACCTTAGCGTAGTAGAAGATAATTAATCCATTTATTATCTAGGTTCAGTTGATAACTCATTGGACCTCCTAATTACTTTGGCAAATAAAAGGTTGAATTATAGGTCACATCACATAATTCTATGTAACATAAATTACAGCAGAAAAATAAGTCTTTAACAAGAGTGTTTGCAACATACATGCCTGGCTTAGTTGTCTCTCAAATAATACATTTTTACAATATAGTGATGTTATTTTTCTTCTTCTTTATTTACAAGAAGTATGATTTATATTTAACCTTTTATAGAATTCTGCTTTGTAGTGAATGCCTTTTCAGAGGGAATTTGCTAAGAGAGTTGGGTTGCCACAATTTCCACCCAGTTTCTGCTTCTCTAGTGACAATATGTTTGCTCACATGGTAAACACAGATTTTAATGAAATCAGCAGATATTTTTTTTCTGTTTTGCGAAATATCCTAACATCAAGAAAACCTCATGTTGATGATAAAGTTCTTGTGAATTCTGGGAAGTACTCTTAATGCCAATGAACCTGGGAAGAACTATCCTAGCACATTAGCCTATCCATAATAGTATCAGCAGATTCTATTGTCTAAGGTGGATGGAGAAGACAAAACAGGGAGATTACACATACAGGTGATGAAACGAAATTAATGAGGAGGAGGAATAATGTGGAAACTTCAAATAGCCTGTGGATAGAGAAAACTGTACGTTTGTGCATCAACAATTACTTAAATATATTGAACAAATTCTACATCTGTGACAGCCCTGCTGAAAAATATTAATTTCAATAGCAGATGTTAACCAAACTTAAAGTAGGTGTTAACATTTCAAACACTTCCCGAATTTCCCCCTCATTCTGTAACAATTATCCAAAGAGATAAAATACTACTTGTACAAATTTGGTTGAACAGAGTAAGAAATGTAATGCTGATCATCTGAGAAAGTAGTAGTTGTTCTTCAATCTTGTAAACCTTCACCAGTACTAGTGATGATCAGAAAAAAAAATAGAAGATTATGAATATTTCTATGCCTATCGAAGTATGTGGAATCCAACCATTGTTTACCAAAAGAGGCGATGTTACTGTGGTCATTAATGCTGCTTAAGGTAAAGGTTCCCCTCACAGATATGAGCTAGTCGTTCCCGACTCTAGGGGGCGGTGCTCATCTCTGTTTCACAGCTGAAGAGCCAGAGCTGTCCGAAGATGTCTCCATGGTCATGTGGCCAGCATGACTAAACGCCAAAGGCGCACAGAATGCTGTTAACTTCCCACCAAAGGTGGTCCCTATTTTTCTACTTGCATTTTTTACATGCTTTCGAAGTGCTAGATTGGCAGAAGCTGGGACAAGTAACAGGAGCTCACCCCATTATGCAGCACTAGGGATTCGAACCACTGAACTGCCAACCTTTTGATTGACAAGCTCAGAGTCTTAGCCACTGAGCCACCGCATCCCTAATACTGCTTACTATTATTCATTTTAACTATTAGTAAGAATAACTGGGCAAAAATTAGAGATCATATATGAAGTGAAAATGTAAACAATGTTTCAATGGAGGCACAATGCAGAGCTCTTACTGTTCCAGGCACGTGGCTTTTTTCTTGCTTTCCATTCTGAGGAGTGCCGTTTTTTAACTTTTTCTTCTTCTTCGCCATTTCTTTTTGTTCTCGTTGCTTGTTTTGTACTTCGATCAGGACAGATATGAAGCTGTTCTTTACTTCCTTCTCAAACTCCAGTTCATCCCGTAGGGCTAATTGTTGCACTAACTCCTCAGAGTAGTCCTTGATGGCTGCCTCAATCTCTTCCAAGAGATCATTTAACTCAGACACAGACAGTTTTTGCACCCCTGTTTTCAAAACAACAGAAAGCATTATGATCTCTAAAGCAGTAGATTGCAATGATAATCTCATTCCAACAATACTTACCCCAATAAACATATTCTGTCCAATATGTACTTAGGTTAAAAACTGCTTCATTATTCTATTTACTGTATATATATAAAAATCCCCATCCACCCCATGTAGATATCATCTCTAAGAAAAATCACTTAAAACAATTCTGAACTGTTTAACAGTGCAATTATCTCTCCCTCCCTCTAATTGTTTTTAATTCAGTTTAGCATGTACAAAGTTGCAGCTCACAGCTTCCAGGTTTTTTAAAGCTCAAGGCAGATTAATTTAGATTGTTTTCTTGAATGGTTTAAATTAGTGTTTCTCATTGTAAAGATATGTGGACTTCATCTCCCAAAATACCCTAGCCAGCCAAGAATTCTGGGAGTTCAAATCCACGTCTTAAAGTTGCCACATTTGAGACACACTGGTTTAAATCATTCATATTCAAAACTGCAAACTTTCTCTTTCTTTATTGATATCAGAGGCACCAAATGAAGGCCAATTTATGTGTCCCAGGATAATGTTGCAGGATCCAATCAGTCACCAGGACCAAAGGTATAGTCTTCTGAGCTTTCTGATGCTGGAGCCAATCTTCAGGGAATGTTTCTTTAGCATAGTCTAGAGCAGGGGTGTCAAACTCATGTCATCATGGTGGCGTCACGTGACGTGTCAGGACTTCCCCCCCCTTTCCTAAACAGGGTGTGGGCGTGACCAGCGCATGATGCATCTGGCCGATGGGCCGGGAGTTTGACAGCCCTGGTCTAGAGAGAGAAGTTCCCTGAAGATGGGCTCCAGCACAAGTCTGAAAGCTCGGAAGACTAAACCTCTGGTTCCTATAACCAACCCAGATTGGATCCCATAGACATATATGACTGCAAACTAGTACTATTGCATTTATCAGATGAAAACTATAAACACCTCTATACCCACTTCCAAATAGTTTAGGATTATAGTACAAAATTAATATAAACATATAAAATCATTTAACAACATGAATAATATCAAAAAAAGAATACGGATCTGGTAGTTTATCTTGGAGAACTGGAATTGAAGCAAATATAGTTTTCTCAACAGCTAGACAGAAGTATTCTAGAACAGAAGATTAAAATTGTATTTTCAAGAAGTGCTATCAGTTTTAAAGAGCAGTTTTCTTCTTATATTTGCGTGTAAGAAAAGAAAGCCACATACTAGGAGACTCCATAAACTTTTCAGCCCTACGAAAAGTGTACAATTCCTCCAGATTATGGGCCGTTTCTTTGGAAGACAACATCCATTTACATAATCTAATGTAACTGTTTACTTTCTTACATTGCCTTTTTAAAGAAAGAAAGGAAAATAGTACATCTTTACTTTCTTTCAGCAACAGAAAATAAAAATCTGAGAGAAGGATAAAAATGTTCTTGGTACAATAGTATTTAGAAAATAGAGGGCTAGGATAAGTCACAACTAATTTTGAGAAAGGGTTTCAAGAATGTTGTATGTTGGCCTCTTTTCCGAAGTTTCGAATATGTGACTCAGTTTTGATTCTTCCAAATATACCTTATATGCAAGTAATTATTGCATAATAAAAACTTTGGTATACTATAAAACAGGGGTGTCAAACCTGATTTCATTGAGGGCTGCATTAGGATTGTGTTTGACCTGGGGGTGGGGGGGGGAGGAGGGGCTGGGATGTGTGTGGCCAGCTCAACGTCACTTGTGTCGGGGATGCCTGTGGAGGCCCGAGCGCTCTGCCAGCGAAAATGGGCTCCATTTTGGCTGCAATGGCCTCCTGCAACCCTTTGCTAACAGCCCTTGTGAGTTCCATTTTCACTGGCAGAGGCACTGCGGGCCAGTCCTTTGCTATTTCCAGGGCGGTTCTGAGGGCCAGATCTAAGCACTCTGTGGGCTGGATACGGTCCCTGGGGCCTTGAGTTTGACACCCCTGCTATAAAAGATATGTATAACAGTAGCATATTCGTTAAATGCAAGATAGTTTCTAAGACAAACATCAAACAGAAGATACAAGTAAACATTACTTACTTTCTTCATAATTGTGGTTTGTACTAGACCTTTTAAGTGTTTGGATTTCTTGGGACAACATGGACAGACGGTCTGTCTGGCTTGGCGTTTCATCATCATCTGGATCGGGAGATTCCTGCATCATTTCCTCTATTTCTTCAATTACCTTCCACACACACAAAGTTACAGAGAGTGAAAGACAAAATTATAATTATTTATTTTTGTAAAGGCTGTTTAATAATAACTTTTACTCACTAAAAGACTTTTCAGGTATAAGTATAAACAGTCGAATAATAAATAAAACAGTATCAAGGGATGATTTTCAAAAATAGAGAAATATCTGTTAATTATTTTTTCTTTTAACAACCCTATAATCCCTTGCATTGGGTGGGATTGGGGTGACTAAATGGCGCTTGAGCATTTACTAGCCGGATACCCTTCCTGATGCCTAAAGTTCGCAGCAGACAATTACTCATTGCGCCCAGAGAGAGAAATATTTGCCGACACCTAGGATCGAACTTACAACCTTCTGATTGTGAGGTCAGAGGTCCACCTCTAGGCCACTATGCTGCTCCAGGTTAATTATTATTTATATATAAATAATATATAATTAGTTATTATATAATTATTTATATATATAATTATTTATAAATTATTTATATATAAATAATTGCTTATAAATGATTAACCATAGAAAACCCACTCCTGCCTTTGGAACAATATAGTCATACATTAATACCATATTAATATACAGTTAGTCAATCCTTATACTTATATAGACACAATTATACATTTCCAAGGGATTTACAAATCAAGTCAGAGAAATGATAAAATCCACAAATACTATAATAAATCTCAGAAAACATCAGTAAAAATTAAGGAAGCAAAACAAAGGCCTGTCAGAAAAGCCATGTTTTAATTATTATCTGAAAAATTAACAAAGCAGGGACTAGTTGGATTATGAAAAACGAGCATAATGTTGAGAAGCAAAGTAAATAGCATTTTAATCCAGCAATTGTACGTGGATTTGGGTAACAAATGCTACCAATTTGAATAGGAAGCATGTTTTTACATTATCCCCCTCTAACTGATCTGGTAGACTTTCCGAAGTCTGTAATACCGGTACAGGATGCAGTAGTTCACTTGTGACTTGGTAACAGTATTACAGCTTCTCATTTCCTTGCATGGCTATCATTTTAGGGTCTGATCCGAGTTGCTGGATTCCTGGATAAAATATTTTTCAAGGAATGTTCAATGGCTGTAAGACTGATATGGAAGGAATGACTAATAAAGTAGTCTAATCGGAGAAGTTAAATAATGCTGCACAGATAACATGAAAGGAAAGTGAAACTGTTGCTAAAATGCAGCCGTGCATTTATGAGCTAGTACAATACAAATATCTTCCACCAGTGCAAGTGAATGGATAGCTGGTGAACACAATTATTATATTTCCCTACCATTCTGATATTCCTTTTCACTGATTGCTTCAAGGAAAAAGAAAAACAAAACAGTAGCATTGTAGAAGTCATTGGTATAATGAAGAGATACACACACACAAATATATATTTTGTAGGAGCTTCATCATCTATCAGTATGTTTCTGCGTGAAATTCAATATACTGGTTGCTACCTTTACAATCCTATATAGCTTGGAGGCAGAGGTATCTAAGAGAGTGCCTCTCCTAAGTAGATCCTCTCCCAAATAGATCTGGTGATGCAGTAGTTAAATTGCAGTATTGCAGGCAAACTCTGCTCACAGCCTAAAGTTTGATCCTAACAGGGCTCAAGGTTGACTCAGCCTTCCATCCAGGGGTGAAATCTGAACCGGTTTGCTACTGATTCACTGGCTGCGCATGTACACTGCGCGTCAAGCATGCATGCGCAGTACGCACCAAAAGAAGGTTTGGGAAGGTAAGTAGAACAGCGATGGGGGGGGGGGGGAGATCAGCTGTGGCGTGCAGTTTAGCTTTGCTAGAAAGCAGCAAATCCTGCTTTTTAGCAAAGCTATACTGCGCGGCACAGGTGATCGTCGGATCGTAGCTTTTTTTACTACCTGTTCACCCGAACTGGTAGTTTTTATCGGTACCGTTTCACCTGAACTGGAGCGAACCAGTAGCATTTCACCCCTGCTTACATCCTTCTGAGGTCGGTAAAATGAGGACTCAGATTGTTGAGGGCAATATGCAAATAATGTTTCTATATTGTAAACCACCCAGAGAGTGCTGTAAAGCGCTATGGGGTAGCATATAAGTCTAAGTGCTATTGCTATCAACTGAGTTGCATGGTTAAGGGCTTGGGAAAGGTCCTCACCCACCATAAGAAGTGATGAGCCCCCAGTTCTCTGGGCAGGATTCCCCTCCAATGGAACAACTGGACCCCTGAGGCAAAGATGAGTCCTACTCTCATGGCTTTCTACAACCTGGTTAAAATTTAGTGCTTTCAGAAAATCTTGGGGGATTGGCTGTGGAATCATTGGTGGCAGTGTGGTTTTGTTGTTAGTATTATGATTGTTCATGTATCTTAAGAGTCTGATAAGATTGAGGTGTAGATAAATCCCATAACTAAAAACAAAATAAAGCATTCATACAAGATGTCCTCTATGTATACATCGCTTGGTACAGAGCGGTCAACATCCTGCGAGTTAAAATGGCATTTCAAAAAAATAAGGTTCTCTTCTCCTAATGTGTGCTAAAATCTAAAAATTCACAGCTATGTAAACATTTGAGCTCTAGCAAAAACAGTAAAATATTTATTTAATAGGCATTTGGGAGGTAGAGAAGATGTCTGCTTAATTTGAATGTTCATTAAATCAAAATTCGCATCATTTGTATCAATTTGTTCATGATTTGTGGAATTACATAACTGAGGTAAATGGCATTGTTTGCAGTAAAATATGTTTAATGAACAAATCCTATAGTCCATTGAATCGGTGTTACATCCACACAAAAATGTCTTTTATATCTGAAGTTGACTACACATGATTCATCATACACACAGCTGACTAGTCATACAAGTAAAGATGATTTTAGATTTAAATTACCATACTAACCATTCTATCTGATTATCCAATCATGGTTTTTTTTGGTAGACCAACTTTTATTTTCCTACTGCCATTCATAAAACATTGGAAAACTACTTTGAATATTGTAACTTTTATCAAATGTGGGAATATTTTCCACAGTTGAGAGGGGCTAGCACTTGCCATCAAAGTGCTTTTCAGCGATAATATGAGAGGGTGAGCCTGCAACACACTCACCCACTTATATGTATGCACTTCATCCATTTTATCTCTGTCATACATATACATAGCTAAGAGTAACAGGAGAGAAGAAAGGGTTTAAGCTCCTCCTCCCCTAACTCAGCCTCTTTTTTAAAAAAAATCAAAATGATTGTTTTTCTAGTAAAATGAAAACAAGGGTTTTTTTTCTTGCTCATCCCACCGAGTTATAAGAAAAAGTAAGTGGAGCTCCCAGGGACATTGGTGGGCCACAGAGAAGACTAGCAGAAGGCAAAGGCAAATTGCAGCTCCCCCATATAAGTTCTAATTTAAGAATGAAACAGTACATCTCTTCTGCATTTAAAACATGGGTTATTCTCAGTGGTGGGATTCAGCCGGTTCTGTCCGGTTTGCGTGAACTGGTAGCGGCGACTGCGGAAGGCTCCGCCCACCCGCCTGGATGTATTGGGCGACTACTGCGTATGCGCAGAAGACTGTGCGCATGTGCAGAGGTGGCATGTGTGAGTGAAGCGAGCATGCTCACATTTGCGAACCGTGACCCTTTACACATGGCAGGAGAGAAAATTGAACACCTTTTATATGCGCTGTCTCCGAGGTATTCTTGGCATCACCTGGCAGGACAAAGTCCCAAATAGCAGTCTTAGAACGTGCTGGAATTTCTAGCATGTATACACTATTGAATCAGCTGGCTTGGGCATGTTGTGAGAATGGCTGATGGTCGGATTCCAAAAGATCTCCTGTATGGAGAATTAGTGCAGGGAAAGCGCCTCAGAGGGAGACCACAGCTGCGATATAAGGATATCTGCAAGAGGGACCTAAAGGCCCTGGGAATGGACATTAACAACTGGGAAACCTTGACCTCTGATAGTTCAGCTTGGAGACTAAAGACGCAGCATGGTCTTCTCCAATTCAAAGAGACACTTGTTCGGCAGGCTGAGGCAAAGAGGCAGTCCCGGAACCAGCGAAATCTGGGGCCTGGGCAGGGGACAGAATGTATCTGCCCTCAGTGTGGAAGGGATTGCCACTCTTGAATTGGCCTTTTTAGTCACACTAGATGCTATTTTAGGACCTCTTTCCAGAGCATGATACTATAGTCCTTTGAGGCTGAAGGATGCCAATGGTATGGTAGGGAAGGTAAATGAACCCACCTCTGATTATTCTGTATTAGGCCATATCCTTACTAGGTTGTTTCTAAGCATTTCAAACATACCTGAACGATGAAATATTTGATGCTGAATCGCATAAATTTATTTTTGAACTTTACCTGTTCGGCTGTGAAGAGAGGCTCTTCACTGATGCAGGAGACGATGATAGAATGCATGTCTAGCTGGTCTCTCAACTCTTCATCATCTGACAAGTCAAGGTTCAAATTATCATTAACCTGTATGAAAATGAAAAATAAAACAGGTTATTAAAAAGAGAGAGAAATCAACCAACTATCATAACACTTAATTATATAATAGTGTATGGTATCTTTAAAAATGCTTAAGGATTCAAAATATTGGCACCCCAAAATTATTATTATTATCTTCCCTATCTATGTGGTGCTCAACCTACACATCAAAATCCAGTTCAAACATACAAACAATATTCTGCAATTCAGGTTGATTAATTCAAATGAACTGAATAAATAGATACTGTCTTGCTGGTTCACAGATCACATTTATTCCTGAAAGGATCAATTTAATACAATCCATTCTGTGACTTGATATCCTAAAACAAAGCACTGACCTTGGACTCTATTTTGGCTTCAGAGGAGAGGTAAACCTATATTTAAACATATAGTGAAGTCTCAAGCCACTGTCTAATTTATTCTTCAAAATAAATAAGATACATAATCAAAATTGTTAAAGACAACCAGTATGGCATAATAAAGTGCTAGATTGAAGCCAAGCAATTGATGCTTGAATCTTCCCTTAGGCATGGAAGCCAGCTGGGCACCCCTAATCAATGTCAGGCTCTGTGACAGGCCAGCCAATAAACACATTGTGCATTGATAGGTTGTAGGGGTAGATCTTCAGTAAAGGAAATGTCTATTATTTCTTAAGTTTTGCTCTTTTAGAAACTTTAAAACTCTTCCATGGATTTCCTGATTTACTTCTAGGGATCAGCACGTAGATCTATCCAAGTAAGTGAAACAACTCATCTGAACATAATTGATTCCAAAACGCTCAGCAACAAATAATATAAAAACTATCCCAGAAGGAGGTAATGGAGAACCACTTCTGTCCCACTGCTGAGAAAATGTCATGGGCTTATCAGTTTAATTCCAAGATCTTGACTTTACTCAAGGGAGTTTTTGCAGTAAGAAAAAACTCAGGGCAATTTGAAAGTTTAAATGCTTCTACCTTTTGCCTTATACCAGCTAAGAAGGAATAATATATTGCATATATTTTTTAATGAAACAGAGGGCTGCTTTTATTCTTATATCAGTTACTATTACTGGTTACTTGATTTCTGGCTTAAACACAAGTGCTATACATGATTAAAGTTGACAACATATCAATGAAATGTGCAGGGATGCAAATGTAGGATTAACATTAAAATGGTAATTCTTGCATTTTTAGAATTAACATATTCTATTGGACATTGGGGCACATGTTAGATAAATTTTGAAGAAGAAAACACATGATGCCAACAGAAACAGAAAACTAATAATGGTATGGCAAAGGAGGCTTTAATTAAATTGATGGCTTATGTAATATTTAATGTCTAGGACACAGATTTAAATGAACAAAAGGAACATTTTTCAAATTGTTCTGGCAATACTTACTCCTTTTTCAGAAAGATTCAGGGTTGGCAAGTGCAGAGTTCTGGTGTGGGATGATTTCCAATCGACTGGCATTACATTACCATAATTATCTGTCAGAGCATTCCAAATCCTGGAAGAAAAAAAATCCAGTCCTTACAATATGCAGAAACTAAGATACTAAAGTGAGTAAAGCTCCTGCTTTTAAAAGTGTCTGTACCATATTAATTCCAAAGTAAAGTATGTCAATACTAGCTGGATACCCGTGCATCGCTACGAAACTATGTGATGGGGCTTGATAAATTGACACTTAAAGCTTGAAAATAAATGAGTAGTTACAATGGGCCCTTCCTATCCCCTTCTCTCCCTCAGGCTTGCCCCACAGAAACTTATCCTATCCTATTCCCTGCTTGCTGCTGTGAAAATAAAAATAAAACTGAAACTGAAACTCCTCTCCTGTGCTTGTGTTTTGCATTTGGAACATATTTTTTTTCAGGTGGGGAGGGGGAGTAGAACTCCTTAGCATCAGAGTGTGGAACAGATTTATTTTCAGGTGGAGAAGCGAAGTAGAACTCCTTAGCATCAGAGCGTGTTAATCATAATATAGAAAATACTAATGCTCTGATGGTCATTTTGAAAAAATCCTTTCTTAGTGAGCACCTAAAAGCCAAAAAGAACATACATGGCAAATTTCAAGTTTGTAGGCTTTACAGTTCTAGAGATTTCGTGATTACGGCGTGAGTGGTTTTTGCTTTTATATATATATTCATAGCCTCAGCCATGAATGGGGAATCTCACACCACAAAAATATCCGTCATTGGATCTGACTTTTACCTTTGAGCTCTTTCCTTAGATTTGAATCAGTCAATTTTGCATTAAGAAGTAGAGAATGCATGCAATGTTATGATTTGGCTAAAGACACTCATGGGTTGTCTTATCAGGGGTGTCAAACTAGTGGCCCGTGGACTGGATGAGTCCTTGACAGGCCATGCCTACTCCAGTTCTGTGAATGGGAAAAACATCGCAAAACGTCACGTGACGGCAACGTGATACGGCAAGCTTGATACCTGTGTCTTATACCAACTTGCCAAAGGATGAAATTGTTAAACTATGTAAGTATCTGTTTAGCAATAAATTTAATAGAAAAACCTTTTCTCTCTTAAGTGGTTATAAAAGCAGGACATAGATTATAATACACAAGAAATCACAGCTGCCAGTACTTTAGCTACTGTTGACCTTCATCTGCATTCAAGTTCATCCCATTTATTGTAATTATTTCAAGCTTGCCATGAAGGAAAAAAACTTAATATAGTTTGCCTTTATTTTGGCTTGATGTATTAAACAAGAGGTTTCAAATATTTCCACTATCAAGCCATAGCTTGTTCTTGCCTTTCAATTCCTGATATGGGACAAAGAAGCCATAGCCAGCCTAAGTTCTGAGGTCAGGTAACCTTGGAAGGAGCTTCTGCAGTTTTTTAGCTGCTCCACCTGGTATGGGAAGCAATGCAAAACTGACTTGAGCGTTTACTCATTCATTCATTATAAGCCACGCTCTTTATGCTACGATGTGCAAATATCAATATATCCTTTGGCTAATATGGATATTATTCACATTAGTATAATTTATTAAGTGGATAATAAATTGTTTCCACCATCTCTCAATCAAATCTGTATCTTGGGTATACAAGTGCTTTTGATGCAAACTACAGAATGCACCCATACCAATGGTTATATTGGAGCAGAGGTTGTCGTCTAAAATGTTTCCAATTCCTAAATGAGTTAAACATCAATGCAAGTTAAGAGTTATAAATCAGCAAAAACCCTAGCGAAAAAGGAATATTTGAGACAATTTCTGAAATGTGCACTTCGGAAGGGTCCAATGATGTCTCTGCAAAGGTTTGTTTTGGGTTTTTTTTTTTTGCTTTTTTTAGACTTGCAACAGTTCAAGTTCTTAAAATAAAACATGAAGGTCTGCATAGAAAACGGGCCTTTGGGGACTCTGAGAAAGGGCCTACTACCCCCTTAAGTACAAGATACAAAAGGATCAGATTCCATGTTAGGATAGGTTGCCTTCCACCGAATTCCAGCGCCTAGTCCGTGGAATGCTGCTAACCTACCGAGTTCAGTCTGGTTGTGCTGGAAAGTTTAAAGTCCAAGTCGGAGTGAAGGTGAAACTATCTTGAAGCTTTCCTCCTTACCGGGCATTAGGTCCTCGTAACCCCAGAGAGCCGAGGGACACCCTATTACTCTGCCGAGGATTGCTCTCCATTAGCAATGAATCGTGTACTGAAGCTGCAATTCCCCCACCCCCACCCCCATTTCTTATACATCCCTTTTCGCAAGGAGAACCCCCCCAATCCCCGGCGAAGTTTTTCCACAACCGAAGGGAGAACCTCACTCTTTGCAAAGGGACCTCTCGCCAAGCGACGGGGGTCGAAGAGGAGGACGGGGGAGGCTCCCTCCTCCTCCTCCTCCTCCTCCTCCAAGGAAGGAATCCGACCCGCCGCTTCACTCACTCATCTTCGTGCAAAGCGCTCCGTTCGCTGAGGGGCTGGGGCGGGAGAAGGGCTTCCGGGTCTAAGCAGTGCTCGGCCAGCAGCCGAGCAGGTTGGAAGCAGAGCGGGAGCTCGGTTCCCAGATCGCCCCGGCCATCCCAGGGGCCTCCTTCCACGCCCGCCGCCGTCGTCTCCGAGGGCTCCAGGCAGCAACCGCTCGGCTCCGACGTAGGCTGGAAGCCCGAGAAGTCCTGCCAGTCCCCGGCCGGGTCCCGCGGCGAGGGCGCAGTCGCCGTCGCCATCGCCGAAAGAAGCCGAGAGGCCGCGGGGCCCGGCCAACGCGCGCGCCCGCGCGGCCGCCCGCCCCCTCGTTCGCTCTCTCTGAGCGGCCGGCGCGCGCTCCCGATCGCCGAGGCGGAAAAGCAAAGGGTGGGGCGGCAGTGTGACTCAACGCCGCCCCCTCCTTCGGAGCTCGGCCTGAATAGCCCTTTGACGCGGTATCTGGAAGTTTTAGTATATTAATGTGAAAACTCACACTACATATCATTCCGTTGCCCCGTTTGTTTGAAAGAGAAAGGCCATTGTGATTGGAGGGGTGTGTGTGTCCATATCTTGATTAATACTTATGAATAAATCTAAAGTCTAATACGTCTGGACGGCGGCAGATTAGGATATGACATGGTGCTTATTTGCGCACAGTAACCTGAAACAACACTTCTCGTGGAGCTCTCAATGGGCACACCAGGGATTCGACATAAGATGCCATTCTTAGGTTTTCTCTTGGCTCGCTTCCACGTGGAAGGCAGAAGTGTTATTAGAAGTTCCCACCACCAGCACCACCACCAAAAAAAAAAGAGAGAAATATCTGACATCAGGATGGATTAGTCTTCGTTTGAGGACAAAAGGGCACAAATAGTGCATTCCAGTTGGCCGAGTTTCGAAACAAAGGAAGGCTGCTGCTAACAATGACATGAATTCCACAGCACTTAAAACATATGTACATCCTGTACACTCCCTTTTTAACGATCAGAATTAATTTTAATAAGCCCACATGCAGTGAACATGTTCAGTAAAGAACAAAAAAGAAAAAAGCCATGGGGGGGGGGAACCATGATTGGTTTGTTTGGAACTTAAATGCTAGGTAAGAGCAGATGGAAGAGAGAAGTTCATAACTGCAGTATGGGGAGGAGGGTGAAATTTGCATCCAATCTGTCTTTCTCTGATTAGAAACACTTTGAGACTGCAATCCTATATTTTACCCATATGGGGTATATATCCCACCGAAATCAGTGAAACCTCCTTTCTTGTTAAATAGTTACAAGATTGCTGATTTACATTTGTTGATTTCCCCCATAGCAGTGAAAAGCAGTGCTGGATTGTTCCTGATGAAATTGGACACTCCGAATTTAGCTGTTTATTTCTGTACAGGAAATACTTTCGAATGTGACATCACCAGACACATCGCTGGATATTCTATCATGCAACTTTCTGCAGAAGAGATATAGATAGGCAGAAGAAATATAATGAACTTTTGGGTAGTATCATGGTGACTGCATCTGTGTATTTTTTCCCCTGGTTTTTTCCTGCTATGCAGGCTCCGCTTTTTTAGGATCACAAAATGTTGATCTATTTGGTTGCAGCAGGAAATGACAAAGCAGCTTGTTGCTTGACTCCATGGGCTGAGAGAAAGGGACTGGCTCAAAGTCACCCAGCCAGGGATTAGAACTCATCTCTTGCTTTTTAGCCCAGTGCTTTAACCACCAGAGCAAAATGATTGTCTAATACCATGATAGTCTGTCTTGTTTAATGTGATTTCCTTAACAGTTTTGCATTCTAGCTTGGAAACCTTTAAGAGGCTTACCACCTAAACACATAAGTGTACCAGCATGCCTACCGTCCCTGTCTTAAAATTCCTTTTTACTCTTACTCTTCATGTATTACGTTTATTACGTTTATACTTTTACCTGTTATCTTATATATGCTAGATAGATAGATAGATAGATAGATAGATAGATAGATAGATGCCTTTCCTTTTGTGTGGAAAGCAGTTTTTAAAATAATTATGTTTTACTTTTGTGTGTGTGTGTGTGTGTGTGTGTGTGTGCCTTTGAGTCAGTGTTGACGCCTGGCAACAGGCTGGACTAGCCCCTGCAGTTTTCTTGGCAGGATTTTGGAAGATTTCCTTGGACTAGGAGAAAGGGACTGGTCCAAGGTCACTGCAGCTGGCTTTGTACCTAAGGTGGAACGAAAACTTAGTCTCCAAGATTCTAGTCTGGAGCTTTAATCATGACACCAAACTGGCTCCCATGTTTACATTGGTGTCATATAAAGATATCACATTACTTCTACTTCCCTTCGGTCATGAGAAGAATAACCAGTTATGAAGCCAGTTAATTTCACCAAAATGTACAACAAGAGAAGATGAGATGGGTGGCACACCAAATCTAATAAAAATAAAAAATAAGAAGAATGGGTTATTCTGTTTGCTTTACTGAGAATCCTTGGGATTTCTCAACCAATGACAGCTATTCCACTCAGCCATGAAATATTTCTTTAAATACAGATCTATTTTAATTTGATAGATATGAAATTAAACTCTTGTCCCTTGAGCTCTAGTTGAACATGACATTACTGGCTGAGTTGAAGTTTCCCACAGCCATTATAGATTATCCACTTGAGAACATAGTGAGTACGTTTTTAAAAAGAGCATCATCCTTGGGCTGAAAAAGTGATCTGTATCACTTTGTTGTTGTTGTCATTTTAAATCCTGCCCATATGCTTTCTGTAGGATTTGGATATTAAAGATAAGAGTCAGGCTCAAAAATCAAGGACATGGTAATTCTTTCAAGCTGGGCTCTTGTTTCATACCTATTGACAGAGTCTTGCCAAACTAAAGCATTCTACTATGAACATCAAGCAAATACTCCAAGAACTATTAGGGTGGGGCTGCCTTCATTCTCTTTCTCTTACACAAAATATTTAGACTGAACTGCCTTTTATTTTTCTGGAATGTACCCCCTCCCTCCTGGGAATCCAGCCTATTACATTCCATTGCAGATTGTGTGTTTTATTTATAAATAAATAATATTTATTACATTTTTATGCTGCCCATCTCCCATATATGACTGCCCAACTCTGACCAGCATAAAATTTCTTTACAAATGTGTGTATGTTTGGAGAGTGTTTGCTTTAAGTATAGAACCTCTTTTCCTCCTTTTTTGTTGCCTATATAACTTGGAATAAATACGACCCTTCAATTTCTGTGTTCTGATCATGACTCTTAGCCAAATACTTTTCTGTGATAACTATCAAGTCAAAACACTTTTCTGTGTTAGGGTAATTCTTCGTTAGCTGCCCATATTTGGTCCACAAACAATGGAGAATGTCACAGTTAATTTGTCATCCTATTGCTGCTATCATATATTTGGAATTTCTAAGAACACTTTCCCCCTGTTTTGTACCTCTTAATGTCAAGCACTGGGGAAATCAGGAGATTCGGGCAGTTTAAAGAGTATAAAGATTTATGGCAAACTTAAGCTCTCTACAGTGATCTGAGCTACTAATGGTCAAGGGAAATTAGCGGGAGTTAAGAAAGGTATTCAAGGTGAACTTAGATCTCTTGTGAGCTTGCAGAGACTCATGACTTATGATGTGCTTGACCCTTCCCTTGAGCTCAGCCTAGTCATCTCCTACAATTATATCATGCAGCTATGTCTTTTATGCCTAGAAGTTGCTTTACACCTGGTTTGTACATCTACTTCTCCCTTCCTTCTGGTTTTAGTTTCCTCTTAGAATTTTTTTTCCTTCTCTTGTGAAGTGCACCGTTTTTTTCTCCAGAAATCCAAATCTTTGATTGTACCATTTTGGTAGTCAATGATTTATCTTGTGTTTTCCTTTCTTGTCTATTGATCTTCAGTGAAAAGCTAGATAATAACATTACTTGGGTTCCTATTCACCTTCCTACCAAGGGAATCCTCTTCTTGTAGCAATGTTGTCTGTGCCCACAAAAATAATTAGAAGTAGGTAGTAATTGTTTTGTTTCATGAGCCTTGATGATCTGGAGACGTGCAGCAGGAAAATGGCATACTTTTCATTATATTTTTTAAATTTGTACATGGCAGCTCCCGGTCATTAAAACAGTGAACCTTTCAAATCAATTATTCTTTTTTTCCGCTTTGTTGATTCCTCCAGAGAAAAAGTCTTTTCCATTATTCTAGAGATTTTAGAATAATATAACCATCTTGGATGGTTGAAATTTGCCTTCTGTGTTCAGAACTTCAAATTGGTTACCGCTGATAACAGTTCCAGTTCCTGTTACAGGACTGTTTCCTAGTTTTTGTATTCTTGCTTGATGTATATTTCCAAATACTACTGTTGTGATATATTCTTCATACGTGGTATCCTTCTGCTTTTTGTGCATATGGGGAAATTTTTCCTCAGAGGCTTTTTTCTCCTGCCATTCATGGAGACCTCTTTGTATAATCCATGTGTGCTTTTCATCCTCCCTGATGATTTTTAAAAGAGAAAAAAGTTGGCCTTCTGTTTTTTTACTTCTGCAATCAGGAGTCAAACTTTTACTCACAATAGGTTTAATTCGTATACATTTTACTTTGTTTATGCACTTCTTATTTAATATTATGGATACAACACACAGGTGGCTTAAATATTTTACAGGTGTTACTAATTAGTTGAGTCGGCAGACAAAATGCTGAATGAACAGATCACACTTCTGTTTTGAACTGGGTTAAAGCAGTATAATCTCAAATATATAAAATCTGGATCCAAGTCCTTCCAAGGCTTTGGCTTTGCTTGTAGATGCATCACCCAATCTCTGTCAGGGATGTTCCAAGCTTTTCTTCCTCTGTGCAGGCGGAGCAGGAAAAATGTGAGCTTTTGGCTTAGTTGAAATGCATGTGACAATTTGACAATTAAATTTCACAAACATGACCAAATCAGCAAGATAAATATCTCTGGAGTAGTTATTGATTTGTTCCTCTTGTGTAATGGCGAGGATGTGCATTGAGCTTACAGAGCATAAATGTGCTTACTGCAACTGTCTACACCTTCTTAAAGTAGCTGTGCCATTTCCTGGGCTCTGGTGGTATTTCCAGGGTCCCAGAAAATATGAATTTGAATTGTGATGTTAAAAAGAGACAGCAACAGGGTGTGATGATCTCCTTCATCATCCTTCATCTGCACATGTGAGTACTAAAATAAATATTCCTTCTTTAAGGAAGCAGTAATGGGGATAGTGAGCATGGTACTGGTATCTCATGCAATTCTTGCAAATCCTTAATTTTTAAAAAAGAATAGAGGACATAATAATAATGGAATGTTGAGAAGAATGGGTGGGCATAGACATATATTGATACAAACACCCCAAGGAAAAACTGGCTTTTGGTAATAGTATTTGGAATAACTACAAGCTGAATTTGAGTCAATAAGGTGATTCAGCTGTAAGAAAAGCAAATATTAACTTTTTTCAACAGAATTGTTCCACTTGATTACTCAAATTGCATCTTTAGTATAGCACCAGGTGGAGAAATTGAAACGGGTTCACAGAAGGGCGACAAGGATGACCAAAGGATTACAAACCAAGTTGTATGAAGACATTTTGAAGGAGCTGAATGTGTTTAATCTTGAAAAGAGATGACCAAGAGAACTCTTCAAATGATATTACATAGAAGGTCGTCAGATTTCCTGTTGTTTCAGAATGTAGGACACAAGTTCAAGCTCAACCCTTCCAAGACTGAGTGGTTGTAGTTCCCGGCATCCCGATATAGTCAGCTGACTCTATCGCTGACTATTGGGGGCAAGTCTTTGGCCCCCGTGGAGAGGGCGTGCAATCTGGGTGTCCTCCTGGATACGCAGCTGTCTTTGGAGGAACATCTGACGGCTGTAGCCAGGGGGACTTTTTGTCAGGTTCACCTGATTCGCCAGTTGCGCCCCTTTCTTGATCGGGATTCCGTGTGCACAGTCACTCATGCCCTCGTCACCTCTCGCCTGGACTACTGTAATGCTCTCTACATGGGGCTCCCCCTGAGGAGCACCCGGAGGCTCCAACTGGTCCAGAATGCGGCCCCGCGGGTAATTATGGGAGCTGCATGGTGCTCCCACATAACACCGCTCCTGCACGAGCTGCACTGGCTCCCAGTGGTCTTCTGGGTGCGCTTCAAGGTGTTGGTCACCACCTTTAAAGCGCTCCATGGCATAAGGCCTAGTTATCTTCGAGACCGCCTTCTGCCACTGACGACCTCCCATCGACCCGTGCACTCCCACAGAGAGGGCTTCCTCGGGGTGCCATCAGCCAAGCAATGCAGGCTGGTGACCCCCAGGGAGAGGGCCTTCTCTGTGGGGGCTCCTACCCTCTGGAATCAGCTGCCCCCAGAGATAAGGAGAATCCAAGACCTCCGTGCCTTCCGCCATGCCCTTAAAACTTTCCTCTTCCAACAAGCCAGGCTGGCCTAACAAATCCTTTTAGATGATTTTAAATTGGTTTGTCTTTTTTAAATCTTGGGCCAATTGAGATATTCCTTTTAATTGTTCTTAATGTTTGTATTATGTGTTTTTACTTGGCTGTATACCACCCTGAGTCCCCAGGGAGAAGGGCGGTATATAAATTTGAAATAAAATAAAAAATAAAAAATGTGATTCCAACTGATTGTCATAAAAATATTCCTTAACAGTAAGAGCAGTTTAGCAGTGGAGCTGTATAAACAGAGGCAATAAGAATTCCATTCACTGGATATGTTCAATAGGAGGATGGAAATTTAACTTTCAGGGATGCTTTAATTTGGACCCTGAATTAATGAGGACTTGATGGCCTAAATGGCCCTTTCCACCTCTATGATATACTGACGATAGATGCAGGATAACTTTCTATTTTAAAAAGTTTAAATATAAGTGCAAAATGAGGATGACAAGCATTAAGGGATGTATATATAGGTTGATTTCGACTTACAACAGTTCATTTATTGACCATTTAAAGTTACAATGGCACTGAAAAAAGTGACTTATGATCATTTTTCACACTTACGACCATTACAGCATCCACATGGTCATGTGATCAAAATTCAGATGATTGGTAACTGATTCATATTTATAATGGTTACTATCTCTCCGGGGTCCTGTGATCACCTTTTATGAAGCAAAGTCAGTTGGAAAACCAGATTCACTTAACAACCGTGTTACTAAATTAACAATTGTAATGATTCACTTAACAGTAGCAAGAAAAGTCGTAAAATGGATCAAAACTCACTTAACAAATGTTTCACTTAGCAACATAAATTTTGGGCTCAATTGTGGTTGTAAGCAGAGGACTACTGTACTCTGTAGGCACCCTGGTGCTCTAAGACTGCATGCTGAGAATATCAGCTCATTTTTCAAGCAAAATAACATTTCCACACTTGAACAAGAATATCAGCAATGTTGGGGGAATAAATTTAGGGAGAACAGAACAATCACCTTTAAAAAACAGAGCGAGGAATCACTCCACAAGGATTTAATACTGATACCATAATACTGAATACAGAGGCAGAGAATTCAAACCTTAGAGGATGGGAAGGAATAGGGGTAATAGAGATTATGAAACAGAGCTCAAAGTGGCTAGATCCTTAACAAGCGTTCTGTGTTCTGCAAGAAAGATCTTTGTCAAGATACAAATTTGGGAAAGGTAAAAAAAAATGAGAACAATATTATACAGAAAAACTCATTTCACAGCAATGAAAAGTTCATCAAGTTAATTTTTATTGTGCTGCCAAGAGCCAAATTACAAGAAACCATCTTACATTTTAAAAAGTAAACAAGCAACCTGCCAAATTGCAGCGCACTCTAAGTGCCATAATATGCATCTATGTTATTTTTCAGAAAATTGTATCTGCATTTCTCTTACAAGAGCACAACAGGAACCAAAGTAAAAGAGTGTAATGAATACAGCACATAGGATAAATAATATCTTTAAAATAATAATAAAATAATAACAAAAAAAAAACATTTTACACCATGTCCTATATCCTGCAAGTATCATTCAGAATACGGCCTTGATTGTAAAACAAAGCAAGCATTTACAATTTTCCGATAAAGACTGTTTACTCTTTATGAAAGGAATGAATGATTGACCGTGACAGAATCTGAATAATGGGAGAGTAATGTTTGTTTCAGTGTCTTTATACTAAGGATAAAATGCTGTGGTGGGGGCAGAGGGGCTACATTTTTTTATTCTTTTGGAAACTGAATTCATAACAGAAAAAAACACTGAGCCTTTATGATACACCTATTACCTTTTCTCTTTGACACAAACAGCTAGAACACTTTGTGATATTCTAAAACAAGATATTTGATAATCTTCAGATTAATAAATTAGGTCATATAATAAATTAGGTTTTTCAGTTTTAAAGTTCAGTAATCTCTGACCAAGTATTTACAACAATACTTGAGAGTTCCTTTACAAAAAATACATTTTCTTTTCACATTAAACATATTGGGTATCTGTGTCTCAGGACAAGCAATTGTGAAAGTAAGAGGCAACACACAACTGGGCAGTTAGTATAAAAGTGCCAAGACCTGTTTGGAAAAGTTAAAGTTGTGTGTACAGTTAAAGTTACAAGTCAAGCTGCAACAAACCTTCAGTGAGTTGTGGACTTTATTTTAATAGCTGCTTCAAACAGCTATTATGCAATAAGTCCAAATGCAGATACTGCTATTCTGTGGAATTGAGGAGTGCTGCCTATACATTATCAGTGTCTCTAGCCAATGCATTGGATTTTAAGCCTTTTTAAGGCCATGCAGGATAAAAAAACAAACGCACACACACCCCCTGAAATGTAGCAAGTAGCGATACTAATGCTTACTGCTAAAATTGTGCACACACTGGATATGTATGCAAACACAAGGGCACGCACGCACGCACACACACGCTCATTTGCATCCTAACACTTCCAAATCAAATAAAACTAGATAAAATGAGATAACCTCATCTTGTCTTTCTACACACGCAAGGTTAAGTAATAATATGGAATGCCTGTGTTTCTGTTCTGGGTAAAATCTCAGTTAAAAATACATTCAACAGGGAAAATACAAAATTATACTGATATATACTGTATATATAAATAGCATATATATACTGTATATATACATATATACATATATAGTAGGAGTATATGTGTATTTTATATGTATATATCCATACACATATACATATGTGTATGTATATATAAAATACTATACACATAAACACTTAAACACGCAGAGACACACAAATGCTTTTTTTTAAGCATAACAATATTTACAAGGATATTTCTATAAAGCTAAAGTTTTAAAGAAGCATGATCTTTCTTTCTGAGCTTCCAAAAAGGTGCTTGAGTAATATACATTAAAATTAAGCAGCTTCCTAGCATGAAAGTTGCTTCTAGTCTGCATAATCAGTAACAGAACCCCCCCCCTTTTAACATGATACAAAAATGAATCTGAGCTAGATCTTCATCCAACAAGATCATTTTCTTCAAAGATAATTTGGTGTGTGAACCACCTGAAACTGATAGACAGTAAAAGAAACACATACATGCGCGCACACACACCCAAACAGAGTTCTGGAATCAAATGGTGTTTAACTTTTCCTCTTCCCCCTTCAATACTGTTGCCAAAAGATCCAGTGCTCTTCTCAGGAATTATACATTTGCTAACTGCCAGTCTGGTCAATTAGCATCAAAATGAAAAACAAAAAGCAGCACAATGTATGATTGTACTTATCTTCCATAAATTTGCCCTTTTTGTTTTAATGTTTTCCTTACTGTATCATTCATTCACTATTGCAGCTTCTGACCAGATAGAAAAATACAGCTGCAGCTATCCTGCACCTGTCATGCAATAGATTATCCTACGGATTTACTTTTGTAGCATAAGCACCCCAAATATTCTGATTTGAATTGTGTTAGGGTTCTGCTTATACGTCACTGCAATAAATGCGATTTGAAGTATCAGTAAAAAGCGATATTCTTTTGACTCCAAGCTAAGCTGACCAGCTATTCTTTGAAGCTTCTTGTTCTAACCACGCAAGCTCACCCCAGTTTTCTCTTCCCAAACAATCATGATTACTATGTTACAAGCAAAACATCAACAAATTTTAAAACTTTGGTTCCAGGAAAACACTTGGTCAGAAGTGGGAATGCTTGTTCTGGCACACTGCAGGAATCAGAGTCAATCCCAACAAGGTCTTAGAGCTGTACATGAAGTCACAAATCCAATACAATCCACTAAGCAAGTGCATGATTCTAGTTTTATTTGAATAGCAGACTCAGCCTTTGTTTCTTCTTAACTTCTTGGTAAGAGATGCAGTTTCTCACACTGTCTGATAGAAATTATCTGCTTGTAAGTTACTCTGTTTTTGCATGCTGTAGAATCCACTGTATCTTGAATCTGGATCAGCAATTCTAAGCATTCTCTGAGAACTGTCCACCTGAACCATGGTGCCTTTCTTGCAGTCCACATACACTAATTGATTATTTAAGCAGGAAGGCTGTTTGGATGGAAACACAATACATAAAATGAACATTTTGGGTACAGTATGTTTTTATTCCCTACTAAACAGTGTCTTCTTAATTGCAAAGGCGAGAGGAAGTTCAGCTATTCAGTCCTACAATATCATTTAGACTCAAAAGCCAGGAGCACAAACATATACTATGGCTTTGCATTGTTCAGGGCTCCATTTGTGATAAAAGTATGCAAATAAAATAACTGATAGTTATAATCATTATAATTAACCTTCAGTTATTAGAATGATCCCTAGCATAAAGAACATGGAGCCTGAGTGGCGTAGGAGGCTAATGCCTCCAACAAGGCAGCATTTAACATCCAGCTGCCTGCAATTACTGCAAGTTCGAATCTCACCAGGCTCAAGGTTGACTCAGCCTTCCATCCTTTCTAAGGTGGGTAAAATGAGGACCCGGTTTGTGGGGGCAATAAGCTGACTTTGTATAAAATATACAAAAGTATGAAGACTATTGCTTAACGCATTGTAAGCCGCCCTGAGTCTCCGGAGAAGGGCGGCATATAAATAATAATAAATAAAAAAAAAACCCAAAACATCCTTGGGCAAATGGCTACTGTACCCTTCTGGGCATTGGCAAGTGTTAAGAACATAAGAAGAGTTCTTTCAGATAGAACCACAAGCCACCTACTCCTGTGTATTCGGTCACAGTGGCCAACATGATACATTTTACAAGCCCAGATTGGAGTGACAGTCTCTTCCAACACTGCAGTATTGAACACTTCTTCTCTCTGTTTTTGGAGGGGAGGGGTAATAAACAACTATCCTCTATGAATCTGTCTCCTTTAAAACCATCCAATAATTCCAACTGTTGGCAGTATATTCTACAGTTTAACTATATCTAGGTGAAAAAGAAAACATCTTCCTTTAATCAATCCCGAATCTCCAAAAGCCATGATCTCTGAAAGCAATTAACCTTCCAAAGAAACAATGCTTCCAGATAATGTACCCTTAGGGAACGCATAGGGAAGACACTTGCAGATCTCCATTTCCACAACTGTTTGCTCTTATTTACTTGTACGTGTAACTGCTCAACTGATTCAAAATAGACACTTACTTATTTATACAGTATAAATGCTATTTAGTCCATTACCTTTGCTGGAGTTCTGTAGCAGGATACTGGTATCCACTGCTTTTTCTGATTGATAAACAAAAGTGCAATTATAAGAACTACAGCTGTTAAGAGGGGTACGGTTACCCAGGCAAGAGAATCAAGAGATGCTTCTGCAGTTGGCTGTGATCCTCTAGTTTCTCTATATTCACCCTGAAGGTGACCCATATCTGTAAAATGTAAAAATAAGCACATTACCAATTAAAAAATAAAGTAATGGAGTAGCTCATGGTGAGATATCATACATAATAACCTGAGAAACAAAATTTTCCAAATGATGTGTTCATAACTAAAAGTAATACTGTAAGAAATATTTAGATTCAAGTTAGTTTTACTTAGGTCAAGTACAACTTCAGGTTTGTCAAATCTATTGCGTTCACACAAGCATTTAACAAAACACATTTTTTGTGCTACCGAATTTGTTTTCAGTATTAGAACTAAACTGACATTAATTCAGTTTTTATCACATGGATGTCTTCATTTTTGCAGCATAATGTAAGTGGAAAATGTAATTTTATTTAATTTATAAAATTTATATACTGCCCACCTCACTGTTACAGTGATTTTATTATTGTTTTGGTTAAACAAGTAGGAGTTGGAAACGGATGCTAATTTATTCTTGAATATCCTGCCTGTTTCAGATTTTTCAGTCAATCCACTGGAAAATTATATTAGGGTACATACATTACTATTGTGCTGTTGGCTTGTTATTTAATATTGATATTGTTTTATATGCATTATCTTTATTATGGTTGAAGTCCAGTACAAAAATAGGTTAAAACAATCCAATAAACAAATATATAATAGTATTATAACAGTTTAGTACAGTGGTTCTCAACCTGTGGGTTGCAACCCTTTTGGGGGGGTCGAACGACCCTTTCACAGGGGTCGCCTAAAACCATCGGAAAACACATATTTTCAATGGTCTTAGGAATAATGTTATGGTTGGGGGTCACCACATGAGGAACTGTATTAAAGGGTCGTGGCATTAGGAAGGTTGAGAACCACTGGTTTAGTACATGGTATGCTTCTGGTAGCGGATCTGGAAACGACATGGCCTAAGTCTCAAACTTTACCAATAAAGTCGTGATTCAGGATATCGGTGTTTAAGTAACCAAGCAGTCATTCAACTGGGAGGAAACGTAATTGAAAACATAGCTCCATGTAGAATTTACACCTTACAAAGACATTATCTAGGATTTCAGATTCCCCAGAGGCACAAGGACGTTGCCTAAGCCTATGGAGATTCCATTATATCTGCCATGAATAACTAAAGAGGGAAGGGCACTGAATTGTGCTTTGAAGAAAGTTTATCAGTTATGGATGTAAGATTTATATAAATTGCATGCAGATTGTAGTTCTGTAGATTTGTTGTAGACAATGTACTGTTTTGAATGTTGTGTTTTTGCCCTTGCTGATCTTTTATTTTATTAATTTTTGCGTTCTCTTGTAAACAGTCCAGAAAGTTGCCAATTTTAAGATATCAATAGGTGGTAATGAAAGAATGGGTTCATTAAAAAAAAGGGTTAAATGTAATACTTGCTGGGCTTAATCATACAGATTTAATTATTCTTAGGAGAGACCTACCAAAATCACTGGGACAAATTAACTGCATTAAGCAAATATTGCTAAATTTGGCTCCAGCTCAGGAAATTCTAAGAAAGTAACAGAAGAGTTGCCATTATTTATGTTCTGCTTACTTGTGGGCATTTTTGAATCTGGCTTCTAATAAACATTTTTCCTGAAAAAAATTACATAATCAGAGAAAACTCTTTTCCCTCCTCTTTGTTGCTATCTACATATTGGACTCTCATGTCTTTTAACAGTTTCTACAATAACCATGATTAATTGACTTGTACAATAAATAAATTTCTGCTCTACACAACTGTGTGCAGCAAAAATATAGCCAACTCATTTGGTCCAAATGTAGTTCTTCGGGCAATTTTTGCAAGCTCTGGAGCCCCTCAAATTGCATTGCTAAAACCTAGTGTCAAAATGCTGACTTAGGCCAATGTAATTCTTCACTTTTAAAAAATAAGAATTTTTTTTTTATTACAAATCTATTAGAGAGAGGTTTGGATGTCTGGAAAACCAAACCAAAACAGCCCATCAACATTTAATGAAGCATTCCTGCCTCTATTTTCCCGTCCCTCTGAAATTACCACATCAAGATCATGTCTCTATCGCTCCTGGAGGCTGCAAAAAGGCAGTTCCTGGCTACAGAAATGATTTTCTGTCCTATATTAGATTGAAATATAAACAATTGTTGTGAAAAGGTATCCTATTCTTCTGCTTCAAACAAGCCATTCTATTGGCAAAGATAAGTTCTGACTACGGGAGCCTTCCTCAGCCTAATGCTGAGAATGTGTTATAGCCTCTCATTTCCAGCCAGCAGACAACTTATAGCTCAACTCATTTAGACAAAACCAAGTTCCTATAGTGAAATTTGGTATTCCTTTCAAAATACTAAAATTCTAAGAAAATGACAGCTTGAAGCTTACCTAAGTTGTCTTTGCTTTATGCAGAGATAATTGATTTAAATGGTGTTTACCTTTATGGATATGAACAACATCATTTTCACTGAATGTAGGCCAGACTGGTGCTTCTAGTTCTTTATCACCTCTATGATTTGTCTTCTCAATTGGAATGTTGGTAGGTTCGGGTACATACATTTCTGCAAAACAATAAGGAATTTATAGGAAAGCTAGCTAATCTAGATACCAACACTGTTAACAAAGTTTGTGAATAAATAAAAAGCTATTTAAAATGGACTGTACATTTAATATATTAAAAACTTGCAACACATTAATGAAGTATTTTTTTAAAGCTCTCCGGAGGTCTAGGTGTAAATAGGCTGCATAAAATTATAACGTAAAAGAGGCAGGAAATATGTCTGATAAGAACACCCAGTTCTTATCACTGATAATTAAGAACAGATGGTTTTTGAATTACCGTGTTAAAAAAACCCTTTTCCTGCATCTATAAACAGAACAAAAATATTTGAAAACTATAAAGTCTTGGAATACTGTTTATAAAGATGTTCTTTTACTGTTTCCCATATAACTGCCAAAATATATAAACAGGCAAAAAGGTTGCAACTTGTGATCAGGTGACCATAGGATGCTGCAACTGGTCGTAAATACAAGCCGGTTGCCAAGTGCCGAAAATGTGATTACATGACTGAGGAGATGGTATGGCAGCTGTAACTTTGAGGAGGGGTCATAAGTAGCTTTTTTTGAGTCCATCGTAACTTTGAGCAATTATTAAGTAACCAGTTGTAAGCCCAGGACTATCTGTAGACATGTTTTTTCGAGATAGAAAAAAAAAGTTTCTGAATCCAAGTCTTGACTTCAATACTGGATACCCAAAAATCAAGCCAGAGCCTATTATTTAATTCTTCATTTAATGGAAATATATTCTTTTATCTTTCCAAACTTTCCACTTATCTTGGACAAATGATTATTTAATGTCTCTATGTTTTTTTAAAAAAAAAACGATTCTGGCTGAATAAACTGCCAGAATCTAACTTACCTGGGCACATGGGACAGCAACTTCCCTCCACATTAATCGGTTCCACGCAAGGAAGAGAGGGGCAACTAACTGTGGAACAAAGCGTCTGACCCTGCAAGCAGTAGCAATGAGTGCAGCTATCAATGTCCCAACGTTCTTCATCTGCGTAGGTTTTTCCATTAAAATGACATACTGCCTTCTTTGCTGCTGTGTCTTCTGTTGAAAGAACATGCCACAAAAATGCAATAATTGGAAGAGGGAAAGCTTGGGATTGTGAATCAGGTCTTAAACTTTTCATGTTCATTTGTTTTTAACTTGCCCAGTTCTTTCCTGCAAATATCTGCTTAATCAAAATGAAATAGGCAATAGTAGTATATTTGCAAAAGAAAAAAAAAGGACCAAGCATTAAGAATAGCAATAGCAATTAGATTTATATATCGCTTCACAGTGCTTTACAGCCCTCTCTAAGTTGTTTACAGAGTCAGCATATTGCCCCCAACAATCGGGGTCCTCATTTGCCAACCTCGGAAGGATGGAAGGCTGAGTCAACCTTGAGCTGGTGAGAATCAAACTGCTGGCAGTCGGCAGAATTAGCCTAAAATACTGCATTCTAACCACTGTGCCATCACGGCTCAAGAATAGAAGAATAATCTTCTATTACACTCAATTTTTAGAATTTCTGAGAGCCCTGGTGGCGCAGCAGACTAAAGCATTGTTATTAACATCAGCTGCCTGCAATTACTGCAAGTTCAAATCTCACCAGGTTCAAGGTTGACTCAGCCTTCCATCCTTTCAAAGGTAGGTAAAATGAGGACCAAGATTGTGGGGGCAATAAGCTGACTTTGTATAAATATGTACAAAAGTATGAAGGCTATTGCTTAACGCATGGTAAGCCGCCCTGAGTCTCCGGAGAAGGGCGGCATATAAATCAAATTTAAAAAAAATTATTATTCTTCCATTAATCGAATACCTCTACCGATTATTATATTACAGTTCATACATTTCTGGGTTTATATCTAAGCAGATTCTTTGCAATCCTTGATAAAATGAATTCCTAGCTGAAGGGCTTTGAGAATTGCTTTGGAAATAAAATTCAGGATTGATTCCCTTGGGAATTCACATGAATACATTAATAAGGAAAACACAGTGGCAATATGGAGGTATTGCAATAGAGGTGGGGACTGGGATGGGTTGGAAAGGACTCATTCAATTAAAATCAATCATGCAAAATTAGAATGTTAACTATATTATCAGCAAACTTGTTTGGAATGTAAATCTTATCATTAGTTTTCTACTTTAAGAAGTCATTTGGGACACTTAGATCATGCTTGAACTGACAAGAAGATGCAAGATGTGAACTTTGTATTCTGTCACAATAAATGGGAACAAAATTCCCTATTTCATAACAACTGAAGGAAATAGAAGCTGTTTTTCATTTTCAATTGCCTAAACTCCAGAGCCTGGTGGCGCAGCAGACTAAAGCACTGTTATTAACATTCAGCTGCCTGCGATTACTGCAAGTTCTAATCTCACCAGGCTCAAGGTTGACTCAGCCTTCCATCCTTTCTAAGGTAGGTAAAATGAGGACCCAGATGGTTGGGGCAATAAACTGACTTTGTATAAATATACAAAAGTATGAAGGCTATTGCTTAATGCATTGTAAGCTGCCCTGAGTCTCCGGAGAAGGGCGGCATATAAATCAAATTAAAAAAACAACAACCTCTGAACACTTTTGTGATTTCAGTTTTGCTAGGAGAAAGCCAAAAAGCTTTAGGCAAAAAGTTAGAAAGGATGAACCCAGTTAAGTATGTCTCTTATGTATATGTATAGCTGAGTATGTTTATATATATACATATGAAAATACACACAGCTCACATACACAACATATAGTCAGAGGAAAACCCACTTAAGTATGGAAAAATATGCAACCACTGAAGAATTTATGTGTTAACTAATAATTAAATTAAGAAATTAAAGAAGTCCCAGCATCACCTGCAACAAAATATGCTAATCTAACTCATCTAACTGCTGTGATCTTATATTTTTATCCTGACATATTTATTTCTTTCTTCATTAAATTTACATGGAAATGTGTGCAAGTAACAATATTTGTATCATGTCATCAAAGCACACATCTTGTCACTTGTTTTCCCAGATATTCATAGTTCTTATGTATACAATCTTTGCAGAAAGCAGAAATAAGGATATTGAAGGAATGATTTCACATATAATGCAATAAATGCAAAACACTGGATATGGCCCGAACCAATATGACTATAGCTGGAAACTATAGAAAACAGCAGTATTAATCTGTCCTCGCCTTTTTGTTAACATTATCTAGTGAAACAAAACATACAATCACTCTGCTTCCAAAAAACGTGAAAGGCATAATTGAAAAACAAGCAAAATACAATATAAGATAATGATTTTGCAGTCAAGGTATTATATGACACAGGGAGAAGATGGGTAGTAAGATTTCTTCCTTCCTTTATGGATAGAACAAGCCCAAATGTATGATAAATCTTCTTTTGGTAAGATTTATTTATTACTTAATTCTAACAATATCCATAATATTATGCAACATTACCTATGACAGTGATGGCTAACCTTTTTGCCATTGCATGCCAAAAGCGGGGGGAGCGCGGGGAGGTCGCCCATGTGCATGCCCACACCCATAGTTCAATGAGCCCCCCCCCGCTTTTAGCATGTGATGGCACAGTGGACCCGGTAGGCCCGTTTTTCACCCTCCCCAGGTTCCAGAGGCTTTCTAGAAGCCTGGGGAGGGCGAAAACAGCCTTCCCCCCCCCCAGAGGCCCTCCAGAGGCCGGAAACAGCCCATTTCCCAACTTCCGGTGGGACCAGAAGGCCCAAAAATCAGCTGGCCAGTGCACGCATGCACGCTGCAGCTGAGCTATGGCAATGCTTGCGTGCCTACTGATATGGCTCCGTGTGCCACCTGTGGCACCCGTGCCATAGGTTCGCCGTCACGGACCTATGATGTTTGCCTGTGGTAATACTTCATCACAAAGAATAGCATTATGGTATAATTACAGTAATAATTATACTATAGTTCTCAATATATGCATTAAATGTATCACAGATTTTTTAAAAAAATACAATTAAGGCCTAAATTGACACAGCATCTTAACATTATAAATAAGATTGGGAAAAAAACACTCTGATCATATCTGTTGTGGTCCACCAGCAGCCTATGGAGCTGGCAATGGAGTCGGACAGTGAGGAGGCTGGGAGGAACATGGGTCAGTCCTGGAGTCTGAGGAAGGCCCAGACAAGGGCTCTGTGTTGGAGGCAGAGATGGGGCCAAGACCATCTGGGAGTGATGTGCGGACTCCGGAGCCCCCAGAGTTGGACAGCAGAGAGGCAGAAGAACAGGAGGAGCCTGTTCCTAGTGCATGCATGCGCAGAGCTGCCAGAAGGCAAGTGCAGCTAAAGCAAAAGGTATGACTCGGGAGTAAGGCCAGGAGATTATTGGCCCCTCCCATAAGGCTTAAAAGAGAAACAAAGGCACTTGGGCCTTTTTGCAGGAAAGCAATGTTGCTAACTTTGTTTCCAATCGGCATCTCTTGTTTGTTTCTGAACTTCATGGGGCTTTGCCAAGTAAGGCCTTTGGCAGAGTGTCAAAGAAGATAAAGGTTGGTGATTATCCCGAAGGATTTCTTCCGAAGGACTTGTTTTGCAACTAATTGGGACTCAGCTGGGAATGAACGTAATTCTCAGCTGTAACAATAAAATAGGTTTGTTTGGGACTGCTTGTGTCTTGTAATGTCAGTAAGCCTAGGTCACAACAATATCCTTCTCTCTCCTTTCCAGTGCTTACCTATACAGTAAGGACAACATTGCCCTTTCCTTAAAACAGGTTTTTCACAGGATACTGGTGGGCAAGATTCAGAGTAACAGCTGATTCCACCATCCAGGCAAATACAACTGGTACAAACATTTGGTTTCCATGACTCAGCGGTTAAGAAGATATCACCGTCATCATTTTTGCAGTAACTGGGCATGCTTTTATTGGTTGACAAGGAAGGCTGAACAGGTTCATCTAAAAAAATACACAAAGAGCATAGGAGTGACAGGAACTGGCAGAGATATACTTTTTATTTTACATATACATATTTAAATACATATGAAGAGGAATTGGAAATACTTGCCACTATAGTATTAGAACGCTTGGTTGTGCAAGGTTTTTGAATACATGGAATGCTGTTAAGAAGTGGAACTCTATTTTCAATTCCCTGCTGTGCTTATGATTATGTAATTCCTGAATTGGCCTATTCTTCATGAAAGCAGCGAAGCACTTTTGAGCAATGTAACTTGGCAGCTAGCAACATCCTTCAGAATATAATTTTTCATTAAAGACTTCTGCTGAATGGTCCTTCCTCCAGAACAAGTGGAGATCAAGTGATTCCTGGATGTTGACAAATCATATTTGGAAAAGGCAGTCCAGCACCAAGAGAACTTATATACGAAGGAAAAATATTCTATTTATTTAGAAATATTCTAAATATTTCTATTTATTTATGCCCGCCTGTCAGAAAATGATGCTTCAGATATTTTTCCTGGAATGCAAAAGGAGCAGGAAAGGACCCAACTATATTTTTATAGCTGTGAGCTTCATCTCACTGTTCCTAAGGAAAGAGAGGAAAAAAGCAATTGTAACCTCTATGATTTTGGCCCTCCCTACAATTTTTGTATCACCTTCCTGTAGGCTCATACACCCCCGGGCAGGAGATAACAAGCAGCCATATCTGCTTAAACAACTCCCAGTTCACTTTTATGAACATATACACACCCCTACTTTGTAATAACACTGTTTGTAAAAAATGGTGGGCAGATTCCTATGTATTACTAAAGAGTAATAGAGTAATACAGAACAGCCTGTAACACTGAATAATGACAGCTTCTTTTAACTAGAAATGCTGAAGATTGACTGGTGAATTTAACAACAAACCATTGTCATGGCACAAAGGCTGATGAGCTGCTTTTGTATTTGTTTAAAGTCTGTGTGTAGAAGGCAAGTCTCAAGGCTATTGATGGGAGTTTTCCTTCCTAATGGTTTTGTGTTCCCTAAGACTTTAAGAGTAAAGGACCACACCTGTACCAAGATAAAAGAAAACTGCTGCTACACAGGTGTGGGTGGTGGTATTGGTAGAAAGAGAAAGGAAATGGTACTTCAATTTACAGCAGAACCTACTGAAGTAGAAGGTTGGTATAAACTAAGAACTGTGTTGCTACTGTATTTATGACAAGGAAAAATGAACAGTTGTGAACACAAGGTAGAAAGGGAAACTTACCACCCTGGTAAATACTGTCATCTGTCACTTATAAATATCTCCTTAAGCAAAGGGGAGTAAAGAAGTTGTATATATTAGATGTAACGTATTAGAAATGTATATTTTATGTACCTTGTTTAAATGCTAAAGGAAGAACAGTCTTCTGGTCCATGTTTGATAGATGGATTGTTTTATTAACTTCAATGAAACTACCTTTTTAAAAACTAATTCTTCATAGCCATGTATATGTAAGAAAAGGCAGCTAATGCTCTTAAGAACTGCTGGAAACGTACAATTTATTATTAGTCTTAGATTTTTATCCTGACTTTTATATGCTTTGGCCAACTCAAGGCAATGAACGTATTTGATGCTCTGCCTCTTATATTCCTCACAACAACCCTGTGAAGTGGATTAAGTTGAGAGAGAATGACTGGCCCCAAATCACCCAACTGGTTCTTAGGCTTAAAGGAAGACTAAAACTCACAGCTTCCTAGTTCTAGGCCAGCACCTTAATCACATTAAACTGCCTCTTAATTGAAAACTGATCTGAGAGAAAAGAGAAAGGGGGATGGTAGAGTCTGTCTGTGGGATGTGTATGAAAGAGGCAGATGGAATATGTTTGTATATTAATCCCAAAAGTGAGAAATACATAATGAGGATTAATAGAACTTGCATAATGAAACACAGGATAAGAGCTAGAAAGTTTGAGTGGATGATCTTATATAACAGACATGTCTAAGTTCAGAAGAGCAGGCTTATAGTTGGAGGCTCAATTCTGTCTATATGTTAGATACACTAGTGCCCAAGAATTTACACAGGAGTAATGAAGGATTTCATCATTTCATTGCTGGACTGTGGATGCTTTTAAAGACTTTTTTCAAACACTATTGATTATACTTATTTTTGAGATGTAATGATATAGGGCAAATTAAACTGTTTTAACAAATATGCTAAAATATATTACATGAAGCTAACCTGGACACTGGGGACAACATGAATCCTGAGTACGTGTAGGATTTCGACAAAGTAGAGGGGGACAGACTTCGGTTTCACATAAGACTCTTGCATTATGACATGTACACTGGGTACAAGAATCAATGTTCCATGTGTCTCCTTCCATAAAATACTCTCCTCCTGGGACATAACAGATGGTTGGACCACTGATTTCTGGCTTCTGTGCAATGGATTCATCTGTGAAAAATAGAATCCCCCCAAAGAAATAGAAAATTAATTGACTTTCCATTAAAATATAGATTCAAATCATAGTAATGGTTTCTATATCTATTGTAAATGACTATATTTATAAACGAACACATTTTAAAACATCTTGGTTTGTACCACTATAATAAACCAGTAATAAGTTTAAAACAATGTTATGAAAATAAAGGCAGACTTTATTTTCAGGATTGCCCACTGAACGCTGTAAGTGACAGCAAGGTATTTGAGGATGGAGTAAAGACCAGTTCAGAAATTTCAAATAGATATAATTTCATAAACTGATTACTTGTAAGTATATTGTGATCTCTCTGTGACCCATAGACAGTACGGTACTTCTGTTCATGTATTTGGGATATAAATCCAACAAACAAAAAAACACCTATAGCAAACTAAAACTGGATTCTTGCCTAATTATAAGTCCAAAGAGGGCAATTAAAACTAGACCTATCATACAATTTCCACATACTTTGTGGAATCTTTCTCACTTGTCTAATATAGTGATCCCCAATCTTGCCAGCTTGGCAACCCAGCGGTGGGGGAGGAGAGGGGATGGTTCTATGCAAGTATTAGTAGGCCATGGCCCAGTGACTAGGGACCAGAGGTAGTATTCAGCAGGTTCTGACCAGTTCTAGAGAACCGGTAGCAGAAATTTTGAGTAGTTCAGAGAACCGATAAATACCACCTCTGACTGGCCCCACCCCCATCTATTCTCTGCCTCTCGAATCCCAGCTGATCAGGAGGAATGGGGATTTTGCAGTAACCTTCCCCTGGAGTGAGGAGGGAATGGAGATTTTACAGTATCCTTCCCCTGCCATGCCCACCAAGCCACGCCTACCAAGTCACCCCCACAGAACCGATAGTAAAATTTTTTGAATCCCACCACTGCTGGGAACCCCTGGTTTGATATGTGGCTATAGGAAGGTAACAGAAGTTACACAGTGATAAGCATCTATATACATTATACAAAGATATGGATTATCCACAAGGTTCAGTTTTATCCCTGATTCACTGATTTCAAACTGATTCTGACCTGCAGTTCAAATCTGATTTTAAAAATCTGATCTTTGCCCTTTTCTTCCAGTTTGCATAACTAGATGGAATGGCTACAGGAATAACTGTACTTTACTTTTCTCTCTGTTTTTTGGCAATCAAAAGAGCCTAAATATTTAAGAGTATTTAGCCTTTCTTTGGACTTCCAAGATTGCATTCTCTTAATTCAATTAAATTACTAATGATGTGTATGAAAACTAAAATATTTCTGCCTTTGAAAGCGAAAATTATTACGTTTAGGATGCATAAGATTAGTGCCAAGTGTTAATTTATAAAGTTTATGCAATTACATGGAAGCAATGCAGGTTTCAACTGGTTTATCTAGCAAGTATCTCAGTCTTTTTACTTATAAGATCTTCCCTGGCAAGACAAAAAAGGGCAATACAGTTAAGAAGCAGGTTTTTTAAAATAAATAAATAAATATATATATATATAAAATGGTACCTGGGCATGATGGACAACATTGTCCTGGGTGTATTGTTGGATTGCCACAGTTGGGTACAGAACAAGTAATCAAAGCACACATCTCCCGTCCATTATGACAATAACAATCACGGCAACCATCATGCCAACTTTCTTCATTCTCATGACGGTGCCCATCTACTGACAAGCAGGTCCCTACCTTAGCAGGTGGTATTATGGAAGCTGGTATCTCTGTACATGATAAAAATACAATGTTTTAAAATAATTATTTTTAACAATGACAATTTTTTGTATTTATTCTTTATATTAACACCATAGTCAAACTTTGAACACTATCATGGAGAGCACAGATTTTTAGTGAGGACAGCATACAAATGTCTAAAATCAAATTAAATAACACCTAGACAGACATGAAACCATGAAAAAGTTAACAAAACACCTGAGACAGAAGGCAGACAGTGCTTCTCTCCACAATTCATAGGAAGAAAAACTGAAAAATTTGGGAAGCAAAATAACAACAATAACAATGAAATAATCTTTCCAATGATGACACACTTGAAAATAAGTTTTGAAAATAAACTCAAAATATATAATGTGAATTCTTTTGTAAAAGACTGCCTATAGCACTGAGGAATTATTAACTTGCATATTACAGATATATTAAAATAGTCATGAATTTCTGCAGAGAGAAAGTGCCACCATCCTTCTACTTCTAACTTAATATCTACTTCTCAAATATCTAAGCTTTAAGTAGCAGAGTCTGCAATTGTTTCCTTCTCTTATTATGGGGAAGACTTGTAATCTTTCATGCAGAAAACTAAGGCATTTATACTTTTGAGAATGTAGACTTATACAAACCTACATGGAAGTAGACAGCACTAACATACATTTTACCTTTGAGGACTGATTACATTGTAGAATTCATAATTATATGAATATATGAATCACATTCTACAATTTTATAAACCCTGTTATAAGGAAGTGTATTCTACTGTAGTAAAATAATGATATAAAAAATAAAAAATAATTATTTTTTAATTATTTAATTCACAACATAACTAAATAAGGAAAATGCAGTGTAAAACAAAGTGCTAACCTTTATTTACAAGAATTCCCTTAGACCCAATGGGATTATAAGCATTATTAAAAAACTAACAATACTTGGTAGTTTTAGTTTAGTGCTTGTTTGAAAGTATGCCAGTTGTCCTGTCAAAGAAAGTTGAAGCCATAGAGCAAAGTTTTTTTTTAATAAATTGCTTTGTGACACATTCCTCCATGTAAGCCATTGGGAGAATGCCTATGAGGTATTAAATATTTCAAATGTATCCACCAGTCTCCAATATTCAAAACTTCCAAGATTTTCACTAATATTCCAATTAAATGAATGGATTGTTGAACATAGATTGGAACTTGGTACAAATAACACTATTTTAATTGTGTTTGATGTCAAAGAATGTAAAAAATACATCTGAAATAGTTGCACATACCAGCACATTTGCAAATATTACATCCTTGGTTATTTTTCTGGAAGCCCATTGGACAGATCTTCCCACATGAAAGCTCTGGGCATTTCTTACAACGACAGATTTCACATCCATGTTTGTTCTTGCTAGATAATGAAGATTATTTATATTAGTTTTCATAAATAATCGTATTTCGTTCTGGAATTATTTGAAAATAAATGAAAGTTGAATAATCTGATTAAAACAAAAACCGAGGCTTATTTTCAGTTCATACGTCTGGCGGCCAATATCTATCTAATGTATATTTATCATCAAATTAAATAATAGTTCTTTGGACAGAATGCTGCAACACAAATAGAAATCTAAAAGAAGAAGGAACGTACAATTGCTCTATTATAAACTTGAACTTATTCAATTTAATCAGAAGCAACCCTAATATGTTTGAATGCTTAATTTTAATTATAATGAATTAATGCAGTGGTGAGCAAGTGATGAACAGAAGGAAAGCATTTATTGCAGAAAGCTTGATATGTAGCTCTTCACTACAAGTAATGAATATTCCCGTTTTCAAATTAAAGTATAATGAGATGCTTTTTTTAAAAAAAGCCTGCAGATTCCCTATACCTATTCTTTATGTTCAAATTACCATATATCTTTATACTGCCTTTCCAATATGAATTACAGCTACTTATTAATCAACTATAACATTAAAATGCAATATAACACAACATCCCAATTAAAATGCAGACTTTAAATTAAGAGGCTCAGACTAAAAAAAAAGGCCTATAATTATAGACTATTAGAGGTTCAAACAAAATAAATCTCTCTCCCTCCAGGTTTCTTCTCTCCTTGGTCAGGTGATACTTTGAACATTTCTGAGCTCAACTGCCAACCTAAACTTCCCTATACATATTAGCTTTTTTACTAGGCTAAACAACAATGAAGAAACCATATGAAGAAATTAATTGTTAAGACTTCGGGTAGAATCACACTGGAGAGTTCTCACTATATATTAAAGGTGGCAGCAAATCATGAGAAACAAGAAGTTCTAGATTCAACTCCAGCACCTCACTTTTAACAATTGTGGCTTCTTAACAACTGTTAGAAAAAGGTCATAAAACTGGTTCTGGTCATAGGATGACCTGCTTTACAACTGTGATCACTTACAATCAAAATTGTGGGATTAATTACAGTAGTAACTCAAGGACTACCTGTATTTATTACAGAAGAGTCTGAACTCCTTTTATTCTCTAGTAATTTGCCTATTCTTCTGAGTAAGTAATAGACTAACTGAGTTAGAAGGGACCTCAAATGAGAAAGATTTAGACATTCTTAGGATATCCCATTTACATATATATATTTGTTGGCTGACTGATGGTTTAGCTCTATTGGTGTTTAGACTGTATTATTTTGGGGAGAAATCTCCTATCCTTACCAGTGTCTTCAGGGAAAGTGGGAGCTCTATCTCAAAGTAAGAGTCACATTTCAAACCAACATTATTAAGTGAAAAGAGCAATCTGAAGGATCCTTGAATGCTCTCCTAACCCCAGACGGCATGTTTACATTAAAAATACCATGGTTAAAGAATTATTAATGTTTAATAGTTTGAATGGATAGTTAATATTTTTAAACAATAAGTACAATCTCCATAAGTTATAGATTAAGTCAGATAAGTGATTTTCCACAATAAGTGGTAACTTTTCTTGTTTTACTTGCCAATAGATAGCAATTGTTGCTATTGCATATTCAGTTTTTACACTGAAACAGCTACAATTTCTCCTCTTCAGTGCTAGGCAATAATCACAATGCAAAGTGGTCTCATTCTTCAAATCATTTGAACTATTTGTTTGTAAGGGGTTAGCTTTTTTATAGATTTTTACTGGGAAACAGTAATTTAAAAAGGGATAAAAAGTCCAATGTTGCCTCTCCACATCAGATATTGTATTTCTGAAATTTAAGTCAAAAGAAAATGCGATCATGTATTTCTTGTTTTACCTACTTGTATGTTCTTAAATATGCTTACAAGCAAACATCGCTAGACATGGGTTTCTTTTTCTGACTGTAAGGGCTGTACTGTAAATTGCTGCATAATTTTTGCTAACACCACTACTACTTTAAACTAGATGTGGAAAAAAAATCACTAATGCTAAATAATCACTAATTAATATTTCAGATGTGATTTATATATTTGTCCTTTGAACCTGGGACAGATTCAAGTACAAATCTGTTCAATAAGGAATTGGTTTTATTGTATTGATAGTCTTTGGATTATCATGGTAATTGGGACAGGAACTGCAATTGCTAAGCAATGAGGTCATAAAGCACATCATGTGATCATGTTGCTTAGCAACATCATTTTACCATTGTTAAGGTACCACAGTTGCCACGGTTAAGTGAGAATCATATGTTGTTAAGTGAGGACCTTGTGTGACCATGACTTCTGACTGCCTATTGAAGGCTACAAATTTGTAGCCAAATTTATATATATTTTAATTGTCTTAATATTTATATTTCATGTTTTTATTTCTGGCTGTACACCGCCCTGAGTCCTCAGGGAGAAGGGCGGTATAGAAATTGGAAATAAATAAATAAGAAATAAGAAGACTTCCCCATTGACTATGCTTGTGAGAAGTTGTTAGGGAATGTTGGAAATTGTGATCCAATGACCATAGCTTACACTGTCGCTGTGAGCTGAGAACCAAGTGTACTGAAAGAAACCCTCTGGTTTTATCTGCATTGCAATGCGTGGTTTAATTGCTATATTTGTTTTAACTGACTATATAGGGGAGCTATAGGCTGCTCAGTCTGTTGTTTGGAGTCTGTTGTTTGGAAAGCTTATAAGCCTTTGTGAATAAATAAATTCCTTATCTGGATTTCCAGAACTCAAAAGTTTGATAAACATGGCAACAAATACAAACTATAAGCAATTTAAGTAATACCCATCCTACATGCAATAGCAGCCATTACTGTTATTACTAATACTAGTGTACTAATAACTGATCTCAGGCACTATACAGAAAGAATGTGATTTACGTTTAGACTCCTACAATCTTGGTCAGGCTACAGTTTTCTATATTTTATTTTCCCTCATTAAGTAATTTCCTTCAGCTTTTATTTCAACTTTCAGCTGCAACTGTTGCTTTATCCACTAGATGGGGTACCAGTATAGAATCTGACTCTAAGGTAAAATATGGCCATGTTCAATCTTGCCTTGGTTGTCTTAACAACATTTTTTTAAGAGTAATAAGTAGTTAGCCCCTATAATTAATGGAACAGAGCAAGGAATGAGCCTTTACTTTTACGTGGAACTACTAGTTTACAAGTCTGATGTCACCCTTAACATTACTTATATTTTCCATTTCTGGAGGAATCATTGTCATCTCTTTTATTCTTTATCTTGCCTAAATTTGGATAAATAAATAGGGCAGAACTATTCCCAAGGCTCATCAGGTCCCCCCCCCCCCGGCAATTAACCCTTCTTCCTTATCTCCACAGGACCAATAATTTTGCCAAGAGCAACTATAACTGTATTGCTCAGCTTTAGAAATATCAGGCCAAAAAGCTCAAATAGTTGAGGGTTCAATTGACAGAAGAGCATTGGAAAGTATAAAAAAGAACAATTGGTTATGAAATATGAGAAACTAGATTTCTGAGACTGTGGCTTATGATTTCTATAGGAGAGATTGCTGTTGTGAGATACCTCACATCCCACAAGAACTGGAAAAATGTATTGGAAAAATGGTAAGCTTGATTTAACTTAAACGCAAATATTGTGGGGCCTGACAAAAGAAAATTCAGATGTAAGATCTTTAGATAAGAACTTTAAGCATCAAAAGAGGAAGGGGATCTGTTTTATTAATATGAGGAAGGACATTGGCTCATAAATTTACATAGCAATATGCAGAGCACAGGAAACAAACTAGATGAAGTTAAAGACTTAATACAGGAAGGCATATATAACAAAAGATTTGGTGGGCTGAATCTCATGACTGACTTGTTCCATGCTAACAGGAGCAATAGAATAAAAGAGACGCAACCTCTGTGATAAAATATTTATAGCTGCTCAGAAATTCAAAGAAATGAACTTGGCACCACTGTTAAGAGTAACTGGATTAAAATGTGTGAGAACAAATAAAAAGTAGCATAGTTGTGGATGTCTGATTTGGAGGAAAAAGTGGTTGGAGGTGACATGTGATAACAGGAGGAGTAAACGAAGAGCCTGAGGCTCAGCTCAGAAAAGTCAAACAAGTGAGACCTGAACTGTGGACAGCAAAAGTGAGAACTGGTCTGGATATGAGGTATCTCTTTCACATGTGTGTATACTGTATATATGAAAGAGAAAGAGAAACTTTCAGGCTCCAATTCTTCTCTTAACCTTACTAATAAGGAAGTATTTTGTGAGGGCAGGCATTGTGATTGCTAAAATCCCAAGCATGTTTTCTCTGGAAAAAAAAAATCTGACCAACTCCCAAAAAAGATGAGGCCTAGCTTAGTCCTCAACTGATTCAGTGCTTTGCGCTTTTAGAAAAAGGGCATAGTTCACTGATGAAATAAACAGAAATACAACAGTGAATACACAGGTAGTACTAGGGAATATTTTAATAACTTTTAAGGCATTGGGGAGTGACAAAATTGGCATGTTACTCTAAAAAATACTTAAGCAGGGAAGTTTAAACCATCAAAAATCAAGGTCATATATTTGGATGGAGAAAGTGAGGAAACTGATATTCTGTCAACCCCTGGATCAGCAATTAATGGAATACTCTACAGGTAGTCCTAGTCTTACATCAGGTCACTTAATGACCATTTGAAATTATGACAGAGATTGCAACAGGTAGTTATGACCCAGACCCAAACTTATGTCTGTTGCAGCACACTCCAAGCTCATTCATTTTTACGACCAACCACAAAGAAACTGCAGTGTGCCCCCCTACCTATTCCTCCCTTCCCATCCTGCCACACCAAGTCCCCACAGGAACTGGGGTTGCTTTGCCACAGGACCAGTTTACACACACACACACAAACACACACACACACACACTCCCACCCCACCCCAGACATTGTTCGTTCATTTACCTTTCAAAGATCTCCAGAGCTCAGGAATTTGGGGTAGGGAAGGAGGACAGGCTGCTTCATTATTGGGCCATGTGGTATAATTGGGGAGAAGAAATCCTGTCGGTTTTCCTTTCCTCACCAGAGTCTTAGCTTTATGCTAGTGCAGTTTAACACTGGTGAAGCTATGGCTGTCTAGCGTGGAAAGGAAAACTGGCAGGATTTCTTATCACTAGCACTAGCACAACTAACACTGGGACAGCTAAGGCTAGTGCTATCAATGAGGAGAAAGCCTGCTAGTTTTAGCTCCTCCAGCATTAGCTATGTTAGCTTTATGCTAGCACAGCTAACACCTGGGGAGCTAAAACTGCCTAGAATGAAAGGAAAACCGGCAGGATTTCTTCTCCTCAATTGTACCATGTGTTCCAGCAATGGAGTGGCCTATCCTCCTTCCATAACTTGACCCTCCTGAGCCTTGAAGTTTTTCAAAAGGTAAATGTGTGAATGTAATGCGATGGGGTGGGAAGAGACCCATAGGACTGTGTAGACCCCATGGGACAGGAAATGGAGGATAGGTGCCTCAGGGAATGGTGTGTGTGTGATTTAGAAGGTCCGTTGCTAGTGGGCTTGTGCCTGCACTAGCCCCCACCCCCAGGGTCTCCCCAACCCCTGAGGCACTCCAATTAATGACCCTCTTAATTTCTGACCATAATGG
>WNWU01000005.1:29284633-29390269 GCA_012654045.1 Ptyas mucosa | reverse complement strand
CACGAAGCCGAGAACACCAGCCTGAAGATGACGAATGAGACTTCGTCGAAACGTCGCCAAGACACTTCCAATTTTACGCGGGAGAAAACCCGAATAACCAAAGACCTACATACAAACACCCGCGAAAACCTCAGAAAACATATATACACACACACACACACACACACACACACATATATATATGATTGCTATGTATGTTTTTAAAATGCTGCTGAAACTGTGCTAATTTAATAATATATTGAATAAATCAGTGCAGTGATTGAAACACTAGCTATTTTCCTTTAAATGGTGCAATTTAATATATGGAACATTAGCGCAGGATAACGTTTTAGAAATATCTACTGGAGTGCTCTGATACTTCAGCAGGAATCAAGATGTCTTACTGTCATACCTTGAATTTCTTTCTAGTTTTACATATTTTAAAGGCAGTTTCCAATACAAGTTAAAATAAAAAAATAAATTAAAATACTAGAGGACAGCAGAGCAACAATAGTTCAACACTCATAAAGAAATCAAGATAACAATATAAAAGACAAGGCCTTTAGAAAGAAGCAGAAATTTAGCATCCCTAGAAAAATACATGTAATTTTTCTGCTAGTTTCAGAAAACACATTTCCTTCTACTGCTACATGGTTCTCAGCTACTGGGACATAAAAAAAAATCCTTACAGAACTTAATTAAGGTTCTTAAATGTCCTGATCTTAAATTAATTCCTCCTAAGACTAGAAATCAATGTTTTAATAAGATTATCATATATGCTAGCCTCAGCATACATTGTATGTATAGCCACTCTTCAAAACCAGCCCTACATAGAAAACCTTACATAATTAAATAATCAAACCTATTATAACTGATGCATATGTTACCATGGCAAGATCTTATGTTTCCAAGAACAGAGGCATTAGACAGCTGAGCAAACATAAACTTGGCCAACTTAGCATCCAGGAGCAGATCATAGTTGACGCTATAACACTGAAGACAAGCTAAATTCTTATTTCTAGGTCAGCAATGCTACTGGAGAAGAACCCCCTAACTTATCTGGATTAAATTTTGATTTTTCAGCCTTTATTTAGACTATTAATATTCCCAGTAAAGAAAAACTAACAGTTAAACAGCTATAGAGCATTGGAGGCCAAAATAAGTAGAGTTTTTTCCTCGTGCCATCACTCTGCTAAACACCTGATTATATTACCTTGTTGTTTGTATGTACACTAAGAGCTTATGTACTGGAGACAAATTCCTTGTGTGTCCAATCACACTTGGCCTATAAAATATTCTATTCTATTCTAAAAAGGATATCAGTTATGCTTTGTTAAAGAAGAAGTTTTTAAATTTAGCTGCTTCAGATAAATTATTCTGTATGATCTGGATTTAATAATTAAAAACCAATTCTGAACTGTTGTTAAAAAGTTAATTCTAGCTAAAGAAAAGAAGAGAAAATTCCTTTGAGAAATATTCTCACATGGTGAAGAATATTTAATATCAAGAGTTTCATGTAAAATATGGTGGAAGTATTGCTGGAACACTTTAAATGTTCACATATTTCCAACAGTAGAAAACAGAAAACAAAACTCCTTCAATTGCAGTAGAAAAAACTGCATTACTGCATTTATCAGCTGCATTGAATTTAATAAGAGAGAGACATGTTAATACAGCCTGCCTTCTATAAATTCCACAGCAATGGGGGAATAACCCCCCCCCCCCCACGTTTGGAACATTGTGTAGAGTACTAGCAACTGTACCTCAGGGGGGAATTGTACAAAATGAAAAGACACAAAAAATGACAACCATGGAGCCCTTTTGTAATTATGGCTGGTTAGCTTAGAATTAAGGAGGCAAAGGTGAGACACGATAGAGGTATCACGAATGGCACAGATAACATGGAGAGAAAGTAAAGTTAGAACTAGAGGAGCTTAATCAATTAAAATTAAATGCGGGTAGTCACTCAGACTTAGTTAAACCTATAGGAACTATGCCAGCAGCTGTGATAATGGCAGTCAATTTGGATGGCTTTAGAAAAGATCTCAACAAATTCATGAAGCAGCAAGCTTTAAAATTTATGGTTGACCCCTGCTTTCTGAATCATAGCATGCCTTAAATATTGGCTGCTGGGAAAGAGGCTAACAATACCCCACCCCCCACCCCCAGTCCAGAGCTTTTGAGTTTCCAAATGAGTCTAATTTGCAATTACATCTAATCTAAGAATAACTATTGGTGGAACAGCTATGGGGACACGTGGACCCCACTGTCCCCAAAACCACGTTCACCAATTTTAGATTAATAATTACAATAAACGTAAATCTCCTTCCGCCCATTTGGAGTATTTGTATGTGACATCTTTAGTTAACTGAACTGTGTGGAATTACAAATATAATAGTTTTTATATATTTCCTGTTGCAATCATATTGATCCAAAAACTGTGGTTATTTCTGGTATGTTCATTTTTCCCCTCATACTAAATTGAAGCTGTAGAGAAAACTAGGTCACAAAATTGATAAAACACTTATGTTATTAGAAGTGATCTTTAAACCATATAAGACAAAAAAGCCCACAATCAATCCTTATAATGATATTATCAATTTAATATATAAACTGTAAAGACTGACTGAAATAGGGAACTAGAGACCTCCATTTTGCTTAAACAATGAGAAAATGTTTTAACCTTAATACCAAAACATCATTGGATCTTAGATTATTGCTTATACAACTAAAACAAGAGTTTGGACTTGTTGGATCCCATTGCATTTGTATAGAGAAGTAAGTAAATTACTGGATTATTGAGGATGAAACTATAATAATACTTCATATACACATGCTGTTGCAATGTCCTAAATTTGCTATGAAATTGTTACATTTATGAATTTGATTTGAAACAAATATTTTTGATGCATACATTCTTTGGAACTACATACTTACTGAAATTGGCAATGGAAATGGATTTTTTGTACCCTTCTCTAAAGCCTGAATATTAGTTCTTCAACAATGGACAAATTTATGGAGCAAATTACACAGTGGACGGCAGAGCTGATATTATTTGCAATTTATGAACAAGATGCCAATAGATATAGATTATGCATGGATAATTACATTAAACTTTAGTTATTTTTATTCTGAAGTTGTTCTATAAAAACGTCATGAATATACATCTATATATTCATGATAAGCTCTTCTATATAAATTTTATGTTGTAACTGCATCTTATTCCCTCTTCCTTTTTTGACTATTTTTTAATGTTGCATTTTTTCCATTTTGTTCTGCTTTATTAAATAAATGAAGCAAAATAACTCTCATTGAAACTCTGTACTTCTTCATTCAAAACTATTTAAGGTTTACCTTAATAAAGGTAAAATATTTTACCTAATAATATTTTTGGTGTCTTTATATACTTCCTGTCTTCAACATGTAACATATAAATTGTTACTAGGCTTTGCGTTACACAATGTTAAAGACATACAAAACTGTGGTAAATATGCTTTTAAAATAAGAATACGTACAAATATCCAAAGGGACAGTACTTGTCACATACTATGGGTTTGCATTTCTTAGGCCGTGGGTGGCACTGACAGATCTTACAGTTATGGACATCAGTTTGGAAACCAAAGTCACAGTCCAAGGAACAATCTGACATGAGATCGGTACACCGTTCCTCCCCTGTAAAAGAACACAGGAAGCTTAGTAAAAAGAGACAATGATTATTTGTCTCAACAATTAAAGGCATATGGATACAGAATTCTCATTTTTCCCCAGTCACCTACAATGGTATGATTTCTACTATATTGTCTGATTATCTAAATTCCAGATTTTAAATATTTTCAAAGTGTCTTATAATATAAAATATACTATTCAGTATCAACATAACATTTTCATGAAACGATACATAAATTTTAAATAAATTTATGGACAAGGCAGTTATGCTAATAAAATACATTAATGGGTTTTATTTTCATATTGCCCTGCCCTTGTGCTTTTTCTTGATCATTCTTCTTTGCATTCAGAAGACAGCTAAGCAATAAAAGGAAAGAAAATTCTTAGTATTTTGATACTAATGACTGGAAATTAACTTGCTAATTGGAAAGTTGACCATTACAATATTTTAAGATAGTTCTATGCTTTACCTGGTGCTGCCTAAGAAGTCAAATGTTTTCAGTGTCTCATCTTTAAGGACCTGAAAACTGCAAGTTACAGCCCTTGTATGCGAAGTTATTTTAAAAAACTGACATGTCAATAATATTAGCAATGATGTTTTTATTATAGTTTAAATGTTCCTACGACAGCACTGTTAAAGAAACTTTGTGTTTATGCAAAACAAAAGAGCAAAGTAGCCATATTCCTCAATGTTATAAAAAGATAAAACAATAACCTTAAATTGCCAGAATAATGGCCTGCATTGAGGACAGGCAAAAAGGGGCTGGAAGATGAGAGCCCAAACGACAGGATTTTGAAACCAGCTGGAAACTCATATATGGGACATTCGATAAGCAGTATAGAACTTTTTCTTCCCTGCAAAACTCAAAATGGACTAACTGATAGTAAAATGCAGCAGAATTGCATTAATAGTAACCAGTATTCCTTCAAGCCTGAGGCCTGAAAGTGACAATTTTTCAAAAGCTCTCTCGGGTTTGAAAAGTGTCAGCTATAATTACATGTTAAAGTCTTCCACAATGTTAGCTATTATGATAGTATTGCTTTTTGGTTTTTTTTTCTTCAAATGATCCAATATGTTTTATAGCTTTTGTTCCAATATGTAAAACTGCTATGACAAATTATCTGTAATTATATTTAACAAGAAGAATCTATGCTATAAACAGCTTGATTAGCCTATGTAACAGGAATGAGAAAATGTTTTGGATAGTAGACACCATCATGCTGATATTGGCACAAAATGAAAAGCAGGATTTTCATTAAAAACAGTATTGTGCGTGAGCCAACTGAATTTTGAGGAAAAACACCAATATGAAATTTAAGAATATTTTTTTCAAACAAGGTAACTGAACATAGTATTTGTACTTACTAGTTTTACACTGGCAAATGCGACAACCATTTTGATCTACTTTGAAGTCATAAATGCAGTCTGTCTCTTTTAGTGTACAGTTCACCAGAGGAGGGCATGTAGGTGGACCTATTGTGATGTAGGTTGGCTCTAATGAAAAAGGGAACATGTGGTTATAAATCACAAATCTTTGATACAGTGTATCATATTAAATTCTAAAAGTCGCTAGTGGAAATGTGGGAGGGAGGTTAAGAAATGTGAAATATAAGCAAGCTAGCAAAAAAACAAACAAATAATAAGGCTTTGATACATAGACTATTCCTTTAAAGGCCTGAAACCATAATTCAAACTCAGATGTAGTTATCATAGGAGTTCTCTAAAATCATTGCTAATAATGGGGACACAAGTTTTACAACTAAAGCTCTTTGCCAAATATGGCTGGGTTAACCATTTATGACAGCTCCTGTTAAATTGGACTAGTGCAATAGATTGTAAGAGAAGCTGCCTTGGAAAGTGGCTCAGAAGCTGCAACTAATGCATTGGTAAAGTTGCTAATAGAGTTTAAAATGCTAGGAACATGCTATGCCTGTAGAACTGGCCTAGCGGCCAGCCTACTTCCAAATCAATTTACATGTTCATGTTCATTAATAAAAGCCCAACAGAGTTTAGGACTGAGACAACCAAGAAATGCCTTTTTACATAAGCGGCAGTGTGGACATACTAAACTTACTTGTTTTTAAAATTTGGGTAAAATTGGTTTTTGTTTGTTGTAAACTTTTAAGCTGCTACTATTGGTAGCTATATAAAGCTGTACTTTTTAAAACTTGAGTTACCCTTGCCCTTGCATTAGAATTATTTTTAATGAGTAGTATATTTAAACAAACAAATTGTGTTATAAATTGCAAGTAACAGATTTATGAAAAAAAGAGAATGCTTTATGTGCTAATTATAACCTGGAGGTAATTAAAATCCTTAAGAGTTTTTTAAAGAAAGAAGCAGTGCAAGTTATTCAGGAATAAAATCCCACTGACCCGATCAATGCTGAAAATTAAAGCTTTTGAATTAAATTAGATCTAACAAGAAGCTTTTTCAAACTGAAGTTAGAAAAGGAAGTGTATAATAAAATCATTATCAGACAAAACTCTTCAATTTTGCCTTAGAATTCTTCTAATTATTGCAATAAATTATAGGAACAGTTTAACAATATATATTTTAGCAATTAGGATAGAATTTTAATGAAGACAAAATTTTATTTTATCCAATTCCCCAAAATTGCTTAGCATTGATGATTTATTGATCTCAGAAATTAAACAATTTAAAAGTTTGCCGTCATATAAATAGCCCCCATCTGGATAAGTGATTATCTGCCATCAAGTCATAAGCATAGGTTGGTCTTCACTAGAATAATTTGTTCCTATCCTGGCCTTTCAGGTCTTCTGCACCCATTAACCAGTGTAATTAAGTCTCTCCACCGTGCTGCCAATCATCTTTTTCTCTTATCCTTTCTAGAATTATGGACTCTTCCAACAGAGCTGCATTTTTACACAATGTGCCTATAGTATGACAACCTGTGCCTGATCATTTGTGCCCCAAGTGAGAATACTGATTGATTTGTCCTATAATCCATTTGTTTTCTTAGCTACTCATAATATTATGAAGAATCTTCTCCAATACCACGGTTCAAAAGCTTCAATACTCTGTCCTGTTTCTTTAAAGTTAACCTTTTCTTCCAATGGTGTCATAGGGAAGACCGTTGGGTGCATGTTTCCCATACATACATTGTGGCTTTGGAATATATGTTCCAAAACCTTCATAGTTACCTACTAGTCTTAGCCATGGTGTATTTCTTGACTACTGGTTTTTTATACAGAAGCTATCCACCACTTCAAAATCTTCATTGTCGAAATCTAAGGCTGATTGCTGGCCCTGTTGTTGCTAGTTTTGTTTTCTTTATATTTGCCTTTAAATTTGCATTTAAACTCATGGTGTTCCTTTATTTTTATTACTAGAGTTTGTAGATCATTCGCATCATTCAGGCATATAATCATCCCCATAGTGCAGGTTATTCCCCTAATTTTAAAACCACATTCAACTTCTGATCCATCCTCCTTCAATGTTCAGTATCTAGGGTGAATAAACACAGACTATATGGCCTTATCTCACTCCTTTGCCAACCTAGAGCCATTCAGATTCACCACAGACTGTCTATATTCTTCCTTCATATCCTGTTTATAGGTATTTATGAGAACAATGAAATATTCTGGGATTCCCATTTTCCTAAGAAGATTCCACAGCTTGACACAGTCAAGGGCAATGAAACATGTATTGACTTGTTTTTAATGTTCTTTAATTTTTCTCAATTATCGAGAATGCATCAACAATAATGCTTCTTGTCCCTTGGTCTTTTCTAAAATCAGTTTGGAGATCTTGAATTTGTGTGGGATCATCCTAAACATAATTTTGCTGGCATGTGAAATTGAGGATATTCAGCAGTTACTTGCATGTTCTCACATCCTTTTTTTTGGGGGGCGGGGTACTTGTATATAAATTGTCCTTTTGCAAACTGTTGGCCAAGGTGTTATTCTCCAGAATTGTTGGTACAGTTTGCTTGGAACCATACTCAATTCTTTTTCTATTACTTGTCGTATTTCTACACATCACTTTGTGATCATTTCTGACTTGGTAATGGCCATAGTGATGATCCAGCTTCACCTGGTTCTCACGGGTTCTTGTTATAGTCTACAATATATTGACAGAATATCAGTATAGGCTACTTCTTCCATCTTAGTTTGCTTCCCTGCTTCAGTTATTTGTGCATTAGCATCCTTTAGAATACTAATTTGAAGTTAGAATTACTATTTATATTAAATTATAGTATATATCAAAAAAACCTAAAAGTTAACAAAAAGGTTCCCTGAATCTGAAATCAAGTTAAAAAGCATTAGGTTGGTAAACTAATCAAATATTTACAGAAGCTTTAGGTCCAATTAAGTTTTTAGGTAGCAAATAATTCTGATCTTTCAAACTGTTTCCTATAAGAAATTAAACACCTATCTGCTGCAAGTACTTCTAAGAAAAATAAACCTATTCCTTATAACATACATTTACCATTTGCAAAAGTACGTAAAATATTTTAATTTGCTACCAGATACAATTGTTCTGATTTTAAAATATGAGCACTTCTGCTAACAAGTAGTAGTAAAATAAAAGAATATTTTCTAGATTCACCTGGTAATTTAAGATTATTTTTAATACTGTATTTTTACTGAACTAACTCAGTAAACATATTATAAATTATTCATCTTTTATGAACCAGCCATACACTAACTTGTACTAGAGAAATTTCGGCATAAAAAATGGACTATTTCTGAATGGGTAAATTTTTAATCAAGATGTGGGAGTAAATGAGCAAGTATGCTAATGTCTAGTGGCTGAATTCTGAAAAGAAATGCACTGTATATAAGATACATAACACAAATTTTGAATTTAGGAAATAAATGAATTGTATCAGTTGTTATTATGGCAGGTCTACATAATCAGAAATAATATCAAATATTTCTAGATGATAATGCTTAATATTACTTATCAGATTAAAAAATGAAGAGAAAAGTCAAGAAATATTAGAGAGGTATAAACATACATCAAATAATGTGGGAGAGCTTGTATTATATAATAGAATAATATGTAAAACTAGCAATAGTGTCTATTCTCAATATATGTGGTAGATAATGTGTAAAGCCTAATCATATCAGTGCTCAGTAAACAACTTTGGTAGAATCTTTGAACTGTGAACAACATTAAAAGATATTATAACAATCTAACATGATGCTATTAAAACATGTTATTATTCATGAAAGGTTGTAGTGGTAAACCAACCTGAGCTGAGACATTCCCAGCCACTGTAGCCCCCAAATCCCTGGCTCCACACTATTCTGATGCAAACATCATTTATAAATATTAGTATTTTCTTTGTTTCTTGGCATTCTTATTCTGTTATTAATAACTATCTCACTTTGAACATGTAGAGCTGGATGACATCTTTATCCAAACACTGGGTAGCCCCACACATCAGTTTTTAAACACTCATAGTGAATTTTCATTACATTTTTATTTTAGCATCTTTCTTGCACCGTGTTCCATGAAGGAGAAAAGATAATGCAGCTGGCAATGTCTTTTTGTATGTCTTTTCCAAATGTACATATACCCTATGAGAAAATCAGTACTGAAAGTTTTTTTTCAGATGCTATGCTTATTCTATTTTATTATATAACATTATACAATATATTATATAAAATTATATACATATAATTTTGGGTTAAAATATGGTGTTTAATACATATCTATATCTATATCTATCTGAAAAACAATATTCATACTAATATAATATCTATAAATCCTCAATATATGAACCATATATATTTAGCTCTTTGAAACTGTCCCTCATCCACTGATAGTGCTGTTTTCATTCACAAATATCTCCTGTTTTCCAATTACACTATTTTTCTAAAATTTGGAAAGACAACCATTAGATTTTTCCCTGAGTAATGTCAGAATATCTTTACTACAAGTAAATTATTGTAGACTTTTTCTTTATAATATGTGAAATATTCTTTAACTATTTCCATTATGTTCATTTTCCTTTTATGCTTTTTAAAAACAAGTTTATCACTATCTTCTTCCATTCACAGAGATACCTCTTGAGATACAGCAATTTTATACGCATGCCTGAGTCCTAATAAGCTGAGAAAGAGAACAAAAGAAATAATTTCATTTCCCACCCCCCACAAAAATGTAGCTTTTAAAACAAAACAAAACAAACACCCCCGCAGCTCTTCTCACTTCACTGAACAAGACTCAACAAATAAAGCCAGCTACAGTCAGGCTTCTAGCTATTTGAATAGGCAAACAGTTAAGTTTGAAAAAGCCCATATGGTCATGTGATCTAGGTTAGTCTTTCAGTGCTGTCTTTGACAAACTGCAGGAGAAAGCCTGAGTGAACAGATGATGAGACAATAAACAGAAAATTACTTGTCGTTGCTATACCGTTTATCGTTTGATTTATATACCGCCCTTCTCCCCGAGGGGACTCAGGGCGGTGAACAGGCAGAGATAAAAAACATAAATACAAAATTTAAAAACGAATTAAAACCAAATTAAACAATTGCCCAACAATTCAAACCCATTTTTTAAAAAATATATAAATCCCAGATCTAAAAATTTGGATTATACAATTTAAAATTTTCTTATAAAAAGGGGAGATACTATGCCAGGCCCGCTTGATGGAATAAAAAAGTTTTTAACTCACGGCGGAAAGCACGAAGGTCCGGGATCCGCCGAATCTCTGGGGGGGGGGAGATCGTTCCAGATAGTGGGTGCTCCCACAGAGAAGGCTCTCCCCCTGGGGGCCGCCAGTCGACATTGTTTGGCCGACGGCACCCGGAGGAGTCCTTCTCTATGGGAGCGTACCGGTCGGTGGGAGGCTATTGGAGGTAGTAGGCGGTCCCGTAAGTACCCGGGTCATTTACATTTTAGAAATGGAAGAATGTAAGAAAAATTGTATCCTTCAGTATTAATATTAGATTTAGGTAATAAGCATTAGATTTAGGTAATAAACAGACACACACACAAATTTATTAATGTGTTATTGTAATGTAATTATGAGAGACACCATTAAAATGATTTCCTAAGTCTAAAACATTATGGAGAAAAGAGTCTAAATGGGAAAAATTAACTCACACTGCAGTATTTAATAATGTAAGTTAATGTTGCCACTTTATTTTATTTAATGTTATAGCTATTTTAAAATGATTAACATAACACTTCAAATCACTACTCGTTTTCCTAGTTTCAGGTTTCATTTAATACAGTTAGTGAATTCTTTAATCCAGGAACTGATATCTGCCTCTGTAAATATTCAGCAATTTGATTTTTGAGTCAGAAAAGTATTTTAAGTATGCTAAAAGAAAAACTTTAATTTTTATTTCAACCCTTTCCTTCTTTAAATATGATTTGCTAAACAATTCTATCTCAGTAGGTCACCAAACATTTAATATTAATAGAGCCAAAGTGTTCCTGGTCTTATCCATGAAAAACTCATAACGTTGATTTTCCAGTTTTCTCTACCTATTTTGTTTTTTTGTGATAACTAGTCCACTTTCAATCTAAAATTGAAATTGACAAACTTTCTTGCCTCATTAAACACTGTATACGCTGTATTTTTTTTACAGAAAATCTTGAATGTTTTAGAGCTGCATCTATTTGCAAGAATGGTGAAAAAAGTTCTATTAGAAGAGTAGATCAGATTCTATAGAGATCTAAGAGATCTAAAGGCACTCATAAGAAGAGGTTAAAATTCTTTATGCTTTCCTAGGATTTTTAGTAAACCAGGATTGCTTTTCACTCATCTCAGGATGGCTAAATACATTGCCTTCGAAGTATATAGTTCCTTTGTATATACAAAATTCTTAGTCCAAAACTCTTCAAATAATTTGTCCAATCATCCAGATCATGCTGTGTCAAAAAGAAGCATTAATCAGTAACCACCTCTAATTAATCTTGGCGTTCATTTAGGCTTTTCAAAACACATCCATTTTTATTGCCTTTCACTGAATGGATTTCAGTTAAAACCATCTAATAACACTATATACTCCATCTGACAGCATAGTTGATATTTATTATTAATTAGATCTTGGTTGTTTTTTTTTTCATAAGCAACCATGTGCATACTTTTAATATTACAAAAAATTTTTTTCTCTCACACCGAATGTTCAATGTGAAAGCAGAATAAGTGTGAAGGAAAAGTTTTGTTTACTCATGGTTTTTGCCAAGAAAGAGAAAATTTTCTGTTCCCTACAATTCAAAAACCCATTAGCACAAACAGAACTTGTATCGATGCCTCACAAAACAAATTTCAGGATAAAAAAGACCAAGGTGAGGAATTTCTTCAGTTCTGATTAAAGGAGGTATTACATAGCTGAACTTGTCCTCTGACTTAGTAAACTAGACAATTTAAATTCTGTTTTCAGACTAACCAGAAAAAATCTATCACCTAATCACCTATTAATCACCTATTATGATGGAAGAAACTGTTATGGATAGGAAGATCATATTTCAACATAACTTATTGGGGAATATTCAAACAATGGCTGCATTTTCCCAAACAACATGTACTGCTGATCATCATATATGTTGGTCTGCTCTATTTTATCAACTAAATAGAAAGAGAGCATAACTTAACTTTATTTTCTCATTCATTAGTAGAATAGGCAGGAACTGGATTTCTACGGTTATTCAAAACCCAGAGTTGGTAGGTGATTACAAGACCTAGAAAGTTAAAGAATGAAATAGAGCCTTGGTGGTGCAGCAGACTAATGTGCTGCTAACTAGCACCAGCTGCCTGCAATTACTGCAAGTTCGTATCTCACCAGGCTCAAGGTTGACTCAGCCTTCCATCCTTTTGAGGTGGGTAAAATGAGGACCCGGATTGTGGGGGCAATAAGCTGACTTTGCATAAAAAAGAACACCGCTTGGGGGGGGGGCGAAAGCCCTACTAAGCAGGTATATACAAAAGTATGAAGGTTATTGCTTAACGCATTGTAAGCTGCCCTGAGTCTCCAGAGAAGGGCGGCATATAAATCGAACCAATAAATAAATAAATAAATGTACACCCTGGAGTGTTCAATACACAGTGGTTCCTTCTGAAACTTGATTTAGAATTGCTGCAACTGCATGTAGGTGTCGCCACATATATATGCTATGAAGGGGTTGATGGGTAAGCATAGGTTGCAGATGGTTACAGGTAGGTAGACGTGCACATCTAAATCCCAACTGTGTGTTGTGCAGAGGTGTGCATTCTGCATGCTGATTGGTTGATTTGACATCCTGTTCTGTGCTTTGCTGTTTGAGCGCCCCATAGCCAGAACATTAACATGTGCAGATGTATAAATGCAATAGCTATGCAACTGTCCAGATGATAGACATATATGTTCCCCGACGTGCAGTGATGGAGAAGTCTAATCCAGGCTTGAGAGGCATATATTTCCCTTCATTTTAAACCCAATCTAAAATATTAAGTCCTCCTTCATTCCTTCAACTCATCTGATATGAACAAAAGATTTATAGATGAGCTGAAGATTGTTATTTCACACTAAATTGTAAAGCAGGCAGAAACTACTGTTTGTTCAAAAAGCTTAGTACAAAACTTATCTCTGTTCCCTCTCAACGTGCCTTTATGAGCATATCAATGAAAAATATATTGTAGAATGAATGGGCAAGCAGAAATTTCAACTCTTTCTTCAAGGTTCTTTGACTTATTGGTTTTCTTCTGGTTCATGTTTTTTCTAATTCTCTTTTCTGACATTCCTGCTTCCCTCTGCTCTACTTCATCAGCTGATTTTTCACTGGCCTCTTCTATCTTTGGCAACCTCGTTCCAGAACCTGATTCTTAACTAATACTGCATAGGAAAAGCATTTGAGTAATCTGTTTTGCATACTAAATGTACTGTGACCAGAATTATTATTTGCAAGCTGTGCAATTTGAAACTCAAGTCAAATGCATCTACGGTTCAAAGCATTTATCAAGCTGCTTCTTTTGGTCCCCCCCCCCCCCATCCGCAACCGAAAGCAAAACCTTGAAAAGCCATTATATTGCCATTTGGCTTCACTGACTATAAATTTTGCAACTTTGCAGTACAAATGTCACCAAAATTCTGAAGTCTGAATTTTCCTGGAAATCTTATCAATTTTCTCCTCTGTTTTTACTCTATGGTAGGCTTTCTGGTGTTACATTAAGTATGGAAAGTACAGTAATGTGTTTCCACTATAAGTATAAGCTTTAAGGGTATTTCTCCTATTCAGACAAGCAAAAACTTCATACATAAACAGACATGTATTCATTTTTCAGGCATCTGGAAAGTTATTAAGTGACTCCCACAGCATTTTGCATTCCCTAACAATTATTTCTGTTCATGAGAAGGAAAAGAACAGAAAGTTTTTGGCAGGGGAAGTCAAAAAGTAATTTATATAATTTATGTTTATGAAGTAAAAATATAATTATTAAGGGGTGCTTAAAATTAATAATATATTATAAGACCAACCCTTACTCTGGTTTTGTGGTTTAAAATGGTAAGTAGGCCAAATCCTAGTGTCTGTTCATTCTTCCAAAGTCATGAAAAGCAATTCTTGGTAGTGTAGCAGGATAAACAACACAGTCAAAACGTGGAATATATCCTTGTACAGGACATTATTTTTATAGAGGATAACATTAAATGTAAGCTATAGTTGTAAATGTTTAACATTTCTAAAATATTTTTGCATTATTTAAAAATGAAGTCAAATGCCTCAAAATAAGCAGAAATATTTAGCTAACTCAATACAGAACTATTTTTAATGATCCTTTTTAAACTTCCGTGCTCTTTGTGGAACATTGTCAATCTTCCAACAAAAAGTTAAATACTGCCTTCTGCGCTATAGAATATGCGTTTACTTAAGCTTCCTGGAAAAACATTCATATCATTCCAAGGGTGACTAAATGTTTTCCATCTTCATAGTTAGCATTCCAGACAGCTTTTCTTTTCCCTCAGTTCATTACATGAAAAATACCAGTTCCAAGTTCAGAAGTAGAGAATTTCCTTCCTGGTGTCCAAATTCCTAATGCAGCAACAAAATATTTTAGAACTACATTGCTTAGCTTTATCTTTTAATTAAACCTTTACAGAATAAATAGAAGTACGGCGTTTACAAAATTGTAAGAGGTCAAAAAAGGATTCTGGAAACCTTTCTTAGTAAAAATCTGAATATAGTAAATCTCTGAAGAGAGATTAGTTGAACCCTGTTCTTTATTAAAAAGAAAGAGCCCATTCAGAATCTCAGTTTTTAATATGAAGGACAAAGCAGGTTTGCCATTTTCAAAAGGGATATATATCTTAAAACTACACTGCTAGATTCCAATCTCTACATTTGATTGCCTATAAGGTTGTAAGACCATATGAATGAGCTACATCTCAAGTCACAATTTGCTATGAATTTCGCTTAAGCATCCAGGGAAGAAATCAAAGTAACAAGTTATGGGCAATGAGAAAGATTAGTCAGGGAAGGAATTCTAAGGTTAAAAAAATGTAAAATACTCATGATCTATCACTAGTCTTCCACTGGGTCACTGAATAGCTGCAGTACAGCATTTCTGTCTGAAAGACTCCAGCAAGGTATTGAAAACTGAAATATGTATTTTCTGAAGCCTGAAAAAAGGAAAATGTGGGGGATAAGTTAGAAAAAGTCTTATGTTCACTTTCAGGATTGGTGAATACTTCCTAAGAGTTTTATAATGATGTTGTAAACAAGCCAATTTAGCCTTTACCTCTTATATCTAAGATTCAGAAAACCTACTACAGATAATCCTTGATTTACAGCAGCAATTGGGAAAGGAATTTCCATTGGTAAAAACCACATCACTTAATAATGACAATCCCTGCAAGCCCGGTTGCCATTGTCCAGAGTTGATACACACACACACACACACACACACAATCCCATGGTGTTTAGGTGAAGCAATTTCCTGCTGACTTCCCACAACCAAAGTCAGTGGGAAGCCAGTGGAAAATTGAAAATCCAGGTAAGTGGTTGCTGCTGGATGGAGAAGGACTTAAGGGGATGTAGGAGAGGTGTGCAAGTAATTGGGGAGGAAGGTAGTATTCAGGGGAGGGTTGGGGATAGTGTGCAAGGGCAGTCAGGGACAGTGTGCAGGGGGATACGTGTATGGCACTGTGCAGATCGGGGAGGGTGTAGGACAGGAGTCCCCAAACTTGGCAGCTTTAAGACTTGCGGACTTCAACTCCCAGAATTCTCTGGGAGTTGGAAGTCCACAAGTCTTAAAGCTGCCAAGTTTGGAGACCTCTGGTGTAGGAGATGTATCTGACAGAGGGTACACAAGGCAGGGAAAGTTGTAAATGGTGATTATGCAATTGCAAGGCACTTGGTAACCAATCATAAGTGTGAACACTTTTCCAAGCACCCAGACTGTGATCACATGATTGCAGATGGTACTGAGATGGCTGACATTCTGAGGACCAGACATAATCAATCAGGGCCGTTGTAAGTTTAAATGATTTCTGAAGATATATTCGTAGCTTGAGCTCTATGTGTAAGGCAGAAGGAGGAGAGCCCTCAGTAAGGCTGATATTTGATCATATTTGACTGACCACATGGCAATGTATTATCATCACCCATTCCATGAAAGCTGCAGATCCAAGTGAAAAAAGTTTGAATAATAAAATTAAAGTGGGTCTGAAACTCTACCAAGTGAGAGGGAAAAAAAAGACTATATAGTGAAAACTGGCACAAACAAATGCTCAAATTAATTACAGATGTATAGATTTTTCAAAGAATGTCATGTCTCCCCCTTTGTTTTGCAGATAATACGGCAGCAGCCTGTATTATCTAATGTCTAATGCAGTCATACAAAACCTTACTCTGCTCCAAAATGAGTTCTATTCATTGCAGTTAAAGCTGATGGCACACGTTTTTCTGTTATTAGATAAGGGAAGGGCTTTTGTTATGTTTTTAAAAATAGGAACACTATAATCAAAGCTATCCCACCTTCCCCACAAAAAAGATAGGTAATTAATTTTTTTCATGTCTGACCTTCACACATTGGGCAACATTCTCCTGGAACCTTTACAGGATTCAAGCAACTTTGTCCACAGGCTGTGGCCACACAATGGGACTCTCCATTGATGCATTGGCAGAAAGTACAATCATCTTCCCTCCAGCGGTCACCATGTGCTTGAATCTGACTATTAGCATAACATCCTGCAGGGTTGCTAATTGGAGAAATGGAATCTGAAAGCAAAAGAACCAACCAACAAACAAAAAGCCCTACAATTAAACAAAGCTTAAATAGTTTAATTCACCTACAATGAGTAATGAATATTCCATGTTGATAACAATGGGTTGACGTACTCAGGATTCATTAAGTCAAGATCAGAATTTATATATTGCAAGGCCACATTGTTATTGATGCAACTGCAAGGCTATATACAGGTAGTTGTCGACTTACAACAGTTCGTTTAGTGACCATTCAAAATTAGAATGGCACTGAAAACAAGTAACTTATGACCATTTTTCACATTTACAACCATTGCAGCATCTCCATGGTCACAATATCAAAATTCAGACGCTTGGAACTGACTCATATTTATGACGGTTGCAGTACCCTGGGGTCATGTGATCCCCTTTTGCGACCTTCTGACAAAGCAAAGTCAATGGGGAAGCCAGATTCACTTAACAACTGTGTCACTAACTTAACAACTGCAGTGATTCACATAACAACTGGGGCAAGAAAGGGCTAAAATGGGACAAAATTCACTGAACAAATGTCTCAATTGGGCTCAATTGTGGTCATAGGTTGAAGACTACCTGTACTTTAAAACTGTCAAAAAACCTGAATGTTATGACAATTAATTATTAGTAGTACCTAATGTGATGTAGTCTATTTTCATAGGAAAATAACAGAAATATGCTTTTATAGGAAATATTTGTGAGCAATGGAGATTATATCAAATTACAATTAGCCTTGCATTATTAATCAGAGTTGTGCATAATGACAATAGTGCATATACAATTGTATATAAATGTATTAAATATATAAATAACCAAACTCATTTAAGTTGGACCAATGTCAATTTGGTTTCATATCACCTTTTAACTATTGCTATAAAATATTATATTTAACTTTTAAGGTTCATCAATTCCTGAAGCCAAGCAACAAAAAAAAAATTACCTTCGCATACTGGACAGCACTCTCCTTCTGGTACATAATATCTATCACAGTGCAGCTCGCCACATTGTGCGGAGAAACAAATAGATACACCACCCTGGCATTGACAAAACCGGCAAGTGTCCATTCGGAACATGTCTCCATCATTATATTCCACGTTATTAAATATACACGCTGGCTTCACTTCTAAAAATAGCAAACAGGGAAAAGATATTTTTCATGGAGATGTTGCACAACATTAAATTAGCTGGTCTTAATTCAGACAAGAATCAGTACTTCTGTTAAACTGGGTTTTTGGTTTCAGAGTTTCTGAGGTATTTTCCATTTAAATATATAATGATATATCCAATTCTTTCTCAGAGCATGCTTCATTGTATATAAAACAGATTTTATGGCACTTGTAATGCTCATAAAGGAATGGGTGATCAATAGTAATTAATAAATCTATGAATTTTGATATGCTTTTTTTTTCAGGAAGGGAAAAGTTTATTGAAAAATTTACCACGTGCTGTATTTACACATCAGAGTATGCCATAAAGTACAGTATGCATATTACTGTACTATAGCCTGTCAAGCCTAAATCGAACAACTATTATCACAAAAATATTTCCAACTGGCCAGGAAACAGAAATGCAACAGGTACCACGTTCCTTGCCTTTTTCATTAATAGTTAATAGTTGGAAGTAGACATTCAGTGTAATTGACTAACCTTCCCTACTTCTATGTTCTATAATGAAAGGTGGGGGTAATGGAAATCTGTGCCATTATTTCCCCAAATATAGCTTGATGACAGAATTTAAATTTGAGTAGGGGGGTATACACAAGAGTGGCCTGAAGAGTTCAGCTGTTAAACTCGAGCAGGTTTGAGGATCTCACGAAAGGTCAGCTAACTGTAACTTATTTATTTTTATTGTATTTTTGCTCTTAGGATTTCTTTGCCTCAGGTGCAGAACACGGTCCTCTTTGGATGATGAGTACTGCTTTTATATTTTTATACAATGAGACTGGGAACTGATCTTACAAGTTAAGTTGTAACATTATTAGACTCATAATTTCTAAGTGAACATGAACACTTTGCCTTCATATCAAATGCAGCATAAAATCCTCAATTGTGCAAATAATTTTTTTCTTGAAGGGTCATAAGGACAAAATATACAAATATAGTTGCAGGAAAAATGTCAAAATATGGTAACATATTACCTATTGTTTCCCACAATTTAAAGACAGAAAGCTAAGAATACATACAACAGTTGCCTGCGGTCCCAGCATTACAATACCCATTTTTTACCATTTCATAAATACTGGTTGTAATCCAATAAGAGGCTCTGATATTATACAAACTTTACAAATAAAGGAATGATCAAAAAAGAATAAAGTATTTAGTAGTATCAGAAGACAATGGAAAATGCACAGCTTGTTATACCATCAGTTTGCTTTCTTAGATTAGTACTGCAAACTTTTTTAAAAAACATTCCTATTAGTACTAGTTACAGCAAAAAATAGGAAAAGAAATTCAAATAAACTTGCTATTTACAGGTATTACATTTGTTCTATAACCAAATATATCATAACTACTTAAATGGAATTACTACTAATTAATTAAAAAATCCTGGACTATAATTGCTTTCTTTACTATCATTATTACACCAAGAAATTACAGAAATACTTCTGGGGCAGCTTTAAAAGAGTCAGACAAAAGACACTGCATCAGTTCATCTATTGCTATCTACATTTTTGTATAGTTATATTAATGCTTATGTGCTTTGATAAAATTATTCAGCATTTTGAATAATATTTTAAATATTGTATAATTTAAAAATAATCAGTGTAGTATGCTTTAATTTCTTGTCTTCTGAAGTCTTATACTCAAGGCAGCCTTGATTATAAGTATATATTATTGTATAAAAATAAAAAGTTGATGTTGTAATGTGATTATTCTCTACTGTGCTAAAAAGAGCTGGAAGCCAACACTTTCTTTTTCTATTTCCCTTTCTACTCCACAATTTCTCATTTTCCCTTTCCCCTCCCCTAATTTCTTACAATTTTAATTTTCCTTTGTATTTTATATTCCAATAAACTAATTTTTTTGATACAGATTTAAAAAAAGCTTTGAGATGGTTAGTAGCATAATGCTTTTGAAAATGGAAGATTTTTCAGTTTATAATCTAGAATGTTCATGCTTTCATAAATTTTGTTTGAATCTAATGAATGTTATTTATAACTGATGAAGTGATTTTAAATTACTTCTAAAATTTAAATATCTTTTATGGATTTAAAGGTATTCAGTATTAATACTTGTACAGTTTATAATTTCATTGATGATGACCATGATGATGCGCCTTCAAGTCACAGTCTTGTGGTTTCTAGCTTGGTGCCGTAACTACTAAACCAAACTGACTCTATAATTTCATTAATATTGGAATAATTTTCTTTGCCCAGGATTACTGATAAATTACCATAAATCCAATTTTACTTGGTTACACCATACTATACTGACATAAAGGATGAGCATTTGCAAAAACATTCTGAGTCTTAATAGTAATTTTGCATAGTTACTCCATTTTGCCAATAATAAATTCTATTAGAATGTGATGTCACTATTTCTACTTATTCACATTATCATTTTAATTAATTTCACAATAAATTATTTTCCCTACAGCAAGAGGCACTAAGTGGGAATGTTGGGGGGCCTTCAGAAGCATATGTTTTCATTTCTGATAAGCCCATTTTGGAATGGTTATTCAGATGGTCCTTGTTTACCGACTGCCTCATTCAGCAACCATTCAAAGTTATGCTGGTATAAAAAAAAAAGGAGTTGTGACTAATCTTTGCATTCATGACCACTATAATGTCCCGTGGTCACAAGACGGCTATTTCTTTGCTTTGCAACTGGCTGACACAAACAGTTAAATGGAGAAGGTGGGAATAAAATCACCAGTTACGGCCATGTGATGTTTCACTTAATGACTGAATACAAAGTGAGGCTTTAAGCCTATTGTGATTATGTAATTTTCTACATAACAACTTGGCACTTAGCAACAAAATTGACGTTCTCTAATCAGTGGCAAATCAGAAAATATGTAGGCATGTACATTTGAATATATTTGCATATATGTGCGTATAAGTATGTATGTACGAACAGAAACACAGGTATCAAAACAAAGACAAAACAAATTCTGATTTCTGCTTTCTTCAGCTACAGTGGAGTAGAATGCACTACATGGAACTCTTTAGCTAAAGCTGAAAAATGTCAATTTTTCTTCAAGTTGGTGCTTTGCGGTTTGAAGATACATTTATATATTTTTTTAGCCACTTTGATAAATACATATTAAGTGATTACTGACATCTGCTAAGATAAAACTTGTCTGAAGTACTGTTTAATATTTTAAAATGATCTCTTCCTAAGAAGGAGACAGAGGTGATGTCTCCTGCCTCAGGAAGCATTCCAGAAGCTTTAACCAGAGTATACAGGAAACAATTCCACAGAAAGATCTGTATCAGTAGTTGCAAGATCTGACTCATGTCACAACACAAAAACACAAGTCTTTTAGTTAAAACTTTTTGTTCCCCACACCCTTCCCTGTGGCTTATTTTTTTAGCTGAAACTATGGACAGCATACTTTTTCAAAACTCCAACCATATGTGTCAGCATGCTCCTCAGAAAACACTATTTGAGTTTATAAAAAAACTATGAGTCCATGAGTTCATATGAAGTAAAGAAATAAACATACAGTAATGCAAATTAACCTATGTACAAAAGGTTAACCTTTTTAACCTATGTACAAAAGATTTGCAACATAAATTTTATGAGAGGAAAATGGACCTATTACATTTTTAAACATAATTTTTTACTTGTTTGCTGCACAGTAAGGAAGATATCAATGTTATTCATATACTAGTATCTCAAAATGTTTAGTCCAAATACACTGTCAACATAACATACCATTGACACATTCAAAGACATCACAGCACTTGCCAGGTGTTCCGTCTCCACGTGACACTATTTGGGGGATGAAGCCTGGCTCGCATTTTGGAACACCACATAAACCTGAGAGACATTCGCACCTGAAACCGAAGCATTGAAAGCTCCATAAATAAGTGAAGCAACACATGGGATGGAAAAAACAAACGGAAAAAAAGCAAATTGTGAAAGCCAAATGGTTTCCTCTGTTACATAATAAAAGGACAACATGACTGTTATCAACACAACACAATTTAAAAAAAGAATGTTCAAAGGACAATGTTCAACTTTTATCTGAAGACGTGTGTTCCAAATCCCACTGTAGCTGGGGGAGGTCTAAATGTGTTAAAAAGTCACTAATGTTTTCAATTACTGTATTTTTCGGAATATAAGACGCAATTTCCCCCCAAAAAATGTAGGTAGAAATTTCTGTGTGTCTTATACAGCGAATGTTGCTGAAGCCCCACCCACCTGCCGGCTCCCACCCTTTGGTCTCTGCCTCCCAGCAACTTGCTTCCTTGCAGCTAACAGCAAACAGTCTGGTCAGATTCAGCCTGATTTAGCACGAGCAGCTGATTGGCGGTTGGATCTGCCTCCTGGAATACCGCCTATTAACTGTTCCAGGCTGTGGGGATCGCCACCGCCCATCGTCACTGCCACCTATCATCGCCTCCACGCGCCCCATTTTTGGACCATTCTAGGCAGCAGGGATTGCCGCCTATCCCTGCCGCCTAGAACGGGCCAAAACTGGGGTGCGCGGAGGATAAAAATGGGCGGCGATGTAACGATTCCTGCAGCCTGGAACAGCTGATAGGTGGTATTCCAGGAGGCAGATTCAACCGCCAATCAGCTGCTTGTGCTAAATCAGGCTGTGCTGAAGCTGACCAGTCAGTTTAGTACCACTAGCAGGTTCTAGGTTTAAAGGACATGAAATGCATAATAAGATAGGAGAGGTAATCAAGTTATCTATGCCTCCTACTATTTCCAATTACATCATCAACATACCTATCAAATTTCCTATCATTTATACTTTAAATTGCTTAAGAATGTTTAGCATGGAAAATTGCTTAAGACTGTTTAGCATGGAAAATTGCATAGATTTGAAAGCTTCTATACTCCCAGACATTTTCTGGACAGTTTCTTTTTTCAACGTAACGTATTTGTATAACTAACCTTAAACTGTCAAGATTTAATCTACTAATAAGAAATATTTAGGGCGAGAGTTCTGATTACAGGTAGCCAAGTAGCATTAGAAAGAAAGAACATATGTCAATGTTTACTTAAATATTTACAAATGCCTTTTCAAATTCTTTAATTTAGCAGAATGAAAAATCCTGTAAACAAATATAGAAAAGACAAACGTGTATTGTCTAAAACTAAAGGTGAGGATTAAAGTGACTATTCATTTTTTTTAAATACAGGAAGAGGCCATTTATCAATGGAAGTGGATTAACCTCTTTTTCCTCCTAAACTTAATAAGGAAATTCATATTTGCCATTCTAATAATTTGTAATTAATTTAAGCTCGATGACGGGGCAAGATTAACTTAAATTATTGAAATCTTTCCAGTCAAAAAGACCTCTAAATGGCCAGAACCATTAGGAAATGTGGGTTAAAATGATTATGCTGAGGACAAACCTAATCCAATGCAATAATGCTCACAATTATGGCTAAATATGCAGTATCCTGCCTGCTGAGCCTCGAACCTCATCAATCAGCATTTCATAGCAATATTGTCACAAATACAATACTATTTAGAGCTCTGTCAGCACAAAGTGTGTTTATACTTGAAGTCCAGCTAGCACATCCACAGCAACTTAGCAATTTCATTAGAATGACTGAAATGGCTTTGTGAATTAAACTCTGCGTCTTTGGAGCATGTGACATTGTGAGACACATAGAAAAGGATAAGATTTGTGTTGAGATACTGTTGCTATCAACCTGACTTCCCCTTCTTCCAACTCCCACAGTTACCACTGTGCTTCACAGTATTCTATTATAATGGTATGGAGGATTTTCTTTGTTTTCTGCCAAGAATTTAAGAATTATAGTTCTAGTTATTTTGTTATGCACAGATAAAAATCCAATCTCTATTTCATGAGTCTTACTACACGGCATACAGTATATCAGCCTGGTGGGATAGCCTGTTTCCCCCTTACAATTGATTTCTGCTTGCTCCCTTTGTGAGCAAAAGAAAGATCTAATTTCATTATTTGCCAAAAAATGGATTATCAATATTCCCATTTAAAAATATCCACAATACTACTGTGCAGAATGTGTTCAACTTACCGTCTTTTTTGGAGTATAAGACGCACCGTTTCCCCCCTAAAAAAGGGTGAAAATTTGGGTGCATCTTATACACTGAATGTAGCCCTGCCCAGCCTCTGAAACAAAGGTTTCAGAAGCTGAAAAAAGCCTCTTAAAGGGAGGTTTCAGAGGCTGAAAAAAAAGCAAGGTGCAGATCTCACAACCAAGGAACCTGTTGCTAAAGTGCACCTCTGAAAACAGCTGATTGGGGGTATTCTGGGAGGCCATCCACCCGCCAATCAATCAGCTTTTTTCTTATTTTCCTCCCCAAAAACTAAGGCGCGTCTTATACTCCAGTGCATCTTATAGTCTGAAAAATATGGGGGTCTTATAAAGTTCTACAAATCATCAAAACTTTGTTTCTAGACATTCTTGCTCAACTTTTATCATATAAAAGTCCTACAAACATTGTCATCTGAGATTAAACAAATGTATTTTTGAAACAGTGATATTAAACTTCTGGAAACCTTAAAAACAGAGGAGAATGGCCGATCAGCCTCTATATTTTTCAGTATTATTCATTATTGTTTTTGACTATTATTGTGTTTCACTGGCTCTTTGAAGGCATTGACTGAACTCTTTCTTCAATAATAGTAAACTCAGAATTTCTTTTGTAAAATGGAATCTTGATTGTAACCGCTGAGAATCACAGCAGTAACTAATGAAATAGTCAAGTGAACAACAATTTGTCCAACAAAATCTCAATGTTTAGCTACTGAGAAAGTGAGAAAATGTATCAATAATACTGTTTAGATTAAATAAACCATAGGTAGGAACAGATATAACATGTTCTATGGTTAATTGAACAATAACATTGTAGACCAGAGGTCTTCAAACTTGGCAGGCTTAAGACTTGTGGACTTCAGGATAGCTGGCTGGAGAATTCTGGGAGTTGAAGTCCACAAGTCTTAAACCTGCCAAGTTTGAAGACCTCTGTTATAGACAAAAATAGAAGAATAGTAATAATTAATTGTCCCATCTCCAGACATTTCTGGAGTCAGTGTTTTAGGAAACAAAAGATAGCAACTTAAATTAGAATGATTCAAGCTAAAGCTGATCCTAAGGTATAGCTTACTATACAAGGTTTTCTTCAGTGGGGCTGCAATGTGCCATCCAGAGCAAGTCTATTTATACTGATCTAATGAAATACGTTACTTCAAAAAGTATGATAAATGATCTAGCACTTTTTTTCCACATTTCGTATCAGATTTTTAATGCTCTTTTCGTGTTATTTAAAAGTTTACAGAAAAAGAACACAACTAGATTTATGAAATTCATGGTATGATTAATTAAGCTATCCTTCAAGCAGATATCTAATTCTAATCTTTAGAATATTACCATCACCTGATACATGTAGACAACACTGGAGGAAATAAAAATATTAATAGAGATGGTACTGAATTATCATCAGAGCGATGCAATTTTTTCTTTTTTTGGACGTGCACAAAAGAAGCTCTCTGAAAATAACATCAAACTGTATGATAATAACTGCTATTAATATATGTTATATATTGAAAACAACGTAAGATATTACAAATCTTAAGGAGCTGTTGTGGTACAGTGGTTAGAATGCAGTATTGCGGGCTAATTCTGCCAACTGCCAGCAGTTCGATTCGCACTGGCTCAAAGTTGACTCCGCATTCCATCATTCCAAGTCGACAAAATGAGGTCCCAGATTGATGGGAGCAATATGCTGACTCCATAAACCGTTTAGAGAGGGCTGTAAAGCTCTGTGAAGCGGTATATAAATCTAAGTGCTATTGCTATTGCTAAATAGAAGCAACTGCATAAATTACTGAATTCTGAAATAAAGGCACATCACATGTTTTTTAAAAGAAAGTCACCAAGGTGAAATATACCTTATTTTATATAACTTCGCATTACTTAATAATTTTTGCAAACATGTTTCTCAATGATGAACCCAAGTTGAAGTTTTAAAATCATTTAGATGAATGAAACAAGGCTAATAAATTGTGATGAACTCAGAGCTCTGTTAATACTTTATTCTTTAAGTATGCACAGGTACATGCTGACAAAGTCTTCATCTTGACTACAAGGACAGAAGCAGGAATAGAGGATTATTGTACAGTAGAAGCCAGTCTTATACCCCCCCCCCCTAAGAAAATGTGCTAGCAGAGCTCACTTAAGAATACTCTACGAGTCAATAACAGGGCTAAAGTCAGGAAGAATATTGGGACAACCATACATTTCAGAGATCAGTTTCTAGACAGTTTCAAGATTCCTGGTTATCCCCCCCCCCCCAAAATGGTTAAAGTGGTGCCTGAATAATCTGTCACACAAAGAGCACACTATTTTAAAAGTGAAATGCTGTATTTGAATAATATAATGCATCACATGTTATATTTTATAGCTGTTAATCTAATCTAAACTGTTAATCTACAGTTCCTTGACATATAGGATTTACTGCAAATAAATCTTGGTACTAAGATAACCCAACATAATACTTCAAAGATTTTAGAGTAACCTGAAGTATCAAACTTGACACCATAAAGTCTATTTATACATGCCACAAAAAAATTCATATTAAAGCTGTATTTTTGTTTTTTCAAAATAAATTTTCCTCAAAACCCAAGACTGAAAGAAAGCTATTCCAGAGCTGACAGTCATTACCACTTCACAGAATGATTATTCAGTCTAGAAAATCCTCCATTTTAAACCCAATATTCTTTATTAGATAACGTAGTAACTTAATAATCAGTATTTACTGATTATATATACTTGACTTTTTCTGTCACAAGTTTAGCTCAGTATATATTGACTGTGACACTATGACATCAGATATAACAAACCTTGTGGGAAGAGTGCAGCATCCATCAGCAGTCAGCCTGACTTGAGTTTCATAGCTATCCAAAGGACAGGCAACTTGTTGGACCGGAGGGCATTCCACTGTACTACAGTCCACACTGAACACTGGTGGGAAACAATTAAGGTAAGGAAAGAATGAAATAATCTCTTTTAAGGAAGCATAATGATAAAGTACAACTATTTCATTTACTGATATGTCATCTGAACTCTGCTGCTGGAGGAGACTTTTAATAATATCACATATAACCAGGAAAATAAACAAATAAATTGTTGAACAAATCAAGCCAGAGTTCTTGCTCAAGATATTTAAATATTATATAGCTTCATCTATATTATTCTGGACCCATTGTGTGGAGATATATTTCCCTTGAAGTCCATAATGCTTGGAACAGTTAAAAAGAAGAAAAGGATAGCAAGCAGTATGTTGGATAAATTGTATTAGGACACCAATGACTGCATCATTAAGACACCTAGAAGTCCAAGTGCAGAAAATCTATCCATATATTTGCTAAAGGATGACACCAACCTGATGAGATTTTAATCAATCACATCATTGTATAAACATTAAGTGATACACATAATATTTTAAAATCAGTTGCTGAATTATTATAAATTTAAAGAGTAGGGCTGTGAGAAGTTTTATTTAGTTTTTTTAATTAATGGCTAATACAACTGAATTGCCAAACTCAATTATTTTCAAATTAACTGCCTTTGAATAGATCTGCATAGTTGAATTATGTCAGGTCAATAATCTGAATTGGACTGATGATTTGTATCAGATCAGAGCCAACCCATGCATCCCTAAAAATCAGTCATTTATGTCAACCATATTTGTTGTAATGCAGGTGCTAAATGATGCATAGTTTTGGGTTCCTATTATCCGTGCTGGAAGATATACACAAGTTTGTTAAGTTTGCTTGGGAACATGTCCAACAGAATTGTAATTAAAAATATATAATAGGTAATGATGAGCAAAATTTGGGAAGTGCAGAGAAGCTTTATATCAGGCAAGGGATGTGCAGACTAGATTTAGTGGGTCACTGAAAAATGTATGAATGTGGGAAAGAAAGCTTATTGTACATTTGTTTTGGGAAGTTAATATGATGAAGTTAATAGGCTAGAATAATGGGATGTTTTGCACAAATATTATGCCTTGTTGATGAATATGTTAAAAGCACTATATAATGAAAATAAAGAATGTGTGAGAATAAATGAAATAGTTCAGTGAGCAGGGAGAAGATTAAGGATATGAGATGTTTCCTTTCACTGTTAAATCTATTTATGGATAAAGGGATGACACTAAACCTGGGATGACACTAGAGAAGTGCTGGTTGGGACCATGAATGTGCCTATACATTTGAATGCAGATGATATTGTATTGTTGGCTGACAAGCTTAACAATTTGCAGAAAGCATTAGAAAGGTTGAATGAATATGAAAGTTAATGAATAAAAGATGAAGATGCTTTGAAAAGAGAACAGAGTTAACAACTGGAAATATTATATAAATGGGGGAAAAATCAGACCAAGTAAATGAATTTGTGCAACTTGATAGAACATTTACTAATAGCAATATAGATAGAGAAATTTTAAGATGTACAAATGCTGGTGGAACAATACTGCATTGGGTGTTAAGGGATCTGCTGCAAGGAATGAGTGCTGTTAAAAAATGGGAACATGCTTCTTCTTTCTTGTTATATGAAAACAAGAGCTAGGTAGGGGGAAAAACCTAAAAGTAAATTGTATGAAATGGAAAGAAATGTGTAGTAAAACAATGGGTCACGAACAAATGCATGATGACTGATAGTGGACAGGACACAAAACAAAATGGACAGTACAAAATAAACATGTTTACAGAGAGAAAGAATGACGATTCAACTGCATATCAAATATATGAAAGAAGAGTAAATGCATCAAGACTAATTGGAAAACTGAGAAATTTATACCGAGATGAAGTTGAGTTCTTCAAAAACAGAGTTAAGAAGTTTAAAGAAGAAAAAGCAACACATGGCATAATGTATGAACTTGGAATAAGCAAATATGATTAACAATGATACAAAGATGAAAAGAGTTACATTGAATGATGCAGATATAGACTGAAAATCTAGGTTTCCTTTTTATCTCATGTGCTTAATTTCATTTGGTTACTGGTTTTTTCTGTTTTGCTACCCTTATCTCATAAAGAATAGAATGATGGATATGTAGGTGGGTGTAAGACAATTAAGTGATGGGTATGTAGGTGTCTAGATTTATATCAGCATACTCAATATTTTCCTGGGTCTATTCACATGTAGATTTTCATAGATACATTTTCATCATGTGATGGAATATGATTGTGCCCATTATTAGCACAAGTGCTAATACTCTGATTCTGAATTCCAAGCAACATAAAATATATACCTAGCAAAATCCTGGAATTATATATGTACTGTTCAAGGCTGGTGAGGGGAGAATAAGTGGTTCCTAAGGTAGAGTTGTCTATTGTATCTTGGCTACCAAAGGCCTTCATGCTATTTAATTGTTCATTAATTTGGAACTTCAAGATGGAGAAGTTTAGATGCAGCTCCAGAGAACAAATATGCATGTTTCTGACTTCTTTACACTGTAGTAGGTAAGCAATTATTATATTTGAAGTTTCATTCTTGTCTGCAGTAAACGTTCTAATCTAGCCAAGCTGGGTCTGGGAATCTTCTGGCAAGTTTAGCCAAGAACAAAATGTGTCTGGAGATCTGAGATTTATTGTTGAGCTTGGGCATGATATATCAACAAATATCCCTGGTTCTGAGAATTTTCCATCTTTTGATTTGGATGGGGTTGCACTGCCCCAGATAGAACCTGTGATGGGGTTGCACTGCCCCAGAAAGAACAATTTGAGGAGATCCACCAGGACTCCTCTTCTGTTCATACAAAAAATGGTAGCTGTAGCCCAGTGGTGGGTTGCCCCCAGTTCGGACCGGTTCTATAGAACCGGTAGTAAAACTGGCAGGAGGCTCTGCCCATTGACCCGAGCATCATCAGAAGTGATCTGCGCATGGTGCGCGGGCACGATGCAAACCGGTAGTAAAGGTAAGTAGAATCCACCCCTGCTATAGCCAGAGAGTTTTAGACAGCTTTGTGTTGTGTGCCAATTGCACCTGTTCCTGGACTGTGACGCTCAATCACTCATGCCTTAGTCACTTCTCGACTGGACTACTGTAATAGTCTATATCGGGCTGTCTTTGAAGAGTATTTGGAAATTTCAGCTGACTAAAGTGCAGTAGCACAGACGGTAATGGGTGCTGGTCATTTGGCGTATGTTATTATTATGGTTCATCATATAATCAGCCAGATGTTCAGACTGGATTTGTGATCATTATCAATTTTATTTCCAGACTATTTCACCATGGGGCTACTTTAGGGTGCTCACAACCTAAAGTAAAAGGAAGTTTAAACAAAACAACAGTAAAATAGAACAATAAAACAATCAAGGAAAAAGTAAATATATATATATATATGTTTTGTGAATTGCATTGGCTAGCAGTATTCTTTCAAAATGCAGGTAGTTACCTTCAAAACCTTTCATGGCTTGAGACTTATGGCTTACTTATGGAACCATCTCGATGATATCTTTCTTTCCTATTAGATCTGGTAGGAAAGGCATGTGCAGGGGCCCTTTTGTGAGGGAGAGTCAGGAAGAGAGCCTTTTCTATCATGATGCCTACCATCTAGAACAGTGATAGCTAGCCTTTTCCAGACCGAGTGCCAAAAGTGTGTGGCCACGCGAATGCGTGCATGCGCCCGAACCCCCAAAATGCAATGCGTGTGGTCCCCTCCATGTGCCCCGCCCATATATGCACGAGTGACCCCCCGCATGCATCCCACCCTCCATGCATGCACACGCATCCCCTGCATGTGCCCCATCTCTATGCATGCAGCCCCCCGCACACCCCATGTTCTCTGCGCATGTGCGACAGAGACCCAAAGATGAGCTGGCCAGAGGGAGGCGCATGCACAGTGGAGCTGAACTGGGACAATGGCTCATGTGTCATCAGAGAGGGTGCTGCATGCCACCTCTGGCACGCATGTCACCATCATGGCTCTAGAACATTATCTCCTTGAGATCATACTTCCACTGATCCTAATTTGTTAAATGTATATCCTGCCTTATGTATAGGAGTTCAAGGTGGCATTCACTGCACTCCCCCTTCCTATTGTTCCCACATCAAAAACTCCGTGGAATAGGTTGAACCAAAAGAGAGTGATTGTCAGACCTCAAACCACAAATGACATATGGAGATTCTTCCAAACGGAATTCTTTAACTGTTTCATATCAATAGACAAAATCTTGCAAAACTGAGTGCTCTACTATCTGGATCTACCATATATTCCACAACTATTAGGGAGGGGCTGTCTTTACCTTCCTTCTCTCACATGTAACAACTAGACTGAGTTCCTTTTGCTTCTCTAGAATATATCCTTCCTTCCTGGGAATCCACCTCTTCACTACATTCCATCACAGTGACTGAGCCAGTCACCTAATGAGCCCCTGTGGCTGAAGTGGACTTGATTTTCCTCAATGACAACTTGTAGTGTTAACCAGCTCAGTGGCTAAGATATTGAGCTTGCTGATCAGAAAAGTCGGCAGTTCGGTCGTTCGAATCTCTAGTATAGGTCTCCTACGTGAGCAGGGGGTTGGACTAGATGACCTCCAAGATCCTTTCCAATTCTGTTACATCATAGTGACTCACTTTTTCTCAATTTTTTTGAGTTTCCAATCATGTATTTTCATAACAGAGATGATGTTATTCACAATTAATGTCAGTATTATTTTTAATTTATTGTATGTCTATTGCTGGTCGATGACCGTAATAAAGTTTTTTATTATTATTATTATTATTATTATTATTATTATTATTATTATTATGAGTTTCCAAAATATTTAATTTCAATAATTATATTTTATTTAGTTAAAGGGCCAGAATGTAAGCAACTGTGATTACACCTATGATATATTTTCAAACAGTTAAGAATACTTCTCAGACTATAAATATTATCGTAATCTGAAAATCATATACAATTTTCAGACTATATTTTCTATAATACAGATAAGGGTGATAAAATAATAAAGTCATTACACTGTTTGGCTGTGTTTAGAACAAAGTCCTCTCATCAGTTTTTCTGGGCCTTCATCATTTAGCAAGAGCATTGGGAATCATTCTGTAACCTTAATACAGTGGTTCTCAACCTGTGGGTCAGGACCTCTTTGGGGGTCGAATGACCCTTTCACAGGGGTCGCCTAAGACCATCCGAAAACACATATTTTCAATGGTTTTAGGAATAATTTTATGGTTGGGTATCACCACAACATATGGAACTGTAAAGGGTCGCGGCATTAGGAAGGTTGAGACCCACTGCCTTAATACAAAACTAGAATAGGTAGCTGGATCCTTTTTTCAGTTTGACTAACTCATCGATGCAGATTGCTTTAAAAATGATTTCAAAGCCAATTACAATCAAAGTCACTGCAGACTGTCTCTTTTTTCGAACCAACAAAAGATAAAAAGACCATCTGACTACCTCATGAATTTATATGACACCGCACAGGTTAATAGTCTGCTGCCTCATCTGATCTTCCAATATGGTTCCCCCCTCCCCACCTTTCTGAGGATCTTTTCAAAGACTGAACAATTCTGACGTAGTCAAACTGACATAGTTCAGACCAGCCATATTTGAAGTATTTGCCTCATTTTATTGATAGGAACTTTATTATTAGAGTTTTTGTGTTTTAAGCAACAATGTTATATGGAAATGTTGGCCTAGGATTCTTTTGTTTCAGTAGTGGGAATAGACACCCATATCAAATTATATATAAGCTTTGACAAAACTGACCAGGACAGGACAGAAAAGAAGAGTACACCTTACCTGGTTTACATTCATAGAAATCACAGCATTCCCCTGGCTTTCCTGATGCTTTGGAAACCAATATATTCAAATAGCCGGGTTGGCAGACCTTCCTCAAACATCCTGCAGGATTGCAGACACAGCGGCTTGGAAGAGGGCAGCATTCTCCAGGGGGAGCATAGCCTTCAATCAGAATTGAATCCTCTGGGCAGCGTGGAGAAAATTGCACTTCACAACGGGCTTTGGAGCAGTCCGGTTTTTCTTCTGAAAGCAAGACAGTAAGAGCACATCAGGAAGACATTACATGATATCTGAAGCTTCACAGTGTTGAAAAGCCATGCACACATATTTTAAAGTTTTTTTTTTAACAATGCCACCTACCCAGCCAGCTTACATTGCAGTAGTGGTTCTTGAAGAACAGGAAAATTCATAAAGAAGATGGTTTTACAAGGGATATTTCTAATAAACATAATACCCATGAAAATGAGGTGTGCATATTTTCCTTAAAGATGCATGCTTGCTTGCTTGATCTTTTTCTTACAATAGATATCCTGAACCAAAAATTCATGAGATAAAATAATCACTTGTAGTCCTTACAGAGATGAAGACAATGATCACACAGAACACTAAAAATGTTTGGTTGCCTTAGGGACAGAAGCCTACCCATGTCTGCACATATTTGGACTATTTGTCTATTTCTAAGTGAAGACTACATTATTCCTGAACATCTTTTTGAAGAAAAAATAATTTCCCAGGTGGATTATAGGTGAGAGTTATTTGAATTGCAACCATTTACTACACGTGGGGCTCCTTTCAAAGAGTGTTGGCACAAGGCTTACTGTGAACTGAGTCAGGTTTCTTAGCAATGTGGGTCTCAGCCAATGGAAGAGATTAAATTTGTTCTTTAGTTATTATTTTAAGGAATACTACTTTTCATTTTAGCAGAAGTTCATAAAACAGCTACTATTTCAAAAAATAATACAAAATATTTTTTTTATTTTGTATTATTCATTTGTATCTGGCCTTTATTTTTAGAAATAACTCAAAGCAGCAAACTTATCCAACACAAGTTCCACCTCCTATTTTCCTCACAACATGCTGTGAGGTGTATTGGCTAAGAAAGAGTGATTGGTCTAAAGTCACCCAACTGGCTTTCATGGTAAGGCAGGAGTAGAACTCACTGCTTTCTAGCTTGGTTCCTTAACCATCAGACCAAACTGTCTCAAAAATACTAACAAAACCAGCAATAAAAACTGAGGCAGGCTAAATAACCTGTTAAAATCAAGTAGATAATGCACTTTTTCATATGCAAACAGATACAATAACTTTTTGTCACATTCCACAAGATCATATAATCATTTTAAGTTAACGGGTTAAATGGGTTTGAGCAATGGCAACAGAATGAAAGAAATTATGCTGCTTATTTGAGCATAAAAGTTGTTAAAATTTTAATTCCCCTTTTTTGGGAAGTTATTAATTTTCCTTTGTTTCACACTGCACTCTCCATCTTAAAACAAAATACTTAAAGCCGATTAGGAGTAAATAACCACTTTCTGTTACAGTAGTCTTGGATTAACATAAAGAGGTATCCACAGATTCAGTCATGAGAAATTTTCCTACTACCATTTCCATATTCACAGGATTTGAAAAATCAAAGGTTCACAGCAAGGACAAATAGCTAGTGAGATAAGCCAGGGCAGTATAACAGTTGAATAGTCTCTCTAGTTTGATTCAGATCTTGTTCTAACATTTCTCCCATTGATACAAAATGGCTTACATTATCTGTCTGTCCATCATCTATCTATTGCCCTCTCAGGGCATTCTGTGATCAAGAATAATCAATAAACAGCAGCTTATTACATCTGACTGCAAGAATCCAGAAGACCCCTCTGCTGACATTTAATATAGGCCACATATGGTATTAGGAGTAGTTAATAATTGCAATTTCCCCTTTTCCATACAAAGTATGCAGTGTTTTAAAATCTACTTGAAAATAAAAACTTTTCTTATGCATAGTGATTGTTGTTAATAAAACATATTTTGTAAAAAGGTATGCAAATAATCTCATATAATTAGCAGCACTGGATGTTATCACAGCTTGCAGCACACTCCTTCATAACTCTCAGAAACTTCAAATAAGTTTATCTTGCATTATCTTGGTTTTCTGTTTTCACTTTTGTCAATTCACATGATAGATGCAGCTATTCTCTTTTTTTTAAATCTACTCTCCCCACTCAACGTTTTACTAGCTTAAGCTCAACTCATGCAATGTCTACCACTGTCATCCTTGCTAGAACAAAATCTACAAGAGAAGGGCTGGACCTTCTTTGGAACTGGGGAGGAGGTGAATCCTAGTCATTTTAAATTTTGAAAAAGTATAATGATTACAATATTTAATTTTTTTAAATAACTCAATACATTAATAAACCCATTACTGTATAAACAATATTAAAATGTATCAATGCCTCCTTGTAGAATAGTTAGGAGTAATTAGTGGGGAAGTCTATCCTTGCTTATTTCAGTTGTGCAGTCCTGAACCATTAAAATTATTTCAGATGCAGTCAAGACAAATGGAGAGGCAAAGACTTGAGTGTAAGTTAAAATTCTGACCACAGGGCCAAACATCAGTTACTGGTTGAGAAATAACTTTCTGTCCTACCCTTCCTTCTACTGCCACCATCTGCAGTTCATGGGTATCTGAGCAAAGATTTAGTAAACATTAGTCTGGAAAAAATCCTGCATTGGCTGGAAAAACCCTGCGACGTTTTAATGGGGCATAATGCTTGGATTTTAGTGAAGTGTTCATGCATTCTGAGGGTAATTATTTCCAATTAATTTTGCATGACAACCTCAAAATGTTTATTTAATGCAGCAACAATTTCACAAATACAAACGTTCTTTAACAACATTTAATTGGAAATGTTATAAGGATCTGTTTACTTGTTATTGTTTAATGACTTAACTATAACTTCTTATGAAGGGTAGTCTGATTATGATTTTGTTCCCTATTTTTACCCTGCATTAGTGTTAAGTGCTGCCTTAGGAAGGGAATAGACTAGAGTGAAATATAAAGACTGTAAAAAAATCTGCTGATTAAATATTTTCCTGATTTCCCCCCCATCTGATTTAGCTAATTATTTTTCTTCATTTGTTAAAAGTGTTCAAGTCTCACTGCATTTTAGAGGTTTCCATGTTATCAGGCTACTTGAACGAGGACATGGCTGTAAATCTGCAACCTCCTACTTTACAAGGCTTAACTAGTTTTGAACTTTGCATAAATCTCTCAGATACTTGACACAGTGTGGCTAGATAAAATCTTTAAAGCTACTGAACTGGTTAGCCCTATGTCTGTATGGAAGGCAACCACTGTATCTTCGTCCTACCTATCCCATGTTTCAAAGGTCTCTTTGCCCTGCCCCTTATAGTTTTGTAGGCATGTAACAGCTGCCTTGAGAATCTTTCTCTTTCCACTTGTCTCTCACAAATGCTACTCTCCTGTCTGCAATTTGGAGATTATTATAGTTCTTATAAATTGCTTCTAATCTTGCAGAAAGAAACCATCACCTCCTTCTCCATCATAAATCTAGCTTTCTTTAAACTATCTTTACTGCTTTTTCAGTGATTTTTACTGTTAATGATATGGAGGTTCTAAGGCCGTGATGGCGAACCTGTGGCACGTGTGCCACAGGTGGCACACAGCACCCTCTCTGCGGGCACACGTGCTGTTGCCAGCTGCTCTTCTGGTTTCTGGCATGCACATGTGCACCTGACAGCTGGTGTTTGTGGGTGCCAGAGCACCAGAAAATGGCCTGAAAAATGCCCCCCAAACAGGCAGCTTTTCAGGGTGTTTTTGGCAGTTTTTCAGGCCAAAAACGGCTGAAAAACAGCCTAAAAAATGGCCTGAAAAATGGTCAAAAACTAGGCATGCGCGCACCAGCCAGCTGGTCTTCGGGTTTCCGGCACTCCGGCGCGCGCACATGCACAGGCATACACGTGTGATCCAGTTTGGGCACGCGGTGCCGAAAAGGTTCGCCATCATTGTTCTAAGGTATTCCTCAAGGAGCAAAAAATAGTCCATGATTTGCTGACCTTTTTGTTATATGGTATGGGCTGCCTTCATTGAAAGAATAAAATAATAAAAATAAAGAAAAACCCAGTATTACCATGAAAGTAAAAACCAACCAAACAATGAACAGGACAAAAAAGAACTGAAATAATGATCAGAAATGCTTTATCCAGTGGTAGTCTTTCAGAAACAATCTCAAGGAACAAGAAAAGATGAAGATATAATACAAATGAAATGAAAATCGGGACGTTATCCACAGGAAAGTTAAGCTAAAATAGCCATGGACAGAAAAAAGAAGGGAGGAAAACATGATTAAAAAAAAAAAACACTTTTCAGCCTGAGAGCAATACATAGCCCATAGGGCTGCTCTATCTGGATTACCATCTTTCATATTTTTCTTTTCCCCTAACTTTTGAGGCATAAGAGGCAACTCTTATTACATAGTACAAAACAAGAAAAACAACAACAACAAATGTTTATTTGTATCTGGAGCATATCTAAATTAAGAGCTAGTTCATATGAATCCAACTGGTCTGGAATGAGCAATGAAAAATAAAAATTACAAATCCCAACAACTTATCACAATGGACAATTTCTGTCAATAAAGATTATTGGGAAATAATAAACAATGAGTGTATCTCCAACAAAATGATTGGAAGGTTATATGCAAATATATCAAATATTTTAGAAAAGGTATAATGGTACTTAACATTTACTAATTCAAGTTATGTTTACAGTAAAATATAATTTGCTTACCCTAACTCTGAAATCTAAACCTTTGACCAAGCTTGACATGCTAGTTAATGTACAACGTGTTAGAATTGCCAATATGATAGATGTTCAATGATTTCATATTACATTTTATTACCTGGAACACTTTTGTTTTATCATAGTGTTTATGAAATAAAATGTTTATTAAAGCACAGTATAGCATTCCCAGCATTTTATATGCATTTAAATATGCACACAAGTAGTCCTTGATTTACAACCCCAATTGGGACTGGAATTTCTCTCATAGTCAGGGAGGTTGCAAAGAGGGTAATCACATGACTGTACCTGATTTTGACTATTTTTACCATGGTTGAAAAGTGAATCTAGTTTCCCCAAATGGATTTTTTTCTTTTGCCAGAAACCAGCAAAAAATGTCACAAATTGCAATCGTGTGAGTGCAGGATACTGCAAATGGTCATAAATATGAGTGCCTGAATTGTGATTACAGAACTGTCTGGTGGTGGGTGGGGCAAAGGCCTTACGTGCAAGTACAGGTTGTAAAGTACTTTTTTCCAGGGCCATTGTGACTTTGAATTGAATGGTTTAAATGAGTGGTCATGTATCAAGGATTACCTGTAATAACAGGCAATATTTATCAGGGCTGTGCTAAATCCTTTGGAGAAAGTGCTTTGGGAATGGAATGCATTTCTTAAGAGCAAAGGGGCTGTGCATATACTGTGACAGCTGGGAGCAATTTGCAAAACTGCACCAGCCTGGGAAAAAAAGCATGGCTGCTTTAATAATCAAAAGGGAAGCTTCCTCTACACTCCTTTGTTCTGAAGCACCTCTTTTGAAGAATTTCCACAGCTCTAATAGTTATTAAATTGTGCATCATATTGTGATGAAAACATGGTTTCATGTTTTGTAAAATCTTACATCCTTTTTATATTGTTAAAATCTAATACAAAACACCTTTCTTCTACTTGGAGGTCAACTACAGCTGTCACTGAAATTGATGCCAAACAATAGAAGTACTGTACAGTAACACAAGGGCAGGAAGGAAATATTAAAAGGATTAGAGATAAACAAGAAAAATGATTATCCAGCTGAAGCAGGCAGGCAGACAGGCAACCCTACAGGAATGCGAAATACTCAAAAGGATTTTTAGGATATCAAAAGGATAGTTAATTCGATTTTAAAGAAAGATTACATTAGATACACATTGTATATCATCCCTCATAAGTGAACCGATAGAAGTAGAAACTACACCAAGCTTTTATGTAATTGTCAAATCATATCTGGACTCTTTTTTTTTCTTTTTTCTTTATCATATCTGGACTCTTGTGTTCAAAAGAGATTTATTTTAGCTTTTAAGAAAGAGGATAAAAAGATTTTAGACAACAATGAATTTGCCAAACTGGAAAATAAATAAGAACGAAGTAACCTCCATATTCGGTAATATATTAAGATGAGACCATGCGTATGCACGCACAGGGTTTGCAAACATTCCAGACTTCTTAATTTGCAAGCATTCCAGATTTCCTGAAAACCTGGCTCCAACTGCTTTGAACTGCCCCTGGGCTTTTCTTCTTGAGAGCAATATGAGGTAGCCAATATGGAGCTATATTTACAGGTTCTATTAATTCAGGGCCAATTAATCCAGCTCATTTGGCTGCAACCTTTCCATACTTGAAAAAACAATGCTTAAATTTATATTCTGCCTTGTTTCCCCCCTCAAATAATGTCTTACAAGGATGGAGTAAGCTCACTCAACAAGTGGAATGGCTGAACTTGAATTTCAAACCTTCCCAGAGCTAGTCCCACAATTAACCATGGGTTCATCTAATCATTAAATTAGCATTCTAATTTAAGCCCCTGGAAACTATTGACAAGACAAAGAGGGTGAAAGAGATTGTTGGAGAGGCTGGGAAAATAAAGGAAGACAGAACAGACAGAACAAGACCAGACATAGAAGACAGGTCCACAGAAGATTTATCTTACAAATGGAAATTCAGCCCGCGCAGTGAGAAACCTGGGGAAAATATTTCAAATTATTCAAAGAGACCACCTTAAAAAAAAAAACCTCATTATAAGTAAGATTTGAAAATTTCTAAAATTTGTAGCCAGATTTGTCAATCTGATTAAAAAGGCACATCTGAATTCAAATTCTTGCTCAACTATGAGAATCAATAGATCAATTTGTCCTACCTGCAAATTCCTCTTAGCCTATAGTGTAATTTTTTTCAGCTCCATTGTTTGCTGTACAACATCAAAGGTAACCAACTCCCTCTGAATTTGAACCTGCATTGTTTTCTCTATACAGAGGCACACGCTTTAGAGATGCAAACCTTTCTTTTACAATGAGGTGTTGGAAGAGTCCTTATTTAATTCACAGGACATCATTGATAGGTTTGCCTTTTCTGATATTGTTTCCTGAAAAATTTCAAGTGTCATAAGTGCAGCAACAAACATATCCAGGAGCTCAAGTTGACTAGAGGCAAGTCAAGAGCCCCTATCCAGCCCAGTACTTTTCTTCCTTGGTTTCTCTTCTGTTTGAACCCCATGTATTGCTTCAGTCACCAATTTGACTCCTTTTGTGAGGAAAGCTTATAACTGTAAAGTGTTGCTAATTTACCCATCTCAATAGAGAAAAAATGATTTCTTCTCTATATGACCCCTAAAGTTTGTACTGTCCTGAGAGTTTTCCATTCTCCAGCCCCTGGTTTCCCTTTAATTCCATTCTAGATTAAGTTCTGGTAGCAGGGGAAATTTCCTATTTATACTTTTATTTATGTATGCAACACCTAAAATGTTCTGATACCTATGTATGAATTGTTGAAGATAAAATTAAAATTCTTGGGGAAGATCAGCTGATGATTTGAACTTCTTGGAAAAAAATCATTAATTTACAAAGATTATCATATAGATCAGCGATGGCTAACCTTTTTGCCATTGCGTGCCAAAAGTGGGGGGAGTGCGGGGGGGTGTCGCTCAAGCGAGTGCCCACACCCGTAATTCTATGCGCCCCACCCCCACGCATGTGTGTGCAACCCTCCGTGCTCCCCCCATTTTTGGCATACAATGGCAAGGTAGGCCCGTTTTTCGCTCTCCCCAGGCTACAGAGCCTTTCTAGGAGGCTGGGGAGGGCAAAAATGGCCTTCCCTACTCTCCCGGAGGCCCTCTGGAGGCCAGGAACAGCCTTTTTCCTGACTTCCGGTGGGCCCAAAAGGCCCAAAAATCAGCTGACCGGTGCATGCATGCACGCTGGAGCTGAGCTCGCGTGCCCACTGATATGGCTCCGCGTGCCACCTGTGGCACGCGTGCCATAGGTTCGCCATCACGGATATAGATGGTAGATTTTCAACTGTACCAAAGAATCTAATTATGGCAGGAGTGAGGATTCCTTACTCTTTACCTCATATATTTTCCATTCTTCAGAGAACATCCATAATCCTCCTTCCCAGAAGCACCATAATTATTCTAGTAATTTTTGCAGATCCTATTAAAACGAATATTTTTCCTTACAACACTACAGGTAGTCCTCACTAACCATAATTGGAATCAGCAATTCCACTGCCGAGTGATGCATTTGTAAAGTGAAATGTCATGTGACTGCACCTGACTTATGACATCAATTTGTCAATTGTGTCTGTGGTTGTTAAATAAATTACTGTGATTTAAGTATGATGCCTGCTGTGACCTGCTAATTTTATTCAGCTTTAGCCCAGATACAAACTAGACAATTCCATAGTGTTCTAGATTTTAAGAGGTTGCATGCTCATATTTAATGTTGACTCTGTTAGACTTCATCTTATTTTGTTTTAGAAAAATGTATAAAGTCGATTCAGTGGTTTCTTCGGTATTATTTGAGGACATGCTTGCTTTGTCTGCATAAAGTAATATGTTGCATCTGTGTGAATTTGTGATGATTGGAATAGGTAGATGTGTACGTGCTGCTTCAGTGTAGATATGTGACAGATAATCAGGGTGGGGGCATATATGTTGCCCCTAATTGAGCAGAAATATATATGAGGGTCTAATCAGAATGGTGTACAAGTAGTCTTTGACTTATGACCACAGTTGAGGCTGCAATTTTGGTCACTAAATGATAACGTAATTAAATGAGTTATCATGTGACTAGGCCTGATTTTACAATCATTTTTACTTTGGCTATTAAGCAAATCACAGTCGTTAAGCAAATCATAGAGTTGTTAAGCGAATCTGGCTTTCCCAATTGATTCTGCTTATTAGAAGCTGACTGGGAAGGTTGCAAATTGCGATTAAGGTACTGCAACTGTTGTAAATGTAAGCTAGTTGCTTAGAGCCTGAATTGCAATCACATGAAGGTGGTATGATGGTTATAAATTTGAGGAGGGGTCGTAATTGGTTCCATGGTTCATATCTTTGACCCATCATTAAACAGATGGTCATAAATCAAGGATTAGCTGTAAATGTATTGCCTCTGCATGCTTGTGCATGTTGTTTCTGCTCTCTTTTCATGTTGCATTTGGGTTTGTAATAAAAATACAATGAAAAAAAAAATTGAGTTGCATATGTTCTGTGTCCCATGACCCAGAGAAAGGAACTTAACATGGAGCAATTGACAATGTCTACCCACTGCTCAATTGCTTTTCCCATAGGAATAGTGATAAATTTGAAGATTTTTTTTTCCCTTCCCAGCCCAATCCTACCCATTTTCAAACATGACCTTAATTTTGCTGGTACCTTCAATCATACCACTGGTAACTGTTTTATTTGTTCTGCTAATGATCAAACAGACAGAATCCTGAACTCTTTACAGAAGGTCATTCCATCATTCAGTTGGGATGAAAAGAATAAATCTATCAGGACAGAGATGGAAGATGAAATAAGACACATATTAGAAAGACAAGACAGCAAAAAAGACAATATATCAAAGGAAAGTGGTACTTTACCATTGACACAAAGGTGTGCCTTTTTTCCCCTGAAAGGGAACTGGACTGTTTTTTTTCCCCTCGAGGAAGAAGAATAAAACGTTTTGCTTCTCATCCAAGAAGCTTCATTGGTTGTGATGTCGGGGATCCTATTTTTCCATCTCCCACCATCCAGACCCAACTGCCAATACCTATCCTTCCATTCCCACCCCCCTTGGATAAGAAGCAAAACGTTTTGTTCCTCTTCATCAAGAAAAAACTGCCCAGTTGCCTTTTGGTGAAAAAAAGCACCTTTGAGATAACTATGACCTGGATAACTGAGAATCTCCACAGAAATTTAACACTGACAATCAATATAATTGATGGCTTATATTCAATCTGTCATATAAACATGAGAACAAATTTTACAAATTATTTTCCCCCTTAAAGATAACAAAAAAACCTCAAGTATGCAGAATGTTGAACCATTTTGCACTATTTACCATGTCAACCAATATTTGGAGAAGTGATACCAATCTCAAATTATGCATACTTCAGACATACATGAAATGTACTGTGTACTAGAAATCTGTTGTTTTCTTCTAACACTGCTACATCACCAAGTTCACAGTGCTTCCACTTTTCAGTATTGATCATGGTTAATAAATCCTGATATTCAGAGGGAGAAAGACAGTAGTGGGATTCAAATAATTTAACAACTGTTTCTCTGCCCTAATGACCAGCTGGTTAGGTGTGGCTCGGTGGTCATGTGACCATGTGGGTGTGGCCAACTCAACGTCACTTACGTTGATGGGCGTTTCGCCTTAGCTGTTACAATGTAATAAGGGTTAACCAGAGAGGCAGTTTCTGTAAGCAGGGCAATAAAGATTAGGCTAGAAATAACACCAGAATGTTTCCTTCCTGCCTTCCTTACAGGATTAGCCCTGTAAAGTGGAAAAAAACAAATAAGATTTCTTCCAAAAACCAGTTCTCCCGAATAGGTGCAAACTGGCTGAATCCCACCACTGGAGAAAGGGTTATATCTTTGGAGCTGCGTAAGAAATACATATTATTAGCTATTAGCAGTCAAAACATCTTAAACATATCCATCCACCAAGGCTGTCAAGTTTACATACTCTGCAGGAATAGATTAGTCTAATGAAGGTGAAGCAATGAATGTGAAAACACTTTTGCTCTGATGAAATAACATGTCAACACAGCAAGAACTTGGTTTCACAATGGATCACTAAAGAGGAACCACAAATGTTTCTTTCCTGATTCATAGTACCTGTCTCATTATTTCCGAATAGCTGCTAATCACCAAGGACAAGATCAATAGATCTTGCCAAGGTATAAGAATTTTAGTCCATGTTAATAACTGCACAGTGACTGATATCCTGGATTAAGCTCATTATAATGATATATAGGAATTTAAAGACATTTTATCAATATTCCCTTCACAATATTATTGTCACTCTTAGCAATTTCCTTAGATTATTACAGGGTCTGCTTGTTCTTACATTATGATTGCTTAGTTCTTAATGCCAAAGTTTTGGAATTTTATTCCCTAGTCATAAAATATGCTGTGCTAAATTTTCTTTTCCATAATGGAAATATTATAGTAATCCAAGGAAGAGAATGAAATGGTATAACTATCAGTGCAACAAGGGATTTTGCTTATCAGCCAGCTTGGTTATCTACAAATATTCTTTCTGCAAGAAAAGTAAGTAAAGTACAAGCCAAAGCATCAAGTCATAGTGTCCTTTATCAGTTAGCATCATAGCCAGATGGGACTCTCTTACAGCTGAAAAAAATGGTGCTGGGGACCAGAGTACACAGGTTACTCATTCCGTTTTATCCATGAAAGCAAAAAAAAGCCATTTCATAGCCCACATGTTGTGCCCACTAATAACAGATCCTCTATGTGCTCAAATATCTGGTGATCTGGTGATTCTTCCATCGAAATCCTTCTATCCAGTTAGGGCAGTACTGAGGTTTACTATGGCCAATTACATGGATTGACTTAAGTTTTAAATGAATTATAAATAAAACTATATTAAACTGAGATATTATATAGTGGGTGAGAAAGAAAATGAAGATGTCAGAATACTGGGGACAGGGCAAATATGCATCTACCCAAGACTCTTCACCATTCCACACAAGGAAGTCTAGCGTTCCATTCCCAATTTATTATTCCATTGCAAAGAAATAAACGTTATGAAGGGAAGGAGAGGCAAGGCTAGGCACCACTGTCTTCCTAGGGCAGGGAGATATCCAGCTGGATTTCAAAGTTCAAAGATATCCAGCTGGATTTCACCCCCAAGAACGAAAACCCAGTGTCTTCAAATAGTAGCCAGGTGCTTTAACCACTACACAAACTAGCTCTAATGGGCTTTTCAAATGTTCCTTTTTACTACCTACAAAGAGAAAGAATTGTCATGGCAGAATTATCATGAGAAACTACTACTTCCCTCAATGACCTTTATTGTCATGCTAAGAAAGAGAGTCTTTTAAATTATGCAACAGCCAAAGCACACTCCAGATATCGCCAACTCTCTGGAAGGCATTCTGTACTCCAAAGCAGGAGTCCCCAATGCCTGGCTGTGGCCCACTAGTAAGCTGCAACCCATTCGGAACCAGGCTGCATAAGTGGTGGGCAAATGTGTGCGCCATTTGAGCAAATGGAGCTGCACATGCTTGTGTATGCACCTATCATTCACATAGAACCATCCCCTCCCCTCCCCCACCAGGCTGCAAAACCAGAAAGGTTTGGGACCAATGCTCTAAAGGACTTCGCAAGTGAAGACCAAAGGTGCCTGATACACAGGGGAGTAAGATTAGATGTTAACTACCTGGCAGTCTAGAAATGGGGAGAGCAGAATTTTTGATAGTATTTATTTATTTATTTATTTTATTAGTCATATTTCTATGCTGCCCACTCTCCGAGGACTCTGGGTGGCTTACACCAAAGACAGTATACTAAATAGCATATTGCCCCCAACAATCTGGGTCCTCATTTTACCCACCTCGGAAGGATGGAAGGCTGAGTCAACCTTGCGCCGGTAAGATTTGATCCGCTGATCTGCTGAACTAGCAGTCAGCTGAAATAGCTGCAGTACTGCACTCTAACCACTGCGCCACCTCGGCTCATAGTAATCATTGGAGAGAACATAATACATCAGATTGGCGTGTCCCAGCACCATTTAGCCCATGGATCAAAGATACCCTATCTCTACATTAAAAAGAAAAAAAAAGAAAATGTAAGAAAATGTATTTTATCCCTGAATTAAGTTTTAATATAGTCCCCAATTTGCAAAGGAAATAGAGGGTAAAACTCAAGAAAATGCAGTGACTACAAGTGAGATTCGACATTATGAAAATGTGCCTGGGTTCTCATAATGTAACTTTCCTTTTCCATTTGCTACAGAAAGTTCTCAAAAAACTAAGACAGTTAAGGAGCAAAGGCCTGAGAGTATAGCAGGAAAGGGAAGGAACGGGAGGAATTCAACCTCCTTTCCATTCTGCTATAGGTACTGTTTGCTAGAACCTACAATTCTTTATAGTTTCCATGTCAGGAAGATACTTTGTTTGAAACTTTCTAACCCATAATATTATAACTACCATGACCATGTTTTGGATGCTAGAATTTTTAGGAGTGAAATTCATTACTCTTAAAAGCCACTTCCAACTAAAATTCACTGTGATTGTACAATATACATTATTTATATTTTTTTTATCAGCTTCAAACAGTAAGCCACTATTCAAACACCAAAATCACTTTTATTTTGCCAATCATATAATTCATCAAGTAAAATAAACAATAAGTATAATGTTTAAAAATATACACGGCCCACCTTGTTCTTCTTAAACTCTCAGACAGAGGTATATGTCATGCTTTCATTTTAGTTTTACATGACTTTCATTTCCCACATAGCACATACGCACACACACGCAGAGAGAGAGAGAGAGACAGAGCGAGAAGGAGAGAGAGAGAGCGCGCAAGCGCAGGGGAATGCTTCTGTATTGTTACACATGATGTATCCTTTGTAGGATTTTCCTAAAAGTGACCAACAGAGAAAGAACATGACCAATTTTGTTCTACTTGGAATTTAAGTATGACAACCACCTTTTCTATGGGGTTCCAGCTAGCTAATAGTGAACTCAATGAGGTCACTACACTTTGGATGACTACACTCCAACTAGAATGAAGTCATCATCTAATGCCTCTATTGCTAGAATGTAATGATTACAAGAATGAAATAATCCATGATCATTCCCAAGACACATGGCATTAATTGTCATTAAAGAAAGAGAACTAAATTGTATCTGAAGTCACATCATAATTTGGATTTCGATATCAAAGAATAAGTTTTCAAGGGAACAGAAATACTTGTGAATGATGCAAATTCCCTTTATGGTATGCACTGGATATGTATAAATACAACAGTCTTTCTTTTCATAGTCCACTCTTTTCCATAAACTTGCATGAACAAATTTGATAAAGTTTCATCTTTGGGATTTTTCCCCTTTTCCACCTCTGATCATGCTCCACAATTTGCAAAAATAATAACTTCCTATTCAAAATGGGGACTTATGCAATATTGTAATTTAATATATAAAAGTTAGAATCTGAAGTTCAAAGCAGATTATTTATTTAAAGCAGATATAGTTTCAAACCAGATAATATCAGTAAGTGGACGAAGTTATACAATGCTCTAAATAACATTAACAAAAAATAAGACACACTAGACAGCTGTTTTTCTGATGTGAAAAAAAGTATAAATCTTTTAGCTTAGTGCCAACGGCTCTACTATATTATTATTTACCTGCTGAAAATAATATAAATATTTAATTTCTGATTTTCAACCAATTTACAGCTTTTTTAACATAAACTTTAGGAACTTATAAGTATTTGTATTTATCTTGCTGCATGATACATAGTATATATGGAAGCAATTCTTGCTTAAAATTATACTTCTATTATGGATTTATTTATTTTAAATATTTGAATAGCTGCCCTTCTTAAAATCAAACTCTAAGAGGCTTACACACAACAACAAAAACTGTATATACTGTTAGGGTCACTTTTGCTGCATATATTTCCAATCAGATATTGAAAATTTAACTTCACAATCAGATATTGGTGGTATGTGTCTTTTTCCCAAAGTTCGCAAAGTCAACAGCCAAGAGCATTATCTTAATAATTTTTGGTGTTTTTATTAATATGTTCTGAAACTATGCTTAGTAAAAAGAATGGTTTCATTTTGAATTTGATTTTTAAAATTTTCTGAATGGCGCTATCACTTTGTATTATTTTGGAAGGGTATTTTTGTATATCTATCACATCTGACAGAATATTCCTTCTGTCTTATGTCATTTCTAACATTTATGACTGTATAATTTATAGATGTTGGCAATTATTGACAGATTTGCAAACCATAGCCAGCTATTATGTGTTCAAAGAATCTTCTACCTGAACGGAACAGTTGGAAACACTTAGAAAATAGATCTAAGTTAGAAAACCCAGAAAAAAACAAGTGAGGACTAGAGTCATGTAATGAGGGGTAACAGGCAGAGGTGGTATTCAGCAGGTTCTGACCAGTTCTGGAGAACCGGTAGCGGAAATTTTGAGTAGTTCAGAGAACCGGTAAATGCCACCTCTGACTGGCTCCGCCCATCTATTCTCTGCCTCCCGAGTCCCAGCTGATCACAAGGAAATGGGGATTTTTCAGTATCCTTCCCCTGGAGTGGAGAGGGAATGGAGAATTTACAGTATCCTTCCCCTGCCACGCCCACCAAGCCACATCACGCCCACCTAGCCACGTCCACAGAACTGGTAGTAAAAATTTTTGAATCCTATCACTGGGAACAGGATTGATGCAGGATAGAATCATAAGTGTAAATATGACAAATACTTCCACCTCATCTCAAAAGTTGGCTAATACAGACACGCATTAAAATGAGTTTGTGTACTTTTTGTACGGAATATACCCCTTGGAAATTTAGGGTTTTTAAAAAGTTTACATAAAACCTTTATCAAAAAGTTAGAACGTTTATTAAAAAACCTAAGCTAGTTGCTTGATCAACTTTCAATTTATCATTAATTCTAAACAACAACAAAAAAACCCAAACAAACCCCAAAAGGAAATAGAAGTTTCTATCATTGTAGCCTACTTCTGAATTCCCCCAAAATGGTTCATAGACAGACACGGTGAGAAATCAGGCAAAAGGACTGGTAGAGAAAGTGTCCAAACTCAAGCCATGCCTGTGTTAATTTTCACTGTTAGAAGGACTGAAAAATATTGTTAGGTCCAGGTTGGTAGAAACTGCATACATTATTTGTTCAAAGGTTGTTGAGATTATTTATTTATTATTTATTTGTTTGTTTGTTTGTTTGTTTTATAGACCGCCCTTCTCCCCGAAGGGACTCAGGGCGGTGAACAGGCAAAGATAAAAAACATAGATACAAAAATTTAAGAACCAATTTAAAACCAGATTAAATAATTGCCCCAACAATCTAAAACCCATTACAAAATATTAAAACCCCAAATTTAAAATTTTAAAATTATAAAATTAAAATTTTCATACAGAAAGGGAAGAAATTAGGCCAGGCCCGCCTGACGAAACAAAAAAGTTTTTAATTCACGGCGGAAGGTACGAAGATCTGGGATCCGCCGAATCTCTGGGGGGAGGTCGTTCCAGATAGTGGGTGCCCCCACAGAGAAAGCTCTCCCCCTGGGGGCCTCCAGTCGACATTGTTTGGCCGACGGCACCCAGAGGAGCCCCTCTCTGTGGGAGCGTACCGGTCGGTGGGAGGCTATTGGAGGTAGTAGGCGGGTAGTAGGTAGTAGAGATTATGTTTACTAACACCTAATTTTTGCAATATAAATAAACTCCAGCTATGAAAAACAAAAGTATTTTCATCCTTTGTCAAATACAAAAGATTTGCTGGCATGCAGACGGCCGTTATGTTAATAAAAATGAAATAACTAAAACTGTTACATTATATAATATTTAAAGCCAAGTTGAATAAGGTTCTCTTACTGTTGGAGGTAAAGCACTCTCAAAGAAGTGTCTAAGCAAAGGTAAAATAAAATTGTTCCTCTCCTGTATAGGACTGATTTATCAGCATCAGATTACAATCTGCTAGGTCAAAAGTGCAATAAGTAGATGACTGCATGCCGCCAAAGAAATAGAAGGCTTCTACATGCAGGTACGAGTTGGCTTTGGGCTGGAAGACTGTGCTGAGAATTTAGTTGTTCTCTCAGATTAACACCCCTGTACCTACAATGAATGTAGCTGGTTTTAGTTTTGTTGCTTAATTTTCAAAAATGTTATCCAATTCAGATAGAAAACCAATGCTCAATAAAATAAATTCTGAGTAAAAAGGTATAGTAGCTCGTGTTTTTTATTCCCTTTATTCTGCAAGAACTGGTACTTTGTAACATTTTTAAAAAGTAGTTTATGGTCAGCAATAATTTATCTACAGGGAAAACCAACTTGCAGATAATGAAACAGGAAATTTATCTTCCAGACACTATAGAATATTTTGTTCCTATCATCAGTAAAGACCAGGCATAGCTATGACTTCAGTGCTTGGCTAAACTTACTATGAAGTTGTAGCACAATTGTTTCTCAACAGAGTACATAAAAAAGATTTACTATTATCTTTTGCCTTAATATTTCTGACACCATCAGGTTTGCTTTTTAATAAAGAAAAGTTGGTTATCAAGACCTGCCAATGGTGTAAATAAGCACATAATTATTTGCTTAGAATCTAATAAAACACACATTTTAAGAAAATATGGCAATCCTGAAACCACAAGGATTCTTATTTCTTTATTACAGACACAGTTTGTTGTGACCATATTATTTATATTTTAGTATTTCATTTTGTCATGTTTTAAACCATTGTTGAAAGTCATATATAAATCACAATGGATTATATTACATCAACTAGCAGAAAAGTCTTCATGATTTGATACCTAGGTAACAGCAATAATTCAAAATAGTTTAGGTTAAAATTGAACTATAATAATCAAAGAAACTTGGGGTTGAAATTTAATTGTCCACTTATTTAGCTTTAGGACTTTTAACATTCCGTTAATGGCCTAAAGGTTAAATTTAAGTAGAAATTCAATATATAATTTGTTTAGGAAACATTTATTGTACTGTAATCAATTTGATTCTGAAGATGAAACCATGCAGAAAAGATGCAGGCAACATATATATTTAACTTGGGGTGTCAGTCAAATGTTAACTCCTTACTCTTCTAGAAATTTGTCAATACTTTGGTTTAATGTAACTTTGAAGTCAGGGCTAATTTAGACTTGAGAGCAGGAGAATATGAGTATATGAACTGGATCAGGCCTACGTCTATCTAGCCAGCATTTCATGTGTCAAATCACCAAGATGTGAGACTCCTCACATCCTGGACATAAACTGTTTCAACTCCTACCCTCAAAACGACGCTATAGAGCACTGCACACCAGAACAACTAGACATAAAAACAGTTTTTCCCCGAATGCCATCACTCTGCTAAACAAATAATTACCTCAACACTGTCAAACTATTTACTAAGTCTGCACTACTATTAATTAATCTTATCATTGTTCCCACCACCCATCTCCTTCCACTTATGACTGTAATTTTGTTGCTTGTAACAATATTGATATTGTTTCCCGATTGCTTATTGTACCCTATGACTATCATTAAGTGTTGTACCTTATGATTTCTTGATGAACGTATCTTTTCTTTTACGTACACTGGGAGCATATGTACCAAGACAAATTTCTTGTGTGCCCAATCACATTTGGCCAATAAAAAATTCTAATCTGTCCTTGACAAAAACAGATGCCTATTTAAATATTCTATTTGAAAAAGTAATTACAAAATAACAATTTGCTAACTCTTCAAGGTATGCACTTATATGATCTTTTCAATGGCTCATTTGCCTCCATCCGAGCCGCAAACGAATGATTACATTTTATATTTCACATATGACAAAACTTACAAAAGAGAGACTGAAAGCTTCACTAGCCTTTTCCTTAACAAATTATTTAACATGAAATTCATTCAGTTTTAGGAAGACAGAATATTAGCCTTTGAGAAAGGGTGATTTCACAAGAATCTATTTAGGAAACAATATCAGAAAAACAAATAGTGCTACAAGGTAGTAATTACAGAGGACTTGAAATATTTGCTATTTAAATCTTGCATTTGGTCAATCCACAAAAAGAATGGCTCAAAATATGCTGACAAATGGCAGTATTAAGAATGATATTTCATTACATTCAATATAAGCAGCAACAAAGAATCCAAAGTGAAATCTACAGAGGAAGAATAATTACTGCTTGTATAGCAGCAAACTCCTATAAATGCTGATATAAGTTATTTGCTGAAGATGACAAATAGTAATTAAAAATGGATTCTTGAATTTGAGCCGAATGGACGCAAAGAGATTTAACATAACAAAAAGCAGATCTGAAAAAGGAACTAATCAGTTACAACTGTTAAATATATTTCAATGCTACATGGCAATGCTTGCAAGTTAAAAACAAACAAAACTTTTCTAGGTTTGAAACAGAATACTTTAAATAACCAGGCTGCTGTGCTACATTTCCAGATTTTGATCTTTTAGGTTTGTGTCCTTATCTGTATTATCATTTTTTCTTTAACTATCCACTACTTAAATATATTCCATTACATTTTAGTACATTTTATACTTGTCTGTATGCACATCTATTTCATCTTCAAATATAGAAATATTTCAGTGTGATCTAAATTCAGATTAGCAAACATTAATGTCTTCAATCAATTTCCATAAAGCAGCATAGGGAACCCTGAGCTATGACCTACTGCCTTTTAGAGTTCATCTCATTTTGCAAGGCTAATTTATCTTAATCTGTTCAGAAAGCTCCTTCCAGAGATTTAGAATGCAATGCATATATGATAGTTAGTTCTGTCCCTGAAAATAATTATAGATTAGACACAAGCTAATAAGGTAAAGCTCAAGCCATAGAAGACAGATGGTATAGCTGTAAAGGAAAAACAAAAAAACAAAATAAACTATCCATCTGGGAAAATATGGATGAGGAAAAAAACAAAACAAGTCCGGAAGCATACAGTTGCTAGAATCCTGAAAAGAAACTACACATTATAACTCTTTATTTCAGAGTTGTTTCTAAATTGATTTTGTATCATTTGGCCGAAAAGTTACATAATTATAAGCAACACCATAACCATAATTTTTCAATACACAGAGAGATCATTTCAAAATCAATTTCAAAATGGACTGCAAATTAATAATCACCATAATGGAAACTTTATAGCTTACAAAACTCATATTTCAGAGGCTGAATTCATTTCCAGGGAATCATTGTTTTAGTCATGCTGAACAAAGATGATTAGGTATCTAATCATCTGTCATGACTAAAACAGATTTTCTTACATATATATCACTAAATGTTTACTCTTCCAAAGAGCTAAAAACTCAGCAACGTCTAATTAAGGATACTCATCCATTTGGAAAACATAGTAGAGTTTGACTGCCATTTAATGTATTTTACATGCAATAAATCAAATTTCCATTTGGACTTTATAAACAACATATGTTATTTAAGAATTCTTAGTTAAGAAGAGATTGGACAACTACTTGTCTGAAATGATAAAGGGTCTCCTGCTTGAGTAGGGGGTTGGACTAGAAGACCTCCAAGGTCCCTTCCAGCTCTATTCTGTTTGATTTCTAACACAACAAAATTGCCATTTTAAGTTATTTGTGTAAATTTTACATTATTTATGTGAATGATATAAGTTAATATATAATATATAGAATATACATAGCAATAATAGTAATCTAATTTATTTAATATTAATATTAAATATTAATATAAATATATAGCACCAATTGTTACACTAACATATACAATTAATTCTAACATAATATAAAATAAGGAGCCTCTATATTAAGAGGCTCAGAACATATCATATTATTAACCTCTGTTCTAGGCAGGACACAGCTACAGTGTTAGAATAGTCAACAACCAACAGATTCTTTCCTTAAATAAAATCTAAACATTTTTTTAATAAATGAAAGATGTCAATGACAGTCTATTGTTGGTTTTGCCTCCTAGGTTCCACATAAATGGGGAAGCCCGATGAATGAACGTTATTTGACTGCAAGACAACTACCCCTGTTTTACTTGTGTTCAATCTAAAACAGTGGGACAATGTTCAATGGAGGCAAATGACATACATTCAGTAGATAAACAGAATTTTCCATAACTGTCCATTAAACTGAGGTTTTAAAGTGTACAAATGTTTGAGCATTGCAGTTATGAATCCCAATATGACTACATCATCCAGATTTAACCATGCAATATGACTAACCACATCCAGATATAACCATACATCATATGTGGATGAATGGACAGTTATATATCAGTTTTTAAACTTCCCAAAAGTGAGTGTGTGTGTGTGCGAGAGGGAGGGAGGGTGGGAGGGAGAGAGAACATTAAAAATTAAAGGTAAGAGAAATGGAGAAAAGTAGTAGAAAAATGAAAAAGGAATAAGTAGAAAAGAAGGAAAAAGAACAAAAAAGTAATAAAGTGGCTTTTGGTTATCCTAACAGCACTTAAAAGTGCTTTTATGTTTTCTCCCTTCTATAGGGTCGTATCAGTTTTTTCTTTCCCTAATCTGCACTTTCTAATCATCAATTCATTTCCCCCCCCCCAAAAAGTCCATAAGGTTTCCCAGTCGTTAATAAATGTAGTTCTGTAATTGATCTTTTCTAAGCATCCCTGCTTGAAATTGAAACATAATTCTTGACTCGTATAATCGTCTGGTAGTCGGTAGGTTTACCTGCTCCTCCAAATATATAATGCACAAACTAGAATTGGAAGGATCCATATTTCAAATAACAATGATAAGGAAATATTTCTAGGATGTGATTTGAGGCAACCTAGAAATATTTTTCAGGTTGGAAATATGTTTTATCTAACAGATTATAAAGATGTGGAATATTCTCAAATATTGTTTTTTTTAAAGTTCATTCTGAATAGGTTCTGTTTGCTTTAATTAAGGATTTTTTCTGTGTTTCTGTCTCCCCCTTTTATTAAAATGTTCACTTTTCTGAGAACAGTGTAAAACAATACAACATTTTGGTTAAAACCAATATTAAATTATACAACCCTGCCCCCCCAACCACTAGAAAAGCAATGTTTTTCACACTTTCAGAAAATGGCATAGGTGCTATTTATTTAAATAATTTTATTTAGCAGTTGAATTATACAGAAACTAGGAAATCCATGTCCCATCAGGTCATTCATTCAAAGATACTTCCTTACATAAACAGAGAAACAGAATGACCACGTTAATCATTCCTACAGGTGGATTCCTATAGTTTTGGTTTTAAAATCTAAGAACATCATTGTATTAAATAAGAAAAACAAATATAGATGCTTGCATTTAACAAAGGACACTTTTGATGACAAGATTTGTGGTTGATCTGCCATTCTATAAAAATATTCTAATGTTTTTACTTCTTTTTCCTTAGCTTAAAGTGACATATCTACAGCTGACTATGCTGGCATCAGTGGTGGGTTCCTCCCGGTTCGGCCCGGTTCTCCCGAGCCGGTAGCGGTGACAATATGACGTCACCGAACCGGTTCTGCCCCCCGCCCCCTGCATTATTCTTACCTTTTATTTGGCCCCACCCCCAATCAATTGCTGCCTCCTGAGTCCCAGCTGATGGCTAGAGGGAAAAAAACTGTTTAAAGTCTTGCCGCAGGGCTTCAAAGGGCTGCCCTACAGCTGATCAGTGTTAAAAGAAAACAAATGAGTAGACCAGTGCCTGCAAAAATAAATGGTTAGACCAGTGCCTGCAAAAATACATGAGTAGATCAGTGCCTGCAAAAATACATGAGTAGATCAGTGCCTGCAAAAAAAATGGGTAGACCAGTTCCTGCAAAAAATAAATGGGTAGATCGGTACAGCTCTGCAAGCAGTTAAAAGCCTGGTAGACCAGTACCTCTGCTAAATCCTAAACAATTGTTACATGACCATCAACCATGCCCACAAAATAAGCCATAAGCCACAGAACTGGTAGTAAAAAATTTTAGAACCCACCCCTGGCTATTCAGATAAGCCAGCACTTTTTCCACAGTTGTCCTTGTGCTTTATGTATTGGTAAAGCAAAACATTACTGTTTTGGAAGCTATGTCCACTGAAGGAGGACATCTTCACCTTCTGATAAATTGAGCATAATTCTTGGAATTATGACTGCCATTTTTTAATGCACCAATATATATCTTTGCTACAGTGAGACTGTTGTGGAGTTCTTTCATGACCATCTATGTTCCATTGCAAAGTTCTTCATTAAAATGATGGGAGATACTATCTTCAAATTCCAGTTTATATGGTGGCAATCCAGAAACTTCAATTGAATCAAGGAATTCTGTTGTAAAATAAATAGTGTTAGCTCCTTCACTGAAGGAACAATATTTTTACATCATTCCAGACTGCATGTGAAATTGATTTTTCTCATAATTTCCTTGAGGAAAACCAAGATAAAATCCTTTCAGAACAGTAGGACCGATAAATGTTGGGTAGATGAAATTGTACATTCTTCCATAGTTCCACCAACAAATGTTGAAGAAAGGATGATGAATCTTCCAGTGTTTCAAAAATCATCTTTCAATGGGTCAGGCTTCTGTATGTTGTTGATCTTCAGACTGCTTGATCCATTTGGATATAACTCAGCCTCCTGCTTTCAGTCTTAGCAGCCATATATTGTTGGAATAGATGCCCTTCTTTTAGAAAGTTATTACACTTATTCTCATGATTCATTATTCAATATGTATAGTAACACATTGCCATTAGTTTCTTGTTCTTGATCATTTGGAGTTGATGATGCTGGTCATCATCTCCAACAGGAAAGAAAAATATATATCAAAAGCTGTCACAGGATGGGAAATTATTCACAAACTACGTCCTTATTCTTTCAACATAATGTATAGTTGATACATTAATGTCTGATGTAATGATCTATTTGTCCTTCTATAATCACAGAAGGATTCTATCCATTCCGTTTTGGAACTATTTCTTCAGCATCAAAGGATATTGTTTGGAAGAGGCAATTATATTGTCTGATGTTCTTCCTGAATTAATTTGTAATAAGTTCATCCCTTCATTCAGCAGAAATCAGTAATTTCTCCAGGGACCAGGAACACATGACAGTGAGGACACACTTTGGCCATGGAACCAACATCAGCAAAAATATTACATTGTGCAAGTTGTGCATTTTGTCTTACTCTTTCTCTGTTGAAGTCTTGCTGTTGAAGTTGGGTATAGGAACGTTAGAGGAACTTTACCACATGTTCTCAACTTGATCTTACCTTTCTTCTTTTGTCATCTCACCTTTTGTGCAATTTTGGAGATTTGCACCCTTTCATTCTCAGTTTCTTCTTCTCTCTTTGAGCCACATCCCAATGATTTTTAGTGTCATTTCTTAACTTTCTCACCTCAGAACAATTTAGAATTCCTGCTGGCTTCTCCATTGAGTTGTAGCAAATTGTCAGAGATACGACCATATGACCTCCTGAAAGCTAAGACAGGAGCAATATGCCTGATCTCCGGCAGCCAAAATAAGGGTTGGCCTACACTGTTTCAGAGTAGAAAGAAGTTGAAAATTAAACAATATGAAACTCAAAGGGAAGAAAAAGAAAGAGAAATGAATTTATTTTAAGGGAAGAAACCATGTCAGTTTTATGAAAATAAGATATACTGGCTAATGTATTTGGCTGACACTAGAGAGATGCAGTTTCTACTCCATCTGTAATTATAGCAGCTCACTTGGTAACTTTCCCAACTTACAGAATTGCTGGGAAGAAATAAAGCAGGATAGAACACTAGTATGTGCCTTCAGTTCCTAAACAAAGATGTGATATAGATACAGTGCATGTTTGTGTGTGTGAGAGAAAAGGGTCATAAAAAGCAAAAAAAATATCCAGGTCTTTCTTCATGCACCTTAAAAGTTGTTGGTTTTTAAAGAGCTACATGACAAGTCAAAACCCTGCTGTTGGGTCGGGTCAAGTCACTTTCTCTCAACTCTAGGAATGAAACAATGGCAAACCATTTCCAAAAAGCCTTGCCAAGTAAGGAATTACTTGGAGGAATTAGTTCAGGCAATCACCAGGAGTTAGTATTGACTTGAAGGCACACGGGCACACACAGAGACATTTATTTCTCACTGTCATTCTTTGATGAAATATATATCTTTATAGTATGACTGAAACACCGTGATGGCAAACCTATGGCATGCATGCCCAAAGTGGCGAAGTCATGTCGCCTGGCACACATGGCCTTGCCTGTTTGTCTTCTGGGTTTCTGGCGTGCATGCGCGAGCGACGATCAGCTGTCCTTTGCGTGCATGGCAGTGCCAAAAACCGCTGTGGGCATGCACACCGGCCAGCTGGGTACGCATTCGCGCTAGAACCCAGAAGTTCGGCTTTTCCAGAGCACGGTCTCTTCACGTGCGTGGCAGTGCCGAAAACCTGCCCGCGCATGTGTGCTGGCGAGCTGATCATCTGGTACACATGCACACTAGAACCTGGAAGTTCGGGTTTTCTGAAGCATGGCTTTGATGAACACACACAATGTTTCCACACGACCTTTTTGGCACTTGATGCCGAAAAGATTCCCCATCACTGCTGTAACAGTTTATGAAAAGACTGAAATAGTAAACAGAATAATGGGGAAAAATTCTTACTTAGTAATGTAGGACACTGATCAACAACTACTGTACAGAAAGTATTTTGGTGGTAGTTACAGAATTTTAACTAAAGATAGTGCAACCAGTTACGGAAGTTAAGAATATTCAAATAATTACTTTGGGCACCCACATACTACATGTATAATGGCTTTGTTCATGAAATAGATAGAAGGATCTTCACTGTTATTTGATCACTCAAACTCCATTTATATAATAAGTAGGTTCCACAGAGATTTCTAGTGATATTCACTGGCAAATATATGCAAACATCCTAAAAGGGGCAAATATGTTTTCACAGAACTCTTATTATGCAAAACATTGGCAAAGAATAAGAGCTGAAATCATATTTCATAGAGGTTTAAGGTTAAACAATATTAACATGAGTCATTTGTTATACAAGCTACAACATTTATCTAATATAAACTATGGTGTTATTTTCTTAATATAGTCATTTCAACAAAATCAAAATGAGACGAATGAAAGAATGTTCTTAATACTATTAAATGAAAGAGCAGATCAAATTAGCCCAAACAAATAGACATTCTTTATATTTTTAAATGTATCCTGAACCTCATTGTTAAAATACAAAAATCATCCACAGAGGACACATGCATCCAGATATTTACAAAATCAAGTAAACTAAAGCTCTACTAGCTCTCTTTGTATTTCCCCTTCAGCAATACTATTTGTGTGAGAAGCACTGTAATGTAGATGAGAACAATGGTCTGATCACACTTAGCCATGATCCATTACTTTTCATAGAATCATCATATGTAAAGGGCCTTGCAGATAATCAACTCTAATCCTGGCCAGTACAGGATCCACTATTTCAGCATCTCCAACAGATTTCCACCCAACTTCTCTTTAAATATCCTCAATGAAGGGATCCACCATTTTTTGAAGCAGTCTACTGAAATGTGGAAAAGCTTTACCTTTAGGGTTATTTTCTGCCTACCAGCCAAAACTTATTTTCTTTTAAGTTTTTTCTTGTGTGTGTCTGTGTATGCCTTACTTCATTGTTGACTGTTGGTAACTACCTGAACTAGTCCCTTAAGTTTTCTTAGCAAGATTTCAGAAGTGGTTTCAGAAGGTCGCCCAGCTGACTCTGCCTCTCAAGGGGGATTAGAACTCCTCTAAACCAACGGTCACCAACTGGTGGTCTGTGGACCACTGGTGGTCTGCAAGAAATTTTTGGTGGTCCGCAGAAAAATTATTTGCATTTTTTATATTGCACTAAATCAGGGGTCGTCAAACTCTGGCCCCTGGGCGGGATATGTGCAATGAATGTTTGTGCTGCTGCAGAGTCTCCCCGTTCAGGGTCTTTTTGTGCGTGTTGGAGAGGGGCAGAAATTCTGACTTGGAGTCTGCTTCAGCCTCCTGGTGCAAGGCTTTGGGTGAAGGCTGGAGGGAAGTGTCACTGGTGGGAAAAAGTCGGAGGGCATTGTTCCAGCGGGACTGCACCATGGCCTTGAACTGGCTGACCATCTCAGCCCGCTGAGCCTCCAGGTGCCGGTACCTTGCCTTGCACTCCTCCAGGTCTTCCCTCTGCTTGGAAAGCCTATGCTTGTAGTCCTCAGTGAGGTGCTTCTGCTGAGCCTCTTTCAGATCCAATTTGAATTGAGCCAGCTGTTTTGCCAATTCTTTCTCTTGGTGGCTGCTTAGCTCCAACAACTGCTTCCTGTTGGGGCCCTAAAGAGCCAGGCGGGCAGGCGAGAAGTGGCTGGGAACGGTGAGTAGAGGCTGTCGAGGTGTCCGTTGATGTGAGTGACATTGAATTGGCCATGCCCACTCAGTCACATGACCACCTAGCCACTCCCCCCCATGCAGCCGGTCATTAGGCAGATCATATTAGTGGTCCACAGGATTTAAAATTATGAATTTAGTGGTCCCTGAGGTCCAAAAGGTTGGTGACCCCTGCTGTAAACTACTTCTTGTAGCATTGTTTCTGCTCTCTTCTTTTAATTTAAACCACAATTTCTCTTTGTCATTATTATGGTTGGTCACATACTCTGCCAGATATTTAGTCTGGATTTGGCATGTCTGTCTGTCTGTCCTTTCTAAGTTTTCTTTTCAAGGTTATTGTCCTTTGGAAACACTCCAACTGGTCAAAATATTTTCTAAAATGCAATGCCCAGAACTAAATACAATATTACTGTAGAAGAGAGATGAAAAATGATATTTGATCTGGACACTATACTTCAGTTGTTGCTGCCTAGCAATGAATTACTAAATTTGCCTTTTTCTGAGCTTTTATTTTCTTTTTTCTCGTCACATCACACCAATTACCCCGAGGACCATCACATCACACTGACAACTGTATGCATAATCCATTTCTATATTTCTCTTGACAGGAGGTATTCTCTTGTGTTACCACTTTGTGGATTTCTGATCTTGAATTTTCTCTAGCTACGCAAACCCTAGCTTTTAAAGCCTCAACATGCCATGTTATTCAACTATAATTTCTCAACTAAAACATTGTGCTTTACAATTAAATAGAGATAATACTGAACTTTATTCATAGCTATCTCAGAATTAATTATTTCATTTGGACATTACAGTAAGCCATGACTTATTAAATAAATGACAAATTATTTAGTTTTTTAGGCTGATTCCACACTAACCCCAAATAGCAACCTAGCTTCTAATGCTAAACCTGGGAGACTAAACTGCGTGTAAATCTATTAAGTTTCTAAACAGATTTATCCTTGAGCTTTGAAACTAAGTTTGATGGAGCCCTCTTTCTGGTAGGACAAATAAAGGAAGCACTACATTTGTGGAAGCACTAAGCAGCAGCCACCATCACAGCTTTTTCCACAATATATCCAGAACTTGTTATGATAAGTTGCTTGGTGTTCCACTCAGTACTGGGTGCTAAGAAAAAGGACCAAAAGGTTTGTATTGCATACTACTACTGTTGGCAAAAGTATAGTACCATGCCATGCCATATGTTGAGTCATATTCGCGCTGCCTTTCTGGTGATTTAGCTTTGCTAATTACCTTTGGTCGTCCAACAAATTAAAAACATAATTTCTTACTGATATGTATTCTTTCCTCTTACGATTCTAATGCTTATCTGAATGTATTCACTCAATGAATATTAAGTCTCACAATCTCTCATAGAATTTCTCTTATACAAAACTAAATTTAGACATGTATGACTGAAATAAGAGCCTCACCTTTCCCTATTTCTACCTATCTTTCCCTCCCCTTCCTCTGTTTCCTGTATAATGATCTTTTAATAAATTGCAAACTCTATAAGGGAAGAATATGTTTTCCCATACACTATGAAAATGCCAGGTATACCAAATGAATGAGTGAATGAATGAATGAATGAATGAATAAACAAACACAAACCAATTATCACTTCTCTCTCAATTATTCAAAACATCTCAAATAATTAAAAACTAATGAATCATGGCCAATTTCAAAAGAAGCTGAACAAGATAGGACCACATTAGTACTCAGAAAGAAAATCATCAGGAACTCCCAGGTCTGCAGGCTAAACTGGGAAACAAAAACAACAACCACACAAAAAGCAGAAAGTGGCAATGATGATCCATCCATTTCCACACTCTGCCAAGAAATCTATAGGGATTTATTCATAATCAACCTCAAATTAAAGGAAACTACTTTTTTTTCCTAATCAGTTTCAAAAGACAGGTATATAACATAATGGCTACATTTAAGATAGTAATTTATTGTCTGTGGAAATAAACAAATCCTTAAGAGAACCGTGCAAGCAACATAATACAGTCTATGGCTCCTAGTTCTATTTGATTAGAAGCAGGGGTGAAATGTAAAATTTGTTACTACCGGTTCTGTGGGCGTGGCTTGGTGGGGGGGTAATGTGACTGGGTGGGTGTGGCCAACTTTTTTTTTTAACTTTTCAAAGCATTTTTTCTGCAAATGCAAAAAAATGCTTTGAAAAGCCTCTGACGATCCCAGCTGTGTTGCCTGATTGGCAGAGGCTTTTCAAAGCATTTCTTTTACCACCTCTTCTGCTGAAGAGGTTGCAGAAAAAAATGCTTTGAAAAGCCTCTGACGATCCCAGCTGAGCTGCGCGATCATCAGAGGCTTTTTACTTTTAAAAGCATTTTTTTGGCAGAAGAAGTTGTAGAAAAAATGCTTTGAAAAGTTTAAAAAAAAGCCTCTGATGATCATGCAGCTCAGCTGAACATGGTGGAGGGGGGGGCGCAGGGATTTTTGCTACTGGTTCTCCGAACCACCTGCCGCCATCGCTACCAGATCGGACGATCTGGTACGAACCGGGAGCATTTCACCCCTGATTAGAAGGTCCATATTTTGAAAAACTATTTCTGTCTTTGTTCATTTAAAATCTAGTATGGTTAAAAAAAACCAAGTTGCAGGGCAATGATCCGATAACCTTTACATAGTAAAGTGCGCTTTACTATACTTAGTTTGGTCACCTGAAATGTACATCTATTAATATTAATTTCTACAATAATTTTTAATACATGAAAACTGCAAAACACAATTTGATCAAAACACATTTGATTCTATAAATGCATTAAGTTTTATGATTGTTTCAAAGAAATTACAGATACTTCTGAAACGATTGATAAACTTTTGTATGTCATTGGATCTTTGGATGGATACATGTTTTTAGATCAATAGGCAATTTCATTCTTCTGTGGGAAGCCCTGCATCATTGTAAAAAAGTAGATGATCACAACAATACCAAGGATACTGATATAAAATAAAACATTAACAAAATAAATGTTATGTTCCTATTGCACTATTTAAGATGCCTGGGAAAAGAGAATGAAAAAACTAACAATAGAACTGCACATCTCTCTCCACATATATTTTGCCACAACTATCTAGTACAGTGGTTCTCAACCTGTGAGTCGCAACCCCTTTGGCGGTCGAACAACCCTTTCACAGGGGTCACCTAAGACCATCAGAAAACACATATTTTCAATGGTTTTAGGAATAATTTTATGGTTGGTGGGGTCACCACAACATGAGGAACTGTATTAAAGGGTTGCGGCACTAGGAAGGTTGAGAACCACTGATCTAGTACTTTTTATTCAAACGTTATCTTTTAAAACAGATATAAACTCAGCCTGTATGCTATTTTTATTTTATTCTATTTTATTTTATTCCAAGACATCGGGCTCACAGAGATGTCTAACAATACCCACAATGCCTTCATCACAGCTCACTAAAAAAATAAGGGAAGTAAATCAGACTGCTGAAACTACAGAGATATCTCTCTGCTCTCCATCACAGGCAGGAATACTTCATACTTATCTGTAGCATCCTATTATAGTTAAGACATATGTTCAAATGTGACAAGTACAGTTTAACCCATTCATTATAAAAAAATAACACAGAGAAAATATTTCAGTAGTTGCAAGTTTTGTATCTAAAATATATTTTTTCTTATATACTACACTGAAAATCTGAAGCAGAAGTAAACATTATTTATTATATAATAAACAATATTTATTTATTATTTACTTATATATAACAAGAAGATTAATTTTAAAAAATAAAGTCAAATATCCCATAGATCTGTAGGGAAGTGTAACAAATTATGGTAAATTAAAGCAAATTTAAGTTACTGAATTCAGTTGTTACCATACAGTTGTTTAAGAAGATACTATGTATAGTAGTCAGGAACTTTTGTTGTGAAAACTGCTTTACTAAGGCATAACTCTCATGTATATTGTAGCAAAATCCAATAACAAAGTACTGTAGCTCAAAATTTATGAAAACTTTAAAAAATGGGAAAAAAATGACTGATTATAAATATGAATCTTTTTATCGAATAAAATTAAGCTGAAAATTAAGGAATTTGCAGAAAAAAGCATGATGGAACTTTAAAGAGGAATAATTTTTAATTAAATAGCCTATACCCCCTATAGGAGTTTTTAATAGATATCATGTATTATGCTTAATGCAAAGATGCTGATATGAAAGGATTTTATACTTATTTCCAGCTATAAGAATGAATATCTCTTCTGCTATCAAAGAATCAATAAATTATCAGATTGTGTTCAATAGCTGTTGCTTATTCTGCATTTACATTAATATGTTGTTTGTATCTGATTGGCCATAAAGTATTTTAAAGCTATTTTCAGCCACAGAAAGTATAGATTTTGAAGGAGAAAGCTCCTGCCATCCATTCTGTTGAGTTAGTTTAGCCCCCCTTAATAAAAGCTTTCCTGTTGAGACAAGCCTGAAAAATTATAGGTCTTGCTTACACAGGTCAAGTATAAGGCATGTTCTCACATACCAATACTGACATAGTAGGTTACATTCTTTTACATGTACACACCCATCTGTGCTAACTACCAACCAGCACTAATTTAATGGAAGCTAAGCAAAAATGGCAACTCTCCCAGGTTATTTGGCAGAAACTCAAACTTAGATGCCTATGTAAGTTATTTATATGGTATGTGCAAATGACTCGTCCATCAGTTTGCAACATTTAAGTCAGGCATGCCAAAGTTCATTAAGCTTCATCTATTAAGTCCATTTTACATGTTTTGTTTTCTTGGCAGCTGACTTAAATGTTTTTTATATAATGAAACTAAGGAGCAATTAAACTCAAGATACACAAGACAGAAAAGTTCCACTTTTTAAAAAAAAAAACACAAAACCTGACTCTGCAAATAAAGGTGAATGTTTTCAGCTGCCTTACCCCAGGATTGGTTAAACTACATGAGAAAGTAATACCCACAGAGTATGATGTGTATTATATAAAACAGTAATACAATAAAGCCTAATTAAAAAGTTCTTAACAAGAAGCAGTTAAAGCAAGTGTCCTTTCTGTTGGCAAGCACAGCTAATATTTTCAGAACTTGCAGAAACTCTCATAAAACAGCTTCTGCCTCTTGATTCACAAAATGGCTACCATGGGTGACAAAGGACAGTTTTTCAGAATGTTATCCTTTCCTGCTGCAAGATAGTTCGTATTTCCTCTACTGTCCTTTTCCCTTTTTATATAGTCATATTTATATATAAAGCATTAAGCCAGAATTACCCATTATTTTTATTTTCTAAAGAAAGCTCGTGGTTTATAGTTAAGAGGTGTTCTTAGAAATTAGGGTGGTATTGGAGAGGATACTTTGCTTGCAGTGTGACCATTTCCAAATATACAATAATGACCATTGCACTTCAAGAGAACTGTGAATGGATGCTTAGAGAAACCATGTCGGAGAAAGAAGTTGAATTGATGTTTACTTTGTTTTTAACATGTTTGTGTTATTTTCCATAAATAGCATAAATCAGTAATCTAAAATCCACATCAAACTATGTTTTTTTTTATTTTAATTTAGCTGAAAAACATAAATATAGCTCATACCTAACAGACAATGATAGAAATACTGTAATTTCCACAATTTATTTAGCTCCTATATTGAGGAATGCAAAAGAGCAATGCTCTTGAATCCTCAAAGTTCTGAATTGCAATGAGGAGTTAGTTGGAACGCTGACACCAACATGACCAATATATTGCTCAGATATATTAATTCAGAATTTTGGATTATTCTTTTTAGGCAAAAATACACAAATTGTCAGAAAATAACAGCCAAGGGAGTCACAGCCAGTACAGTACAAGAAAGGTCATAAAGTACAGCCATGTTTCAGAAATGAATACATGAAGTTGCTTTTTTATATCAAGTTACTATCCCACAGATTATACATGTAAAATTATCATTTTTTTCCTGGTCAGGTCATTTTTAAAGGAAGGATTGCTGCAACCACTCATCATTTGACAAGTCTATAAAGCCTACGTAAGCTAGTTGGATAATAATTGCATGGACATCTAATAAAGATAGTAAAAATATTCAGAATATAGGTAGCCCTCAACTTATGACTGCAATTGAGTCCAAAGCTTCTGTTGGTAAGTGAAAGAATTAAGTGAATTTTGCCCCATTTTATGACCTTTCTTGCCACAGTTGTTAAGTGAATCATTGCAGTTGTCAAGTTAGTAACATGGTTAGTAAGAAAATCTTTCTCATTGACTTTGCTTGTCAGAAGGTTGCAAAAGGTGACCACATGACCCGGGGACATTGCAATCGTCATAAATAAGAGTCAGTTGCCAAATGTCTGAATTTTGATCACATGACCATGGGGATGCTGAAATGGTCGCAAGTCTGAAAAATGGTCATAAGTCACTTTTTTCAGTGCTGTTATAACTTCAAACAGTCACTAAATGAACTGTTATAGGTCAAGGACTACCTGTATATGCTGCCATCATAGTATAGACTTTAGATTACCATTAAAAAGTTACCATTAAAAAGGGAAAGAGAAACGTCTCTATAACTAGTCGTATAGAATTAGCTGTTACCTGGAACAACTTTAAAAAAATGTATGATTTTTCATCTCTGGTCTTCAAATAAAAGGAACAATAAACTCACAAACTCTTAAAGAAAACCCTAGAGAAAGTTTAAATGTTCCATTGAAAATGTTATCTAAACCTATTACTGTAAACCATCAATTCATAAATGTGCTATTCTGCACGTTACCTGTCTTGCAAGTTACAAAAAATGAAGTGAAGTGAATCTGCCATTTTCATTGACAATTTTACCTCTTAAACTGTCCAATTCAAATTAAACATCTATACAAATATTTCTTTCTTAGCATGAAACATAATAATAATAATAATAATAATAATAATAATAATAATAATTTTATTTCTTTATTTATTTCTTCTCCCGAAGGACTCAGGGCGGTGTACAGCCTATTAAAAGCACAAGATAAACATCAATTAAAATTATTAAAATTATTAAATAATTCGGCTCAGTTTAAGACCCCCAAAATTTAAAACACCCAATTTAAAATTATTACACTGATAACCCGGCCTGGCGGAACAACAAATACCCGGAGGTCGGAGATCTTACGCATTTCCGGGAGCAGTTCATTCCACAGGGCTGGGGCTCCCACAGAGAAGGCCCTCCCCCTGGGTGTCGCCAGCCAGCATAGCTTGGCCGATAGCACCCTGAGGAGACCCTCTCATAAAACAAGTAAAACAAGTACTTCATAAAACAGGTACTTCATAAAAAATTAATGTCGTACTCTAATGTAGCAAAAGCTAGACTAACTTAATTCATTTTGTATTGTTTTATGCATACGGTATCAAGGAAAGATAAGTATTCCATTAGCTAGAATACCAACCTACTGACTCTCAAAGATAGCATCCCACCATGTTATTTTGTGATTAGACTTTATGAGAATGGTGAATTAATCAGCATTTCAGCCAGATTTGCTTTCAAACTGCTTGGAAAGATCATAAAACACATGTCGGTTAAATTTAATGGTGTCCTTCAACCCATAGAATAGTTGTCTTGAAATTTCACTCCAAAAGCAGAGACAAAAACTCCTATTGCATAATTTAACAAATTTTGACTTAAGTGGGAACCAATACCCTAATATAGCTAATTATTATTCTGCCTGCAGCTAAGAACCCGTATTTTAGTTTAAATATATTCTGCTGTGCAACAGCTTCCTGTTGGGAATCTTGATAAATAAAAGGAAAACCAAATGGTTAGTAGCCAGAAGAAGAGTGGAAATAAAGAGCATTTTCTTTAAGATCAATATAACCATCTAACAGCTAGATATTTATGCATTGTGTTAGTTTATAATTATATAGCCACTTATTTGATTTCAATCCATAGGATTCCCTGGTGTTTTCATTAGAAAATAAATGTACTATTATTGTGGACTCACAATACCCTGTGCTGCACTTATAAAGCATTAAAGCATTAACCACCAGTGTAATTTAGAACTGTAAAGACTTATACATTTATTCCTGCATAAGTCTTTATGATTCACAGCTCACTTCATCACAGCAGGTATTTCTATAGGTTCTAAGCCTATTCTAGCTAATTGGTTTTAATGAGATTGAATGTCAAATGCCAAATGATTGTGTAATATTATTTATAGGAAAATAGCTAGATCTGTAACTGTCTGATTGTCTATATGTATTTTATTCTATTATGTGTGATCTTTACTATGTCTAATGAACTAGCTTCAGAATACATTGTCCAGGAAAATTGACCCAATTTATTCCTAGTCCTAAAATCTGCTTTATGGACATCTACCATTAAAGACCTAAAACACCTTAGTAATGCAAACACGCACCGTAATGACTGGGCTTTTTTATTATGTTTGCATCACATTCAAGGAATTCATGGCTCTTCACACTTCATTTTATTATCATAACTATCAACTAAATCATTTGGGCAGAAAAAACAATCACTTTAATACCATTGGCAAGCTTTTAGAATTTAGTTCAAAGTCTCTCCAGCTGAATTTCTGTATCTCTACATTACTCATAACATCATTTACTGGCAGCTAGATTACCTCTCACCAGTGATGACACTATGGAAAGCCTTACTTAAGAGAATTTACCTCACACATTTATTTTTGTCCAGTTCACAGGCTATTTGCCTAGCCTTTTTAAAAGTGCAGCCATTATTTTTTCCTGTAAAAAACTCAATATGCAAAAAATGAATGTTCTTTTTTACCTGAAACAAGTATCATGTTTACAATTATTGTCACATAATTATTAATGTAAAAAGGATGGTTAAATTAAATAGTAGAAAAGCCAGCATCTTCTGTCTAATAAAACAGTGGACATTCATTTCCAAATGTAAGCGTGTTAATGGATTAATAAACCAAGATTTAGATTAAGATGCAATACAACATATTTTTGCTCTGGCAAGTTTCTTGTTGCTTTAATTGCATGTGTGCAGAGAAAGCCACACAACGTTTTATTTTCAATGGATATTTTTTTCTTATTTTTAACCTCTGACAATTTTTTTAAATGGGCTACATTTTAAAAGTATTTTTATTTTTATCTCTATTTATTGCTGGTAATCTCTTGAAAACTCAATGTGCAATGGTATAACTTAAAGAAGTTAAAGAAGTTCAACGTAAGTACTACATACTTTTCCTCTTTGAGTCTCAAATTGCAGCATTGCCTTAATATGCATACCTATAATGTGACTATTATTTCAGAGGAAGCAATGTGTTCCTCATAGATGCTAATGGATATAGACAACCTCTTATTTATGTATTTTGTCATATTTATATAGCTGCTTATCTCATAGATAAGGGATTCTGGACAGCGTATCCCACAGCTGTTTCTTAGTGCCTATCTGCCCCTCTACCTCACTTGATGCTTAAAAAATACTACACACAAACATACACACCCCTATATATGAGAGAGAATGACTCACAACAAAGCAAAATAACAGACTCGAGCATCATTCATTCATTCATTCATTCAACTTCTACAGCTGCCCAACTCAACTAAGTAACTCTAGGTGGCTTAACATTCTAAAATTATAAAACAATTTAAACAATTTAAAAGACATTAAGACAAATGATGTGGTAAACATCATATTTACCCCAATGCTTTTAGACGCCACAAAACTCTTATTGGAATCATAGAGACCATTCTGGTCCCCTACTTCATCTTCTGGTAATTAGGTGCCTGACCATACACACAGTGGCAGCCATTTTGAGAATCTACCCACACATTATTTTATAATCCTAAATGTATCCAGGATCAAACAAAGTGGTCTACACTTGAATGGTGTGATAATATCAATGATATAAGAATTTCCTTTTCATAAATATGTAGCTCAAATGTTGCAATATTTATTGATCATTCTGAATTTAAATAATGAAAATTTTGTGGTTCTTTGGACAATGTTAGAAAATATTTCTAAAGCTATTACATGGCCTTTTACATTCCAGAAGCGAATGGAGTTGAACCCAACTTGTCATATTTTTCCTATAAATTCTATAAGTGACAGACTTTCCAGATATCATTAAACAACTATGACTGTGAAAGAAGGAAGCTTCATGTATTTTCAAAAATAATGTACTAAAATTTGAAACCCCAAAAAAACTTCAACTGGGTAATTATTTACTAATCACCCCAGAACAAAATTGTTCTGTTCAATATTGTTTGTAGGAACAAAAGGAATGATGTTTTAAAAATGAAGTGTTTATACAGTATTCTTCCATACTCTAGAGTTTAATTTGTGTATATAAATACAAGTGCTTAAGAATGTGAAGCAGAGACAAATACAGTCAGAAGCAATAGCACTTAGACTTATAAACCGCTCCATAGTACTTTACAGAACTCTCTGGGTGGTTTACGATATCAGCATATTGTCCTCAACAATCTGGGCCCTCATTTTACCAACCTTGGAAGAATGGAAGGCTGAATCAACCTTAAACCCTGTCAGGATCGAACTCCAGATTATGGGCAAAGTTTGCCTGCAATGTTGCATTCTAACCACTGTGGCATCAGGGCAATCGACAAGTAAAAGAAAATAGTTAATACTACATACATTCACAAAATTAATGTAAGTAAGCTAATGAAAGCATGCGTAGCAAAATAAAACAGTAATATTGGTGCTAGATGAAAGGTAATTCAGTTCATAGAGGCATTATGAGTCCAATGTTAAATTCTGAATCTAAAATCTGAAAATGGAAAAAATAAATTAAGGCAAAGGTATGCATGATAATGACTATCCCACTGTAGCGTTGGGGAAAAGGCGTGCTGGCTCTAATCCAGATTGCATCTTTGGTTGGGGCTCACTTTTCACTTCCCCTGCTTCTGATTCTTACCATAGCACTTAAGGATGAAAATATAACAATGAACTAGGACACAATTAGCAGCAGAAAGCCAGCATTGGGTTGTTATGCAGATAAACCCAGATTAAATGCTATAAAAGAAGCCTTTATTAAAAGCCAGACCCACACACACACAAATATGACTACAGTTCATGCATGAAAGCAGAAAGCAACTGACCTACAGGAAATTGCCTGCAAACCACACTGGGAAGTCACATATCCCCACCACCTCAAAGAAGATCTATTTGCCCTAAAAGAAAATTCTTTACCAAATGAATATATTCAGTTACTACTTCTTAGATTAAGCAAAATCCATATTTTAATTAATCCTCAAAGGCCTTAAAATGACATCACAGCAGAAATATTACTGTTTGCACAATTTCATTCTGAGTTATATTACTGCTGATTAAATATATAAGCTGATGTCATTTGGCCAGGAAAAATATTCAGTATTAATAACAGCTAACAGTTTGTTAAACTACTTATCTCAGTCCTTAGGGAACTTGTTTTAAAGAATTCTAATTAGGAAACCAGATTAGTCATAACAGTCAGTTTGTATGCTTACAATCCTATTAAGAATAATTCTTAATTAGGTGTAAGTGACTGTTTATCAGTGGACCTCTGGTATTTTGACAAAACGATGAAATAATAATTCATCAGGAACCAACAGTAAAATAGTTTTTCATAAATGATGGTAGTATTTTTCCCAACAGTTGAACAGCATAGATTTATGCTGCATTTTGCTTCAAACAATGCTTGAACTAAAAAAGAGTATCCCTCAAATATTCTGAGTGGAAAATATGGCCCTTCAAACAATTTGGGTCAACCATTTCTGCTAACAGCTAAATAACCACATAATATGTTTAAATTCCAAATTAAGGTATTTGGTTTGCCAAAATAAACACTGCAACGTATTACATGCAACTCTCTAGGAGAAAAAAAATCCTATACCTCAGAAAGTAATTAATATGAGGTTGAAAAATATGAAGGGCCTCCATGAAAGCTCTGCGGCCAAAGTAGTGTATATGATGTATGAATTTGAAATATAACAATAGCATATTTATTTCATTCTGTTAAATTTTGCATTGTTACTATTATCACAAACCATTCCTGTTCTTAAGTACATAAAAGTAAAAGTACTACATAGGAAATATTCCACAGTTCTCAAAGAAAGTGGTTTTAATAAACCATGATGCATTATTAAAGGTATTTATTCAACTTGAAATCTGCTCTATCCCCAGTTTTACAAGAAAGTCATCCATTATTACCACTTGAGAATTTCTGTATTATATCTTCAATAAATCAAGTAAAAGTAATCAAAAACTTTAAATGAAATTAAATCATGTCAGCATCTAGAATTTCTTTCACATAATACAACTTCCCACTAATGATAGACTTTAAAAAACTAGCAGCTATAAAATATATATTGCATGCATTATAATGTTTTATATTATAAACTTTTTAATATCACTGACAACCACCAGCAGGTTAGAGTGTTGCCATCATGCTTAAAATTATCTAAACCATCTCAGTTCAAATAAACCTGCCTGAACATTTCTACTTGTCCCTTAAATGAAATTTTAGAAAGATTTCCTGATTATGGAATCAAAAGTCCCAGGTAAAAAGTATTCCCCTGCCAAAATATCTTTCTGTCCATTGCACAGGCCTAGTGTACAAATGATCTTAATAGGATGCTCTTACCCAGCCTTAAAATTATAAAAAGAGGAAGTAATATTAAAAATGTTAATTATTTTCTCCTATAAAACTAGAAGAGGTTATTCTATCCCAACTATAGTATGAACTTTGAGCCTATAACATAAACATTATCACTTTGTTGCAACCAAGAAAAAGGAACAAACGTAATCATAATTATAAACCTAACATAATCCCATATTCTTTCTACCCAATGGTTACTTGAATTCAAAATCAAATATAGGCCACATGCATGCTCTCAAGTAATATTTGAACAGGTGATCAAACATCTTTAAGAAGTGGAGAATAAAGCCACCGATTCCCAAATATTTAAACAACCTGTTTGATCCTTACCATCCCAACGAAACCACTTGTCTCTCTAATCAAGTGGGTATGATCATACATTTTCATATTTCTTTTCTGTGTCATTTTCAAATAAAAGTACTTCAATGCATTCTAAATTTAGTCACGTCTTTTAATATTTTCTCAAATTTCTCAAAAAGGGAAAATCAAATCTTTTAATTTTTTTAGGATGCTGGGACAATGAAAAAGTGCTAAAACTGAAAGATGTAGATAAACATTACTTCTTGAACAAAAAGAAAGATCTAACGTATTGCTATGCAATTGTTAATTACTTATTCATATCATAGTTATGTTGGTATTATATTGAAGTTGGTTGATCCAACCCTAGAATTTTCTTTTAAATCTAATTAACCTCTAAAATATTTGCAGTTACTTTCAACTTTTTAAGTGCTTCCAAAATGGAAACAAAAAGAACAACTACCTCCAGCCAGACTGCTGTGGACCTGTTCTTGGCTGCTGTTATATTGATTCTGAGGGTTTTTCCAATTTTAAGTTTAAATGATTAATTGTAAGCCACCTACTGTATAAGAATAACTCATTAAGAAAATTTTTAGGTTCTATGATAGTAAAGGTGAACTGTGGTCTAAATTTTTCCCATACAAAGCAATGTCCTTTTAGGATGTTGAAGTGTTTTTAAAATAGCAACTCCCCCCCCCCACTTAAATTAAGGAAGAGAGTAGGGGAAGAGAGGCATGAATCCAGGCCTGAACCCTGGCAGCCTCTACTCACCCTCAGAACTGCTGCTGCTGCTCCTCCCCACAATCGATCCAGCTAAGACGTCCTCAGCCAAGTGGGAGAAGCCCCACTCTACAGGCACGTTGTTGGGGAGGGGCGAAAACCTGAACGAAAGAAAGAGAGAAAGAGAGACAGAATGAAAGCTTAAAGAGCTGATCACTCGCCAATCTGAACATTGGATCACTAAGAATGGCATATGCTAAATTCTCTATCTTATGCTAACTAAACTAAATTTATATATTAAACTAGTTCTATCAAGAAACTTATATTGTAGCTTTTTGTATCAACTGGCCTTCCATTAAAACTCCGATTGCAAGTAGTGTTATCAATTAATAAAGAGAACACTGAACCCAGAATAAAAAAGGTTCATCTCATTTATAAAAGTGGCAATAATTAATGTTTTAAACAATCTTTTTTTAAAAAAATCCTACCTATTAGAAAGAATGAAAGAATGCTATGGAAAATATGTGCTTTCAGCAATATATATACTTTACTGATATTATCTGCTCCCACACATCTAAAAACACAGTCTATACATAATAGCAATGACACAATCTAAAACATTGTTTTAGTTTTATCTCATTGCCCTTAAGAATTTTTAACTCCAGGAATTGGAGCCTTGAGTATATATGGAAGGTGTTCACTATTTCAGTTAATAAAGTTGATCCACAAATGTGATGAGACTGTACATGACTGTACAATCATGGACATCACGCAAATACCTAATTCCCTCAACCACAAGGAATGACTAGATCAGAACAAGTAACTGCAGAGTTTTATGCACACATAAAAACAAGAGTTAAATAATTCTTTTAGCAACTATATTGACTATATTTCTTAAATTAAAGTATTAGGATGCTGGTAATTGTAGATATGATTTCCAGAAAAATATTGTAAACTCCCACACACAGATGATGAATTTAACATAATCTACCCCAGGTAGAAAGCTACAGTGAAAATATCAGTCAAATAATATTTTGCTTACCACAAAGTTGATGTCTAATTTTTTCTTTTATGAATCTATGCTATATGTTATTCAAACCAAGAATATTTTCAATGTTTATCCTTTTTGCAAAGGTTATTGTTTGTGTGCCATCTAATACATTTACTTCCTAATTCTACCAACCTAAGTTACCAACCCAAATAGTCTCCCGAGTAATAAAAAAGTGGACTGCACAGAGAAATAGAATTGATCAGAATGAGATCAATTCAATAAAGAGTTGGTCTCAAGAGAGTTTAGACAGGATTCTTAGTATCAGAGAAGACACAGCACATTTCTAAGTCTAAAACATCTACTCCATGATTATTTTAGTAAATCAGTAATAAGAATTTCCCATAAATAATCAAAGTAGTTTGGAAGGCAAAACTAGTACTGTTTCTTTATTCTGCTATAAAGATCCAGAATTATCTATCTTACCAACAAATATAAATGCCTACTAAAATGCCATGAATAACAAGTATTCTTCCAGCAAGAATTTTAAAAAATGAAGGGCTGTAGGTTAAAGCATTCAACCCTACATACTCGTGGCTTTGTAGTCTTTGTAGACATGACAGCTGACAAGTAGTTTTTTCTTCTGACTTAAACACTGATTTGGCCCTTTATTCTAGCATTCATTTTTAATCTCTTTTAATTTGGAAGACAAGCTAAATATTGGCCAATATTTAAAAATAAAATTATTAGTTCCAAAAATAGCAAAATGATGTTAAAGCCCTTAATTTAAAATCTGTGTAACATCTATATACATAGCTATGACACAGAATTTTATAATGCATGTTTGAAAATGAGATATGGTTATGGGATATAATGGGATACAGTTTTGAAAGCATCCATATTTAAGTCATTTTACCAATGTGCACATTAATACTTTTCTTCTTTGAATGAACACTATGTTATCTACATTATGCTCAGTGCATCTCAAAGTTGTACAAAGGCATTAACACTGCATGTCAGTGGTTGCTATTGTAACTGTAGCTGCTTTCTTTGGTATCCACCAGGCTGCCCACCCTTTTTCACTTCTTACATTTTAAAAGTTTGAAGCTGGAAAACTGTAAGGTAGCCCCTCTAGGTTCCAAATCAGTGGTGGGTTTCTACTGGTTCACCCCAGTTCGGGCGAACTGGTAGTGGTGGCAGCAGGAGGCTTCACCCACCCGCCATCATGGACGCTCTGCACAGAAGCACAGTGAACGAACATTCCCAGTTCTGAACCAGTAGCGAAGGTAAGTGGAACCCACTATTGTTCCAAATCTACAGTATCTTAGAAATAAAAATCCTAGGTATCAACCTAGGGCCTTGTTTGCTAACTATCCAGAAAAAGGACAAACAAAGCATAGCCAAAATGAGAAAGATTACTTTGTAACTGGTTATGTTTCCCACCCTAGGCAAGTGATCATTTGGGGGGGGGGGGAGAAATCACACAACACTTAAAATGTGCTACTTGCCCCAAAAGAAGACTGAAATTTAATTATTCACCAAAAAATATTCAATGTTAAAGAAAACAATATAGTCCACTTTAAAGTAATCATAAATTTCTACAACATTTCATGGCTATACAATTATTTTTGGCAATCTTAAGGCCCTGCAAAATTCTGCTTTTTTTGCTGTGATAGAGTAAGAGGGCTGTCTCTATGGGTATTTAAATTAGACAATGCCACAAATGTAAAATATCAAGAGTTTGAAGGGGTCTTTCTGATTTAACATGGTGCATAAAAAGATTTGGCAACCTTTTACTAATTGATGTTCTCCAAATGTGTTGGATTGCAATTTCCCGAATTACATGCAAGCAGGGCCATTGGCCATAATGATCCACAACTCGAGCTGTAATCCAATATGGTTGAAGGACAGCAGGATGTAGAAAGCTTCCTCAATACATAGATGTTTGGATTACTGTGAGCACATATGTAAATCTACTTAATATATCTAACCCGTTGTATCTACGTACATGGTTCAGAAAGCTATGCTCAGGAAGCATGTGACAGTGCAGATGTCCTGAGCATATCAATATTACTAAGCATGTTACTAACACAGATGCAGGACCACTTACAATTACATAATTCCTAAAGGACATATTTATATAGAATGCATGCAATATAAATGTTGCTGAATAGGTAAGGTATGCAGCATATTCAGGTCTGTTTTTATATGAGACAGAAGATTCAAAAGGATTTCCAAAGTGAAATGGAATTTAGCTTAACAATGCTCTATTAAGGATTTCTATTCATCTTATAGTCAAGCACCTATTTTGAATGAATCCCTCTAAAATGTTCTGAAAGAATCACAGAAATGTCTTACCTTTCCCAGTTAAAATATATATAGCAATGGCTAAAAAGAAATGTGAGCTCTCCATAACTTTTTATTGGATTTATTGTGTCACTATTTGTTGATTTATTACAGGTAGTCCTTGACTTACGACCACAACTGAGCCCAACATTTCTGTTGGTAAGTGACATTTGCTAACTGAATTTTGCCCCATTTTATAACCTCTGTTGTCATAGTTGTTAAGTGAATCACTACAGTTGTTAAGTTAGTAACATTGTTGTTAAGTGTGTCTAGCTTCCCCATTGACTTTGCTTGTCAGAAGGTCACAGAAGGGGATCACAGAAGGGGACCTGAGACACTGCGACTGTCATAGATATGAGTCAATTGCCAAGCATTCTGAATTTTGATCACATGACCATGGAGGGATGCCTCAAAAGTTGTAAGCGTGAAAAACAGTCATAAGCCACGTTTTCAGTTCTGTTGCAACTTTGAACAGTCACTGAATGAACTGTCATAAGTTGAGAACTACCTGTATTTACTTATAAAAATGCTCAACTAGTGTATTATTTTACATTAAATCTGTTTGCATTGGTAATAAAGTTATAATCTTCATTACTGCCCATAAGGCACTATATTCGATTTATCTCACACTTATGAATTGAAAAATTTTTCTTGTAAGTCACAATAATTGACTAAAATTAAATATCAACAATAATAAACTCATCTAGTTCATAAACAGGCATGAAATCATTTCAGACACATACACTTGTGATAAAGATTCTAATATATTTTTTGTTGCTGAAAAAATGGCAAACATACAACGCAAAAGAGAACTAAAATTCAAAGTCAGAAAAGGATCACATGTTTAAGAAGACATAGGTGACCAGTAAGGTAATATTGTAAAGTCTGGTAAGATTCTGCCTTGGACCAATCATTCCCTCTTTCTCTCAGCCGTAAGGAGGAGGCAATAGCAAACCACTTCCAAAAAACCTTGCCAAGAAAACTGCAGGGATTAGTCCAGGCAGTTTCTGAGAATCAGACACAACTGAGCATAAGTTAAAAAAAAATCTCTCATTGATGGATGTTGATGATGCCTGCAGAGGTTAGGAGCTGTCCACACCTGTTGGCTATTTTAGGCTGCTGCAGGCATGTTACCTCCTTTTCCTTCCCATGTCCTTAGCACTGCTTTTCATGGCCATTTTGGTTTTGGCTGTAAGACAGACTGGATCTTTGGCACCAACCATTTAACGTTCCCATCTAGAGTGACTGTTGGTAGTTTGTCTATCACCAGTAGCCCAGATGGTAAACATGTATGTATTGTGGTAGTGGTGGTGGTGGTGAAAATGAAGCCAGGAAATCCATCAGTTGGCTTTCTTAGTTTATCCTAAATTAAAACTACAAGAAAAGACTCAACAGCTGAAGGTTGCCAAATCAACCTTCCAGTTCCTTATTATGGTTAAGGATTGATTTCACATTAGGACTTTTAAGAGTAAGAGTTTATACAAGCAGTCCTGATCTGAAGACTTCTGTTTTTATTTTTCCAGGCATTTCGGCATCTATCCATGTAGCATTCTTGAATCTACTATTTTTCATGACTTTTTGGTAGTGTTGCCAGTCCTCATAGTTACTGTCTACTGAAATAGATACTTCTGATTCATGTCTAGAAAATGACATTCCTGGCCTCATAAAACTGCATTCTTTTTTTCCCCCAGAACACTGGCAATCTCCATAGATAACATAGGCTATTGAAATGCAAGAGGTTAGAAGTAAGCTTGGAGCAGCCAACATTTGCTGAAATAGCTTTTTTTGGGGGGGGCGGAGGGGGGACTGAGAAGATATCTCACAAAAAAGTAATGATGAATGAGCTGTAAGAATAGTCACAGAAGCCATAGTTTTGGGGGATGCAATTGATGAAAGGAACTAAAAATGGTTAGGTGGTAAAAGATGGAATGAATATTCTGAATGAAGGTATAGCTGCTTAACCAGAATGCTGAACAGGAATAATTCACATTGCAACATTTCCTGTCCTCCTTGTACATTTCTAAAGGGTATTTCTAGTAAGGTATATAGTAAATTCTCTAACTGGGAAAACTTTTTATGTATGTATTTTTTATTGAAGTATAAACTAAACAAACTTGCATGAAAGATTAGAGAGCTAAGTTCCAAGCATGAAGAGAACTTCCTCTCTCACAAACATATAACAACACACATATGAAATTACATATCTGTAATAGTTACCAAAAGGGTGAAGTTAGAAATGGTTCCCAGGAGTGGTATTAAAGCATCGCTTAAAGTAAGGAAATAAATTACTTAATAAGTAGCAAAATGATGCTGAATATATATTGCAAGCTGAATGTAAATTAAGTTAAACCTGACATAAACAACATATTAACAGTACTTTGAGTTGATGTTTTCAAAGCATTTAAAATACAAAATCAGAATTGTACCAGTATCTTTTGTACAACATAGCTTTGCCATCATGTGAATTTTATACCTTCATATTTTTCATTTAATTTGTTTGCATATGTTTTCCTTATTTTTAGTTTGCATATATTTTGTTACTAGTTATGATAACTCAGTGCACCCACTTCTAATAATCTTGAATCAATTAGAGAACAGGTGCTAACATAGTTATATAGGAAAATAAGTATATCTGAAAAGAAGCACAAGAAATTCCACAACGTTATAATAAACAGGCTAATGGTGTAGTGGTGAAGGCATCTGGCTAGAAACCGAGAGATCAATGAATTTTAGTGCTGCCTTAGACACAAAGTCAGCGTGGCGATTTTAAGCCAATCATTTTCTCTCAGCCCTAGGAAAGAGGCAATGGCAAATCACTCCTGAAAATCTTTGCCAAGAAAATTGCAGGAACTTGTCCAGACAGTCTGAGAATTGAACACCACTGAATGAAAAAAAGAACAAGAAAACCACATACAGCATTTCAAATCTGAGAATTTGATCAATACATGTTCATCTTGGAATACATTTGATTTTGTTTTTCCATATATTTAACAACTGCAAAAACCGTACGTACTTAGTTTAAATTCCCTCAAATAATCTTACTTGAAAGCAAACCATTTCTTCCTGTCTGTAACTATGCAAACTGAGGGAAAACAGAAGGCAAATTCTCAAAGAACTCCAATACTAAGTCTTTTGAAAGACTATATAGTGATAATACCACGTTTTCAACATTTATTAAGTCTGAAAGTTTTACTCTGCTGCCCTAATGAACTATAAAGCATACCACATCAGTAACAAGGGGCATACTAACCAGAATAAATCAAGTACAGATAATTGATATACAATAAAACTGGATACTTTTGATCTTTACTTTTCCATTTGTAGAAGAGTATAAAATGTATCAGGATAGTTACATTTTTTCCAACCCTTATGTAGGTCACTTATCTTGGATTAGTTTTCTTCATTTTAGCCAATTTATCATTGCAATTTATTGTTGCCTAATAGTATTAATATAGCAATACTATTACAGGTAGTCCTCTACTTACAACCACAACTGAGCCCAAAATTTTTGTTGCTAAGTGAGAAATGTGTTAAGTGAGTTTTTCCCCATTGTACGACTTTTCTTGCCACATTTGTTAAGTGAATCTGGCTTCCCCATTGACTTTGTTTGTCAGAAGGTTGCAAAAAGTATCACTTGATTCCAGGACACTGCAACTGTCATAAATATGAACCAGTTGTCAAGCATCCAAATGTAAATCATGAGACCATGGGTATGCATGATGCAATGATCATAAGTGTGAAAAATAGTCATAAATCACATTTTTCTGTACCGTTGTAATTTCGGATGGTCACTAAATGAACAGTTGTAAGTCAAGGACTACTTGTAGTTAAGTTTAATTAGGAAGCTAACTAGACCAGCTCCATTTTAAGCACAGAAAACTACTCATTTATTGACAATTGGCTGCATCCTCTGTTTAACTGTTTTGAAGGGAAAAATATTTGTCCACATTACTGAACTGCACATTCACAGTCTTTCCACTTCTATTGCCACCAACTCTGAAAAATTATATACACCAGAATTCTTAGGACTTTAGAATAAAATTAATCTGAGCCCGAAAATGTGAATTCATTTAGTATGACAAATGATTCTTAATTTTTTATTTGTATCAGCCTCCAATGTACTTTCTATTATTTCATCTATTATTGAAGATTTTCTAAAAACAATAAAAAGGAAAACACGTAGTGTTTCTAAGCATATATAATACTTATCTGCTTCTATTTTCACTACGCATAGTCATCCTATTTGTTCTACCTTTTGTTACAGTGCAAAGATTTTTTTTAAAAAAATCTGTTATTTTTAATGTATCTATATAAACTCTTAAGGCATTCAAAAATGCATTAAAAGAAAATAAAGTGGTAGACCAAAGCAGTCCTAACAACACATATGCCTTTACTAAAGGAGCATTGCTAATCCCCAGACATCTATGAAGAGCAGCTTTGGAGGCAGCAGAGATGCCACTGAAAATGCATCAACATCATCAGATAGAAAGTGGGAGTCTTTCTTCATTTAAAAAATGTGTTTACCTGGTAGATATTCTGAGTGCCATTTCTGAACTGTACCAGATTTTTAATATAGTGTTTTAAGTCCACTGAACTATGTATGGTACTCCAGGTATAAGTTCGTATAAAGGCTTGCTACATCAACAGTTTTCCCCCCCAAGGATTGAGTTTGTCTTTTTTTTTTTTTACAGCAGCTGCATAATATGCTGACAGTCTCACAGAACCATCCACAATGACTCCAGGACCCATTTCCTGCTGCAGGGTGGCAGATTAAATTCCTATATATGTACCAATGTCAGCATTTTCAATCTTCCACTATATTCCATCTTCCAAATGCTATCTGATTGTCTCTACTACATCTCTAAAACAGCAAAGGCAATAAAGTTTATCCTCCGGAATATTACGTAGGATTTTGGTACATGATGGTTTTCAAATATATTTGTCTACAATCTAAACATGGACAGCTGCAGTATCTGATATGAGATATTTTAAAGTTGTATTTAATAAATGACAAAGCTATAACAAATCATAGTTAAAAATCTGATGACATACTGATGGAGCAATATAAAAAATATCTGATCATTGACACATTTGTACTGAGTTTTTCTGAAAAGTTTATCAGCTGAATTAAGGATAGATATTAGAGATATAACCATTTTATTTGTCACGCAGACATGGCTTCAAATGAGGCCAGAATCACAGCTGGAAAAACTTTATAGTAAGTAAAGTAAAGTAAATCTTTATGAAAGCATAGATTTTCATTTTAAACATGAGATTAGTACTAGGAAATCTTAATATTTCTAAGCCATTTCCATATAACTTTTTGAAAGTTTTTCTTCAAGATAGATTCAACAATATCTAGAATCTGCTCTATCACAATATGTTTTCTTATACATTTGGAATCAATATTACTGATTATACTGTATTCCACAATACAGTACTAAGTAATTCTTTAAAAATGGAATGGAAGTTACATCACAGCTAAGACATCTGCTAAAACTTTCCAATTCTTCCTTCTATTTCATACCAAGGTACATTATTACTGACAGAGCCAGCTACGCTTTTCTTTCAAACTGAATATAGACAACTTCCATTTATTTTTACAATTCTTAGGTTACTGCATACCAGTTCAATCTTACCATGACACACTATTCACATTAGGCTGTTTTTAGATGCAGTTCAACCAATTTGAACATCAAGGGGGAAAAAAATCAAATGAACACAAATTTCACTTGTTTTAGTGTATTAAAGGGTATTACTCGCAAACACAATTGATATTATTGTGCCATATTGTCAACTAAAAGCAATACAGAAAAGACAGATATAAGGAGAAGGAAGAGAATCAGTCTCTGCCACTAATAGGCCTATAATGCCACACTACCAGGGGTGAAATTCAGCAGGTTCTGACAGGTTCTGGAGAACCGGTTGTGGAAATTTTGAGTAATTCAGAGAACCGGCAAATACCGGCAAGTAGCCCCAGAGTGGGGTGAGAATGGAGATTTTGCATTATCTTTCCCCCAGGAGTAGGGAGAGAATGGGGATTTTGCAGTATTCTTCCCCTGGAGTGGGATGGGAATGGAGATTTTGCAGTATCTTTCCCCTACCACGCCCACCAAGCCACACCCACCAAGCCACGCTCACAGAACCGGTAGTAAAAAAAATTGAATTCCACCACTGCACACCATGCTGATAAATTCAGTGCAAGTAAGGAGTTGACTAAAGAAAATGAAGAAAGGAGAAAATCTATGTGGTTGTCCATCAAGGACTTGACTCATATTACAGGGCAAATCATAGGTTGCCCAATAGGACACATTTTAAAGGGAAGGTGGACAGATTAGATTCAAATCACTTTGGAAATAGAAGCAATATTTAGCGCTGAAACAATCATATCACTCTACATGCAGAAATGCAAGAGATTATTGGTAATCTAAATACAAAATTATTTTATTGTTCACGATGTTGACACCAAACAATATGGACAGAAACACAATTGGTCTCTCTCTCCTCAAGATCTGTCTCTAACTACATCATAGTTCCTATTAACTAAAAGATGAAGCAGGCAAGTACTTCAACCTGCATCTTCATGTAAAATACAAGTGACTAGTAAGCCTCACTAATCTCCAAGTCTGCCCATATATTCTCTAATAAGTGTTATCAAGGAATCTATGGACTATTTAGTATGTTGATACAAGTCATTGCTGTTGCTTGTACTACATGAATCCTGAAAGGTCTTAGTAAGGAGTCTTCAGTTCTGATATGAGGTAAGTCCTCTGCACCATCTTTTGTAAGATCTGTACCAAAGAAAGGTAAACTTACCAGCAGTTCTTTTAACAGTAGTCTTCCTCTTCCTTCAGCCTACAACTGAGTCCTTATACTAAGCGTAATGGCTCCACCTACCAGGAAGCAAAAGAATTGTCAATCAAGAACATCACAGGGTATCACCTTGCCCTCTTCCACATCACTTAAAAGATTTCTTTGGAAACGAGTATGATACAAAAATCTCACTAAAATTCACCTCAGCCTATTAAGTAAGCTTATTAAAGAAAAGTTGTAGATTCTTAGAGAAGAGGTAAAATTGTTTATGTAACAATTCCATCTATTTATCAATTTCATACCATAATCGAAATTAGAATTTTACAACAGAAAAGGACTTCTCCCAAATAGCACAATTGTTGCCCAAGGACCATACATAATAGTTAAGCATCATCGGAAGGAAGAAGAGCCATAACGTCCCTATGTGAATATACAATAATAACCTTCCAACTACAACACTGAGATTATATATCATACCTATTCATTTATATATCTGTCCTAAAATACATTTTCTGTACAAGTTTTCTTTTTAAAAAGTAACTAGCATAAGTCACAATAAACTATGTATACAACCACTCCAAGAATCTCATTTAAGCGCATGTTAAAAAAAATCAGATTAGGCAGTTTCTACCTACCTATTTCTTCAGTTGTAAAAATCTTAGTGGTATAATCTAGAGAAGAACATCTCATACCCAGTCTGTGAAGATCAACTGCAATATATTTGCTTCAACCTAGGCAAGAGAGTTGATTCTGACAGCTGTGAAGCAAAAGTGCTTCTGTTCAAAGGCAAACTCTGAAACATTTCCCAATAAAAAAGATGATCAAAATACAAGATTTATAGAGATGAGTCCTTCTCAAGTCATCTAGAATGTGCATTGAATTCATCAGATTTAACTTTCAAGGACTCTAGACCCCATCTTTATATAAAAATTAGGCACCACTCAAAGTAATTATCTTTATCCATCAGGAATATTTCTATTCTTGTGGAAAATGGGATAGACCAGCAGTATAATCTGTAAGTAGCAAACACATTTGAATCACTGTTCAGTTAAGCAATCTGCTTCAAATTTACTTTATATAGAAAAATTGGATGTATTTTAAAATATTCTTGCCAATATTTTTTGTTCAACACTCCTGTACAAAATGGCAAGTCTACATGTTAAAAAATATTTCACAGAAAAAAATTGAGGAAGTTAATCAGTGACAAACAATTTTGAATAACTTCATTTTAACTTTAAATATTTCATGAAAATTAAAAAGAAGAATTGGCAGAATGAAGGAAAGAGCTTTATCAGTACCACAGAACCCTGAAGAGAAGCTAAATAAAGGATTATTCAATTCTAGGCAAGCATATATTTTGATTAAATCAGGGCATTGAAAGCTACTTAAAATTTTTTTGGAAGACATAATTACTGAAAATAACTATTTTAACTGCAATACAGATTTAACAATGTGAAGAATAGTTAACAAGTTCTACATTTATAATACATTATATTCTTACATTAACAATGGGATGCTTGCTACTAAATTTAGATACTTTACCTAAAAGAAAACTGAGGGACATTCCCCCAATAAACCACTTGAAAACTTCAGGTTGTTTCACATTTATATACAGATATTTATGCTGATGTTGCAAGTCATGAAAGGATGAAGAGTTTTCTTCAGCTGCACTGGAATGGGAGTATGGTGTAATGTAATGGAACAGAAAATTGCAGTAACACAAATAGATGGAAATTTGCCAATCAACTCTAAAATATCTATTCAGGCTTTAAACTTTGCTTCTACCTATTCCTATTGGGAAAATAAAATAAACTGAAAGAAGAGTAGCTTCAAACTGACCTTGAAATTAAGCTAGATAACTTTTTGTGATTTGGTACTTTACTAACCATGCATGAAAATAAACATTCCTGATGGATTTTAAGTCATTATGCAAAGTCAATGACATCGTTAACAATACATTATTTCTGTATAGCCTTCATTCTGAATGGGCAGTATTACACTTATTCTAAATTTAGGGGTATGTTTCTTTTAGGTAAATATAGTATTAAGCAATTTTTCAAAGGCTGAGTTTCTGAAGTAGAAATCTATGGTTCTTTCAAGTATATAAAGTATATAAATGGACAGTGAGAAAACTTACAAATGACATCTGTTTAGTTTTGTGTATTACACTAATGTATGGGGGGAAAGAAAGAAGCATTTTAGTAATAGAATCAATTAAAACAGCAGAATCAAACAGTGACTATACTTTGAAGAAACTTAATGTTCCAGATGTTCCAGTTTCAAAACATGAACATGAAATTTTCTTCTATTAAATTCTGTATCTATACAAAGTTCAGACAGAGTTACATCTCAATTATTTGGTTTATGAGCTTTTTATAATCTGATTTGATGATACCTTAAATGCATACGATTTTAAGTCATGAGTATTCAAAGCTGAATCCTGGGAATAAAGTAACCATGCACAGTTCCTGCTTTAGGTTGAAGAGCAGCTCTAATTTAAGCAAAACTTTAATTTAAAAGAAGTATTATATGTACAAATATTAAAAAATACCCATTGTATAGCCATTCTACATAATTAAAGATACAAAAAACTGGATTCTTGCTAACACTTTAAAGGTAGACACTACAATATGCAACTTATGAAAATTTAATTCTTTGAAAAGGTGATGTAAAGGAAAAGCTTAATACATAAGTGAAGGACCCAGAAATGTTTTACAGAAACACTAGCGGCAACTAAGATACTAAGCATAATCGATTAGTCATGTCAGGTCATATAAATGAGACTTTTTTTAAAAAAAGAGAGAGTTTTGCCACTCACCCAAAGAGGTTTTCATTTTTTTCTCTTTCTCAGAAAAATAAAAAAATTGAAAATTATGTTTTAAGTCCATAAAGTAAACCCTTCCTTTATTTATTGTTCTTGCTATAATGTCAATGAGTATAAACTTCAACAATCCCTTTTCCAAATTGTAAATGACCTTTATAAGTATTAAAAACTTGAAAGCTTTGTACTCTTAATTCAATACCATAATAATAAAGCAGGATTATGCTTGATAAATAAACTTTATATATCAATTTCCCCTCTCTCTAAAGTCCTTCATGCTCTTTAAAGTGTGAAAACAACATCCCCTTCTCCAAATGTTCAATTAATAAGATGTTATGCTGCTAAAATTTTTCTTTCTGGAGTACAGAAAACTATCTATGTAGCCTTTAACTAATCTTTGCCTATAATCCTATGTATTAACCATGTAATAAATCCCACTGAATTGAACACTGCTTACTTCTGAAAGAGAAATGTAAAGTTGTATAGTCTAGCCACTAGCATATATGACAGAATGAAAATTCAAAATCCATTCTGGACACAATGGCCAGTTTTATTTACAGCAAAAAAACAAAACAAAACAAAACATGCTGGCTAGGGAATTCTGGGAGTTGAAGTCCACACCACTTAAAATTGCCAAGTTGAAAAATACTGCTTAAAACTGAAAGGACTTTAAACAATATGATTAACTTAATTTCTTTTTATTACAGGTATACATTCTAAGTATGATCATCAGATTCCACTCCATAAACTTTGACAATTCTGAACATATTAAGAAAACAATAAATGAAAGCTAACTGGTTAATTTGTACATGCTGGACAACTGTCTTATTAATGTAGGACATAGGAAAGTAAAAAAATACGATAGCTCAGATGGGATTTACATTCAGACGAATATAAAAATAGAAAGAGAGAGAGAGAGAGAAAGAGAGAAAGAGAGAAAGAGAGAGAGAGAGAGAGAGAGAGAGAGAGAGAGAGAGTGTGTAAATGGAAAACTGACAGCAGAAAAACACCTAGTGGTCCATCGAATCTGTCCTTTGAGTTTTTAAATTATTATTATTATTAATTTTATTTTTGTATTTTTTTCAGATGATGGACATGTGTTTATCCCAAGCATATTTAAATTCACTACCTTGACCTCTGCTGGAAGTTGGCTCCAAGTTTCCACTACTCTTTCTGTGAAGCAATACTTTCTGACACTACTTTTGAACTTCCTTCCTTTTTGAGATTAGGTCCCAGTGTTTTTTTATTTTGCTTAATAATGAAAATACTGCCTTCTAGAACCTTATTCATACTCTTTAATATATTTAAAGGTTTCAGTCATGTCAGTCACTTCCCTTCTGTCTTCCAGGTTGTACATATTCAGTTCCTCCAATCTTTCCTGTTTTGTTTTGTCTGTCAGACCTTGCACTATTTTTGTTGCCTCTCCCTGGACTCACTCAATCTTATCAATATCTTTTTTTAAGTGAGGTCTAGAGCTGGATCCTGTTCTCCAAATGGGGTCTGACTAAAACCCTATATCTGTGATGGCAAACCTATGCACACGTGTGCCACAGCTGGCATGCAGAGTCCTCTCTGCTGGCATGTCAGCCATTGCCCAGCTCATGTCCACTACGCATGCACACACGCACCTCCCACCGGCCAGCTGATTTTTGGGATGCGCAAGGGGCAAGGCGCATGTGGGAGACATGAGCCCATGCATGATGGGTCGCGCTCGCATGCATGAGGGGGGAGTGGCGTGTGTGTTCTAGAAGTGCGGAAACAGGCCCACGGGGGAGGTAGGGGTCGCATGAGGGGCGTGTGTGTGTGTGTGTGTCTGTGTGTGCACATCTGTGTGGGTGTGCACATGGCATTATGGGGGCCGGCACATGCTATTGCGCAGGTACGCACTTTTGGCACCTGAAGAGAAAGGTTAGCCATCACTGGCCTATATAGTGGAATAAGGATCTCCTTTTTCTGCTGGTAATCTTTCCAGTTATGTATCCCAGAATTTTGTTTGCCTTCACAGCTGCCTGGCCACACTATTTATTCATTTTGCAGTCATCTGCTATGAGCACACCTAAATAGTTTTTTTAATTGTTCTCTCTAACACTGTATTTCCAATATTGAACCCTGCCAGAGGATTATTTTTCCCTAATCTTACATTAAACTACAGTTTCCACATTTTTGACCAATTTTCCAGTAATTCCAAATCGCTTTCCATGTTACGAATACCCCAGGAAAGTCACCTCTATTACATACTTTTGTATCAGCAAAAAGACAATCCTTATCTAGCAATTCTTCTATTACACCACTTACAAACACACTGAACAGAACAAGATCTAAGACTTGTGGTACACCACTTGTAACTGATCTCTGTCCAGACATTAACAATCACACATTAGGATCTTATGTGGAACTGTATGTGGAACGGTATCAAATTCTTTGCTAAAATCCAGATAGGCTATATCCACAGCACCACCTTCATCCAAAACATTTGTGACATAATTAAAAAAGGCAAAGTTTAAAAAATTACATGTACCCGCTTACACCTATGCATTACGAATCAACTACTGTACAAACAAATCAACTGCTTAGGAACTAGCATCACTATACTACACAACAGTCAATTTAAGGATTGCACCATAATTTTATGGCTTTAATAACCAAGCCTATTACGCCTATGGTTACATATATCCTATTTTCCAAACATACATCCCTACTAAAGAGTTTTTTTAAATTGTATTGTTATACAAGTACTGCTTTAACACTAGATATTGTCACTGTTTTCTCTGTCACTGTACAATATTTGCAACACTACTGGCATCATTTAATTAAACAAGCCTTCTCCAATATGAAGGCTTCCAAACATGTTAGACATTGATTCCCACTATATTCAGAATTGCTTTAGTTTCATGCTATTACTACATAAAAAGGGTACTTCTGTCTTTGGCAGGAAGCTGATTAGCTCCAATATTTCAGCCAACGTAACATATTGCAGAGCAGGGAAGCTATTTAGCTATCACTAAAATGAGCAAGGTTTAGTTATTCCAGGTTCATCACGTCTGCTCTGTTATGACTAAGTGAGAAACCTGACCACACATACTTGTATCCATACATATATTTGGACAGCAAACAAGGATAGGAAATAAAAGCAGAACTATGGACTAAATACAGGAAAGGAAAGACTGCTGCTCAGTGTAAGATAATTAGCACACATATTTTGCATAGTTGTTTTATATATAAAAAATACAAATTTTCAGGGTTTTTTTTTATGGTGGCAAAAAAACTGACAAAACTGGAATTTGGAAAATGCCAGCGCCAAGTCTTCTCCCTTAAAAGATAAAGGAGAATTACAGAGCACTAAATTTTTGTTTTCTAAATATTGAGAAGTTCTGTTTTTACTTCCCATGAGAGTTTTATTTCACAGCAATGTTCGTGCTTATACAACTACAATAAAATTTGTGAACTCTCAGATGTAATTCCCAAGAGTCTTAGCAATATTCGTTCATTTATCTAATTTATACCTCACCTTTATTTGGTGCAATTCAAAGTGGAGTACATAATCTTCCTGCTTTCTATTTTTCCCACAATAATTATATGAGATGGGTTAGGCTAAGTGACCAACCTAAAGTAATCCAGTTGGCTTCTGTGCCTAAAGGAGGATTAGGTCTCCCAGTTTTCTAATACTGAACAGCACCTTAACTACAGGCAATCTTCAGTAATCTTCAAATACAGTTTATTTAGTGACCATTCAAAGTTACAACGGCACTGAAAAAAGTGACCATTTATGATTTATGACCATTTTTCACACTTATGTCTGTTGTAGTATCCTCATGGTTATGTGATTTACATTCAGATGCTTGACAACTGGTTCATATTTATGAATGATTGCAGTGTCCTGGGGTCATGTGATTATATTTTGTGATCTTTTTGCACAGTCAATGGGGAAACCAGATTCACTGAACAACTATGTTATTAATTTAACAACTGCAGTAATTCACTTAACAAGTGTGGCAAGAAAAGTCATAAAACAGGGCAAAACTCACTTAACAAATTTCTCACTTAGCAACATAAATTCTGGGCTCAATTGTGGTCGTAAGTTGAGTCTATTTGTATTGCACCAAATTGGATCTCTCCAGTAGTCAGAGATGGAAAGAACTGCTAAATGTCTTAATATATTTCCAGTTTTGCTGAAGATAACATTAGAAATCTTAAAACTAACTGTGCTAAACGTATCATTCATGATGATGTGCAGTACTACAAATAATGAACTGTGTACAATTCTATAAATACAGAATTGTTTAACATACTTACCTCCCACTTACATACAGAAAGCATCAAACCTGACAAGAATTATACATGTGTCAACTCTGGACAGTTAATTATAATGTTTCACTGCATTTCTGAGTAATGATGTTATAGGGGTAAATTTCCTTATCTATTCACAATACAGCCAATAGAAGGTATTTTAAAGAAACCTATACATCAAGTTTCTTTTAACAGATGCATTACTGTAACTCTCATACTGTAATACTTGTGCAATATGAGAATTTGACTTTTTTCATGAATAAACTCTGTTATTAATAACATTTAATAGGGAAGTGAATTGGGCATCTCTTTCATCTAAGTAACAAGTTGATTACAAAAGAATAAATCAAATTTAACAAACTGTAAACTTGCTCTATATTGTATGTGGGAAACAAAAACAATAGCATATTTTTGTATTTATTTTTTATGTACTGTTGAATTTAAAAAAGAGCCATATCACAGTGCCAAGTTAAATTTATATTGTTTAGCCTTGCATTTCCCCTCCCCCTCTTTAATCAACAGCAGATGCAGGGAGTAACGGGCACAGGGGAAGGGCCTTAGCCATTTATCAATGAAGTGGTTCTGAGGGAAGTAAAGATGGGATCTTCTCATATGGCAAATAGATGGTGCATTGGACTGAATTCTGATGGGAGATCTCAGCAAGAGTTCAGCGGTCACCTCTCCCTACTCAATCTGACCAGTTATGCTTCAATTGCTAAGATTGCAGCATTGGATGGAAAACACGAAGTAACTACAAACTGTTATACAGTAGTTTCATATTTCTCTTTCAACCAATTCACACCTTATTTTTCAAGACTTATAAGCAGTTGCATTGACTCATGAAAATGAATCTCGGATCCCAATAGAATAAATACCTTTGCTCACAATGGATATACATTGGAGTTCTGGGAACTTATGACATAATTTCTGATCCACTTTGTTTCCCATGTACCTATGTACCTAACTATCAACCTACCTACAAGCATTTAGAGTTCTGGGAAATTCAAACTTTTATTTAGCCCAACCTGTTTTGTTTGAATTCAATGTTTTTATTTATCACAATTATACATATCAATCCTTTCATCTTAAAGTCATTAAAAAACAATCATGTTAATTAATATTAGCATTTAGCTATATAAGTGTTCACAAGGTCATTGTATGTTATTTGATTAGTGAAAACTAGCAGCATGAGTATCTTGGTTTAACGTATGACTTAAAGTGACATTGTATTCATGGTAACTAGCAACTTCTATCTGCAATGGTGACATCAAGCCTATGGCATTAACTGTATCTTACAATAACTGGAAATGCAAAGGAACTGCCATGAAGGACTCTCCTCTCCTTTCAGATAAATGGAGCTATTTCCCTTAATCTTGACTCATAGTAACACTCCCACTTTTCATTTCTGCTTGTACATTTTGCAGTAAACCTGAAATCTTTGTAAGCTTCTAATATGGAGTAAAACCCTTTTTATATCCTGTAGCAACAAAAATGCAGAGTAGGTGTCAGGATTTTAAGTTTTCTAACGCCACATAATTTGATTCACATAAAAAAATATAAATATCATAAATAATCAATTTTTTAAAAAGCTTATTTTTCATTGTTCTATGCCAAATTAAATCTTGGATCCATTTTATTTATTGTTGTTTACACAGGATATGGGAATCTTCTAGCTCTTCAGGTATGGCTGAGTTTCAGCCTCCAGCTGCTACAGTCATTAGAGCCAATAATGAAGAATGCCAAGAATTTACAAATAAACAACTAATGTGGCACAGTTTTTTCATACCTTGTCTGTACTGATTTTCAGAACTTGCCTAGTTTTCAATATGGAGTTATTAGATACCTAGCCCAAGATCTTCTACATGTATATGTTCTGCCACAAAACTAGGATCACCGTCTTCTCTCCAGCTCATCCTTCTTAATTATTAGACAATGTTGTTTTAAACATTCCTTCTGAAGTTGAGGTTTTGTTCCTCTTCCCTTTCTAGAAGGAACATTAACTGAAAAGCTTGATATACAGTGCTATTACAGTTTCTGGTATTAAAAGACTATATAGGTAAATTTAAGAATTTGATAAAAGATTCCAATTTATTTATTAAGCATAAGTTTTGTCTATGTGAAGCTCACATTTGTCTTTATTTATTTTCAAGAAAGCTGTTTATCACAACTCATAGCTGAATTTTGCAACCTTCAGAGTTCTGGGAAGTTTTTAATTTGACCAGCCACTTTTCCCATTGTTACAAGTATTCATACAAAAACATACTTATTACATCTGAACCACTTGACTGATTACCAAATTAGCTAATAAACATCTCAGTTATTCCTTTAAGCTTAAGAACAACTACAACAGGCCACATGACTGTGGAACTCAAGATAAAGTTTTCCTTCTAGCTGACTATAATACACTTAAAATGTTAATTATATTTGTCACCAAGTGAAATGATGCAAATTTTATAAAAAAAAACTGGACTATCATTCAGCATAGAGAATATAACCTTGATGAAAGATGACATTGTTGAAAATATGCAAGAACCATTATCTAGACAAAAGGGGCTGAAACAGTTTTAAGTCCTGAGAAATGACATAATATTCAGAAACAGATAGCTCCCTAATTCACTGGAGTATCAGAAGAGGGAGGCGATACAGCAGAGATTTACAATATTCTATTATTATACCCAATCTCAAAATAAAAATAGTTTTAGTTTTCCTGTGGAGTTGATTTCCTAATCTGGTCTATCTAGGAGATCTATCCAGGCGAACATGTTGCTCAAACATTTTTCAAACTTAAGAGTGCATATCATTAACATACAGTGATTTTTACTCTTCAAATTTGAACTAGATCTCATAGTAAAATATACATAGCTTCAATATGGGTCTAGCAGGAAAGAAAGGTTCTTATCAAGGGTAACTTTCTCAATAAATATGTGTCTAAATATAGCTGGATGTAGTTCAATCATTTAAGAATAATGTGATTTATAAGATATAAAACAGCTTTCCCTTTTTTAATTGTATATGATTAACCCTTAGTTCACAAACATTCAACAACCCTTCCAGAAAATAATATTTCTTTAGCACGAATGAAAACCTTACAGCTCCAAGCAACTTGATTTGAAATGAATTGCTTTTTTTAAAAAAAATATAATCTTATGTTCTTTGAACAGATAATGCTACAACACTTGTTCAACCAGTTTTAGAGTTATTTACAACAGAAATGCAGAGGTGAGAACAGTATTTCAAAAGCATGCATTAACCCCTATAGAATTCCAGAATATATCATTACTGAAAAGCCTTGCTGAGTTTAACCAGGTTTACTCTCAAGTAAACTGATGAGATTGCAGCCTTAGAATTAGTCCAACAAGCTTTCTGAGTTTTCATAATTCCTCAGTTTCCCCATGCGAGTTTAATCGGCAGACAATATGCATTCCTGGCAGTGCCTCTATTCTTTAATCTCTAATTGTGAACTCCACACAATTCCGGAAAGTATTTTGCTGTGATAAATTCCAGCGCTTGTTTTGTTCCTACTTCCAAGAGCTTCTATCTAACAAAGCTTTATAACAGTAAGAAAGCTTTTTTTACTCTTCTTTTGAGAATTACCATGATAACAGAGTGTTTTAGTAAAAGAAGAAAGGACAAATATAGTTCAGGGTTGTTTCATGCACACAAGTTTCTTCCAGAAGCCATTGTTTTCATACAATAATTTTCTTGGCAGCTACGTTTCTCACCTCCTCTCCAATACTCTTCTCAATTGCTGTGGTTTTACATTTCCTCAATAAAATTCTCAAAAAGTCAATTCTCCCAGCCATTCATGCTCCAAAACCATGTTTCCTCATGAATACAGATACACGTACCATATTTCCACTAAACAACTATGTTGGGACTAAAATATCTTCTGATTAAGATGGTGTTGCCAAATATCAGTATTTCCTGGTGCCTACTATAATAATTGCATTGTGATTTATTTGTTACTCTAATTACTACTACTGGAACCAGTGCTTACTTTGTTTTTTTCATAATCTGATAGTTATCAATTTAATGGCACCAAGAAACTTCTGCTAGCATATTTCCTAACTAGGGCAATAGTTTTGACAGCTACTGAAAAAAAGATGTTAGCTATTCCCTAGAGGTGACAATATCAGGGCTATTAAAGACACCATTAACACTGTAAGTAACAAAATGGATACAACTAAAGAGCAGAATATCTCATTTGGAAGTTCACTCAAATCTACAATCAATTAACTAAAATTTGTTAAGCTTCTTCAGGACAAGCAGAATTTATAAAATCTCATTCTTTATGGGTTTATATGCGATTGGAATTCCAGAGGAAACTTGCACAAAGTTGTCTTTATGAACTGGAAGGTACTGGCTTTGCCTGAAGACTGTCAGGTAAATAGCGAGAGGATTTTCTGCATTCCAGCTTCTTTTTTTTCATACAACTGATAAGCCTCAGCCATTCCTTGTCAAATTAATTGTATTTGCCAGGAAAAACGAAATTTTACAGAAACCCAACCTTCAAGAATAGGATTTAAAAAAATCTCATAATATTTTGCTAATTATGTCAAAAAAGTTCAAGAACACAGTAAGATGTTCAACACAGCAACAAGTATTGACTGAGAGAAGATGCTTCAATAATTTCATCAGGATTCCAATCATCTTTGTTTTGATATTTGCAAATGGTCCTGATAAATCATTTCATAATTATGAAGCTGAAAAATGTCTTACCTCTTGATGCTCCTGTTGAAGGAGAAGGATTTAAAAATGCATGTTTCTAGTATGTTTCATGTATCCAGGCTATTCAACTTCTTTATCTCTTATTCTTAATTAAACATTTGTTTGTTATCTCTATCTCTATGTCCTTGGCTACAGGGAAAGAGTAAGAATTGCAGCTTCTTTTAAAATTCTTTGATTTTTCCTTAATTTTTCTTTTTTTTCTGAATCTTCCCTTATTAATGATACTTGTATTTTAATATGCAAGTACAGTGAAACTTAAATGTTTGTGAGCCCTTGAGTATTTCTGCCTGAATATGACCTGTTCTTCACACAAGTCCAAAAACTAAACAGAGAACACAATTAAACAAATCAGTAAAAAACACTACATTTGCTCATTTAATTATTGAGCAAATGATCCAAAGCTACAAATTTGTATGTAGCAAAAGTAAGTCAATTAGAGTTAGATGTTTCAATCAATAGGATGGTAATCAGGATTGAGTGTGAGATATCCTGTCTTATTTAAAGAACAGAATTCTAGAAATTTACTGACAAATTTGATCTTTACAACACATGTATGTTATAGATTGAACAAAGAAAATTTCTGAGAAACTCTGAAAAGGAGTTATTGATGCTCACTACACTGGAAAAGGTTATAAAACTATTTCCAATGAGTTTAGTCTTTACCAGATTGAGTAACGAATGGAGACAATTCAACACCATTGTTATCCTCTTCATGAGTAGTCAATCAAACAATGAGTGAGTAGTCACACCAACAGTGAGATGTGTAATATTTCAAGAGATCTCAAAGAATCCCAAAATAATGTCTAAGGAGGAACTAAAGAACTGTCTTGCATTGGTGAATTATATTGTTCATGAGATGTAAGAGGAAAGCTATACTCTCCAAAAAGAACATTGCTGCCAATCTACAGACTGTGTGCCAAAGACCACACAGATAAGCAAGAAGGCTACTAAAATAATTTTCTGTGGATAGATGAAATCACCTTGAATGAAAAACATTCTATTTGTTGAAACTCAAAACTGGATTCCAGAGTAAGAATCTTATTCAATTTGTTAGCCTGCTTTATTGCCTCTGGACCAGGATGACTTGCCATCGTCAGGTGATCTGTCCATGAACTGCAGCTTAAGAAAGATAACAACCCAAAACACACATGAATGATCTAAGAATGGTTCCATCAGAAGTTGATTTTGGGGGAAGTCCTGACTTTAATCCTAGACTAGAAGAAATGTGGGAGGACTCAAAATAAGTAATTAATGCAAGGAAATCCACCAACATCCTTGAGTTGCAATTGTTATGTAAAGAGGAAAGGGCTAAAATTCCTCCAATAATTTGTCCAGGGCTGATCAACAGTCATTGGAAACATGTAGTTGTGCTTATTGCTGGGGTGTGTGTGTGTGGTACACCAGCAACTGAAAACAATTTTTTCCACACAAATGTATAGGTTTAGATCCCTTTCCTCAATGAAATGAAAAAGTATAATGTTATTGATTCATTTATTTAACTGTGTTCTTTTTATTTTAGGTCATTTTTATCCAGAAATATTGAACATTTAAAAGGGTTTACAAACTTTTAAGCACCACTGCAGAACTTTCTGTCCCCATTAGATCATGTAACTGTATTCATATTATCAATCAATGATTAAATTATTAATTTCTATAGAAAATAGCATCTTAGGTTGTGCAATGTTTAACTACCACAAGGTGAAATTTTAATTTTACCACTAATTTTTTTATAACTTTATTTTTATCATTTTGGAAAAGGTATTTTGGTCTATATAGTTCATTTACATAATATGCATATAACAAGCATATATTATATCTAATATAGCCTCTTTAGTAATATAGAATATTAAGTACAGCTAGTCCTTGACTTACAACCATCTGTCTGGTGACCATTCAAAGGTACACCAGCACTGAAAAAAGTGACTTATGGTGGATTTTCATATTTATAACAATTGTAACCATTGCCTTGTGATCAAAATTCAGGTGCTTGGCAACTGTTATGTACTTATGGCAGTTGCATTGTTATGTATTTATCATTTGTAACCTTCCTAGACAGCTTCTGACAAGCAAAGTCAATAGGGGAAGCCAGATTCACTTAACAGCTGCAGTGGTCTGCTTAACAACTGTGGCAAAAATGTCATTAAACGAGGCACAATTCATTTAACAATAGCCTTGCTTGCCAATGCAAATTTTGGGCTCAATTCTGGTTGTAAGTTGAGGACAATCTGTTATCACTCAGATTTTAAAAGATGGGAACTGAATTTGAGATGTTTTGCATGAGAGCCATATTTTCTCTAAAAAAAATAACTTTTATAAGAGACTTGGGGGAGAGAGATGCATATAAATGGCGATTCTAAACATACAAGAGTTTATTCAAAGAAAGTACTACTGTACTTTCTTTGAATAAGTCTATGACTTGGAATCCTTCTGATGCTTAAGGTTCTGACTGCAGCCTTATGTGGTAAAACTGTAGCCCTCATTGCTGTTTGTTAGACTTCTGCAAAGGGCTTTATAAAGCCCTTTAAAAACTTCTGCCCTTAAAAGTTACAGTTAATCCAGGATGCACTGGCCTGTGCGCTGATACCCAGTGTGGGTCATATTGCAACTGTGCTTCAGGCTCTGCACTAGCTCCCATCTGCCTTCTAGATAAAATTTAAAATGCTGATTTTGAGCCATAAAGTTGCTGTGGCTTAGCATTTGGGGATCTGCGGGATCAACTACTCAAGATAGAATAGGCCTGGTGGTCATTTTTGGGAAATTTTTCTTAAAGCCATTTTGAGGAAGTAAAGGCAACTAAGAATCAAAGCAATCTTCTCAATAGCAGCCACTGTCCTTTGAAATAACCACTGGAAGAAATTAAACTGACCTCTTTGACTGCATTCAGGAAGATGATGAAAATTCAAATAGTTTCCTAGAACATTCTATCTTGCATTCATTAGAGGCAATTTTTTTAATCATACGATTGCATTTAATTGCTTCTAATTTGTATCATAGATATTTCCAGTGCTGTTTTCTATTGTATATGCTGCTAAGAATTTGTTTTGATTGGAGTAGGATATCAATTTTATAGATAAATAATAATTTATATTTAAAAGTGTTGCTCAAAGCATTTTTTTTAAAAAAGTTGATTTATATGCCGCCCTTCTCCGGAGACCCAGGGTGGCTTACAATGCGCTAAGCAATAGCCTTCATACTTTTGTATATTTATACAAAGTCAGCTTATTGCCCCCACAAACTGGGTCCTCAATTTACCTACCTTAGAAAGGATGGAAGGCTGAGTCAATCTTGAGCAGGCAGCTGGTGTTAATAACAGGGTGCTTTAGACCACTGTACTATTCAACTCAAGATTGATTCAGCTATTGGTTGTATTATTCAACCAATAAAGTTATATCTTCAAGATCCAGCCTGCACATTCTACAATATTTGCATGTCAGATAGCTTATTACTTCTAAATGTTGTATAATTTGTAATGTTATTTATATCTTTCATGATAAGATGCAGGACAAGGCTATGTATTTATGCATGCACATGAATGAATGCATACGTTTCCCAAACAGCACAAGTAATTTTGTAGTATGGATCACAGGGTCATGAAGCTGCTTCAAAGGGATATGCCAGTGGATTGGTATATAAATTTAATAACTAATTAAAAGTCATTTGCAGATCTATGAAAATGATATAGTTCCCACAGAAAAAAATATAAGTATCTTCTTCAAGTAGTTGCATAATGATCCATTTGAAATTTCAGCATGCATTCCACCATGAAAACATACTAACCTAAGCTCAGACAGAATTTAATTTTGGGTCAATTTTTCTTTGAATGTTTTAATTCTTGTTCCATGACAGAAAATAAAGTGCTCCAATGGTGGCTGAAACATATCTATAATTATATATTACAGTGCTTACTAAGTAACATACTAGTCAGATGAGATTTTCTTAATGATGAAAATTACCAAACATAATCATTTCCATTCTGGATACATTGTATGACACATGCCTGCATATATTTTAGTTTATTACTATCCTAAACATTTGAAACCCATTAGTAAATAACAAATACTTCATTTGCTAGAACTGTTGCCAAGCAGCATATGATAACATAGCTGACACTGTTGCCAACAAGCATGTGGTGATTTATAGCCAATTATATATTAGATATTTAAGGTAATATGCTATAAATAATACAGAAGTCATTTACTAGTGAATACTGACTTACCTTCAATCTTTTTTAAAGCTGACAGGCAAGTATCCCGGCTTGGAAACTCAAAGGGATTACTACAGGTCCTAATAGTATCACATTCGCATTTTCCATTGATTATATTGCAGCCTGTTATGAGGTTTTCATTGCAAGGCTCAAATCCAAGTAGCTGATCATCCCAGTTTTCATCTAAAAACCAAAATGAAACAACTATAATACTGGTAACTTATTGATTTGTTTTATTTAATTCTTTTTTTTTTTGCCAAATACTGTACCGAAGCATCTCAATACAAATATTAAACTGATTTTTAAAGATTCTATAACCGCATATCCCCAGTTCACATTATTATCATTGAACCACATTTAAAAAGAAATGTGAACTTGGACTTTCCAATTAACATCAAAATTTGAGAATCCTGGGTGTCTTGTTTAAAGAATGCATTCCTAGCACTTGAAACAGAATAAAAAATACAAAAATCCAAAACATTCTGGGGACTACTGTATTGTAAAGTGTAGCAATCAAGACATCTCAACTGAGTAAGAAGTTGCTATCATTCCAGATGTTTGAAAATCCCATCTAATAAAAGTCCCTGTGAAAGAAGTCTAGATGGTTTTAACACAGCTGTTTTCAAGACAATGCTATCATTTCAATCATCCTATGATGCAATAAACCAGCAGTCATTTTCTGACATTCTTCCCTCCAGGTAAATTAAGATAGATAATAAATTTGAATCTGCCACCTCAGTTATGGACCCTGAAGCAATATTAGCTGCTCACTCACTTGAATTCCTCATCTAGTGTTGATATAATTTTTTCCCAGTGATCCCTCAAATCAGAGCTGAAAAGAAATCTTACATGCAATATGGAGTTACTATTACAAAAGACATCTGTATCAGGATTAGAATCCACCATAACATTCATTAAAACTAGTTACACTATCTCAACTCTACACATACAAGAATGTGATATAGAAAAGCCCATAAGTAGCCCATAATCTCTACATCTGGTCCTTGTTTTAACTATCACGATTGGGACTGGCGACTTGGTCATTAAGTAAAGGGGTCACTAAGTGAAAGCGTTACTGCTCATGATCTTACTTTAATGGTCATTTGCTTTACAGACTTGCAAAGGTCTTAAATGTGAGGAGTGATTGCAAAGTCACTTTTTCATTACCATTTTAACTATGAATGGTCACGAAAAAGAGCTACCTATATATGTAAGTCTACAGCAGTTACAAAGGCAAGCTTCCTAGCTGACAATGAGTCAATGACTCTCTCTTAGTTCAACCTATGTTACAGAATTATTGCAGGGGAAAAAAATAAGACTATGTCCCAGTAAATTGCATCAGCAAATAGAGAGGGCCGATTTCTTAATATCCTATATGAGCTTCCAATGCATATTCCCCTTTCCCTGCTCTAAAGAAATTATAGAAGGTTTCACACATTATTTATTTATTATACTATCCTATTTCCACTTCAGAATATAGAAAATTCTGAAGGTTGCCTTGATACATGATTCATATTAAACTGAATATTTAATGAATTTAGATAAGGAAACAATAATATGAAAATTAGCAAGTTTTATATGGGCTGCTGCTAAACAGAGAGAATATTTTAACAAAGGTTCCGAATATTTTACTTCTGTAATACTGTTTTAATGTTTTTACAGATTTTTGAACATTTTAGTGCAGAGTTCCCCAACCTTTCCAGCGGAGGGGATGGAAAGAGGGGATGGTTTGGCATGAGCGGCCGGCAAGCATGCACAGCTCCATTTGTGTGAGTGGTGAGCACACACACCGACCCTCCGTGCAAATGGAACATGCGTGAATGTGCTTGTTTGCAAGTGGGGATGTGTGTGTGCCCGCCATTTCCATGGCCCGGTTGCAAACACCTCACGATCCATTAGTAGGCCACGGTCCAGAAGTTGGGGACCCCTGTTTTAGTGTATTTTATTAATGTTTGGTCACTTCTGTGCAGGTTCCATATTATTTCTTAAGACCAGTGGTGAAAACAATAAATAAATCTATTGATTAATTGATTGACTAAAGGAACAGATTAATGTCCAGGCTTCCTGGACCCTTTTGTTCCAGCAAGCCAGGCTGGCCTAATACGAATTTTATAATGGGTGTATGTGTGTTTTTAATTTGTGGGCCAAATTTTTATATATCCGATTTTAATTTATTTTTAACTTTTGTAAATTTATGTGTTTTAATACGGCTGTACACCGCCCTGAGTCCTCCGGGAGAAGGGCGGTATAGAAGTCTAATAAACTTAAACTTAACTTAAACTTAATTGTCCAAAAACATTCTGAATATCCCAATTCAGATCTAAATCCTGCTTCCAAAGAGCCATGACCAGATGAATGCGGACGAAAGATCAACACAAACTGTTCAATGCACTGAACAGGAGGTTTGGGTTGCTTTGTGCCTAAAAAGCACGCTTGTTTTGCAGTTTTGATCTTGTCCAAAGTGATACAGAGGGGAGCATCGAAGTGACCAAGAATATTGGCAGCTGATGGACATCCAGGACAGGTGTGAGATTCAGGGACAAGAGTATGCTAGACCAAGAGACTGTAGCTGAATTGAGAAAGGAGGAGGAAGGGTTTGTGGGATATACTGTGCTAAGAACTGCTTATGAGAAGATGGGAGAAAGTGGGTGATATGGTGATAAAGCACAAACACTGCCTGGCTCAGCATTAATATTATTGAATCGTAACAAGTTTGCACTACTGGTTTCATTTTTCCTAAATTGTTGCTAGCCCAAAATGTTTTGGTGTTGTTTGGATTGAGGACTTCACAATTCAGGAGTTAAGCTGAATCAGGCGAATATTCCTAATTAAAGAATTTCTATAATTATATGTTCACACTGAAATTTTTCTAATATTTAAAATGAAATATTTGTGTCTGTAATAAAATAACAAATGTGTTGAAAATTAAATTGAACTGAATATAAACAGTATTAATCAAAACTAGATTTAAATTCTAATTTGTTTTTCCAGATCGCTATCTCTAGGAAAAATAGAGTTTAGGCATCCTAAAATAGACATTGATATATCTTCCTCCCAGTGAAAGATCTTGAATTATAAATATAACAATAATTTTTAAGCAAAACTTCAGAGTTTTGTGAAACTATATTTTCCAGTGTAATACTTTGAAGTGAACTCTAGAATGGAACTGTAATCCTCACTTAACAGTAACTAGAACCAGAATTTCTATTGCTCAATATCGCTATTGATTCAGCGATAAAGGGCAACATGAAGGTGAAGGTTTGTTCTACGAGCTTGTGGGTTGGTTTTCAAACGTTTCATTACCAGTCTAGGTAATATCTCCAGCGGAGTTTAGGGGATATTAGTGTCAATGTTCTTCTGTTTATAAGGGCTTTGTGTGTTCAGTAGGTCTTGGCAACATCACATGACCATGTTGCTTAGCAACAGCAATTGTGGCAATTCCAGGTTATCAGTGTTATGCAAATCACTGGGGGTCATTAAGTGAAAACTTTATGTAACTGTGACTTCTGACTCCCTACTAGCCTTGTCATTGACTTTGCTTGTGGGAAACTGGCAGAGAACATAACAAATTGCAATCACATGACCGTGGCAATACAAAGCAATTGGAACTTTGAGGGCCTATTGTAAATACTTTTTTAGCACTGTCACAAATTCATAGGACTGCACTTAGAGCCACTTTGAAAATTTATTTCACTTCAACTATTTCTGTCTGCTGCAATTTTTCTATTGGCATCCACAAGTAAGTAGATAAAATAATACTTTAAAAACTAAGTGCAAATCAAGCGTGTTAAATCAAATTTCAAGCCATTTGGGTTAATGATTTTTTTTCCAGAAAACCCATATCACTAGCTATATTGAAAATTTATTAAATTACATAGTAGTTTTAGCTTTCATTAGGCGGATGTTTTTCAAGACAGAAAAATGATACTGCTCTTTTATCTGCTAATAGCAAGACAGGTAGGCTAAATAGAAAAGATCAGTTAAGCTTATCTCACTGGCTCTGTATCTTAATATGAAAAGATGAAATATGTTCAGGGATCTAATAGTGATTCTTGGAGTACTGAAGGGTCTTACGATAAAATAATGGCTATTACTATACTCTAATATTAGTCAATATGAATAGTATTAAATTAATATCAATAAAGTTTCACTTACAGAAATTTTTAAAAATCAAATAAATTCCTTTTTTTCAGAAGAATTATAGGAGCGCACAATTTTAATAAATCCATTCAGACAGAATTTTGTCAATACCTAAAGACCTTTTTCAAGCCCACGCAACTACAAATCAGTCACAATATCATGTTCCCATTAAGATTTCCGTTTACAGAAGGTACACTTAGCTGTATAATTATATATTAAGCTATGGTGGCGCAGTGGTTAGAATGCAGTATTGCAAGCTATTTCTGCTGACTGCTGGCTGCCAGCAGTTTGGCAATTTGAGTCTCACTGACTCAAGATTGACTCAGGCTTCCATCCTTCTGAGGTTGGTAAAATGTTGCCCCCAGATTGTTGGGGACAATATGCTGACACTGTAAACTGCTTAAAGAGGGCGGTAAAGCACTGTGAAGCGGTATATACATGGAACATACCTTAACACTGTCTCATCAATTCTAGCAATAATAGATAAATGAATGAAACTTATTATAAATGTACAGAACATTAAACTAAAGCAAGAGCTACACATACAAATGATATAAAATCATTAAAGGTAAATCAGCAGTTAATTCTGATAACGATGACTATATTAGTATGAGAATTAAATCACACTAGAAAGGATTTTGGCATTCTCTGTTTGCAGTGTGACAGTTAATAAATAATAGCATGAATCAACATCTGCCAATATCATTTTATGACTCAGTCACTGAAAAAAGTTATGGTGTTTAGGCTTAGACATATATTTTTTGTACCTAAAATCAAGTTTGGGAGAATCAGCATCAATTAATTAAACTTATCCAAAATTGAAAAAGAAATTATTGGTGCTTTAGTACCAACATCCAAGAATCTTGATGACTGGCCCAGAAAAACCCTTATTGGTTGTCAGAGTTTCAGTCTGATATTCTCTTTGAAGTATTTTTTATGTCTATGTGCTGAATAGGAAAGATAAGCTGGTTGTGCTTAATTCCCACTGAAATTAATGGGACTTTTGTCAATTGGAAATTGTTCACATATTTAAATTTAGTAGCTGGAGCAATGGGGCTGTGCAGTGAGCCAGAACACACAGTTATAGTTGATTGGTTGGAGAGTGCTGGCTCCTGCATTAGGCAATCTGCGCTGTGATTGGTTGCTGTAGGTATGGAGGGGGAGTTTCCTCCCCCCGCCTTTTCCTTCTATGTGCCCTGTATGCTCTGTGATTTAACTCACGATGCTCCTGTTTGCCTGACCATCTTATTTGCTGTAAATATAGATGTAAAATGCATTTATTTGTATAAAACTACAAGTTCATGCCAGCGTCACTGACTTCATTTGGACACCTGCTGCGCAATTCCCTGACAGAAATTAAAGACACTGAAAAGCAATATTGAATCCAGATTGTATTTACATGCTTGCAATTGGAATCAGAAAAGGAACAGAAGTCTTTCGAACATTTTTATAACATGGATTGAAATGGAATCACAGAAAAGTTTCAAAGTAATGAAGAGAGAATACAATTATGACTGCAACTGAAGCATCTCACTGGCTATCGGAAAATGAAATAAATCTATATGGAACATTCATTCACTTGACAGTGACATATAAACAGCTTTGGAAATCATCCTTCCAATCCAAAGATTTTAAATGTCAAAAGGTTCCATGACACTTAAAAGGTTCGCTGAATTGAGTAATACAGAGGTCCCCAAACTTGGCAGCTTTAAGACTTGTGGACTTCAACTCCCAGAATTCTCCAGCCAGCTATGCTGGCTGAAGAATTCTGGGAGTTGAA